>CM070537.1:57950300-58550300 GCA_036346415.1 Raddia guianensis | reverse complement strand
CTGCCTCAGCATCCATGCGCCTCTTGAAGATCACCTGCACACAGCTGGCATTGTTTGCAGTCTCTGTCTTTGCTTCATTCACAGGACCATATTGGCTGAAGATCTTAATAAGGTCATTGTGCGACGGAACAGCACTTGGCCTGCTGAAGTGCAGCACTAGTCCAGCAAACAAGGAGCTTTCCATTTCTTCAGCACATTTGGTATCAGCATTTAGCTGAGCACCGTTGGCGACACTAGGCTTGGTTTCAGCCTTCAGTTGCTTCCCATTCCCTGAATCTTGTTTAGATTCAACACTTTCTTCCTCTGCATTTCCCAGGGAAGTTGATGGCTTTTTGGTGAATTCCTCAACATGATGTACCTTTTTGTTTGTTCTGGCTTTACCCTTATCTTTCTTCTTTCTGAGACTTGATATCGGTTCCTCCACATTAATGAGAATGTCAGCCCAATAATCGTCCTGCATATGATCAGCCAAGGGCTGTTCTACAGGAGTAGGCTCAGTGCTGGTTCCTTTCTCATGTATCTCACTGTCAACAAGGGAATTAGAAGCATTGGCTCCCTTCTTGGGCATACCCTCGTTGATATCAGAACGAGAACTGGAACCACAATAGTTCTTTCTAAAATCAGTAAAAAAGCTCACACTTGCTGGCGCAATCTTCTCTCTCCTTGTAAGATCGCAAGCTGCTAGAGAAAGTTGTGACAACATTTCACCACAAGCAATGGGGTCTTTTGTTAAGGCATCTTTCTTGCCCTTGGTCACCTTAATAGAATTCAGAGATTTGTCTGCAGAAGTTACTCGTCTGCGTTTGGCCCTTTTTGATCCTGAGAGAGGTGCTGCACCATTATCTTTGAGAACAGGAGGTGTCTGCGATTGTGACTTCTGTCCAGCAGTTGTGTGGACCAGTTCTCCAGCCTTGGTGGACATCTTACGGGTGCGAGGCTTTAAAAGGGAAGACAAATCCCCCAATGTGTCGAGTTTCTTTCTTTTCCTAGTCTTCACCATGTCCTTTGAATCGCGATCAGGGTCCTCATGTTTCTCAGTTGACGCAAGCAAAGAAGGCTTCCCTCGAGCCTTTCTCTTATCACCAGGTGCAGAATTATTACTTGTCTCTTCCATGAGTTCAGAAAGTTTCTTCTTTTTCCTACCATGTTCTGAGATGACCATTTTCTTAGTCACTGAGTTTTCACCATGCCCTGACCTATAGTTACCAGGAGGAATAGAATCCTTGGCATCTCTAACTCCATCCTCAACCTCTGTGTTCTTGTCCTTCTTGTCTGCCCTGCTTGCTCTGCGCCCCAGATTGTTCTCCTTGCAGGAAACAGCGATTTTGTTTTTCCTTTGTGAGGTTTTACCACCGCCATCATTCCCCAGCCCTTTCAAACTCCCCAAAGCATCTTCCATCTTGCGTGTGGATCTTAGCCTACGCCTTGATTTGCTCTCACCCACAACATCATCCACAGCCTTCTCGCCCAACATTTTGTTGCCACCAACTGTTTCAGGTTCATCTACATCTTTGGATGTGTCTTTCTTCTTCTTCTTCTTTGCTGCACTCTTCCTATTCAAAGTATCATCTGTTGCCCCTCTACTCGGCATAAAACTGTCTTCAACCTTCGCATCTTCTTGTACTGGCTCTGGTAGAGGCCCCTTTTTGTGCAATGAGCTCTCACCATGCCTCGATTTCTTCTCCTTGCTGGAAATATCATCCTGGTTGCTTTTCTCTATTCTTTTCCTTTTTGCATGTGTGGTTGCCTTAGAAACATCCTCAATCCCCTCAAAGATGACAAACTCAGGGAGGTCCCCCCTTGGATCCCTCCATCGACTGAATGCCCCCAGCTGCGCTATGGCGGTTGCAAGGTCAAGGCGATCGGCACCAATCAGAGGATTCTTTCCCAGTGCAGAGATATAATCAAGAAATGGTTTACTGCGGAACGAGCCCCTCATGTATGCCGCATCCACTAGAGCACCATAAGCTCCTTCACGGATACCGGAATTCTCAATCTCCTGCTTCTTGGCAATGCTGGTAGGAAAGCAAGTGCATGAGAGGGCAGCTTCCACACGCCGCCCGACCTCTTGGAGCGCGGCGTCAACGGCAGACACAAAGCCGGACATAGTGCTCTGGCCAGCAAGGCGTGAGAAGTTGATGCGGAAGGGGAGCAGCTTGGAGGCGTCGCTCCAAGCGAAGGTCTTGTCCCAGAAGTAGGCGACGAGGGGGTCGGGGGAGCTGGGCCTATGGTGCTGCAGCGCGAGCTCCGAAGCGTCGGCGGCGTCGAACACCTGGCCAGGCCACCACGGGTGGCTGCGCACCTTGCCCCACACGAGGTCCGGCGGTGAGAACTCGCGGAGGCCCTCCTCGGCCTGAAACGCGCAGTCGTAGCGCGGGGGCTCGCTGTCCTCCTCCTGCAGCGTGCCCTGCTGCTGCTTGGGTCGGCCACGGCGAGGGCTCCTGAGAACCACCTCGACGTCCGGGTGGATGACGCGGAGGCGTGACGGGCGCGCGGATGTGCCCCCCTTGTCCACGGGAACGTTCTTGGAAGCTCTGGTGCGCGACGCCATGGTGATGCTGGAGGACAAGAAATTTCCCAAGGAGGAGGGGCTGGGTTAGGGCTCGCTCGGGTCGGGTCCAAGGGGAAGAAAAGGGAAGGGACGCCTTTGTTTGTTTCTCCAGAAAGAATAGGGAGGAGCGGAGTCTTACGGAGGCGCTTGCAGAGAAGAGGGCGCCGGCCGAGGATCTCGCCGGAGGCGGAGGCGGAGGCGGCGACGGAGAATGGGATGGGGAATTGAAGGAGGAGGAGGGGTTAGTTTGCCAAAAATACCCCCCTCGGCAAATACCAAGATTTTTACACGGAAACGTGATGCTGATTTCTTCATTATTTTGCTTCTCCCAAAAATACACTCGAAAACACAGTACAAGCATGATACTCCCTCCAGTTTGATAATTCCTGTCGTTTTAGACATGATCTCACATACCAAGGAAGTAAAAAATATCTCGTAGTACTCCATATGGTCAAATAAATGCTTGTAGCTTAGTGGTTGCTCCCACTTTTCAATGAGTTGCATGTCTAGGTTCAAATTTTGATGCTACACTTTATTTACATGCACACCCAACAAATGGTTCTAGGGCCACGTAAAGTTTTGCTTGCAATCAATGCATCCTAGAACGACAGGAATTTTTCAACTAAACACAAAACGCTCCAGCGACAGGAATTATCAAACTGGAGGGAGTAGTTGCGTCGAGCTGAGAATATTTATTGTATATTCGAATATGTTGGTCAGTAGATGTTAGTTATTCTAAAAATTAATGCTCTCAAAACAAAATTATTACAAAAGGTTAGAGCATCCCCAGGAGACCCCCAATCAAAACCCCAATCGCCATAAAGAATCAGAAATTTCCGCCAGTCAGTGGGACTCTCTACTGTCTTTGCTTCCCCACCGGCTCAGTTCAAAAAAATTTGAAGTACGGGGTCATTTGATGAGGCTGCAGTGCATGCTCTTAAGAGATACTCTGGTTTGAAGAGTATTACAAGACCCACCGCCACCCCCAATCCCACTATTGCTCAAAAACCCGCCATCTCTTCTCACCCCTCCAATCCCCGCCGCTATGCATCCACTCCCCACGGTCTCAACCATCCCCAACGCCAGTGCTGCCTCTTCCCTATGATCCCAGCCATCTCCACCGTTGGGGCCTCCTCTTCGGATCCGTCCTGTCCACGTCGCCACCGTTGTTGATATGTGTGTTTCTTCATATCTCATAATTTTTTTCCATCCAATCATGATATTGTCGGGGATAAAATTACGGCCCATTGCCATGGCCCACTCCCTGACGGCCCAATCGAACAGCCTACCGGGGCCTAGCTCCCTGGGAGGTCCTATCTGGCCCATGTGCGTCTTGCCAAACGACTTCTGGTCAAGAGATGCGAATGGCCAAGGAATCGTGTTTGAGTCCGTCTCGAACAAGAGTTCTCGCGACGGCCACGTGAAGACCCGGACGTGGTTTCCGGATGAGAAGCGGACGTCGTGATCCTCAAGACTAGGAGTATGCCTTATCCGCCTCGGGATATATTTGGTATGTATGAGTTCGTTATTTATCTCGTAGTTAGCCCTACCGATATTCCCTCGGTAGGTCGGTTTGCTCGCACTATATAAACAAGGCCCTACGGCGTGTAGAGGGGCTGGCATGACCTTTTAACTTTTAGCATCTGGTAGACACCTGATCCTCGTTGGTACACCACGATCTCGCCGAGACTTGCTCGTCTCGCCGAGCCACCTCTTGTATTCATTTCGATATATAAGAAAGGCCGGACGAGGGCTATTATCTCTCGAGAGGCCCGAACCAGATAAAACCCCGCCTCCTGCTCGTTGTTTGTTCGTGATTGTTCGGCGTGTCTCTATCTCAATTCTAAAGAATCTTAGCGACTTGAGATCGTTATCTCAACCGTCGACAGCTGGCGCCGTCCGTGGGGACACGTAGATCGAGCATGTCGAACTCTATCAGCGACCAGGAGATTATTATCAAGGATACGACTCGAAGACGGACGCCTCATCCCTGCTCGATTCAGACGATCTGTTCGGTCTCGAACACTTTCCAGATCCGAGGCGTAAGTCTCGCCTATATGGCAGAGATAGCCTCAGATCGCACTCCCGTCATGACTACGGAACTGATAATCTTTACGACGGTTTAGATCTGTCAGACTCCAAGGCTATGTCGGTAGATTCCACCTGTGGCGACACAGTGATGACACCGTCAAGCATACCTTCTCATGGCCCCCGCAGCATCAACATGGCCGATGCAGGAACCTCCGGAGATCCTGCACGGGATGCGGCGGCTGGCGAGATCGGGCAGATTAATTCTGCTCGGCAGCAAGATGAGGTCGCGCTGGCTGCTCACGAGCAAGATATCATTCGCCGCAGCCTCGACACCTCCATCAATCAGACCTTGGCACGGTTTCGCGACCGGCGTAAGCGACAGCGTCGCGACCCACCTCGCGTGCCGACGCTAAGTTTCCCGGCAGAAGCTTCTCCTGTTCGGGTCAATTCCGCGGATCGGACTCGGTCGGACGAACGCGGATGGTTCGTGATCCGGGACCCATAGATCGAGTCGGAACGGCTCGGCTATATCAACGGTCCTCGTGTCCACTAATCAGTCGATCTCGCCAGATGAGCGGCGTCTTGTTGCTTAACCTAGAGCGATTGGCAAGGCCTAAAGTCCCTAGGCGAAGTCAACACCTCCTCCAGTAAATAAGATAACCTTTGCCTCGAATGACTCGGACACTCGACCGATCGCGGACTCTCGTCACCATCGAAGGAGCACCGTCGCGATCAAGCTACCCGTGGTCGCTGTCGCCGCTAAGTCCCCGTAGTCGCCACGACCACGTGGTAAGCGTCGCGCGTGATGATCACGGACGGTCCCTCAGAAGGAGCGCGTAGTCGCGACCACGAGGAAGGAGCGAGCGGATTGTCCCGAGAGAATTTCTCCAGCTAAATCTTCCTGCTCAGCAGAGTCCCTCCGCGCAACAGGCCAATGTCTTCGAGACTAGGTTCCGCCGGAAGGTAGCCGGTCATATGCCTTGGGTCAGCGGGGCTTTCTCGACGAGCTTCGTCCGTCCGATGGCCCTCAAAGTTCAAGCCCGGTCACATGGAGAGGTACAATGGGACACAGAACCCAGAGGAATTCCTTTCCATCTACGCTACAACCATCATGGCGGCCGGGGGTGACGAGCTCGTTATGGCTAATTACCTCCCGACCGTCCTTGAGGGTGCCGCTTTGGACGTGGTCGCTCAATCGCCAGGAGGGTTCTATCGATCATGGGACCAACTTTATGACGCTCGATCGCCAACTTCCGTAGCTCATTACGCGCGTCTGGTAAGGAGGATGATCTGCACGGATGATCCAGATGAACGGGAGACCCTCCGCAACTTCGTGAAGCGTTTCATTAAGATTCGCAACACGATCCCGAACATCTCGGACGAATCATTGTCGCGCTTTCAAAACGGAGTCCGCGACGAAGCGGCTCACCCAGATCTCGAGATCAACGAGACTGACCGCCAACGACTGCTCAAAGCGGTGACCACTATGCCAACGCGCGAGAGCGGCCCAAGACAAAAAGGCGTTCGACAAGGCGAGCGCCGCCAACTGGTGTGGATGAGAAGAAGAAGAGCAAGAAGAACCCGGTGACAAGAAGTCCTGAAGAAGAAAAATAAAGGTGATGCGAACAATACCGTCATTGGTATAGATCGCGACCTCCTCCCAAGGATGGGCGTAGAAGCCCAACAATAACTATAAGGGCAAAAAGCACGCTTTCGTGGGGCGTACAAGGCAAGAAAGGTCCAAGCGACCGATTTTGTAAGTTCCACCAAAGACTACGGGCACGACATACGCCATTGCGTAACTTGGATCGCTGGCTCGAGGATTTCTACAACGGCAAGGGCCCAATGCCCACCCCGCCCGAACAAGGTGATGCTGCAAGGACAAGCGCCCAAATACCGCGGTGGTGATCGGACGATGATGACGAATATCAAGAGCCCGTGAACCATATCGCCGTTATTTTCGGCGGCTCTCGGCTTATACCTCTCGGCGCAGCCTCAAGGAAGCCGCCGGGAGGTCCACAACGCTGAAAAGGCAAACCACGGCTGAATCGATGAAGTGGACCGAGGTCTCTATCTCCTTTTCTAAGGATGATTGCCCCACTGGGATGACTAAGCCTCAGCATCTCCCTCTGCTGGTCGCTCCGACCATCAGCAACGCCAGAGTTGGCCGCGTCCTGGTCGACGGCGGGAGCGCTTTGGACTCGCTATCGGAAAGGTCTTGGGCGAGATGCGATTCCTCGCCCAAGCTTAAAGAAGTCGCAATGCCTTTCTACGGCATTGTCCTGTGGGAAGCCGTTCACCATCAGCGGTTGTTCATGCGTACCTTCGCGCCCAAGCAACTTCCGGACGGAGTTGATCACGTTGACGTGGTCGACTTCCCTTCCGCGTACAATGCGATCCTGGGCCGGCCATCTCGCAGCCCCTCGCCCTGGTCGACCAACTACCACCGCGTGGCTCAAATTCCGCAGACCAAGTTCAGACGCCTAGGGTCTCCTTCACCAGAGGAGAGACCAAGAAAGTTCCACGTCCCTTGATGACGCCGCCAAGATAGTTCACTTGGGGCCAACTCGACCCCAATAGAAAAACGAGCTCATCGCTTTCCTCCGAAGCTAACGCAGATGTGTTTGCTCGAGCCATCGACATGCCCGAGTCCCAAGGAGGTCATCGAGCACAAACCGCCGTCCGTGGGACAAAAGCCTGCTCGCCAAGCTTCGACGCCGGACTTCAGCGAGGATCATCAAAGATCAGCTTGGCAAGCTGCTCGCTGCGGGTTTCATCCGTGAGGTTGATCACACCGAGTGGTTAGCTAACCCTGTCATTGTAAAGAAGAAAGGCGGCAAGTGGAGGATGTGTGTCGATCACACAGATTTGAACGCCGCTTGTCCCAAGGACAATTTCCCGCTGCCCCGCATAGACTAGCTGGTCGATGCGACTGCGGATGCCCAGCTCTTGAGTTTTTTGGATGCTTACTCCGGTTATCACCAAATAAGCATCTCCCCCGAGGATGAATAGAAGACTGCCTTCATCACCCCTTCGCACTTTCTCTATAATGACCATGTCTTTCGGTCTCACAAGAACGCCGGTGCCATGTTCCAAATAGCTTAATGGAGAAGACTTTCCCGAGCAATGATGAAAAACTCGGAGGTCTATGTCGACGACATAGTTGTAAAGAGCAAGCATGCTCCAGATCATGTAAAAGACCTGGCCGAGATATTTCGTAACCTCGTCAGACATCGAATAAAATTAAATCCAGAGAAGTGTACCTTTGGTGTTCGATCTGGAATGTTGCTCGGTTATGTAATTGGTTCGCAAGGAATCTCTGCCAACCCCGAAAAAATCGAGGCCATTGAAAACATGCAGACTCCAACTACCGTCAAGGAAGTTCAGAGCCTCACCGGGCGGATGGTCGCCCGAGCAGATTCATTTCCGTCGTATTAACGCTGGTCGCCCTTCTTTAAGGCCTAGCAAAGCACAATGGCTTCGAGTGGACAGAGGAAGCCGATCGGTCTTTTCAAGATCTTAAACAATACCGTCCAACCCAATTGCCTTGACTACCCCGGACACTGCGAATGCCTCTTGCTCTATCTTGGTCGCATGCCTCAAGCGGTGAGCGCGGTCTTGACGGTGGAAAGGGAAGGCGCCCAATGCCAATCTATTACGTGAGCGAGGTACTTCACGGATCTAAGGAGCGCACTCCACGAGGTCCGTGGTTGCTCTCACGCCTTGCTCATGTCCTCCAGAAACTTCACCATTATTTCCAAAGATCAACATCGTCCCGACCAAGTTCCCCTTGAGAAATCCTAAGGAACAAGGAAGCAAAGGACGATAGCTAAGTGGGCAATGGAATTGGCGAGTTCGATATTATGTTTGTTTGCTCGAACCGCTATTAAGTCACAGTGTCCCGCCGACTTTGTCGCCGAATGGACCTGCCTACCAGATCCCAGAAGCTCCCGAGCGACTGATGACCCCTTGACCATGTTTTTGACGGCTCATGCAATCGGAAACTCGGGCTGGTTTTGTTCTCATCTCCTCAAGGAGAGCAACTCCAAAGATTCTATCCAACTACACTTTGCGGCGACTAACAACGCCGCAGAGTACGAGGCCTCCTCATGCGGACTAAGAGCGCAAAGTCGCTTGGTGTCCAACGGCCGATCGTGAAGGAGATTCACAATGGTCATCAATCGTTAACAAGGAGTATCGGTCGCGATGACTCAATGGCGCGATACCTGTTGAAGTGAGGAAGTTGGAGCGGCATTTTCGATTTTCAAGGTGCTCTTCGTGCCTGTGAAGGACAACTTCTGGCCGACCAGCTATCCAAGTTTGATCCTCACGCGAACCTCTTTCGCGGGGTGCTCGCCGAGCACCTTTACAAGCCCTCAATCACGTCTCCGGACGAGGCAACCGAGACAAGTGGTGCTGCTCCGCCATCGAAAGCAGCCGTGGAGTCGACAACGCCATTTGTCCGGTACCTAGCGAGATGGGACCTCGCTCAAGACGGCCGAGCGCTCCCGCTTATAAGGCGGTTGGTCCATACAAGCTTGTGGACGGCATCCTTTACGCCACGGTTTCTCAGGAGTCCTCTCAAGTGCATCTCACAATAGGAGGGTGTGTTCCTTCTTAGGGACATACACGAGGTGCTTGTGGCAACCACGCCTCCTTCAGAACTCTGGTCGGCAAAGCGTTTCGCATGGGCTATTATTGGCCCACAGCCACATAAGATGCCCGGATATCGTGACTAAGTGCAAGGCTCACAATTTCACGTCCGAAAGGCACACAAGCCCGCCTAAGAGCTCCAAACGATCCCCCATCTTGGCCTTTCTCCACATGGGTATGGATCTCGCTTACCGCTTCCTAAGGGTACAAGGGCTACACACACTTGTTCGTTGCCATCGACACTTTTACAAAGTGGATCGAGGCAGAGCCTATGTCGTCTCTTCACGCCAAAACGGTTGCGCGCTTTTTCAAAAGCAATGTGATCACGCCGCTTTGGGATTCCCCATAAGTCGATCACCGATAACTGCACCCGCCCGGCGAAGTTATTCCAAGAATATCGCGACGCCTAGGCACCAAGGTTCGTTTTCGCCTGCGGGCACATCCACAGAGCAATGGAGCAATCGAGCGAGCTAACGGACAGATCGCCCGGGTATCAACGGCGCGTGTTCGCGGCACTCATGAGCACAACAAGGCTCGGTCGACGGTTCTTCCGTCCTTTGGGTCGTTTCGACCACGGCCACCGGCAACTCGTGAAACTCCTTTCCAATCGGTTCGCGTGCGAAGCCATCATCCCGCCCGAATAGTACTCGGCTCGCCAGACGAGCTCAATCAACTTGGTTGACGACAAGCAAGAGCGCTTACTCGATCTCGATCTCCTCGAAGGCACACGCGAACGGGCACAAGTCGAATGGCGCTACCAAAGAAGATCTTCGCCGCATGTCGCCAAGTCGGCTCGACTAAGGGCTTTGAAGGCGGGCGACCTGCTCGCTACAGTGTCCGTAACTTATCCAATGCCAACAAGTTAAATCCACGCCGGAGGACCCATTCACGGTCGCTTTCTTACGCCGCCCGGGCTGTTCGCCTGCAATGGAGGACGGAGAGAGTCGACCAAAGACTTGGAACATCGACCGACCGTAAGTTCTTTGTGTAGGTCTCTTTGTGTGTTTGCTTAGCCTTGCGCTTTTGTCAAACTTCGCGCCTTAGTTCGTCCAAATCTCTCGCACCATGTAAAGTTCAATCCAATTCTTAAGTGAATTCTCGCGCCTCTGTGTCTTTTCACTTCTTGTCTTCAAGACAACCTCTTTCTCTCGGTAACACTTGATGGTCGCCCGATCCTTGCGAACTCTTGGCTCCGCAATCTTAAGGATTTTTCCCCGCCTGTAGCTAGTTTCGACAAGTTCACGAACTCGTGGTTGCGAACACGGCTTTTCCACCTTGCGGCTAAGTTCTGCTCTCGTAAGCCCTCCGCGGCAGAGGCACTTACTGCTTCGCGCGACCACTTGGCAAAGTCTGCTCTCGTAAGCCCCCCGCGGCAGAGGCACTTTTCTTGTTCGGTTACCCTCGGAATTGCCTAACTTACGCCAACGAAAGCGCCTATGGAACAAGTCGAACAAGTCTGCGGGTGTCGCTTATCTTCTAAGCACGTGTCTGAATTCGCAATCTTAGGACTTCGAGCATCGCTCGCATCGGGGTTAGGTGTCGCTTTTTCTCTTGTGCACTGCTCAGTTCGCAAACTCGTGTTTCCGAGCGATGCACAACGGGCCGGAGTTAGGCTGCTGCTCTACCGGTTTTCTTAAACCTCCTAGCTGCTGCTCGCTTTCTTAGTTTCGCTCGCTCTGTCTTTTTGTCGCTCTTTTTGCGAAGAAAGGTAAGTGTTTTATTGCTTTACTCAAAAGTTTCGTACAAGGCCCTTTCGGTTACAAACCATGGTGCTACTTGGGAGCAAGTCGCCTTTAGCTCCTCAACTTTCAACTTGAGGCGACGACTTCACCTTGGGCCTTGATCCTTCCCTGCTTCACTGAGGCGTTCTATCTCCTCCTTGTTCTGGCTTGGCTCAGGCTGCAGCTCGCCGGATGGCCTCGACCTCTTCGGTCTTGGCCTTGCCTGGGCCTGGACAGAGCCTCGCTTAGCTAACTCACGCTCGACCAGCTCCTTGACCTTGTTCTCTGCAGTGATCGCCTCACCGCCGTCTCACAAGATCTCCTCGATTTCTTCCGTGAAGCCCATGGGTCGAAATCTTCACCGAGTCCCATGGAGGTCACCTCTCTTTGACGAGCTGGGCCTTGAGCTTCTCGACGTCACATGAGCGCCTTCCGCCAATGGGACGCTTTGGCAAGCCGCTCTTCGAGCCACTTCGTGCGGCTGCTTCTCCTCCATGTGCTCGCCTTCACGGCTTCTGCCAAGCTCTCTCGGCTTTTTAGAAGAGCCTCGAGAAATGCCTCTTCGGTCACTGCCTTGAGCTTTTCGCTTTTCACTGGCTTCGGCCGGGCAGCCAGCAGGGCTCCGCCTGCTCCCTCGTCTCGAGATGTTCCCGAGGACGCCAAGACGGCGCCCGCTCGATGGTAACACCGCCTCGAGTTCCGCCATGGTGTCCCTAAAGACCGAGGAGAAGATCAAGTCGATCACTTTATGGCGATATAGCTGTCAATAAGGTTTGGTCTTGAATTTACCTTGCTCACCGATGCTTCGATCCCGGCGAAGCGGTCTTGAGACCGTCGTCCACGAAGCCCCGCCAGGCGGGATGAGCCTGCGCGCTGCCTTGCCGCCGCCTCTCAGGCTCCTTCTTCCCGCTGGAACTTTTTTCGGGAGCAGGGGTGATCGCGGCGCTTTCGCCTCCCCGCCTCGTTTTTCTTCCTCCTCCGCCCGATCACCTTGGGCAAGGCTGGTGCTGCTTCACCAGCGGCACCGAGCCTCCATCGCACGACGACTTGTGCCGCCCGCCGTGGACCTCTTCTTGTACTCGCCGGGAACTTCGCCGCCACGGCCACCTCCGCCACCGAGGATGGACCGCCGCGACGGAGTGCCCGTAGGACCGCCGCTCTGTCCCACTGACTGGCGCTTCCGAGCTATCGCTTTGGCCTCGCTTATCCGTGGCACCGCGCCGCCTCTTCGCCTCCACCGCTTCCACCGCGCTTTTGAGCGCTGCTAAGCCGCTTGCCGGAGTCTGGCGGGAGCAGCTCCACGCCAGCCACTTATCCTTGAGGTCGGCGACCATCGCCGCGATGCACCGTAGGTGCTCGGCAGCAACGAACACTCGAGCGCCGTCTCGACGTCGTCCGTGGCGGCCTCCTCCTGGGTAGCTGATGAAAAAGACTTAGTCAAGCCCAACACGGTCAGAAAATTCGTAAGGTCAAAGAGATTCATTGCTACATACCTGCCGTGGAAAGCTTGATCTTGATCTTTTTTGCCGGAACCTTCCGCCTCTTCCTCGGAGGCTCCTTGGCGGATTGTTCGCCTGGTCCTCGAAAGTGTCATGGCGATGAGCTCAGCTCCTTGCTGAGCTGAGCACTCTTCTCGCGTAACGCAAGAAGTTTTTCCTTGCGCTCGACTTCTTCCTCAAGCCTCCTCTGTTCGGCGACCTGTTGTAGCCGTGCCATATGGTCTGAATGAGCTGCGTGTAACGATAAGCCAAAGGGTCATGTTCTTTACCTCTTCGTCAGCCTGCTTTCGGTGAGGAGGGAGGGCTTGGTCTCTTCCCACTGGTTGACTGCTACCCGCTTGGTCCTGCTCAAGGCCTCCACACACCTGGTGGTCTCTTCGACGGTGGTGGTCGCCATGGCGTGGCGAGCTCCGCGTAGGCTCAGCCGCCACCTTGGGCTTTATGGCCACCTTGGCCTTGCCTTTCTTTGCCTTCTCCTTCTCAGATCCGGAGGGCTCCTTGATCCCTCCAAGAATCAGCTGGTCCTCCTGCGCGTTTTGAGAAGTGGACATTAGCATTAAACAACGGTGCAAATCTAGCAACACAGGTTGAGCGCGAGTGATTTACCTCGTCTGTGCGGACAAGCACGTTGCGCGGGCAGGTGTAGGCCACCTCGCCGGTGACCTCCCCGTCCTTCTTTGCCGCCTTCAGCATGGCGTCGACCCGCTCGGTCACCCACGCGTCGGTTGGCTTCTCTGCCCGAACAGAGGGGATCGTTAGTTCCTGTTCGGAGAAAATAATCAATGTAAAGGTTGAGTCTTAAAGGCACTTACCCGTGCTCTCCCTTGTGATGTCTTCCCATCCCTCTATCTTATAGAAGGGATAGGGCCTTCTCCGCAGCGGACAGATTCTGTTCGCTGTGTAGTCTCGGATGATCTCCCTGTCCGTGAGCCCGAGGCTCACGAGGGTGGCGATCTTCCTCGTCAAGTACCAATCCGCGGCGGACATCTCCGGCCGCGGCATTGGGGTACCCTTCGTCGGCGCCTTCCCGGTGAAGGAGAGCTTGTCGTCGCCGCCCACTTGTCAGAGAACCACCTCGACCACCATACGCCCATCGAATCGAGCAACGGTGGCCGAGGGTACGGCGCGTCGTCGGCGGTGGGCCGGAGCTTGAGGTAGTAGCACCCGAGCACCGAAGCGGCGGAGCTGCTCCTCGTTATCGTGTAGTAATGGAGGAATGTTTCACCGACGATCGATGACCAGATAGCCTTCGCACAAGTGTGCAAAACGCCATCCGGAGGATGGAGTTTGATTGAGGTTTGTTACCTCCAACCCGCCGATGTTTAAGAAAGCTCGACGAAGTCGCTGAGACCTCAACCCAACAAAGGCGAATCGCTCAAGTCGACGAACTCTCTCCAATGCTCCGGAGTTTCCTCCTCCCCGGGCAGCCTCCAGCTACCAGCGTCGATGTGGCCCTCCTCCTCCCAAGTCGCCAAGTCCTCCTTGGTCAGGCTAGTGGCTAAGAATCTGGTCATAGCGTTCCCCAGGGGTGGGCGAGCAAGTTCTTGGGTGGAGTTTGGCTGGTTGATGTTGAGCGCGGTTGGAACTAGGGCTTAGGGAGGAAAGGCGCGAAGCAGTATGGCTGGCATGGACGGCTTGGTGCTTTTATAGGCCTAAACGAGCAGCTCCGCAACGGTTCGTCACAAAACGGCTAGTTTTTACCTTAACGGCTAGATAAAACAGTCGTCTGTTTTCACTGTGCGGCGACAGGAAGTTACCGTTGGAGTCTGTCAACGGCTATTTTCTCCAAATGATCGCACTAAATGTCAATGCTCGCTTTCAGACAGTGCGGTTCTGCTCGATTACAGAGTTGTTCGAAGATCAAGCGTGTTTGTTCGGTCCCGATCAGGTCCTGCTCGGTTGTACCTTAAATCTGCTCGGTCGATCGTTACACGTTTTTGTAGCAACAAAGTTTCCCTCTTTGTGACTTGGAGTCTCAAGAGGAAGGCCCCACTCTAGTGAGTTCTTCCACTTGAGTCTCGGGGGCTAGCTGTCGGGGATAAAATTACGGCCCATTGCCATGGCCCACCCCCTGACGGCCCAATCGAACAGCCTACCGGGGCTTAGCTCCCTGGGAGGTCCTATCTGGCCCATGTGCGTCTTCTGTCAATGACTTTACCGGGTCAAGAGATGCGTAATGGCCAAGGAATCGTGTTTGAGTCCGTCTCGAACAAAAGTTTTACATGGCTACGTGAAGACCCGGACGTGGTTTTCCGGATGGGAGCGGACGTTGTGATCCTCAAGACTAGGAGTATGCCTTATCTGCCTCGGGATATATTTGGCATGTATGAGTTCGTTACGATCTCGTAGTTAGCCCGGCCCGATATTCCCTCGGTAGGTCGGTTTGCTCTGCACTATATAAACAACGCCCCTACGGCGTGTAGAGGGGCTGGCTTGACCTTTTAGCTTTTAGCATCTGGTAGACACCTGATCCTCGTTGGTACACCACGATCTCGTCGAGACTTGCTCGTCTCGCCGAGCCATCTCTTGTATTCATTTCTGATATATAAGAAAGGCTGGACGTAGGGCTATTATCTCTCCCGAGAGGCCTGAACCAGATAAAACCCCCGCTCTGCTCGTTCTTTGTTCGTGATTGTTCGGCGTGTCTCCTATCTCAATTCTAAAGAATCTTAGCGACTTGAGATCGTTATCTCAACCGTCGACAGATATGCAAAGCTCAGTTGCACCACGAGAAACTGAAGGTTAAGCCTACTCATTGTGGTGCATATTGTTGAGTTAGAGCATGTGCAACAGCTCTCGTATCATAGCTGCCTACATCAATGAGCACAGGAAAAGCAGTTGTGCCTGTTCGCCCGCACGCCCTATGTTTGCACGCGTTTGAATTTTGTGCCGCCCACGCGCGCGTAGATGATGCAGGCCGCTTGACAGCGGAGCTGCTGCACATGCTCTTAGGAGCACTTAATAGTCTGATTGTTTCTCACTCTCCATTACTTTAGGATTTGGTGAGTTGAAGGAATGATATTTTTACATGTTATTCGAGCGTTTCTTTCTACTGTGTTAGCCAAAATTTGGATTCAAAATACAAAGCCTGTTCCTTTCCGTTAACTTTGAAAGACATTGTTGGCTACATATATGGTTAAGGAATTCTTCCGAAAAACTACTCGATTTTTAGGGGCATGTTTGGTTCATGGCCCTGCATGACCATGCCAAGGAATGGTCATGCCCAATTGAAGGCATGGCCATTTGTTGGTAATTTTTCTGTTGTTTGGATCAAAGCCAAATTAACGGTGTCATTTTTTTGTAAGTCTAGGTAGCATCACTGGTTGGTTGCCAAAATAAATATGTCAAGTGTTTCATAGCCAAATAGAAAATCATAAAAACTGAAATAAAATTTATAAAATGCAAACGATAAGCAAAGAACCTAAAACAAATTAGAAATAATAAATTTGGTAACAAAAATTTGAATTTTAAAATTATAAAAATACCAAAATGGGTTGCTTAGGATTTTGATGAATTATGATATTTATTTTATGCAATTTGAATACTACATGAAATATATACATAAATCAAAAATCTATAAAATCAACTGCAAATAACAAGTTGACTAACAAGAAAGTTGCCATCATTCGTGGAGCTGCAAGTGGGCCAGCGTGCCACGAGCACCATGGCGCAATGGCGAGAAGGTGCGGTGGCCGATTTGGCCGCCATTGCCATGGCATCACTCGCAGTTGAGTTTTGATGTCACGTCAAATTTTTCTGTTGGCACGCCAATTAAGGGATGCAAACCAAATGGTGGCCAAATTGTGAGGGCCTGTCAAAATTTGGTAGGGCAATCGACGGTTGCGAACCAAACATACCCTATGTTCAGAGACAAAGGCAATGAAAGCCCACATAGCAGGAGCTTGCACAACTCGAGCACGACACGCTGGTGGCATGAGTGTTGGTCGACCACGGCATGCAAATTCCAGAGACGTTTGGTCACGAAAACAACCTGAACATGCTCTAAACTTATTTCTTTGGTTTGGTTGCATCTATTTTGAAGTTTATATATTTTGGACTCCTAAGAGCATGTACAGCAGGGCATGCATCAAACGCATCAGCACGCTCGCTAGTCCGCGCAGTCTGCTGCATTTGAAATTTCAGCTGCGTGGGTGTTGATGCCGGCCGCTGCAGCTGATGGGGAGGCCGTTGTGCATGCTCCAAGTCTTCTAAAGAGTTGCAGTATAATAACATGTAGTGCTCAATTTTTGGTACTTTTTTGTTTGGACAATTGGACATGCTTTAACTAATTTCTTAGACTTGGTTGCATCTGTTGCCATTTATAATTATGCTGCATCACACGAGCACTTGACTAGTTGACTATAAAGTTTTTTTTGGATATTCTTTGTTTTAACTCTCCATGAAAATTCTTACACATTTAGTGCTTGTTTTCAGAAGATGATAAATTGAAGTATCCAAACAACCGACTTCAATACAACTTTCACTCAGGATACGGTAAATTGATTTATGAGACTTCTTGTCATGTTTGGATTTAATTAGCTAAAATAACAGTTGGGTCTGACATCAAATGTGTGCCAAATTTTCAAATATCAATTTATTTTTTTGCTTGCTTTTAATAGCAGTTTGATATTTTATTCAAAAAAGTGTCGTCCGTGGATTGCATCCTTAAACTTTGTTGAATGCTTTCGGAGAGAGATTATGATGACTTGACCATCTTGAATGCTCCTGCTTTATATGTACAATAGTTTATAAATTATTTAATTTATTCATCTGCAGGAGACTCAGACTTGCTTGCTATGCTACGATGAAAATGGTTTAAGAAGAAATAATAAATTTTTTAATTAAGTTTTAGCTTTGAATAAGATGCTACGATGAAATTGGTTCAACAAGAAATGTGTGTATATATATTGGGTGTATTCATATCGATCGCGACATGCATTGCATTTACACGCTTACTAGAGATATGTATTTTTCTCAATTTCAGTTGCATAGTTTGTCAATATACACTTGCATAAATACTTTTTTCTCCGCTCAATTTTTTCTAATTCGACACATGTTGTATGTATGTCACTAGACAATTGTTAGTGTTTCTGAATACATTGATTCATGCTTGTATATGCATTGATTTATTTCTCCATCACCACATCCTATATTTGATTTGATTTATTTCTCTGTCACGACATGCTATATTTTAAATTTTGTTTGTTTCCTTGTTGCAACACACGGGCACCTGTCTATTATTGAAATATTCAAACATGTTGGCTAGCGGATATTAATTATCATGAAAAATAAGGCTTCTAAAGCAAAAATATTGTAAAAGGTTTACTGCATATATGGTTCAATACGTAATAGGATTATGTCAGACAATTCATCGAGAAACAATGATATTCCCTCAGTTTTTTTGTTTGACGCTTTTAACTTTTGGACACGTCTTTTATCATTCGTCTTATTCAAAGAATTATGTAAATGTCATTTATTTTGTTGTGATTTGTTTTAGCACTAAAGGTATTTTAAACATGGGACTTATATTTTTTCCATGTTTGTAATAAATTTTTGAATAAGACGAATGGTCAAGTCCAAAAAGTAAAAGGCGTCAAACCCTACACCCAACAACGCTGGATGCTTTGCATATTCCATGCCAAAACAGCTGGACCCTAGCCTCCATCAACACCGCCGACAGTTGCATTTTTAACCCAAAACCCAACGTCGTGCTTGAGCAAGGCACGATCCATTCGGTCGTCTTCCAATCCCATCCATCCAAATCGTGCCTTAGCTAGCCCCTCACAACCATGCATTGCTCTTGCACCCTCCTCCCGGCCCCCATTGCATTGCGACTCGCATGCTTGTGTGATGCCTAACCACCATGGTAAGTCTCTCTCTTTCACTCCCCCTCCCTCCCTCCCGTCCTCTATCTATATCTCTCTCTCTCCCTCCTTAAACCCTTATGGATGCCTCTCTCCGTCCCTTCCCATGTCTTTCCACTATTTGTTCGTTTAATGATCAATCGTCTCGAGAAGACGAGAAGGTTGTGCCCTTGATCGACAACCTTGGTGGCAGGGGATGAGGCTTGTTATGCTAGAGGGTGCATAGGCTGAAAACTAAAACGAAACTTAGCTAGGATTAGATCACATGTTCTGTATGGGCATGCCACATGCGTCCCGATCACACAATAACAGTAAACTTTGATCATTTTTGTTCTTTGCAAGTAAAGTGTAGTATGATTTTCCATGTATGTGTAAAGTGTCGGACCAAACACGGTTTTTTTTTCAAAAGTATCGTTCAACCGCTGACATGTTTCACAGTTTTTTTTGTATCATCAAAACACCTTTAAAATCAGATAAAATTCGCGAAACAAAGATTCGATTGTACTGCGAAATCCATCGGTTTCCACGGAAATTTGAGAAAACCAGAATGGTTTGAATAGAAAACAAGAGGTACTGTGCTGTGCTAGCTATTACGGTTTACGGGTAGAATATAAATGCCAAATTGCCAATGGTACTGTGCTGTAGTAGCCAGTACAATTATGTTACTGCTCCAAATAATGTACCAACGTTTCTCCAAATAAAGCCTCATCGTCTCACGTCTGGTTGCATATGGACATGAGCAACAATCAAATCCACAATATTGGTTCGGTCTTGCTAATTGCAGTAAGAACAAATCCATTACCCCCTAGATAACAAACAATAAATCGAACAACTTGCCATACTCCTACTTATCCTACATCGTAGCAATAACGTGGAAACAATGCTGAATATTTCCTGTCCTCACCTTTCCCTGTATAGATTCTTCACAGATCCTACAACGTATAAATCCCGTCTTTGTCAGATTAGTCGTTGCTGCTTTCAGTGGCCACCTGCACCTTGGGAGGACCAGAATGACGCCTCATCGGCGACGGAGGTGCCTTTGCAGCTGGGAAGGACAACCTCTTCTTCACAGAAGCGCCGCCTCCTTTCTCCTGTGGTGTTTCAGTGCCCTCATCAGTCATTGTTGGGCCCCGAAGGCGAGATTTGGCCCTGGCAGACTGTGTCGGCACCATGTAGCTTGGCACCAATGGGGAACCCGACAGGCTCACATCGTCCCGTACAGTAGAGGTGCCAATGCTGTGCCTCCTTGCCCGCTCGGACTGAACACTGAACACACTCCTTGTGTCATCCTCTCCCTGTGAGCTCAGAACATTCTTTGGTGTTGCAGTTTTCTTCCTTGCAAACACCGGTGTTACCCTACTTGAGGGCATCGAAGGGGACTGCCGGGAGGCAAGGCGGGCTGGTTTTGGAGTTGTCGGTGAGGGCTTATCAGGGTTGGAGTCCTGGCGGTTGTAGGCCTTTGTGATCTCCCCTTCTCCAAGGTTCAGGCTGGCACTATTCACAGATATGCGATCGATGTTGCTCTCCTTATCAGTTATTCCATTGCGACACTCCCATGGCTTCGCCGCTATCCATCGCTCCAGCCAACTCCAACCCCACTGAGGGTTGTTTGGATCGACAAACATCGGGTTTGCAGACCTCGAAGTGTTCTTCCACTGTCGAAAGCAAGAATTTAACAATATTATCAGTATACCTAAGATGGTGAGTGCAAACATCTAACATCACCAAAATTGACATGTATTGGATAACTTACCTGATGGGAAAACGCATACGCAAGTGCTCTTTCTCTTCTTATTGCAGCCTCTTGCCTGCTTACTAGGCTGGCTTCTATTTGCGCCTTGGATTGCAGACTGTCATCCCACTGCTCTCCCATCTATTTATACAAGGAAATGTTTATTACCTATGTTTTGATGTGGTGTGCTTTAATGCTAGAATTATAGAAGGCACAGGTCAGAAAATTTGAATCTAAACAAAAACAGTTTTAAACTGCTAAAATCTCAAACCCCTTGCTTGACTATGGCTGTTTTGAATTTCATGAGATTTTATCTTGATTGACACAATACATTGCTGTTTTAAAATTTAGTGAGAACAAGAGATGAACGTTCAAACAACATTCAAAGGAATCAAGATGAAATGGGATAAAGGATATTGAAGTGTACACCATAGTTCAACCTGCTCATGCTAACGGGGCTTTTTATTTCTCCAGTATGAAGTGCAGCAGAAAAAACAACAAGCTCGAATTAAAAGCAAAAAAAGATCCTGGAAATTAATTCTTAATCTGCAGTTTGATGTTGCTTATTCACTATTCAGAGAGAGACAGTAAATTTTTGCAGGCTCAGACTCCAGCAGAACAGATGCATTCAAGTCCACTGCATTCTAGATCTCCAGGCTAAATATTTGTTTGAAACAGATTCATTCACGTATCATGTTCATGGAATGATAGTGCTTCATTCCATATTGTCAACACTGCTGATTTCAGATTCAGAGTTTTAGATATACTACTAGAACTAGAATTACCCCCAAAGAAATCCGGTAAACAGTATGGAGGGTTAAAAAATTTATTGTAAAGAGCATTCACATAATGTTTGCATACCCTTAGGCTTTCTAGCTCCTGTTTCAACACGAGCTGGCGCTGAAGAGTCTGGTTCTCCTCAGACATCTTGAGTCTCCTTGACCGAATCTGTGATTGGACTCGAGCTAGAGTCTGCATGCAGCGAAGTGTGCTTGTGGCCTGGCGCTTAACAGAGTTGCCTTCAACCAGTGACTTCAATCTAACCAATCCTCTTAATGCTCGCAGTGCTCTCTTTGCCTGGATATTTATGATCGAAAAGGATGTCAGTAATCCCCTTGCCAGAGTCAAGTTGAGGTACAAAATATTTGAGGATTAGGTGAAAATGTAATAATTTTAGTGAGAGGCCTTCATTTCTTTTCATCACAATTGAACAGCAAGAAGGTATAAATAATAAATATAATGAGCAAAATCATTAAGCAGCTAAATACCTATTGCAGATAGACTAGAATAGCAAATGGCAGAGTAATTAACACTAAAATTGCATATTTTTAAACCCCTAATGCCTAGAAATGAGAACAATACAACGAAGACAGGTCAGAAATGCAGTCATTTTATTGTGAAGGCAAATCACAATAATACAAGAACTGTTTTTTCCCTCAAAACACCAACAACTGAAATGTTTAAACCACATGCAGCACAGATCAGCAATTTTCATACGGATTCATCTAAGGCGTGTTTGAAATGTTTCCATTGAAGCAATGTCGCGGTTTCTTTGCACAGGTGGGTTCTTATAGTAACCTCTTTGAGGAAATAAAGTACATTGCACACATAGTTCCAAATAATAGAGGATGTTGAATTCAAGAATTGACTCCACAATTACCAGGTAACCTCGGAATGCGGTTTGGATCTTTACTGCTGCAAGTTCCTTGGGCATCGTAGACGAAGTCACAACTGCAGCCTGTGGGGCAGCACGGAATGCTTCTGTGGCAGTTGCGGCATGCTCGCTCTGCTGCTGCTGCCGCTGCTGATCGTCTTCGTCCTCGTCCTCGTCTATCACTGGGACTGGCAGTGGAATCTTCACCTCCTCGATATGGGCAGGTGGAAGAGTGAGAGCTGGTGATACCGAAACATTGGCCTCCAAGGAAACAGAAGGGGTTAGATCCAGCGGGTTTGGAGCACTAGCAGCTAAATTCCTCCTCAATTTCTGTAAAGATGAAAAGCAAAGTTTGAATTTTGATTAGAATCTAGTTCAAATGAGTACACATACACAAGAGCTGAATCGTGAAACGAAGAGGTGATATACACCACAAGGAGCATTACCGAAACATCAAATGAGGCACCATTTTCCTTTTCTTCAGGAATTTGCAACAGAAAGAAAGAGCAGAGTAATACGCACCTCCTCCTTCTTCTCCTTGGATTCGGGGCTGAACACCTTCTTGACAGCACCGAACCACTTGCCCTTCTTCCCCATGCCAACGGAGCCGGAGGTGTTCCTCAGCAAGAAAGCACAGACAAAAGCATGAAGAGAAGGCAAAATGCGAGGTAGGTCTGCAACTCAAACGGCCAGATCTGATCTGTGTGTTGCAGTGCAGATTTGCAGTGCAGCCAAGACGAAGAGGCCAGTCGGCTGGCGGCTGGCGGCTGGCGGCGGGCTGGCCGGATGCATGAGCTGGCCCGGCGACCTAAGCTCGGGCAGTCGGGCTCGGGCTTCCACAAAACCAAATTTTTAATGCAAATGTTGAGGTTAGACTTCTGGCATTTGAGGCCAGGCTTGGGTCCAAGAACTCAAAGAAATTGGGCTCGATCGGACTCGGATCTAACAATAGAGCATCAGGATTTTTCAAATTTTTTTATATTTCAACTTTTTAAAATAAATAAACAATATTAATTTTATTACAATAAAATAAATAGATGTCATTGCCGTACCATGAGAAAAAGCTTGTAGCATTGCTCTGTCTGCTAGAATTTAAACAGACATAGGAGGAGCATCAAAGCTTAAGAGAGAGAGGGATGCTGCGCCCGGCGAGAGCCAAGGCGACCGTGAAGGAGGTGACTGCAGGGTCGGCGGCGCCCGCAGGGACGTCGGCGAGGGATATGAGGCTTTCTTCGTTGATCTCATTGACGCGGTTTCCTCCATGGAGACGTGTTTCGGAGGGATTGGTCTCGGGGCAATTGTTTCTCTCACACCATCAGGTAGGTGCTGTAGTTTCCACATCCTCGCTGCAGGTGGGGCATGCGCCATGGACGGCCCGATGGCAAATCCATGGCGGGGTGAGCCTATCTGGAGGGGGATTCAACCGGACTATGTAGATACAGGGAGAAGATTTCTGTATGGCGGCTTTTTGCTGGAGTACTTGGATTTATTTCAACAAGTCTGCTTTTGATGGGAACAAAGTTCGGTCCCCATTTACTATTATTCATACGATGTGTGCTTTACTAAATTTTTTGTCAGAATATCTGAAAAGAGAGATGCAAGATATCATTAAAAGTTGTTCCTACCGTTTGAGTTCCTTCATTGCAGGTGTGGCACATGCACAACAGGAGAGAATGTTGAATTGCAATCTGGTAACAGGCAATGAGGCAGTAGCAACAAAAAAGAGCAAGGTGATTGAAGGGGAATTTCAGCTATATATCTTCCCAAGCTGCTGGAGATTACAGTCAGAGCTGGAAAGAAAAATGGAAAACGCTGGGGATGGGGGTTTGCTGCCAGTCACTCCTAGCTGGATTGGTCTGCTGTTTTTTATTTCCATGGAGGGTTGCTGTGTGTGGAAAGTGTTCTGGAGTGTACTTGTGTTAGCTTGGATCTGTTGGAGAGCTATTTTGGTTTAGTAATTTCTGGTAGCGGGTTGTTTAGTGGGGCTAGTTCCCTTTGATGTTGCTTCAAGATATGTGTGTAATATCTTCACTCTATTTTGTTTCCGTTAGAGCATCCCCAATAGTCCTTCTATCCCACCCCCTAAAACACTACCGGCACGGCTTGTCTCCGGTAGCCGGTTCCATCTCCTCCGCCTCAGCTGACCCTCTCCATGCCCAGTGCTTGTCTCCGCTGCTTTGTCGTCCGGTGCCCGTCGGTTCACGCCCCAACGCACGTGCCGTCGCCACCGTGTTGCCCGTCGGTTCACGCTAAACCTACTAATGGTGTAATATCCGGACCACACCTAATCCAAACCGTTAACGTCGACTAGAATTTTTGAAACCAGCCCAAACCATTTGCACCTCATCCCAAACCAAGCCAAACCAAACCACTCTGCCGTTCGGCCCCAGCCAAACCAAACCGCTAGCTAGCTTGTTTTATGGTTCCAATCCGACTTTCAAACCATTTCACTCCATTCAGGACCCATACATCTTCTCATGGATCACATGTCCGTCTCACACAAATTTGACGCAGTGGCTTCATAGCCTGCAACTCGGTGCAACACGCCGCTCCTGGCTGGACTTCTCGACGGCGATGGCAGGGTTTTGTGCTTGCTTGTGACGCCCCCGCACAACGCAACCATGGGGAGCAGAGCGCATGCACACCTTAGCGCGCGGCGACCCAGCGGTAGGAGAAGCTCGCAGAGGCTCGGCGGCGAGAGCTTCTCACCGAGATGCGGACGAGACAACTACGGCGGCTTGGCGGTGGTGCGAGCGTCTCACCTAGATGCAGACAGACGATTCGGCAGTGGCCCGTGGCGTGAGCGTCTCGCACGACGCGAGCTTTTCGTACGTGCACGCAGCAGTCGAATTAAGTGCGAGGGCGACTTGATGGATGGTGACTGCAAGTAGAGGTGCTCTCCACTGGCTGCTCATCACAAACATGCAAGCTTATTGAACAAACCAATTAGTGTCGATCCATTAATTAGCCAAAACGAACCATCAATGAACCCACGGTTTCAAACCATTCGAACCCGATCTTTTTTGAACCGATACCACACCACAACAATCCACTTTTCCTACATCTCCCGCAGGCCGCTGTGTGCATGCCTTACCTTGCCCAGCCCCAGAGCGTCGATCGGTCGCTTCGCCTTACTGACCACCCTAGCTGAGCTGAGTAGCTGACCCTGTCTGCTGTTCCGCGCTGGCCCCATTGCCGACAAGTCTGCGCGCGCTGCCAACCATTCATACCTCGGATCACCCGGTTTGATGCATCCTCCAACCTGGTTGTCTACCCCGAGTCCTGGTCGACCAGAAGATGAAGCCAAAACTTGAGGCCGAACGAGCCCAAGTCACATGAAATGACGTTTCATCTCGGGCAGAATCCTGTTTCGTTCCATGAACTCGTTCGGCGGCCAAAGCAGGGGCGATGTCACATAAACATGCCAACAAACAAAGGGATAAAACTCCTTGAAGAATTGTTGGACACCCAATTAAGGGTTAGCCCCACGGAGAGCTCTAATTATAACAAGTCAGTCTTATAATATTACTGGAAACAAAAGCTTTAAATGAGATCATATATGTTTTGCAACGGGGCATTGAATGAAAAAATGGAGTATGGTCGTATATGTTTTGCAACGGGGCATTGAATAAAAAGGAGTGGGGTTTCTTTAGCACTGAATAGGCAACAAGAGCAAGCTATATATACACCCCATTCCAAGAGGTGGATCGACTGTTGGTGGGGATGCCTAGTCCGAGTCTTCTAGTGGACACCATGTACGTAGAGCCAACAAGCATTCTGAAGATAATGGCTGCTACTAAGCAACCTTGAAGAGTGGCAGGAGTTCTGCCATTTCATTGAAGAAGAAGAGAAGTATTTCAATGGCTCGACGCAAAGAACCGAGACACAGCACAGCGTGAACGCTGCCATCGCATGCCACCTCCTTAAGCCAACCGCCTCGGAATGGCAACAACAACAAAGCACAAGTAGAGAACACGTGGAAGGTCACAACCATACCCATGCCTAGCAACCACAACAATCGAAGACACCACAAGAGCCGACGAACCTTAGCTCAACGAACTAGACAGGGTAGACGACGACCACCAAGTAAGACACCAACCACATGACGTGATGGTTGGTACTAATTTACTGTGTTCCTTTCTTTCTTGTTCTTCTTCCGCCACGCAAATCAAGTTTGTGTCCACTCGAATTAGTGTGAAGGGTTTTTTATTGCCAAAAAGAAACATAGCATTGCATTGCATTGCATCGGCTGTGTTTCTTTGCGCCGGCGAGCTGCGACCCAGCGTTCCCGCGCGTTTCATTTGATTCACTGGCGGGCTCTTGTGTTTCAAAACACGGCCACTGTAGCAACGCGGGAATGCCCCCGTTGAACGCAGCTCACCGCGCAAAGAAACACAGCCATCATTCACTCTATCGATGAAGGTGGATTGCTTGGTGTTGCTAATATGCCATATGAAGTAATTCCTATTCTTTAATTTTGTAATTAACATAGCAGTATGAAGAAGAGCCACAAGGCACAATCCCAAGCAGATGATCCTGGAATTTTTTTTAGGCTGACCATGGAATTAGGGCTTGTTTGGTTCACGGCGTGGCCTGGGGGCTCCCGCCCAGGCAGGTCCATCCGACCCCAGGCGACCGAAATCGGACGCCTGGCGTGGATGCCTGGCCAGGCAAGCTTTCCCAGGGCGCTAACCAAAGTAGCCCTTAATCTCCTCTAATTTGTATGAAGATGGAAGACGGAAGATGATGGGCGTACGGGCCTCAACCACGGCCACAGGTACCTAAACCCTAAACGCTACGCTACGCTACATCAAGCTGAATTTTTTTTTAAAAAAAAGAAAAGACGAAAGCAAAGAGCTAAAGTAACCATGCGCGTCTCACACAGTTACAACGAGGCCGGCCTAAAGCGTACGCATCAAAGGTGAAATGCTCGCCAGTGTAACACATGCATGCATGCATCAACGCAAACACATGCAGACTCCTGTCCTTTGGGCTTTGGCTGCAAAAGTTAGATAAAGAAGAACTGAAGTAGAGCATAGCTGGACCATTCTCCTTTTCTTACCATTGACCCATTACCTTAATGACTAAGCATCAGTCCGGAGTTTTTTTTTTCCCTCTTCTTCGTCGCCCCTAATTTCCCTCCAGTGTCGTTGCGGGTGCAAATGGAATAGGAAATTTCTACCTGATCCGAGCCTGGATTCATTTAAAATTCGATTTGAATACAATTGTATATCCAGATTCGAATCTATTTATTCAAAAAATATATGGGTCAGGTCGTCGGGATGTAGGAAGAGTGATATCTGATCGAAATCTGTTTCGGACCCACGTATATGAGATATCCAAAAGATATCAATGTAAATTAGCAAAATGCATATCCAATTAACATAACTATTCTATATGAAATATATTTCATTATAACCTACATGTTGTAGCTAATGTTTGATTCAACATTAATGCATTGTTAGCTTTAAACATGAAAGTTTAATTGATATTGTTATAATAGTAAATAATTATATCATGTGCTATTTCTTATGCATGTGAAATATTCAATTGTTTATTAGAACCCAACTATATGTATTCGTCCTATATTTGTATCCCGAATAATCCAGATTTGAATATATATCGCGGGGAAACAAAATTGAGTTATGATCACTACCAGTGAAAGGGCCTTTAGTCCCAGTTGGCAACTAGCTTTAGGCCCTATTTATTTGAGCTGCAGCATCTCTAAAACCTGCTTCTAGGAAAAGTCATAAAAAACTTGCTTCTTAGATCATAGTATAAATTAGGCTTTTGGCTTCTTGTAAGAGGGTTCTAAAAGCTGGCTGGCTAGAAGCTCAAACAAACAGGGCCTTAGTCCCCGTTGCCGGTTGCAACCGGGATAGCTCCTAGGGAATAAAGGCCTACCCACGGTGTAGAAAATATTTTAAAAAAAAATGGCGAATCCAAGACTCGAACGTACTGGAACCTCCTACCACCACAGGACTCCCCACTCACCCTTCTAACCAACCCACCCAGCCACACATATTTACTAGACTAGAATTTGCATTCCTTTTAAAGTATGTTGGAATGAGATTTATTCCCGGTTGACTAATGTGTGCCCGTGCCAGCCGGCATGTACCCATCTGCCAAAGCATTCTTCTGTCTCGGTTCGTGACATGAACCGAAACCAACAATATGGGCGAAATATTATGCTTTTGGCCCAGTAGCCATGAACCGTGACTGCTGCCACTATCAGTCTGGATTTATGGCTAGCCAGGACTGATGGGCCGGTATAAAAGGTCGTTTCCCTAGTAGTGAATATCAGATGGACAATATATGTTTGTATCCGGCTTGTTTACAGCCCTAGCTGTCATTTCCTTGTTCGGTTTGGTTTCCGCAAATCACATCTTACATGCATGTGACCCTCCATGAGGGCTGGTGAGGCCTCGGCTCCACCTAAAATTTCAGAGCCATTTATACCTAGTTAAAATACAGAGCAATTTTTTGATATTTTAGTACGTATATGGGGCTGAAGGACTACCCCTTGTTGGTAATTTGAATATCCAATGGACGTGATCACGAGTTAGGGTGTTTACTATTGTTGTGTTCCTATAATTTAACTAGTTTGCAGTGTATTAATTTGGCCGACGGTAGACAAAGAAGTTTTTAAACTTTTTCATCCCGTATCCGCCACCGCTCAACCCCACAGAACCCTCAACCCCTAAAATGTGAATGTGAGGGAGGGGTTGATCTGAACTTGAATCTTATCACGGATTGGATATGATGGTCGTGGGCATATCATGTACCCATGGATTGAATGTCTTCCCCAATAATTAATCATATATACATAGGGTTGGGGGATGTTTGAGCTAAGTATAATTAGAAAAACAAGCTTTGGGACAGCTGAAGCATGCAGGAAAAGGTACGTACGTGACGTGTAAAGAGAAAAGAAGGGAGATTTCCAGATCATACACTCGCACACGCAAACAAGAGCGTAAAGAGAAAAGGGAAAGCATGCATGGCATCGCTGCTCATCAGCATAGGTTGGGACTGAAAGCGCATCAGCAGCAGCAGCAGGAGCAGCAGCTGGAGCAGGAGGATGGTGTGGGCGCACGGGGGGGAGGAGGGGCGGCGCAGGCGTCTGAGCAACACGGTGGTGGGGTACCTGAACCTGGTGACGCTGGTGGCGTCGCTCCCCATCATCGGCGCGGGGATGTGGCTGCTGGTGGCGCGCGGGTCGTCGGCGACGTGCGAGTCGGCGCTGCAGGCGCCGCTGCTGGGCGCGGGGGTGGTGGTGCTGCTGGTGTCGCTGGCCGGTCTGGTGGGCGCGTGGTACGGCGTGGCGTGGGCGCTGTGGCTGTACCTTGCGGCGATGCTGCTGCTGGTGGTGGCGCTGCTGGGGACGGCGGCGCTGGGGGTGGCCGTCACGGCGGCCGGCGGCGGCGGCGGCACGCAGGTGCCCGGGCGGCCGTACCGGGAGTTCCGCATGGGCGAGTACCCACCGTGGCTGCGGAGGCGCGTGGAGGCGGAGCGGTACTGGCGGCCGGCGCTGGCGTGCGTGGTGGCGTCGCGAGCGTGCCCCAAGATGGCCGCCTGGACCCCGCTCGACTACCTCCGCCACGATCTCACGCCCGTGCAGTCCGGCTGCTGCAAGCCGCCCAGCTCCTGCACCTACGGCGGCGGCGGCGGCGCGGAGGCAGGGCTGCAGGACGACGACTGCTACCGCTGGAGCAACGCGCCGGGCATCCTGTGCTACGGCTGCGCCTCCTGCAAGGCCGGCGTGCTGGAGCAGCTGCGCCGCCACTGCCACAACCTCACCCTCCTCAGCGCCGCCCTCCTCCTCCTCCTCATCGCCATCTACGCCTGCGGCTGCTGCGCCTTCCGCAACATCCATCCACCCTGCTACTCCTGGTACGCACTCCCATCCGCGCGCTAGCCCCTTCTTAATTGGATCATGCATGCATGCGCTAGCTCTTGAATTGATTAATTCCCTTGTATGCACGCACGCACTTGCTTAATTCTTTAATTCCCTTGTATACACACACACTTGCTTAATCAATTCCATAATCGTATTCGTAGGTCAAGGTGGTGGCATGGCCAAAGAGATCAGCAACCCTACTAGCTACTGCACTGCACGCCGCCCGGTGGTGCAGGTGCAACCCCCCATCCACTGTTTTGCTCTCAGCCTCGATCTATGACAGTCCGATTTCGGTCTATGACACATAATCCGTGTGTCTCTTCGGCTATGGGTATGTCTGTATCAATGACAGTGGGTTAGAGTAGTGTCATGGGCCACTGTTTTTCTTGTACAGAGTGTGAGCTCCGTTACTTTGTTGTTGTTGGTTTATGTTTCTCTTCTATAAAGGAATAGGCAGTGCTCCTGCCAAATACTTCCGGCCAAGAACTCCCGTCCTATACCATTCACCGTCTCTCTTATTATTCTTGATGCCAATTTCCTATCAATCTATATTCAACACAGTTGATATTCAACAAGATGGTTTGTTGTTTATGGAAATATGTTCGGACAAAGTGATATGTTTGATATCGAAGTATGCCTTGTTAGAAAATCGGACATGACACGATCTAGAAACGACACCAGAGGCACGATACTTAGTAACACAGTTCGCCTCTCATGCTATATTCTGCGGCGCAATGATTATGAGCGCTCCTCACCAGCAACGCATCCGGCTGCCATGGGTCACGGTCACAAACTGGCCACGACCTCCTGCAATCCTTAGCCTCTACATGGTCATTACAGGTTACACTAGGGTCGCCTCACTTTATAAAGTGGAGGTGCAAGAGTTTGACTCTTACTCTAACCTACTCTGTGTTTTACAACACAGAATCCATGTAACTTACTCGTGCGCATGTGCATGTGGTTTACAAAAAACGGGATGCTAGCCATTTTTCTCCAAGAGGTTTTAATCTTATCATGTGCATGCTGGTTATTATTTTTCAACATCTCGGCTCTCCATTATCAACAAATGTGTAACCGGAGCAACGGGAAGATGCTTGAAAAACCATTGATGGTCCCTGGTCTAATTTGAATTAGTATATATATGTACATGCATGTTGATAGATTATTGCTTTGCCTATAATGATTTGAGAGTAATTGGATTGCCCTATCCTTATAAAAGAGTTCTCCTCATTAATTTACTGTGCAAAACAAATTTATGACAACGTTTTCTATAAATGTTGAAAGACTAAAGTCAATAATGTTGTTGGCTACTGTTAATGTGTCATTATTTATGCACCAATTCTCTATTTTGGTAAATGTAGCTGAGATCAGGCTGGAGTTTTTACATGACACTTACAACTTAACAAGCACATTGCCTGTGTTAATTTGTGCTCTATGTTAGTGTTGCATGTTTATTTCTTTCTAATCATGGCTCATGGCAGCGTGTTTTCAAGCAGAGAATTTATGTCTTAACGCGTTCATCTTCTTTCCTAGTAATACTAATATGGTATTGCTATACTCGTGTCGACGTTTGGTCCTGCAACTTGCTCGATCCTTCAGCTCGCCAATGTCTCCCTGCTTTCGCTAGTACTGTATACCCAATACGAAGGGAATATATATATGTATATAATTGATCTGAGTAGTGGGGCACTGGCACTGCACTATCTTCTCTTTGGCAGATGAAACGTTTTCTTCAAGAATTTGGTGGCCGCCTCATCGTGACGGTGGCACAGCACGCGTATGAGAGTGTTGGCGTCGGAGCGACTCCAGCGCCTTTGCCTCGGCGTGGGAGGGAGTGGCATCGGTAGCGAAGGCCTAGGCGTGATGGCCATGGCAGCGACGAGGAGGTTGATGAGCTGGTGTGTGGACAACGCCATGAGCGCCACCACCCCCTCGGCCTCCCTCTCCTCCTCCGCCGCCGCCTGGCCGGAGACGCTGCGGAAGAGGCGCTTCAGGCTCGCGAAATCCTCGGCCACAGTATCGTAGTCGGAGCGGGTGAACGGCGGGCGGTCGCCGGCGAGGAGCACCATGAGGAAGGCGTCCAGGGAGGCCTTGAGGACGTGGTGCACGGCGGCAGGCTGCGCCAGATGGGTGAGGACGCCGGCGAGGAATGCGAGGTTGTGCTTGAGGACGCGCAGCGCGGGAAGGATGCGGACGCGAGCCCCGGGCCCCGGCCCCGGCCCCGGCTGGTAGAGCGCCTGGTGGAAGTGGGGTGCAGAGTCGAGGAAGACGAGGCGGTACGCGGCGGTCTCCGACACGTGGAGGAGCGCGGCGTCGACGGCGCCATTGCCGCCGTGGATGGCGATGGAGGCGGAGCGCAGGGCGGCCAGCATGTAGTGGAGCGTGTTGAGACGGACGTAGAGGCGCTGCGTGCCGCGGCTGGTGGTGTGGGACTCCAGCCTGGGCGGCTTCTTCTTCTTCTTCGTGATCGTCGTGGTCGCCGTGGCAAGGTCGCCGCAGGTGAGCTTGAGCAGCTGGTGGTGCTGGCACGGGGCCTTGAGCTTCCACAGCTGCAGGAGCATGGAGTCGTGGCTGCACCGTGCCCGTGTCAACGGCGGCAGCGGAGGGTCGTACATCTCCTTGGACCCTACCCTTATTGCGCCATGCATCCATGCATCCATCCATTATCAGTAGGACTGTATAGGAGTAATGTTTCATGTGTATATATATGTAGACTCACCGCACGTGGTCGCGACGAAGGACGCGTACTGGTGGACGAGCTGGTCGATCCCGTGCACAAGATGCTCCTTCCAGCCCCAGCCGCCACCTCCGCTTGCAGCTGCCGCCAGCTCCATCTCCAGCAGCTCCTCCACCGTCGTCGTCACCAGTGTCATCAGATCCACCGCAGATTCTGCATAAGGCTCGCCCTTCGACTTGGGATTCCATCTCTGCATGCATTCACACGTTTTTGTACATGCGTGTAAATACAGTACATATTAAATTTGTACGTACGTATTACTATGTATGTGTACGTATATATGCCTACGAACGCACGCACGTACCTCCGAGTCTCTTGCTCGCCGAACACACTCGGCCCCGATCTGTAGGCGCTCATCCATCCAGGCCTTGATGAGGCCAGAGATGATGGAGTCAACCTGATAAGGGATCATCTGCTGCTGCTGCTGCGGACGAAGACGATGGTCGGCGGCGGCCATCTGCAGCAGCCAGGCGTCGAGCCTGGAGGCGGCGTGCAGCGCGCGCACGGACTCGCTGCTGAGGCTCATCATCTTCTTCGTCTTGGAGATGGAGGAGACGTGGCGCCGGAGAAGAGCGCCGAAGCAGGCGTGGAGAGTGGCGGCGGCGACGGCGGCCGGGCAAGGGTGCCACCGCCTCAGTATGGGGCCGTACACCTCCCTCTCGGCCCGGCCCATGTCCTTGGCCCGCGCCGCCGCAAGCATCAGGGCCTCGGCCTCGCTAGGCCTAGGGCTAGGGCCAGGGCCAGGATCCTCCTCCACTTGCACCATCATGCTATCCATCTCCATCTCCATCTCCATCGTCGACGTCGTCCCACTCTCACTCTCATCATGCAGCTGCAAGTACTCAGCCATAGTTACCTAATTATACATGATGCATATATATATGTATTGCATTGCGCCATTGCGGCTTAATCGATCACGTACCTTGGTGAAAGCGCGCCTCACCGACGATGTGATATACCGCTCAACCTGATGGTGGGCAGGCTGAAGGCTGCTGAGGCCGAGCATCCCTGCGGCTGCGACGGCGAGGGACACAGTGTTCTCCATCGTGTTGAATAAGACGAGCTTGTGGGACGGGAACGCCTCATGGTAGCGTGAGAGCTTGGTCTCTGCCCACGAGTAGAGGGAGGCCAAGACCCTGCTCCTGCTCCTGCTGGGGTGGTCGCCGTCGCCGGAGAGCTGGGGGAGCATGGCCAAGGCGGCGGACAGCAGATCGGGGTCCAGCTCCCCGGTGACGACGTGCCTCTCCAAGAGCAGCCAGGTGAAGCAGGCGTTGTGGGTGGCCCTGTCCAGGCCCAGCACGGCCCACGTCTTCTTGATGAGCTCCAGCAGCTCGTCCACCTCGTCCAGCACCACCGTGTGCTCCCTCGGGTCGAACACGGCGGCGCGGAGGAGGCACAGGTACAGGTGCACGTTCAGGGGGTAGCCGTCCGCCCAGTGGCAGGAGCCGGAGCCGGAGCGCCAGGCCAGCGCCACCACGGCGGAGGAGATGCCGGAGATGCTGCTCGGCTGCTGCACCTGCACGGCGCCGCGGAGGGTGGTGGCCGCTGCCTGCAGCTGCAGGTCGCCGAGCGGCAGCGGCAGGGAGGGGTGAGACACCAGCCCCGCCTCCAGCACCTTCAGCTGCCGGAGCTGCCACAGGCGGTACTCGTCCGCGCCGCCAAACTCCGACGGCTTCACGTGCCGGAGGAGCTCCATGGGAAGCACCACCGATTCCACTCGCCTCGACGCCTGCAATTAAGGATCGGAGTCGATCGGAGTGCGTGCAGCGTTCATGCATGATGCATCTCTCCAATCTCCATGACATGATCTCCGGCCATCTACAGCCAGAGATCGTATCGTATTCGTACCTGCGGGCCAACGAGGCAGCGCGCGAGGGCCTTGCGGACGCGGCTGTCGCTCTGCTCGGTGACCCCCATCTGCCGTCGCATCATCTCCGCCGACGTCATCACCATCGGCCTCCTCGCCTTCCTCGTCCGCAGCCCAAGCTCCCGCTTCAGCCGGCTGTGTACCACCGTATGCATGTTCTTCTTCCTGCCGCCGCCCGGCACCGGCTCCGGCTCCACCCTCGCCGGCGTGCCGTGCCCGTTATGATGATATGCAAACCGCGCGCCGGAACCGGAGCGGCAGGCGGCGAAGAAGATCTCGTAGGCGGACTCGCGAAGCTCGTCGCGGCTGAGGAGGGGGTCGAGGCGGCCGAATGGCCACTGCAGCCCCGGGGGGAATGGGTCAGGAATGGCGCCACCGGCCGCCGCCGCCTCCGCCTCCGGCGGCGAGACGGGGCCGCGGTCCATCTCCTCAATTCTCGCGGTGCCGGTGGCGGAGGGAAGGCAGGCATGCATGCATGACCAACTGCAACCCAGCAGCCAGCACCACAAATTGAATTAGCTACCATGCATGCATGCCCGTTTAACATATCAACTGCAAATCTGCTATACATAGACAATAGCTAGCCCGCCCAATATCACATAAATAATCGTAGTACAAGAGATCAATCATAATTGGAGTAGCTTTATTATATCGGCGGCGCTATTTCGCACGCACCTGCGCTCCGACCAAACGCGTAGGCGCCGCAGTCGGCCGTTGGATCGTGGGTGCGCGCGGTCGGTAGTTGGACCGTGGGTCGTGGCGGGCATGCTAGATTAATCCGGTTGTTAGCACGGATCGCAGTTAGCGCACTCAATTAGTGAAATAGTGGCGACCACGCATGCGTCTGGATTAATCCAATAGTTAATACACAATTATTGAAAATTCTACTAAATTTCTACTGTTATTAGAAAATATGTTTTGCGATAGTGGAATTTTTTTTGCGTGAGGTCTGCATGCATACACACGGCATGCGCCTACACAAATGCTGAAATTGCAGGCGCCAGTCTAATAGTGCCTCCCTTATTATATAGTATATGATCCGTACAATGCAATGCAGGCACGATCAACACTAATCTATATATCATATGTTTGCACCCAAAATCGATGCCCGGAATTGACAAGAAGCTGTGTTTTATCTGCCCGAGCATGCAACTGTCAGCTATCCGATATTGATAGGAGTATTTTCTATTGGAAGCGCATTCCACACAGTCATATGGTTTTTGGACGGCCTAGATCGCTCATGTTCTATTTCCACATCACTCTTCTTGTCCTCGCCCCCTCTGTGACGACCCGCATATTTATCACAAGCTAATAGTCTAACAAGACTATTAATTCACGATAATCATGCTGATCTGGACGTATTACTCCAACAATCAACCAAGGAGGATGACATTTGGAGTACACATCAAAACAGAGTGTTACAGCAGAACAACCATTAGAGGCTAATGTACAATTTATTTCATACAGCAACCACGCAGGGCTGTTAACAGTTATTACAAACTAACAGTCAACATTAAAGTATAATTCAAAAGTTGCACTTAGATTAAAACCATAATTTTACATCAGGAGGAAACAAACTAGCAGATATCTATAATACCCGTTATTATGACGTTGCCTATATGAACGTCGTCTACTCGCTATTCTCGTATACATAGTAACCCTCGGGGTCCTCCTTCCCCTCTGGGTAACCCTCAGCCCTCGCAGCTGCGACGTAGTCACCATATTCCTCTCCATAGCTAGGATCTAACAAGGGTATAAATACAAGAGTGAATACACAGTATTCAGCAAGTATAGGTAACCAAAAATGCAAGATGAATCATTCTGTGGTCTTTCCAAAATCTCAATGCCAACTGAGACACTTAGGAAGATAATTTATTTGAAAGAATTGATTCGTTTTAACTTTAAAAATACTACTATCACTCGAGTATGAGAATAGATATAAATCCCGTAGTCCCCACTCCAAGAGACTGGCATGATATCATGATTCAACCCTGCGCAGGTGTATACCACTTTACCCATAGCCGCTCCAATTACATTGAAGCTCAGAGTGTTTACATCTAATTGGTATGTACATCTCCAACCCAGTAGGTTAAAAGCCGTGGCGGTTCCCAACCATCCATCCAACTTTTGAACTCACTGTTGATGCCCCTGCCCTTGGCAGCAAACATCGCTGACGTAATATATCGTCCTAGGTTGGCTATCAATCGATGCCTTCCAGATGGGTGGGAACATGTGCAAACTCGCCACACTTCCCCTCTTAGTTATCTAAAATATGCAATGTGGAGAATGAACACCCTTTTAGATTAACTTTCTCTGATTATCTCGTAAAACCATGGTCGATATGTTCGATACGGCTCAAGACTCAAATGATAGACTAATTACCTTATATAATATTACCAGTGCATGGCATCGCCACGACACTTCTAGTTTTAAGTGATCCCATCACCCTGGATGAAACTCACTACTCTCATCTCAACAATTCATACTTATTTATGAAAACAATATTTGAATGCAGCTACTAAAGGTGATAATATTTCCAAAATAATTGTATAATTAAAATATTCCAATCGATATGATCAAAAGATAACTTGCCTTGATATGGATAATAAATCTCAGCTGCCTCCTCACTCTCTCGAGGATAAACCTCCGCTTGATTTAATGCGTTCCCTGAAATTGCATAAATTACTAAAATTTACCTACAACTTAATATATATACTGTAAGTAAAATTTAATTATTGCTCCCACCACTCACTGATGATTTATCGTATGGTTTTTAAAATAAAACCTACATTTCAAAGAAACTAAATGACTTTAGGGCATTACTAAAGAATGATTCGGTTAAATGCAACCCGTCACCTCTAGGTTTATTTTCCTCTATTGATCACTACCTGAAACCTTTATTTTTCTTTTATATTCACTACTCAGCAGTTTCTGCAGCAAACTCTGCTCTTTTATTTCCTTCCTGCTCTTCTCTAAGTGCTACATGCAGCAACTCATAGCAGCAAGCAGCAGCACAAGGCCAGCAGCAGCATCAACACGCAGCAACTAGCACCTAATAACAGCAATAAACAGCAGCAATCAGCAGCGTGCAGCAGCCTGTGCAGCAGAAACGGCGGCCTGTAGCTAGCTGCAGCGAGCAGCATACAGCAGCAGCACCAAGCACCAGCGGAGAGCAGCAAGCAGCAGCGACTGACTGGACAGCTACCTACACCTCCTCCCTTCCTCAACAGGTTCTAAAATCCTATTTCCCTTCACCTCTCTGCTGTTTGGTCTTCGATCTAGTGATTTTCTTGGTTGGTTTTTAAGAATCCCGGGTAAAAGATGACAAGATATTGAGGGGAAAAATATGTGCATATCCAGATTCGATTTGAGGCTAAGAATGCAAAGCACACAGATTTGATTTAAGAATAGATTTGAATATAGATGCAAAAGATACTTATGATGCTAGATTTGGGAGGAAATCAATTGTAGGTGAACCTGAGTTTGGGGAAAACTCCGGTTGTGCAGGTTGAAGCTACGTGCTCCTAAATCCCAGAGATGCAGCGCTGTGTGACCTGCTCCTCCTTGTGCGTGCGCAAGCTCCTGGTGCTGACCTTCTCCACCTAGCACGGCGGCCTCCAGCTCCTTCAACCTCCTATCGAAGTGCACCCTCGACTGCTGGTGGCGATGGATCCGGCTGCTGGTGGCGATGGATGGGTTTGGGGAGAGTAGCTAGGTTTGGTTTGGGGAAGAAGCTGAAAGATATTCTTGTGCTGGTCTCTCGAGTAGTGGATATTTTTATTATGGGGAGACTAGTGTCAGGTGTGTGTGTGTGCTATCTGCCAAAAAAGAATGACGCGTGGCTTTTGTGTACCTTACTAAATTGATAACCTGAGTATCGACTCGAGAAGGGATGGATAAATATAAATTGTAGTGATGAAGAGCAATGCAATAAAACTAAAATTACATATATCTCGAGTTAATAATATTTTTCTTTGTTAGCATTATTTTTAATGAACCTAGTTATTTTATTGACAAAGTAATGCATGAGCTAATGGATAGTATAGTTGCCTGCATACGTCCTTTTGGTCCCGTGAGAAAAATTTATGTTAAGAGGTTACTAACAAATGGATGTGCCTTGAAAAGTTATAACAGTGCAGTTAAGCTATTTTTATTTAGGTAATCACTGCTAACAATAAGGGTATATTAGTTGGGTTGTTTCACCCTCCATCGCAAATACAATGCCAGAGGGGTGGTTCCATGCACATCTGCAGCTACAGCATATGCGTTGAGATCCGTGCCCTTTCAACACCCAGCCCTAAAGGTAGTTTGCAACAAAAAAAAAGAAAGAAAAACGTAAACTTTTTAGAATAAGTGTCTATCCTCACTGGTCTTTCTCCAACGCCACTGCCGGCAGTGATCACCGACGACCACCATGGCTCGTGTTGCTGGTGCCGTCGCGCCAAACCACGTCGCAGTCACCTCCACCGTGCTAGGCACGCCTCAAGCCAAGCCACGCCACGTTGGATCAAACAGAGCCACACCACACCACGTTGGATCAAACAAAGCCGTCCTCGCTAGTCTTCCTCCAACACCACCACCGGCAATGACCACCGACGGCCACCATGGCTCGTGCTGCTGGTGTCGTCGTGCCAAGCTACATCGCCATCACCTCCATCGTGCTATGTGCGCCTCATTCGATCAAACAAAGCCATGTCACACCACGTTGGATCAAACAGAGCGTCATGTTGTCTACCGGCCGCTGCTGTGGCACCGTCAAGATGAGGCCGACTTGGCTTCGGACGAGGAGGAGTTGAGGGGAGGAGGAAAAAGGACTTGATTTCTTGGAAATCAAAATACAGAGGGTTTTTTTTTATGAAATGATGTGTGGTCGGCAATGTCCATGGAACTCCACACGCATGAGGAATTTCTGGGTTGGTCCCTCCATTCTTCTTCTCTCTGCTCACACATGCCGACGACATGTTGCTAGCAAATTTCTATACAAGTTAAAAAAAAAAAACTTATATATTGAGCCCAAACAAAATCAAATTCAAATTTTAATCAAAACTTAACCAAAAAAAAAGTATTGCTCCAATTGTTTAAGATGCGCCTTTGCAGCTACAGTATTCCTTGGATCTGAACTTATTCCCTGGTGCCTCAAGACACGTGTCGACTTCACAACTTCTCGATCAAGCTACTACAAAACTCAGGTCTATGCTACAAGGGAGCACAACACAAATACTGAACTGGAGACATATTATTCCTAGCAGTGAAAATTCCAAGTAGCAGCAGTAACACGTAGTTATCACACACACAGCCAGCTGAAAAGGAAACTGAGACACCAAAGTTGACTCCATATTCTGTAATTACATCAACGTACAGAGCAAAATGAGGAAAGGGCAGTAATCCTTATACGGCGAAGAATTAGCAACACTCGGGTCAAACATACTTTGCTTTTACGACTTTGAGATTGATTGAGGTAGATTAAGGTATATCACAACCATTTTCTTCAAATTCTTCAGCACCTCGGTCCACGCATAGCCTGTCCGACCCAAGAATCCTACCTGGTTAGGTAGTATACCAGCAGGAAAAGCGCTACGAATGATGCTACCAGAGTCCCCATCCTTCGGCTTGATTTTGTTTGAAATACCTACATGGTGGATAGAGGGTTGGTCTTGGTGAGTAAAACGAGAAGATAAATAGCATATTGCTGCTCTCGTCAGCTTACCATCTTGAATTTGTCCACGGTTCCAGAGAGAAAACCCCTTGATGTATCCATTTCATTGCCCTGAATCAGGCATGATGGTCAGATAGCAGAATGGTATATTCAAGTTATTGAGTACAGACAAGGTTAACAAGATAAATATAGGAGCACTCCGAAAATAAAAATACCATGCGGTCTAGCATCCGGTTATGAGTCTCTACCTCTTCATGGATATCACCAGACAACTACAAGCAAACAAAAGAACCTCATTAATCATCAATATGTAACTGTTTGCAAATTCACCAAATTGATAAACAGGGTGAAAGATTCCTTTCACCAACAGTTATTTATAACAGGCACAAAAGGTTATCTGGAAGGGCAGTCAGCAGCCAGCATCCAGCAGATGATAAATTTGAGCAAAACACCACAGCCTTATAGGACTGACTACCACTCGTATCATTTATCCTTGAGGCTGAAACCATAATAACAAAAAAAAAGAGGGCCACATATTTTCAGGGCCATCTAATGTTCTGGGTCCAAATAACAATCCTTACACCTTCTATTTTGCTGATTAGTTCGAGTGCTTTTCATGCATGCCGAAATACCGAAGGATGCTTCAATAGCTCATTAATTCATTATTACCTCATACTAAAACCAAGTCGATCCAATCCATATCACAAGGCATCAGTGCTGCCACAAACATGCCATCACAATTCATAATGACCATTTGATTAGTCTGATCTTTTCTCACCACATTTAAGAGGAAACTCATGACTAAAACCGAACCAATAATGAATGGTCCAGGAAAGCACATGGTTGACATGGATCCCAACCAATTTCTATACTTATACTGTGAACAAAGTTCTAGTATACATAGGTGCTCTTTTAGCGGGAAAACAACTACAGACATACAAAATATCATCGCATGATCTTGTCAATGTGACACAGGTTAAAGATAAAGTGGAACCGTATACGTGAACACTATCTAACCAAATAAATAAACACATTACATTAAGCAATTTGATCATTAAGTAGCACTTACCCGCTTGAGAATGCTCACTCGATCTTGCAATCCATCAATAGCTCGATCATTCTCATGTTCATCTATCTCATGTGAAGAATAGGATGAAGCTCGGATTCCACCCTCTTCAATGCCATCAAAAAGAGAAGTTCGAGTGCTTTGGTAATTACTAAAAGTGCAGATAGCCATATAAGAGTCCATACGGAATTTGCTGTGCATGTAATAAAGCATAATATGCAAAAGAATGGCACTGATGATTCTATATTTCCAAGTTAACAGATTAATAATTACACAATTATAAATATATCATCACCAAGACAACAATATTACATATATCACAGAGAGAGAGAGAGAGAGAGAGCAATTTGCATTAGATAAACAAACTAATAAAACTCTCAATGTTCAAATAATCCAAAGCGGCAAAGTCACACAATTAACTGTTGTACTAACAGGGACATACTATGACAGTATGATACTACTACTTCTAACTTCGATAATGGGCAAATAAATTCACACTATATCACAATGTGTTAATCACCCCTTATTCTAGTCATATCTGATTCATAGAACTGTCAAAAGGCAATCACATGATCTAAGAAACAACTATTTTTGTAGCTGTTAGACCCAAACCATGTGGCAAGCCAAAACATCATTGTGGAGATTTCTCGGTAAAATATGCAAATACTGAAAAACGGTGATGATGCGAAAAATGACACCAGAGAAAAAAGGAGCTACAAACACTTGACATTGACACAAGCTATGTTAGCAGTGGTGTTACTTAGCAATATGCAATTGGCCAATTGGCCAAAAATCATTCCTATTTCCTAAAAGTCACCACTGCACACTTTTGACCAAGTGAGCAATAATCTCTTCACAACAGAAACAGAAACTTTAGAAGCAAGGATTGCTGGATGCTGACCACATCATCTAAAGAAGCCAATGCCAACATTGAAAGGAAGTAGGGACTAAGCTATGCCATTCCCAGGGTCTTTTGGTCTCTTTTTGTTCATTGGGTTGCTAGTTCATATACAGTCTTTGTCAAGATTAAAAAGCTGGAGCTTGAGAGAGGCAAGAACAATAGATCACTATATTAATTTATAGAAGATGCCATTTGATTATTTGAATCTCTTTTTTTTTCTAATAGGACTAACAAGACGTCATCTTCCACACACTACCATAACAGTTTATGACAAGTATACAGTGCAAATACACGTCCATGATTTTGTGATATGTTTCGCCTTTTTAATGAAGCAATACATTTCATGCTGATATAGCATATAGGTATCATTTACACAGTTGGCACGATTAACAGTTTCGTCAATCCTGTACTGCGGAAGCCCGCTCACAAAGTTAACTTCAAATAGATTGTTAGAAGACATGAATTTAAGATGCTCAGCAAGAACATGTATATGGTCCAATGTTTGAACATAGGTTGATGCCTTCCACAGTCAAACGCATTCAGATGTAATTAGTGTATCGATCATTCAGTACTGCTATGTACTAACGTGACAGGAGTATTGCAGAGCTCAGCGATCCAACCAATTTAACAAAACCTAAACCAGAATGGTTGAACTACAGAACCATTCTAAGCAATCATCTTAATGTAACAAACAGCATGTATAGCAGTGGCGGATCCACCGCCCCCGGGCTCCCGTGAATGTTCAAAGGATTTAGGGGTTCATCATCAAAATAAAACAACTAAATTATATTTATTGAAAAGACACAAACTATTCCGTCGAATTCGGGTCAAATCCGAGATCACACGACAGGGGGAAAACCAAACGAGAGAGAGAGAGAGAGAGAGAGAGAGAGAGAGAGAGAGGCGGCACTGGATCTGGGATCCAGAGGAGGAGGTGAGGCAGCGGTACCCGAGGCGAGGCATCGCACGGCGGCGAGGCGGCGCCAACGAGGAGGAGGAGGCAACCTGCTGCGAGCGAGGCGGCGGTGTGGCTCTGGCGGCGTCGTGGCGGAGGAGTAGTAGGCCAGAGAGACTGGGGCTGGGCAGCCCGGCCCGTCCGTTTGTCGGCCCGGCCAAGCGTAGGCCCGACGAAAATACAAATTATAAGGAATTTTTATTTTTTTTTATTTGTTTTAATTCTTTTATACAGAAATGTATACCGGATCTGACAATAGACAGAAATCGCCACCGCCGCCCGCCACCAAATAAATCTCCCGTCTTTCCTCCTCTTCGTTTTCAATCTACTATCAACATCTGGACCTGGAAGCGGACTGGATGGATCTTTAGCTTTATTCTATTTCCTCCGACCAATTCCTTCTTCTACGGTGGAGCATCATGTTTGTTACGGATGCCAATATCTTCTACAATATATTTTCCTTTCTTTTGTTTTTTTGAAAGAGAGACAGGAGAACTGCCGTCCTATTTTATTGAATAGCAGGAGAAAATAAAATACAAAACCGTCTTGAACACGAATCTGCACAATTATTACATTCAACCCTTGGCCAAAGCCAGACACATCTCCGGCCACTGCCAGGAACACCGTCTGCAGAGGAGAAAGAAGAAGTGCCGCCACACTGCTGCCACCAAGGCCAAAGGCCAAAGAGGAGAGAGATCTGAGGGAGAAGGAAACACCACCAACACTCACACAACGACAAACAACTCACAAGTAGCGGACCAATGAGAACCAATCGCATAAAGCGGCGATCACGACGCCTCCAACAAGGTAACGACGCAGAAACCGCCGCCGTCGCAAAACCGCTAGGATTTTCACCCGAGTAGGGAAGGTCGAAGGTGATGCCTTCAACGAGGAACGACACCAAAGGTGACGCCAACACCAGCCCGAAAGGACAGGGCTTTCGCCCAAGACCTGTCCTACTAGCGCACAAGGCAGGGTCCGCAGAAGGTCGAAAGCACTAGGAGAACCAAGCCGCCAAATTAAAACGCAAAGCGAAGAGCGAAACGCACGTCTGCCACACCGACGAAAAAAACCGCCCATGCCACCCGACACCTCGGAGGAAGCGAGGGTCTCGGCAGCGAGGACGGACCAAAGCCAAGAAAGCGAGAACGGGACGCCACGGATCAAAGTCGCCACCTAATGTCGTCGGAGAGGGCCACCGCACCGGTGGCACAACACGGAAACGAAGAAAGCGACGCCACGCCACCCAGGCGGCACAAGTGAACCTCGCCACTAATCTAAAAGCGCCAACCTCGTCCACCGAGCACCTCGCGAGAGGGAGGCAAGGAGGCGAGATAGGACCAGCTAGAGACAGGGGCGCCGTCCGCCCGAAGACGAGTGACGCCCACCACGCCACCACGGGAGGAGGCGAGGCCGTTGGACACACGCCTTGAGCCCACTTGCTCCGCCCATCCGAACAGAACAGCGGACCCCAAGCGGCATCCACCGTCGAGCTCGAGGAAGGAAGGAGAGCCGATGCCAAGCTTCGCGAGCTCGAGGCCACCGGACTCACAACCACGAGCACACCAGCTCCGACCGCTCCAGCCAACAACGCCAGATCCAGGCCTCATGCCTGCGGATCCGGTCCCAACGGAGCGGCCCCAGGCGGTCACCCGAGACGGGCCCAGGGAGGGGAAGAAGGAAGAGGGAGACCGGCGACAAGCTCCACCACAGCGCGCAAAGGCAGGGATGAAGAAAGGAGAGCCGCGCGTCCAGCGAGAGATGACGCACGGCGGGCGAAACGAGCCACGGGACATGGGTTCCAGGGGAGAGATCCAGCGCCGCCTACAAGGGTTCTAGGGGAAGGACCGTCGCCACCACAACCGATCGGGGAGGGTGGGTGGGGTGCCGGACGTCGTCGCGACGAAGGAGGAGGGGACGAAGCCGCCGCTCAAGGACCGGAGGAAGGGGTCATCGGAAGTGTTGAGATCAGCCTACTGGCGGCCGAGCCCGGCCGCCAGGCCGGATGTCTGCCGCCGACCGAGCAGCGTCGCCGCCTGTGACGCCGGTGGCGCCGGCAGCTGCTGGCCGTGCCGTGGCTGCGCCGTTCTTGCGCCGCCGCGAGACGCGTCGGCCGTGGCAGCTCCGCCCTGCGCCGCCTCGAGCGCCGCCGCCCACCAGCCGCCATGGCGCGCGCCTTGCCGCCTCCTCGAGTCGAGACGCGCTGCTCCACGACGCGCCGTCGCCACGAGACGCCGCCAAGCCTGCCGAACCGCAACGCCACGCCGCGCCATCCCGCCGCAGCCATCGCCCCAAGCGGCAGCGCGCTGCGCCGCCACCGCCGATGCTCGCGTGGCCTAAACCACCTCGCCACCGGATCTGGCCACTTTGCCGCCAGATCCGGCCTCCACGCAGCTGAGACGCCGCACCGTGTCGCGAGGAAGGCGAGAGGAAGAAAACGAGAGGAGAGAAGGCGCCCGCCGCGCCGCCGCCGGGCGGCGCTAGGGTTTGGGGGAGGGTGGGCTAGGAGATTTGGGTCGCCCCCGAGCCGCCCCGCATGGAGTGACGCGAGGGCCCGTGACTCAGGGTTCTAACATATATTTTCCTTTCGACAAACTATATATTTACGATATATAACTACTTATATAGAATCCATGTCATTACAATTCCTTTCGCTTATTATGTAACGATGATTCATTTCTTGGTTCCACGGTATTTGCATTTGCAATTCAACTATCCAACTGGCATGCAAAATTTCAGACCAGGGGAATGAAGAGTCGAAGCACAGATGGTTCTTGCTTAATTGGGGTGCCCCCATTACCCCCCTCAAAATTGTGCTTGTTGACATTATGAATCAAATGGTCGTAAAAAGTGGTTGGACTAATTAGTTTTGAGAAACATAGTTGGGGTGTAATGATGTTTCATGTTTGGGATCTCGACCTTTATCACAAGTACAGTGGAAATTTGGAGATTCACACTTTTGGGGTAGTCTCATGAAGATCAAACTAGATTTCTTTCGTTTCGGAAGCTTTAGTATTAAGGACGGATCTCAAATTAGATTCTGGGAGGACAAGTGGTTGGGAAACACTACCTTGCTAGAACAGTACCATTGTTTGTGTGATAGCCCGTTGGGCCTTGTCTTGGCCCGGTCCACTTAGGGGGATTAATAGGCAGTGGGGGGGGGGGGGAAACCCGACGGTTCCTCCCCAGGGCAAGCCGCCGCCGCCTCCTGCCCTCTCCCTCAACCCCACAGCCACTGAGCCGCCGCCATCGCGTCGCCGTCGAGCCGCCGCCGTCTAGGAGCTGCGCCCATGCCAGGGCCGCGCCGCCTCGCCGCCGCCTTGTGTGGCGTCGCGCCCGCCGTCGCGTGGCAGCCGCCATCTCCGTGGCTGCACCATCGTCCCCGTTTCCTCACCGTGCAAGCCATTGCGTCGCCGTTTCCTTGCCATCGGCTACCCAAGGTGGTGGTGCGAGTTCGGCGCCAATTGATCGTGCTGGTCCTCGTGGTTAAAGGCAAGTATATGTTAAACTTATAGTGTATTGATGTGATTGGCTTGTGGATGTTTCTAATAGCTATGTGATCCAAACTTTAGTGATTGTGATATTTAATGCTGTATGTCGGAGATGTGTGAGAATTGTATGACAAAGAAGCCATTGCATTATTGCATCATGTTGCATGAGCCAGGTCGGTGAGAAAGTCGTATAACTAGTCCGGTGAGGTCGGTAAGAAAGTTATACGACTAGTCCGGAGTGCTCTGATACTGCATATGAGCCAGGTCGGTGAGAAAGTCACTTTCGACTAGTCCGTTTCGGTCGGTGAGAAAGTCGAAAGTAACTAGTCCGGAGTGCTCTGGAGAAGACATAAGCATGTGCATTGCATTGCATCGAATGGATGAGAAGTGGCTTGGTTGGAGTATTTGGATTGATGATTGTTTTTGTTTCTAGTGTGAATGAACTTATGGAAGTGATCTTCTGGTTATCGTATTTGTATTCTCTAGTTGTTTATACATATACTTTGCTGAGTATTCTTAAATACTCACTCTTGCTTTATTTGGTTTTTAGGTACTTGTGACGTCATTCATGCATGGGGATTAGATAATAGAACTTGGACTCGAGCACTCAATACCACTCATATTATAATTAGTGAAATTATGAAATTTACTTAGTAGTTGATCGTCTTGTATAATTGGAAGTTATAGTTTTGTTGTAGCTCCTTTTATGGTTAGTGGCTGTTAGAAAATGGTTATATATTCTTCTGATATGAATTGCCTGTCGTGGATGTCTATATAAACAAAGGAGATGCTGTCGAAATTTTATAGGTTTTGGAGAGTTAGTAGCATTCTGGGTTCTCGAGGAACCGGGGTGTTACAGTTGGTATCAAAGCGGGCTTTAGGTCCGTTATGGGTGAATGGTTTCTTTTAAAGTGGTTAATAAAAATTTAAATTTACTGAGTGTAGTTAATTTTAATAATTAAGACCTGACACACTGGTGCACAATAGGGCAGGGTTGGGTTGCATTGCATCTATGTCTATAAAAATAGTTACAGTTTGCCTATATGTTTTTTTAATGAGGTTATTGTATGTTTAATTAAAAAGCCAGATTGTGCTGGTGGTTCGGGATGTAGTGTTGACTATTGTCGGTGTAATAAATACCGGGGTACAAAGAGCCTGAGGAAGGCCGAGAGGGCCCCACGCGTCAGGCGGGCGAGCAAGGCCCAATGGCGTGGCGAGCCCCTCGAAGGCGGGAGGGCCCCACGCGCCAGCGCGGCGTGGGCGAGCCCTCCGACGGTGAGGCGAGGCCCCACGCGTCAGCGGGCGAGCAAGGCCCAGCCAGGCGTGGGCGAGCCCCTCGAAGGCGGGAGGGCCCCACGCGCCAAAGTGGGTGCGTGGGCGAGCCCTCCGACGGTAAGCGAGGGCCCCACGTCGGCCAGCGGGCGAGCAAGGCCCAGTGGCGTGGCGAGCCCTCGAAGGCGGGAGGGCCCCACGCCCGGCGGAGTGCGTGGGCGAGCCCCTCCGACGGTGAGGCGAGGGCCCCACACGCCAAAGTGCGTGGGCGAGCCCCTCTGAAGACAAAGCGGCGCCCAGCGCGAGGGCCCCAGCGGCGAGGAGCATTGCGAAGAGTCTTGGACGAAGGCTCCCCTGCCGCGAAGGGGCAAGCACATTTAATGAGACACCACGCAGCGGATAGACAGAGGAAGAAATGATTACCGCTTCTGATGACCCTTGCAGTCTGGCGGTACATCCTTAATGGTATGAGAAGAATTGGCCGTGAGAGAAGGTTTGCTTGAGGAGGCCGCCTGTCGGGAGGAGCGAGTAGGCCCCACCCGCAGACTCACGGTGTGACTATCGGGTCGAGGCCACTGCGAAGCAAGCTGCAGGCTGAGCCAAGGCGTGGGCGGCGGCATGTTTTCGTCTCTTCATCGCGTCTTGTCGAGTATCTTGAGACCTTATCTTGCCTACTCCCTCGGCTCTCTCCGCCACCCAAAGCTTGTATAAAAGGAGGGAGAGAGAGAGGAGAGGCAGAGAACACACACAATCCGCGAAGTGTTCGTGCATTGAGGCACTCTGTAAACACATTCCCATTCAACCACAATCGAGAAAAGAGCTAAGGCTCGGCAGAGTAGGACTATTACCCGCGAAGGTCCGAACTCGGTAAATCTGCGAGTCGCTCCTTGTTGTGCCCGACGCCAAATCGGATCGAGCTTGATCGAGTTGGCTAGCAGACTAGAAATCGACCGGGGTGTGATCCGCATGGTTGAGCGGAGAACACGCCGCCGATGCGCGCCGTAGGGAGCGCTAGCATCGGTTCAAACTCTTGACCTTTCTTGAGGCGATGGCGGAGCGGCGATCCGCGATGGAGCGAAGCGGCCGCTAGAGCCGCTGGCGGCGAGTCGGCGCGGCGATAGCGGTGGATCACCCGGCGGTGGCCGCCGCCTAGGTTGGAGCCTGGCGAAAGCAGCCGCCTCGGCCAAGCTAAGCGGCGCTGGCCTTGAGGAGTGCACTCGGCACAGAACCTCCACGCGCCGGGCCTTCTTGAAAACCCACGGTTCCAGTAACTCCGGACTCCCGGGCGCCGTGGTTGGCAACAGCCCGCTTCGTCGGCCGCCGCCACGGCGGTGTAAGTCTCGGGCGGGAAACCGGCGTTCAAGATCCTCCGTTCTTTGTTGCCCTCGCGCTCTCGCAGATCTCCTTGTGAGGCGGGGCTAAGACGACAAGAGCAAAGCGACCCCTACGGGGCTCGGCGAGGCGAGCATCTGCAGTGGCGCGATCTCGGTCCCATCCGGAGGACCGCCACTTGCTGCATGGAAGACTCACGTGACAAGCTCCGCAGGGTCGCGACCGAGGCTGCGATCACAGGCTGCCGCCCGCCGTCTGGGACCAACAAGAGGTTCCCCACGAATCGCCCGCCAAGGAGGGTGGCGCTTCTTCGGCGCCGCCAGCGACGGGCGGCGGGCGAGACCCGTCCAGAGCGAGGAGGTCCGGCGTTGAGTGCCGCGCCTTTTCTAAGGAGCCGTCGCGTCGATGGCGGAACGGTTTCGTCCGCCCCCATCGAAAAGTACGACAGCTCCACCAACCCCGATGAGTTTTGCGAGATCTATCGACGTAATGCTGCCGATCGGAGGGTCGGGAAGGTTCGGCGAACTACTTCCCAGCGGTCCTCACCGTGAGCCCGCTCGTGGCTCATGAACCCGCCCCGGTCCGTGGGGTCATGGAAGGAGTTTCGAGCTCTTCGTCACCAACTTCGGGGCACCTTCGAGCGGCCGGGGTGAAGACGACCTCCTAACGTGGAAGCGAAGAAAGGAGAGTCGCCGCTGCGACTATATTGATGCTTCGGTCAGTCCGCAACACTATCCCCGACATCTCCATCGGCGCCGTGGTCACGGCATTCAGAGAGGCGCCCGAGACCCCAAGGTCAAAGAAGATGGCCACCCGCAAGATCAAAGCGACGGAGGAGTCTTTACCTTGGCGCACAAGTCGCCCTTCAAAGTGAGCTCGCATCCGCCCATTTGCAAGGCGAGCCACCATGGGCGGCGAGGCCGAACCTCGAGGAACCCCGCGACAAGGACAAGAAGAAGCGCAAAGGCGGCCGAGACAAGGCAGGTCATGGCCGCCGAGCGACGACGACAACGACGACGACGCGACCAACCAAGAATGGGCGCGGGCGGCGAAAAGAGGAGGAGGTCGCGCGCCGGCGGTACGGTCCCGCAGGGCGGCCGAGGCGGCGGCTATGGCGATCGCCGTGGCGCGGCGCCCGATGCCGCGACGAAGGCGAAATCATCGCCCGTGGAGTGGGGCGGAAGGCCCTCTTGTCCCATTCACCGCAACAACTCCCACGACTTGGCGGTTGCCATGTCGTCGGCAAATGGTGGACAAGCGAGTCCACGAGCGGCGGCAGCAGAAGCGTCCGGCAGTGGCAAGGGCAAGGAGACGGCTTCGCTTGGTTTTCAGCAGGCGGAGCGCGAGGTTGCCGTCATCCACGGCGGTTCGGCCACCTATCCGTCCCACGCTAGCTTTAAGCGTGCGATGAGGGAGTGTGCGCCATGCGTCGCTTTGGGTCGATGAGGCACCGGGCGTGGTCGGAGCGGCCGATCGCGTTCGATCGGCCGATCACCCAACCAGCATGCTTGACCTGGGCATCTCCCGATCGTGGTTGCACCCACGGTCCGGAATGTAAAGCTAGGGCGGTCTTTGGTAGACGGAGGAGTTCCTCAACCTCTGTCCGCCTCGGGTCCATGGCGCCCCAGATCAGCGGCGGGAGCTTCGCCTAGCGCTCCCATTCTTGACATCGCGCGGGCCGAGTCCGTCCACTGGGCGATCGATCTCCGGTAACCTTCGGAGGTCAAACAACTTCCGCACCGAGATGCTCGAGTTCGAGTGGCGGACTTGACCTCCCTACAACGCCATACTAGGTCGGCCGGCGGCGAGTTCATGGCGGTGTGCCACTATCGTACATGGTGGTGAAGATCCGGGCCAGCCGCCCCATCGTTTGAAAGTGGACGCCGGGGCGCTCCGCTGCGACAAGGACGCCCTCCGGGCGAAGCGTCGGTCTGAAGGCGAGCTTGACTTTGGGAGCTCCTCGGCGAAGACCGTGCCTCCCGGTTCGTCCGCGGAGGTTAAGGCGGTCTCCTGGCGAAGTCGACCGGCGAAGACCGTTGGGTGGGCACCTCTCGGCGCCAAATAGGAAGGCGCTCTGTCTCCTTCCTCGATCCAACGCAGACGTGTTTGCGTGGCAACCGTCCGACATGGTTGGGGTCCCGAGTGAGGTGATTGAGCACAAATTGGCGGCGTTCCCGCCATGACCGTCATCACGAAGGTCCGGAAGCGGTCGGTGGAGCGCCAGAAGTTATCCGCCAGAGGTGGACCGAGCTCTTAGGGCGGGGTCGTCCGCGATGTCGCCTGTCCTCGTCAAGAAATCTAACGGCGTTGGAGGATGTGTGGACTTCACCGACCTCAACAAGGCGTGCGACGATCCATACCGCCGCCCGCGCCGATCTCATCGTCGACTCAAGCTGCGGGTGCGGCGGTATGCTTTACGGATGCGTACTCGGGTACCACCAGTTAGCATGGCGAAGAAGATGAAGACAAGACCGCCCGTCACGCCCATGGGCGATCTCGCTATACTAAGGATGGCGTTGGATCGAAGAATGCGGGCCCAACCTATCGGTGGCCATGCATATCGCTCACCGCTCCCAAATAGGGCGGAACACGAAGTGTATGTCGATGACACAGTGGTGAAGTCCAAGAAGGCGGAGGAGTTAATCGGCGACTGGAAGAAACCTTCAAACTCGAGGAAATCTGCATCAAGCTTAATCGGAGAATGCGTGTTCGCCGTTCCGTCAGACAACCTGCTGGGATTCTCGTCTCCCGAGGGGATTGAGGCGAACCTCGACAAGATCGCAGCGATCGAGAACATGAAGCCCCGACGCGACTTGGCGGATCACGGTGCTTGGTGGGTCGCTGACCTCCTGGGCGCTTATAGCTCGCTGGGGATAAAAGTCTCCCATTACTCAAGCTCCTAAAGAAGACCAACCAGTTCAGTGGGCGGCGGAGGCGCGGAGGCGTTCGGCGGTGAAGAAGTATCTTACCTCCCGCCGCGTGCTGGTCGCCCCAGACCCGGGCGAGCCGCTGATCCTCTACGTCGCGGCAAACCCCCAGGCGGTCAGCGCGGTGCTGGTGGCGGAAAGAGAAGGCGTTCAGCGCCCCATTTACTACGTCAGCAAGGTCCTCCACGACGCCGAAACAAGGTATTCACAGCACCAGAAGATGCTCTACGCCGTGCTGACGGCGTCCCGAAAGCTGCGCCACTACTTCCAGGGGCGAGAAGTCACGGTGTTGACCAAGTATCCCTTGCGGGAGATCCTCTTCAACCGCGAGGCGACGGGTCGCATCGCCAAATGGGCCATGGAGTCGGCGAATTCGATCTCAAATTCGTTCCCAGTGGCCATCAAAGGGCAAGCTCTGGCGGAGTTCATTAGTGAGTGGACTCGGCGGACACCGGCCGAAGGTACCCACCTCCTCGCCGTGGACTCTCTTCTTGACGGCTCATTCCGGCCGGAGGGGGGGCATTTGCGTCGTCTGGTGTCTCCAACCGGGCGATGTCGTCCGGCACACAGTGGTCTTGGACTTCAGCGCTACTAACAACGTCGCGAGTATGAAGGGCCGCCATGGGGCTCGGGGTGGCCCGACCCTTGGCATCCGTGGTTGCAAGTAAAAGCGATTCTCTCTGGTCATCAACCAGGCGAGAAAGGATTTCTCCTGCTCGGATCCCGTCATGGCGGCCTACCTAGCGGAGGTGCGCCCGGTTGGAGCGGCACTTTGAGGGTTTGGGCTTCGTGCACATCCCTCGCCGTGACAACTACATGGCGGATGAATTGTCCCAGATTGCCTCGTCGAGGGCACCTGTTCCGGCTGGGGTCTTTGAAGAAAGACTTACGCAGCCGTCCGTCGCAGCCCCCAATTCTGGCGGGGACGACGCTTTCCCTGACGCAGCTCCCACCTCTGGAGGAGACGTCACCGATCCCGCTGCAGCTCCGGTTAGAGGAGGCGGAAGAAGCTGAGGCGGTTGAGGCGAAACGCCAAAGCCAGGCGAATACGTCGGCGACAATGTCTGTAACGTCGTCACACTCGTCCGGAAGGTCGGTGGATGGATCCGATCCTAGCCTACTGCGGGGTGGAGTGATCCCACGATGACGTGCGTCGCCGAGAAGATAGCGCAAGGCCAAGCGCCACGCCCGTAGGTGGGGACTGTACGCGCCCGGCGCAAACGGAGTTCTCACTGAAGTCGTCCACTCGGGAAGCGGGAGTGAAATTCTCCCGAGATCCATGGAGGCATGTCGGGAGCCATTGAGGCCGGGCGTTGGTTGGGAAAGCTTTTATACGGTTTCTATTGGCCCACCGCCTCCGTGATGCCTTCGAGCCGGTGAGAGAGATGCGAGGCGTGCCAATTTCATGCTAAGCGAGATCCACCGACCGCCCAGCGCCGCAAACCATTCCGCTTCTCTGGCCGTTCGCGATCCAGAAATTTGAACATTCAGGCCCGTTCATGGCGGCCGGAGGATATACTCATCTGTTAAATCGCCATCGATAAGTTCACTAAGTGGGTTGAAGCCTCGCGGTCCCGGCGATCACATCCGCAGCGGCTATCAAGTTTATGAGGAGCAACCGTCCGGTTCGGTTATGCCAATGTAATCATCATCGACAACGGCGCTTCCTCAAAAGCGCTGATTTCCAAGATCGTGCGAAGAGTTGGGTACCAAGTCAGTGCTTTGCCTCCGCTCGCATCCGAAGAGCAATGGGCAAGTGGAGCGAGGCGAACGCGAAGTACTCAAAGGGCTCAAGACAAGGGCGTTCGACCGCTGGAGAAGCCTTGACAAGCGGCGGGCGAAAAGTTCCCATCAGTGTTGTGGCGCCGGACAACTCCCAACAGAGCCACCGGCGAGACCCCTTCTTCTGGTGTATGGCTCGGGCGGTGCTCCCATCGAGCTCGCCTTGACTCCCAAGAGTGGCGGCGTTCAAGAAGACCAAGACCACGACCGGCGTCAGATGAAGTGAATCTCTGGAGGAGATCCGAGACAAGCGGCGATCCGGCCGCCAAGTATCGGCAGCGCCGCCGTTATCAAGCAAGGCGGGTGTGTGTGAGAACACTGCAGTGGGCGACCTGCGTCACGCAAAATCAAGTGCGGTAGGCGCAACAAAGCTGCCTCCCCGTGGAGGGCCCTTCAAGGTGGTCTCGATCTCCCACCCAGTGCTCGGTCCAGCTCGCGTTCGAGGATTTGGTCATGAATGGCGAACACTTGGAGCGTCGAGCGGAGGAAGTTCTACCCGTGAGGTAGCGATCCAAGAGTTTCTTTTTGGGCCTTCCTTTGGAGCCGAAGGCGGCGAGGTCTTCTTCCTTCACCGCCTCGGGGTCTGCGTTACAAAGCCATCTTCAATAAGAGATAAGTTCGCTCTCCTTGTGGGCATCTGCTTATTTTTTCGCCTCAAGTCTCGTTAGAAAGCATTCAGCGAAGTCGGTAGCGAAAAAAGTACTCAAGGCGATGGCCCTTAGTTGCAAGGATTTAGCGCCTCGACTCATGGTTGGGCGAGGCGGACGGAAGGCGGGTTCTAGCCCGGTGTGTCGGCTCGGTCTAGGCAATGCATGCAATGCACCAATGACTAGACCACTTAGGAAGCTAAGTTCTCGCCACGCGATGTCTAGGGTCGATTCGCAGAGAGGCCATAAGGGTTGAAGTAACCAGGATGCCCGAGGAAAAAGCGTTCACTTTCAGCGAAAGCTCGCTCTAAAGCTTTTTGGCGATCGCTGGCTTAGCCTTTGAAAGGTCTGTTAGAAAACATTCGCCGAAAGTCGGTAGCGAAAGTACTTAGGGTGATGGCCCTTAGTTGCAAAACAAACGCTTATAACTTCTGCCGGTGCGAGGCGGCGGACGGAAGGCGGGCTCTAGCTCGGTGTGTCGGCTCGATGCGGGCAATGCGCCAACGGCGCACCAAATGACTAGACCACCTCCGGAAGCTAAGCGCTTCGCCACGTAATGTTTAAGGCGGGTTGCGAGAGGCCATAAGGGTTGAAGTAACGGATGCCTAAGGAAGCAGCGCTCACTTGCGGCGAACGTTCGCCTAAAACCTTTGGCGGCCAGTGCCCCAATTCAATTCCATAAGTTAAAGTTGTGCGAAGTTCAAGTGAGACTCACAACAAAAGAGCAAAAGTTTGTTTGCATTGATAGGCAACAATAGCAAGGCAAAAGGCGGGAGTCTCGCTACTCCTCCTGCCTTCGTCTTCCATTGAGCGGCGCCCCATCATGGACACGCTGTCGGGCGGCGGTGTCAACCAGCGCTGCTCAAACCGTCCACCGGCCTTGAAAACTCCCGATGGCGGCGTCGAGATCAAGCGCGCGTCTCGAGCAAGACAGATTGCCCAAGATGAACCGCGCTGCCGAGCGCCTTGGCGACCGTCTTGATCGCCCGCGTCCGCAGCCCGCCGGAAGGACGTCAGGCGAGGCCGGCTCGCTCCACGGCGCCAGCAGTATCTGCGCGGCCGTCTCCTCCAATGAGGATGCGAAAACACCAGTGGATGCGAAGCGTCCGGAAGCCGCAGAGGGCGGTCGCGTAACATGTCGGCGAGGGTCGGGCGCCGAAGTGCTCGGCGGAGGTCTTGATCCGCTTGGCGGCGCCGCGGCTTGAAATTGCCGCTGACCTCGCACCTCTGTCATCGCCTCGCCAGCGCGGTTTCTTGGCCAAAGCCCGCCGCAGATTCGCCGGCAGATCGCTCCGCCAAGGCAAGGGCTTCCTCCCGTCGCCCAGTGCGGAGAGGTGCTGGCGTCTCAAAGGAACGTCCCACGTCGGGCGGTCACGGCCGAGATAAGCGGCAGCGCCACGGGCGAGTGGCGAAGGTTCTCCGCCGCCGCGCGCCATTTCTCCGCCGCATGAAGCGACCTCCGTCGAAGGAGCGGCGGCACACTGAAATGGCGAAGTCGCGTGGAGCGGAGCTCGATGCCCAGCGTCCGCCTGTTCCAAGAGGGATGGCGGGGTTGGTATCTGGCAGCGTGGCGTGCTAACCTAGTGCGGCGGTGTGCGTAAGCGCGAGGAAAGCCAACTGAAGCGGTGCGTCTGGCGCGAAAAGAGGGAGCTCAAGTCGCTTGTTTGTGGCGGCGGTGGCGGCGCGATCGCAGCCACCGTCGAGCGAACCTTGACGCCGAGGCCTGGCGCGAAGTGCGCGGTGGAGCGCCAATGCAACAGCGCCGCCTGAGAAGCGTCGGCGTGGGAGGCGGAAGAAACCGGCGCAGCGCGCCAGCTTCGATGAGTCGCCGCCTGCCCGGCGATGGCGGAAGCGGCGGCGTAGCAAAGTAGGCCGAACCCCAGTTGGAGCGGCGGTGGCGGCGAAGCTTGAGGCTTGAAGGGCGCTCTCTTGGGCTCGCCCTCCTCCTCCTCGTCGTCGTCGTCGGCAGCAAGGATGAGGCGGCGCTTCCCGAGAGCGCGGGTAGTCGGCCGCCATTGCAAGAGCAGCGGCGGTCATGAAGCTTAGGCGGTCGCCGAGAGCGGCTCATGGATCTGCAGTGGTCCCCGGCCACTTGGACCGCAGACCGAGACCTCCATGGGCGGCCTACCGCAAGTAAGGTTGCGCTCCGTGGATCCTGGGCCGCAGAGGGGCGGATGCCGTCGGCAAGCGATGTCGCCCGGTCGGCGTGGTCGAGAGTCCGCCACCACCGATCCGAACACGTCGCCCGAAGACGTTCCCATCGGTGAACACCCAAAGAAGAAGCGGAAATGGTGTTAGCCAAAATGGAAAGAAAGAAGGTACGGAATCAAAAGAGCGCGAGGGTATTCACCTCAAAGAGCGGTCACGGGTCCGTCGTTATCGCCGTAGTACGTCCAAAGGGGCGCGCCCTCAAGCGAGCGGCAAAGACGGCGTCGCAAAAAGTCCGCCACCACGGGTTCCGGTGAGCCTCGGCGGCGGAGCTTCGGCAATGCGCGCCGCCATCGTCTCCGTACTCGCAAGATCGTCGGCCGGGCTCCCCGATCGGCGGTGGAAGCTCCGCGATCGTCGGGAAGGGCGGGATCGTCGCAGCTACCGGAGTCCTCCACGTCTGACCCTCGCCGGTGCCGATCCTTCCAGCTGGACTTGACCGGCGGGGATAAAAGGCGAGGTGACGCGAGCACGGCAGTAGCTCCTAACCGCGCTTCGGCGCGAGCCCGTGTGCAAGATTTAAGAGTCGGCGCCCAGGCGGGAGGTTCGCATCGCCCCCACGAACATCTCGCAGAGGTGGGCGAAGATGACCAGGCCATGATCGAGTTGGGAACAAGGTGCGCGCCTAGATCCCGTGAAAGGCGAGCACCCCAAGAAGAATTGAGTCTGGCGGGACAAGGCCCGCCAAAGATCGCCAGAGAAGGTCACGATCTCCCCAGCGAGGACTTCGGCGCGATGGTGCGGCGCAAGGAACCGGGCGGCGGTCGGTGGCACGAAGACTGCGAAGCCGCGCCACCGATCCTCATCGGCGGTGGAAGCGCAGCGAGCGGCTCGAAGATGGTGCGGCATCCCAGCGGCGCCTTTGCCGCGCTTAGGAGCCATGGAAAATTTAGCGGTGGCGCCGCAAAAGGTTGGGTAGCGATTGGCGAGGAGGCCGTAGTAGCAAAAAAGAAGGCGATGGGCGGCTTGAAGACTTAGCGTCGGAAGGATTAGCCTGCTACCGAAAAAGTATTTATAAGCGTGGGCGCGGCGCGACGGTTTGATTCCGCCCGCGGGCGCCATCATTGCCCGTAGCGTTTTGGCTTCCCTCGGCGGCGTGGTTCCCCAAGGAAGATCGTGTGCGGTGGAGAATCAGCGTATGGTCGCTGCAGTGGTGGGTCCCCACGATTCGCCTCCGCCGCACAAGAAATGGAAAAATCCGCGCGACGGTTCAGCGTATCATGGTGGACCCGGCTCTTGTCGGTGTAATAAATACCGGGTACAAAGAGCCCGAGGAAGGCCGAGAGGGCCCCACGTCAGCGGGCGAGCAAGGCCCCAGGCGTGGCGAGCCCTCGAAGGCGGGAGGGCCCCACGCCAGCCAGACGCGCGTGGGCGAGCCCTCCGACGGTGAGCGAGGGCCCCACGCGTCGGCGGGCGAGCAAGGCCCAGCGGCGGGCGAGCCCCTCGAAGGCCGGGAGGCCCCACGCGCCAGGCGGGTGCGCGGCGAGCCCCTCCGACGCAGAAGGCGAGGCCCCACGCGTCGCGGGCGAAAGCAAGGCCCAGTGGCGTGGGCGAGCCCCTCGGAGGTCGGGAGGGCCCCACGCCAGCGGGTGCGTGGGCGAGCCCTCCGACGGTGTGGCGAGGCCCCACGCCAAAGCGGAGTGCGTGGGCGAGCCCCTCGAAGACAAAGCGAGCACCCAGCGCGCAAGGGGCCCAGCGGCGAGGAGCATTGCGAATGAGTCTTGGACGGGCTCCCTGCTTCTGAAGGACGAAGCGCATTTAATGAGACACCACGCGGATAGACAGAGGAAGAAATGATTACCGCCTGATGACCCTTGCAGTCCGAGCGGGTACATCCTTTAATGGCGCGAAGAATTGACCGGCAGAGAGAAGGTTTGCTTGAGGAGGCCGCCCGTGTCGAGGAGGCGGCGGGCCCCACCCGCAGACTCACCGGTGTGACTATGCGGGTCGAGGCCACTTGCGCGGCACGCGAGGCGGAGCGCGCGGGCGTGGGCGCGGCATGTTTTCGTCTCTTCATCGCGTCTTGTCGATTATCTTGAAACCTTTGTCTTGCGCTTACTCCCGGCTCTCCGCCACCCCAAAGCTTGTATAAAAGGAGGGAGAGAGAGAGGGAGAGAGAACACACACATCCTGAAGTGTTCGTGCATTCGAGGCACTCTGTAAACACATTCCCATTCAACCACAATCAGAAAAGAGCTAAGGCTCAGCAGAGTAGGACTATTACCCGCGAGGGGTCCAACACAGGTAAATCTGCGAGTCGCTCCTTGTTGTGCCCGACGCTCAAATCAGATCGAGCTTGATCGAGTTGGCTAGCAGACTAGAAATCTGACCAGGGGTGTGATCCGCAGTGGTTGAGCGGAGAACACGCCGTCAACTATGCTGAGGCTTTGTCAATGACTTTGGGATCCTACGGTTGTAGATTGAGATTTATTTTTATCGCGAATTTTGTATCGGTGTTTGGATACTTTGCTCTAGTCTTCAGTGATGTTTCCCAGTGTTGTTTTTGACGTGTGTGGAAGTTGAAGCTTTGTTGTTGTCTTTATAGTGATTAGGGATTGATATCCGGAGGTATGTGGTTATGTTTTTGAATGATTAGTTTTTGACCCCTTTGTGATGAAGCTGTGGTAGTCATTGGCTTTAATTGTGGTGGCCTGCTATTGGTGCACATCGTTGACTCTTTAAGGTTGTAAGATCTAGTTCACTTTTCCTCTCGAATTGTCGAGTTGCCATCAAATGTACGGTGGAGTTCATCGACGACTTTCCTCTTGGCTTTCGAGCTAATCCTTTATTCCTTTTGGCCTTTTGGGCCTTGGCTTGTTTTCAAACCAAATTTAAAGAAGAGAGCTGAAGAGTTGTTACCCAATGATTCAGATCATCGTCGTGCCCTATCTTATCTAGAAGTGCTCGTTTGTCTACAGCAAAGTGAGGTATATATTTTCTTTCTTTATGACATGGAAGCTTGGCCACTTGGTTTACTTTCTCTTGTGTTTAGCATTTCCTCGTGATTTTTCTTGGTGCTTCAAGAGGTTTGTGTGGGTGTCTTTTCAGATGGGTTGTTGGATGGTTATATGGGGGTCGACCTCGAACTTTTGTTCGTGCCCAGTGTAACTTTTCTGCGGCCTAGATTTTTCGTATAATCATGAACTGCCTAATGTATTGGAGTAGTAGCGTGGGTATCTAATGGGCTTCCCATCCATTACCGGTGCCTGAGTTATGCACTCTAGTTACGATGAAGTGATGGATCTTAATTTTTTTCTCTTGAAACTTCTTGAGTTTGAAACTTTTCGATTCAGATGCTAATGGTTTCTTGGTTTGTGAGCTTGACTTTTGGCTCTTTCTTTGTGGGAGGGTCTTGACCATTTGAGAGGAAGGGTACCGTTTTATCTTTTCCTTGAGTTGATGAGTTGTTTGTAAGTACGAGGATTGATAAATTATTTGTTTGATTACAAGATGTGTGGGTGTGGTGTTTTGTAAGTTATAGTTAAGTTTATCGTATCAAAGGAGATAGACTAGAATTCGAGGACGAATTCTTTTTAAGGGGATAGAATGTGATAGCCCGTTGGGCCTTGTCCTGGCCCGGCCCACTTAGGGGTATTAATAGCGGGGGGGGGGACCCGACGGTTCCTCCCTAGGGCAAGCCGCCGCCTCCTCGCCTCTCCTCAACCCCCACACCCCGAAGCGGCCGCCATCGCGTCGCCGTCGAGCCGCCGCCTCGTGGCCAGCCCGCCGTCTGTTGACACGAAAAGTGAGCTTCTCGCGAACACACGTGCCGAAGCGTCAACTCTGGGGTTGTGTCGCAACAAGAAAACCAAGCGTGCCAGTCAATTTGACATGTAAATTGACAAGGGGAAAATCGTTAGTAATATCGCCCTAATCGGCTTTTAAAATAGCCAGATCAGGTTTTCTATAATCGGCTTTGAACTATCCGATTATAGGATCTATCGGCTTAATGCCTGATAGAGCAAGTAAATATAGAATAATAATCAAACTTAAATCTTATACTTCTTTTGATATTTTTATAATATATTAGCAATAAACCTTCGTATCAGTACATCAGATTTAAACCAAGAAACAGATCGAATAGATTGGTCAGGCCAAAACAGTATCCAAATCCAAATCTAGATATAAACTAATAAACCGATTTAAAGATTTAAAGACTAATAAAGGTAGATGCAATGCTAATCGGCAAATATTCACAGACGCGAGATCCTAAACAAGGCATACACAAGATCTATTAAACGAGATAGTTGCATACGTCGAATTCAGGAAGAGCATATGAAACATCTGTTGATCGGCATTACAGGATAAACACATATTACAGATCGATTAAATCGAGACAGTGCAACATGCGAGAACACATCAAAGATCGAAAAATCCCGAGACAGTCTGACATGCTTTGTATACATGAGATCAACAGGATGAAGCCATGCATACGGGTTACAAGGAGAGAATCGATTATCCCATCGAGATAGCTCTACCTGCGAGTTGAAGCCTTTCGACGAGGTTGATCGGATTCGAGAAAGAGTTTTGTGTATTGAGTAATAGATGTCTATTCTCGAGGTCTAAAGTCCTATTTATACTATTACAAAACCGATACCGATACGACCTCTTTCACCGCGTGACGTTTCCGATCAGATCGTATTTCTTCCGAAGTTCAATCTCTATCGGTTTCCTCAACATATTTCTCCTTTGCCGATGAAGCCTATTACTGATTTAGCCCAATAACTCCAATATATTCCTCTTTTTCGAATATCTGATTTTATGCCAAATTTGGGTGTCAACACTGTCGCGTGGCCGCTGCCATCTCTGTGGCTGCACCATCGTCCCCGTGTCCTCGCCGTGCAAGCCATTGCGTCGCCGTTTCCTCGCCGTCGGCTACCCGAGGTGGTGGTGCGAGTTCGTATCACCGCGTTTAGGGAACCGCGTGTGATACCGGCCAGGTATCACACGCGGTTTCGTACAAGCGGTTTTTGGTATCACACGCGGTTTCGTACAAGCGGTTCAAAAACCACTTGTACAAGCCCTTACGAACCGCTTGTACATCTCTTATCTGCAGTAGTGCTACTAGGTTATGACCTCCCATTGTGTGTGTCTGCCTCTTTCTTTAAGGATGGCATATCGCGAGAGCGGTGGTAGATAAGCTATATTTATAGGTAGTCATGCAATTCAGTTTTATAATTTAAAATAAGCTACGAAAGTGATCAAAATAATAGCTTGGCTTGATTTTCGTAAGGACAGTGCGACTGCGGATCGTCGAAACAAGATAAATCACTCTCCAGACATTTTATTCCATTTCCCGAAATTGTTAGTTAAACTTCTGGTTAAGTTGTATGAAAATGCAACTGAAAAGGTGTAATTTCCCGGAATAACTTGTACCTTTGGTGCTTTCAAATCCTTTATTTTTTTTCGTATTTTCTTATGACCAATTGTTTTAGGGACTGTATATTGCACAGTTACCTATTTTTTTAACCTTCAGTCGATTTTCTGGACCGTTGGATCTCAATCCAACTGTCCAGATCAACCAACCCTCTCTCTCTCTCTTACTTCCCTTCTCCTCCCTCCTTGCCCGACCCCGACTTGTCCCCCGCTCCGCTCCTCCTCCTCCCCCACCGCCTCCGCCACCGCTGCACCGCCGGCTGCGCTTAGCCGCCCGCCACCTTCCATTGACGCTTCCCATCCACTAACCCGACCGTCGCCCACCCCGCCCCAACCGCTTTTCCCCTGTCCCGGCTCGGCGGCGCCGCCGCCCTCACTCCATCCCCCACCAACCGCCGGGCCGCCGCCTCCCCCGATCATCCCTCTAAACCCGGCGGCACCCCGAACCCGAATCCGAACCCTAAGCCCGGCGGCACGGCGGCGGGAGAGGAGGAACTCGCCGGCGGGGAGGAAGACGGCCGGCGACGCGCGGGTAAGTGACAAATCGACTGAAACCCCCCCCTCCCCTCGGATTTCAGTCGACTGCTGATTAGCGATTCCCATTGTTTTAATAGGTGAGCTAAGAGAACGAATTTGGTGAACTGAGGATGAGGTTTCTAAACCCTCTCAATAGCTGGGCCGAGCAGACAAAACCCAGCCCAGTCGGTGGGCCTTATAAAGGGGGGAATCCCCACTTCCAACCTGTAAACCGCTGATTACAGGATCGCCGCCGCCGCCGCCCACACCGGCGCTCTCCTCGTCGGACCCTACCGCGCTGCGCCGTCCTCCTTCCTCCTGTCCACGGGTCTCCCTCATCTCTCCCGGTTCCCCTTCGGCCTCATCTGCTCCCCGTGAAAGTCGAATGGATCAGACACCACCATCATCTCAGTCGGCGGCGCGGCGGCTGCTGCGGCTAAGCTGCACGGTGCAGCAGTACGAGTGGGGTCGCCGCGGGGACGCCTCCCTCGTTGCTCGCCTCTCCGCCGACGACCCCGACCCTGCCCGCCTCTACGCCGAGCTCTGGATGGGCACACACCCCTCGGCACCATCGTCGCTCCTCGCGGACGACGGCAAGGGCATGACCATGCCCCTGACGGACTGGATCGTACGGAACCCCGACGAGCTCGGTCCCGCCGTCGCCGCTCGCTGGCGAGGCGACCTACCATTCCTCTTCAAGGTACGTACGTACGTAGTCGTCCTGATGACCGGCCGGTTTCGTACGTGCTTCTGCATGCATGCTCCTCGTCCTCGTCCTCGATCGATCATTTTTGTCGCCGGCTTTACTGCACAAATGCATGCATGCATGCAGGTGCTGTCGGTGGCGAAGGCGCTCTCCATCCAGGCACATCCGGATAAAAACCTTGCCGAGGTGCTGCACGCACGGCAGCCGGACAAGTACAAAGACGACAATCACAAGCCCGAGATGGCCATCGCCATCACTGAGTTCCAGGCTCTTTGTGGATTTGCTTCTATCGTGGTACATTACATACTACGTCTCTATCTCAAACTTTAAACGCTTACTCACAACTGTACTCTGTTGCCTATGCATGAGTTTTTTTCCCGGCCCCTCTGTTGCCCACGTATGAGTTGTGGTTATCCACCGCCCAATCATTAATTTTAATTTCCATGAACTATCCCCTCACCCAAAATACAAGATAGGATATTCATATCATTGCCAAGACCTAGTTTGATGACACTTATGATTGTTGACTTCCTATGAAAACAAGCTACTATATTTTAAAATATAGAACTGTACTAAGAAAATATTTATGGTGATGGGTACAAAAACATATACATATATTTCGCATTGTCATTCTGTGTATTTCAAAAGTTTGATCAACACTAAAAAACGTACCTAAAAAGGCTGAATGGAAGGTACGTATGAGTTACAGTAACTTCCTCGGTTGGAGCATCAACTTGTTCTTATAATAATGGGGTGCACATAATTGCTAGTTCTAAAACGACTAATAATTAATGACATCTTAGTCGACGTGTCTATACTAGTATATAGCTGAATTTACATATAGTTCAATGTTGTGAAAAATGCACAAAATAAATGTAAAAAAGTTCATGTGCTATTTTGGTACATATTGGTGCCTTTGCGTTTTTCCTTTTAAATGGACATACAACAATAAAAATATCATCTAATTGATCAATGCATTTTTTTCAATATTGAACTATATATAAATTGAGTTATTGACTCATGTAAAAAATGCATTTCTTTTTATTTTTAGAAGACTGATAAGAAGTCAAGTCATTTTTGAGTTTTGCTATGCTTTAGTCGACTGAAATCCTGTCGATTCAAACTTAACTGACATGAGGGGCTGGGGGGGGGGGTTTCTTCCTCCTCTATCTCATTTTCAAATATATGCAAACAGTTTTATATTGATCTTTGGTTTTAATTATTATTTCTAACTTTGCCAAAACTTTGTAATATGCCTTATATGTTAATTACCAATCCATTAGATATGTTTTGTTAACGGAACAAATATACTAATAGTTGTGCCATGCTTTATTAATAGAAAGCAAAAAATTACAATATTTGTAATAATTCTACTATGAAGGCTACACCTGCACTAACGCCACGAATACACAATCTCATCATTTGCCTTGACCGTTACATAGACCTGCCAACACTTCTTTTATCTAGTACTAATTTACAAAGGAGAGCTTCCAGTGCTAGAACTTCCCGATCTGAATTGCTCGGGATAAAAAGGGTATTTTTTTAAGGGAAAAGAAGACCTGCTATTGGTATTGAAAAAAAAAGACCGGCTATTGGTACTTGAAAAAAAACTTCTCAACGATTTATTTGACCGTTGGATCAACGGCCCAGATCTCCCACCTCCCCACTCTCTCTTACTTTCTCTTCCCCTTCTCCCCAACCCTGCGCCGAATTGATTGAGCCCGATTCTCAAAAAAAAAAAAAGAGAATAGATCGAGCCCGAGGCGGAGGGAGGCTTCGTCGTCACGCCTCCGCCTCCACCTGTCCACCACCACCCACGGTCGGCGGCCGGCGCGCCACTTCGCCGTTCCGCTCCCCGTCCCCCACCACTGGAGCTCTCCCACTCACCCTAACGGACGGGGCGAGGTTAGATCCACTTTCGGCTGCCTTCGCCCCCACCCACGGCGAGGCTCCTCACCGGCCCTCACCGAACCTTGACCGACCAACGGTCTGCCGCCAGCCCCAACCTTCCTCTATTCCCCGGGAAACACCCAAAACCCCACCCACCCCCGAACCCTAATTCCCAAATCAAAGGTCCGCGGTGGCGGGGGCGGGAAAGAGGTGTCGCCGGAGCCGAGGAAGAGACAACGACAACGTGGTGGAGGCAGAGGAGGAACTGAGGAAGACAACGCCCCCTCACGTCCAGATATGTTTGAATCGACTAAAATCTCCTGGATTTCAGTCGACTGAAGCATGGCAAAACCGAAATAATAGGTAGGGTACTACAAGTTCTTTGATAGTACTGGAGTGTGCATGTACTACCCACCCACCCCTACCCCACCCCACCCCCCTCTCCCCCGTCTTTGTATATCTTCACGTATTAATATTGTTCATGTCATTGTCACCACCTAATTATCAAATGAAATTGTATGTTTTGTTGATAGGCAAATGCTTTTGATTATGGGTATGGTTTATAGTTCCACTGTAGGGCATGAAACCATGATTATACATTTTAAATTATTCTATACGAGAAGGGACTTTTGAGGAACTGGATTAGGGTGTAATCATTACTTCAACGAAAACATTTTTTATTCTTCTTTAGAAAACAGAAATTTCCTGATATCTTAACATGGACAGGCGATGCTCATCTTTGATTTTGCACCCCTAATTTATTTAAGATCTTGATGATAGCAGTTGGGGAATCGAAACGTATTATATTGTATTTGTCATTTTTAAGTTGCAAAGTGCAAAAGTTTCATATAAATTAATTAATACACTATTTATACATGTAGGAGCTCAAGGACATTTTGAGGACCATACCTGAAATCAAAGAGTTGCTTGGGCATGAAGCTTCTGGCAGGTTTATGACTATGAAGGAGTATGATGGAGGTGACATCACGAAATTCTGCTTGCAATCAGCATTTACTAAGCTAATGACAACAAGTGAAGACAAGGTTTCTGAAGCAATTAGAAAATTGGTCTGTCGCCTGAATGCTGATAGCAAGGTGAAAGTTTTTTCTTTAGCTACAATGTTTATAAACCACAAAAGAATTAAAATCTCAACAAACGTCCACAAAGTTTGAAGTACGTGTGGTAAGCTTGTTGTTTTCGAAATAAATAGGTTCGAATTTGTAACAATTCGAGTCTAAGAGTATGTCCGGTTCAGTTTGCTCTCATAACTCTTCACTGGTGATATCTAATTACTGAACAATGAGACAAAGTTTTTTTTTCTCTTAGAAAAAGTATGATCATTATTTAATATTCACTAATGCACAAATTTTCAGAAGCCTCTGATTCTATGTTTGTTGGCGATGTCTATCAGATTAGGACTTTAACAGTGAAAGAACAATTGGTTTTGTCACTCGAGAGACAGTACAAAAAAGATGTGGGTGTTATAGCTGCACTTTTCCTTAACTATATCAAGCTCAATCCTGGCGAAGCACTTTATATTGATGCCAATGAACCGCATGCATATCTTTTTGGGGAATGCATTGAATGTATGGCCACTTCAGACAATGTTGTTCGTGCTGGTTTGACACCTAAGTACAGAGATGTGCAAAATCTTTGCTCAATGCTAACATACAAACAAGTGAGTTTCCTATACAATTCTTTTCTTCTTAATTAAATGGCATAGTGCTGCCATTTATCTGAAAAAAAAAAAACAAGTGACTTTCAGTTTTATCATTGCATCACTTGTATATTACATGCTTGCTTTTGATAGCATAATCCTTGTGTTATAGGAGTAGAATGTTCTAGAATCTAGTAGTATAGTTGCTGTCCAGAATTGTACAGCAAAGTGTCCTAGAATTAGTTGACCTCTAGTGTGTTCTAGAGCCACTTCTCACTAGAGTGAGAAGTAGGGTACTATAAAAATATTCTAGAACTAGCAAGGCTAAATATCCTAGCCTCTATATATATGTGTGTATACTTGTACTAAGAGAGATAGAGAGAACTCTTCAGATTTCACTTCTCACTAGCAAATTCAGCACCACTCCATTGAACTCTAGTGAGTTCAGCTCTCAACCTGGGCTGTTTTTCTAACAGCTTTTGCATAGTCCTATTTTTGGCGTTCTCTTTTATATTTACTACAATGTTAGTAGATTGTATCTTAAAGTAGTTTGAAACTGTATGCACTGTTAGTATATGTAGATCGAAACTTATTTTTTGATACTGCATATTGCAAGCTAAATGTAACTATATACACAGTATATATCGCTCTTCTCATAGTTCTTGTTGTCTTTTATATATGCACCTTTAAACATTATGAAAACTGTGGATTTCTAAATATCTAGATTTTGTTTGAATAACAAATCTACAATGGAGTATGTCCAGTAATCAAATAACTAAATGATAATTGGTTGTTCCATGCAAATTTATGACACAATTTTGGGCTTAGCTTCATTAGTCTCTGTGAAATATAAAATATAAGTAATGCTATACTTCAGAAAGTTATGGATTTGATCATGGAGTCTACATTCATGCAGACCTTCCCAGAAATCTTGCGTGGGATCCCTATGCAGCCGTATGTGACTCGGTACAGCCCTCCATTTGATGAGTTTGAGGTCGATCGCTACCTACTACCTCCAGGTGAGCTAGTTGTCTTTTTTTCCGTTGAACATAGACCCAATTTTTCCTTTTTTTTGATTCCTTAGAACCTTTCTATGTCCTCGATACCAGGCCCATCCATCTTCCTTGTCGTGACTGGGGAAGGCGAGATTCAGGTAGATTCAATGTCAGATGCAGAACATGCAAAGGAAAGTGATGTTTTCTTCGTCCCTGCATATACCAAGGTGAAGCTCTATGCTTCTGTCCTTGATCTCATGCAGCTGTACAGGGCTGGAGTAAACAGCAAATTCGTTAGTAGGGAAGAGGTCCAAGCTATTAACAACATGAAAGGTTCTATCTAGTGGATAACATTCTTCTTGCTGTCATACAGCCCTGCTGCAATATTTACTCTAGTTCCTTAAGTAATGGGTAATGTGTCATTTTGAGTATTCTCTTGAGCTCAAGCATGTATCCATACTTTCATCAGAACCCTGCTACAATATTTACTCTAGTTCCTTAAATAATGGGTAATATGTCATTTGAGTATTCTCTTGAGCTCAAGATGTATTGTTACTTTCATCAGATGTCAACCACTTTCCTGCCTTGAGCTTTATAGTTGATTTGCAAACTGTTGAATACACATGTTCTGGATAACCTGTTTTAATGGCAATCTTGGTTATACACACACACATAGAGAGAGAGAGAGAGAGATTTGCTAGCGTGAACTCGAGTGCACGGATCCCTTCGTGAACTTCGACGGGTTTTTGAAATCCGAGATGTCTAATGACCGATCCGAACCATTGATCTTGTTCGTCATGTCGAAACATAGCCACCAACCAAGTTTCATATTTTTTAAATTTTTTTGCTATTTGTTTTCTAATTTTGAAAATCAGCTTTTTTGGACGCTCCACAACTATTTAGAAGGCTGATTTTCAAAATTAGAAAACAAATAACAAAAAAATTAAAAAAAAATACAAAACTTGGTTGGTGGCTACCTATTGACATGACGAACAAGATCAATGGTTTGGATCGATCACTAAGGTTCTCAGATTTCAAAACCCGTCAAGTTCATTGAGGTCCGTGAACTCGAGTTCACGCTAGCAAATCTCTCTCTCTCTCTCTCTATATATATATATATATATATATATATATATATATATATGCATATATGCATGTATATACTGAAAAGAAGCATGTATATACCGGATAAATATGTTCATGTATATACCTGAAAAAAAGTATGGACCTTTTATATGCCTTTAAAATTGGAACAGAACAGAATGTTAGAGGAAGTATATATGCTTAAAGAAAAGACTAAAACAAAATACACTGAATTTTAAAAAGGAAGTATACACGCATGTATTCTTTTACATGCAAAGAAAAGAAAATGTACACGAATGTATATACCCTACGTGATTATTTGATCCGGACCATACATTTTGTTCATCTCGATAAACTCTCCTAGTGTACCAAATTTTATAATTTTTTGATTTTTTTTACTATTTGTTTTGTATTTTTCAAAATCAGCTTAGCATTCTAAAGTATTATGGAGCGTCCATTTAGGCTGATTTGAAAAATGCAGAACAAATAGCAAAAAAATCAAAAAATTGTAAAATTTGGTACATTAGGAGAGTTTATAGAGATGAACAAAATATATGGTTCGGATCGAAGAATTTCACCACAAATTTTGTAGAAAATGCCCAACTGACGGCGTAACTGACGGATCGCCAACCAACCTCCGTGGCTCGCCCTTTCCAACAATAACTGGCTTCTCGACCTTCGAAGGAACTGGCTACCCAGCATGGCCCCCCGAGCTTGTAGTGCTTCTCGCCAGATTATCCCGCGTCACCCTATCCGAGGGCGAGCCGGACCAGCGAGCTTGGCGGTTCTCGCAAGATGGTTCTTTTTTCGTGCGATCAGCTTACCAGTTGCAGTTCACTGGGCGTTGCCCTGCACCCGTTTACTTCGAGTCTGGAAGCTCTGGGCGCCGTCCAAGTGCAAATTCTTCCTTTGGGTTCTCCTACAGAATCGAATTCTGACCGCGTATGTTCTACAACGACGACAACTCCCCAACTCCTATTTCTGCCCCCTTTGCCGAAGAAACTTGAAAACTCCGGAACACCTTTTTCTGGATTGCGAATTCAGCACATTCGTCTGGAGTAGGCTCGCTACGCTCTTCAATATCCCCGCACTCAATCCGGGCACGTGGGGAGAGGTCTGCCTCAGCGATTGGTGGGAGAACATTACCCTGCTACCCGAGTCCCATAAAGGAGTCCTCTCGATCATCTCTGCAACCATTTGGCACCTTTGGATCGAGCGAAACAACCGCATCTTTCGGTCGGAAGAAAAGCCTCGCACCCTCTTCCTCCAGCTCCTGACTGACGAGCTGCACCTGTGGGAGGCAGCTGGTGCCATTTTGGTTTCCTTGTAATGTAGCGTACCTTGCTCTTCTGTTCCCCTGGGGGGAGGGTAATCCCCCACACTCTATAAAACTTCTTCCTTTTGATCAATAGATGGTAGCTCTCCTGCCCTTTGCTCAAAAAAAAAAGAAGTTACTGCTAAGTATGTATCCACGTTTTTGCGAGAAAGCTAGCTATACATCTTGTACATGCAGTAATTATTTGAGGGTATATACTCATAATTTGAGGATAAAACATTTGAATTAGCTTTAATTGCTATGCATGTACGCGTTAAAAGGTACGTCTCTATTTGAAAATTGTATTAACTACAGCACGCTGTTAGTTTGAAATATGAATTTACATTATGGCGTTAAAAATACCAGGTATGATTTTTTCCTTATTTGCTCAGTTGGTTAAATTGCAAATATGTAACTCTAAAACTTTTTCAAGTGTACATACTCGGAATTTTTAGAGTATATGCATACAATTGTTGAACCTACGTGCTACAAAATTATACATTACAGAACATTTCAATGTATGTTATAAAAAACGAAGCATCCGAGAGTACATACTTGTATTTTTCTGTGTATATACCTGTAACTTTTATTTGGATACATTAATATGTGGGTATTTTTCCTGCGTATATACCCGACATCTTTGGTTCTACGGATGATGGGGATGGAGCCGCCGGAGCGCACGAGCATGTCGGCTTTGGTTCTACGGGGCGAACGACGGCGAGGTCACCGGGGTAGAGGCCGCCGGGGCGGAGGTCTGCGAGCGCGCCGGGGCGGAGGTCGGGGAGCACGCCGTGGGGGAGCACCACTACACCATTGGGGGTTTTTACCGACCGGTATCGGTAGGGAAAGTTTAGTCATCAAGGGTTGTTGAACGGTCGGCAAAAATTCCTATTTTTTGGGTCGATGTAACGGTCGGTGATTCTTAAGATAGGTTACCAATGATCTGCCGGTAATTTGCGTGTGACAGGCCATCGGCCGGTAAAGAATACGTAGCGATTTATCAGCCGGCAATCTAGTTTTTTTGGGCCACGACGGTCGCGAAGGTTTTAGCCCATAGGGCACACGCAGCAGACACATGTTAGCTCGCGGAAATGTAAACAAGAAAGCGCGGTCCATGCGTGGGAGAAAGAAAAAGATAGAAAGGGCGGCACAGCCAGCCCAAAATCCTAACCCTACCGCCCCCAAATTTCACTGCCACGCCGTCCCCAAATTTCACCAGCTCGCCCCCAAAAATCATCGCGCTGCCCCCTAATTTCACCAGCTTGCCTCCAAAATCACGGCGCCGGCGCCGGCGACCTTGACCCTGGCCTACCGGTGCTGCAACTCGACGCAACCACATGAGGGCGACCTGGACTCCGACCTAGCCCTACTCCGGCAACCACAACGCAGCCACATCGACGGCGACCCCGTCCCCGACCATGCCACGGTGCAGCAACCTTGACGCGGCTACATCGACGGCGACCTCGATCCCACCCTGCTCTATCAGTGCCAAGTGAGTGGGAACAACCCCTTCCCCCTAATCTGATGCCACCCTGTTCCATAGACATGACATCGGCTTCTTGTCTTGGCTGGTAAATCCACACCTGCACTGCATCTCTCTCACTCTCTCTCCAATGTCAATGCATTTGCGCTTAGCATATATACCACTTGCTATCTAGGTTCAAGATTTCCACCGCTAGTTTGAGGGTGTTGAAAGCGAGTGGATTACGGTCTATTTTCTGATAATGAACATCACGAAGAGAAACAGACTAAAAACACTTTCTATTTTCCATCATTTTGAGCTATGTATGCTGCTAGAACTTAAATTTTGCTCTAATGTTAACAGGACCTTGCTGTAGCTTCTAGTCATTCAATTGTTATTCTGTTGAAGCATCAAGATCTGCTTCCTTTGGTCCTCTAGAACTATGGCTGCACTTCTTCGTTGTTGTGTGACGTTGTTCATCACCTGTGACCAGCTTCCACTTCCACAAACTTCACGTATGACTGCTAAATGTTGTGAGCGTGTGGAATAATCGATATCTAAAGTTTTATTATTTGCTATTTGCAAAGGTGCACCATGGATAAAAGATGGATTCAACAACCTAGGTACATCAAAAATTTTGTATAGCTATTAGTTGTTAGCAACGCGTAATCATGTAGTATTATTACTATTGGTTAATCACATGTAGGTTCACTATTGAGTATAAACAAGGGCTGGACACATTCTTAGAGTTTGCATTTAATAATTCACGAAAAGGAAACAAGATATTATGTCCTTGCAAGAAGTGTAAAAACTGTTCTTGGAAAGAATATCTAGATGTGCGAGAGCACTTGATATGTGATGGGTTTGTGGGAGGGTACAACACTTGGTTATTTCATGGAGAAGCAAGTTCTTCTTTTGCTACGGGTCAGGGCTACAATGAGATAGAAGTAGACAATTCAAGAGAGGAGGATGAACTTTTTGATTTGGTTCAGGATATAGCATGTGGATTAGACCAATGGGTGTATTACTGACCGACCGGAGGGTCGGCAAAGAGGATCCATGGTGTAGTGCACGGCGAGGACACCGAGGCCGAGGTCGGGGAGCGCACCGGCGCGGAGGACGGCGAGGTCGTCGGGGCGGAGGACGGCGAGGTCGCCGGGGCGGAGGTCTGCGAGCGCAACGGGGCGGAGGTCGGGGAGCACGCCGTGGGGGAGGAGGACGAGCGCGCCGTGTCGAAGATCGGCGAGCGCGCCGGAGTGGAGGTCGCTCACCCCACCGGGTTGTCGTTGACGGCGATATGGCCATCGTCACATGGACGCTGGACGGCGAGCTCGCCACACGGTACCGCCGGGTCGGTGTTGATGGCCCTGACCTGGGACATCACGGCGACGAATGCCGCGTGAAGCTCTTTGCCATGGCAGGTCAGCGTGCCCGTAGATGTGAATGACAGCCATGAATTCGCCGGGGCGTGATCAAACCTGATGAATCATGGCCGTCTGGTCATCGGAGCAACGGCGACGTGGAAATCCATGGGTGGCGAGGACGTCGCCGGGGACGGGGACGACGCGGTGAGGACGTCGGCCGGGGCGAGGATGAGGTCACCGTCACCAGGGAGGACCTCGAGCTGCCGGCGCCATTGCCTCGCGAAGAAACTCGCTGGAGGACGTACAGCCGCTGGATCCTTCCGACGAGAAGACGATCTCGCCGAGGGCGGCGACGACGCGGTGAGGATGTTGGCCGCCACGAGGATGAGGTCGCCGGTGCCGGGGAGGAGCTCGTCGAGTTGCCGCTGCGGCCGTTTTGGTATGGATGGATCTGGTGAAAAATCGAATTGCAGGCAGAAGACAGGGTTAAATAGCCCCTAAAATCATGGCATCAAATTAATGTCCACGATTAAGAAGGGATTAAAGCGGTGTATTCAAATTGACAGGCATTGTAACGGGTATACCCGTTAATCATCCGTGCTCTTGTCTAGCTAGTGATCAAACGGTGGATGAGCATGGAGCCTAGGCTCCATGGAGCCTTAAGTATATAATATATTTAAGCATGTGTGATCACTAATTATATGTTCATCGTATATGTATTTAAATTAAAACGAGTAATTAAAAAATCCCTGCTGAAATATACATATTTATATATTTTATTTGCAGCAAATATTAATTAAAGTGTGCGAGCCCCAAACCAGGTAGGAAAGTGATCGTCTCTGCAAGCGGTTATTCAACCGCTTGCGGAGATGCCTCTCTGCAAGCGGTTGGTGACACCACGTGGCCTACAGACCTGCCCGCGCAGACCCCTGCGAACCGCTTGCAGAGGGATATCACAAGCGGCTCTGGGATGCTCCTTGGGCATCAGTCGTAGTTGCCTGCAAGTGGTTATATGACTACTTGCACAGGCCTTACGAGCCGGTTGTGCTAGCCCGTTCCGCAGCAGTGTCATGTAGTACTCAGTCATGTTCATTAGGCTTACAGTTTTCAGAAAAACGAAGTTCAATAACATGCATCAACAAGTCTTTGGGATGTTCAACTATGCAGTACGTGTTTTGTCTTTTCAATGATTTAACGATGTATTGTACTCCTATTCAACAAGTCCAGATAGAGGTCGCAGATTAATTAAAACAGATGGTACGGACCAATTTTGCCCATTTCCATGTTCCCCGGTGCATCGTATGGTTTCGATTCGATTCTTTCTTCAATCCCAGGCTAAAGGAGACTGTGCATTCGAGCTGCAGTTCTGATGAGACGGAAAGGATGTGAATTTTAAGTGCCATCGCATGCGAGACGTCCAATGCGAGATGGAGGGCGAGATTTGGACTTACCGTGCCTCTGCCGTTCCCCAGCGTCCAATGCTTCCTCCCAATGTCGGCCGGGAAATTGTGTGTACGGGGGAAGAAAAGTGATGCTTGCTGCCTGCATCCGCCAAATGGCAACAAAAGGCTCGCGGAGAAAAAGCGAGTGAGGGCTAAGGGAAGCAAGCTAGGAACAAAACATTTTCAAAGACTCTGGGAAAAGAACACGGAATAAAGATATATTAGTATTCAGGGTGAAGTTTATGGAAAGAGCACATGCATGGACACTAAGCTTTGCGTGTGATGATCTTCACATCGAATGTACTCCTTGTTTCATAATGGTTGTTGTTTTACATTTATCCTAAGTTAAATATTTCTAACTTTGACCATCAATTTGTACAAATTTGTATAGTTTAATATTGTAAGATTTATGTTTTTTAGATTTCCCGTGAGAAATACTTACGTAATATATAATTTACATCCTATTAAACTATATGTATTTCTAGGAATTAATGATCAAAGATAAAAAAAAAAGTTTGACTTAGGAAAAACTAAAACAACAACCATTGTGAAACGAAGGGAGTAGAGATCTAGATGAGTCGGACCGAATCGGGTCATGCCTTCACCCGGATCACATCGGGGATCCTGTGGCACTGCCGAAACACAAACTTACCCTGCTGCGCCAGATTGACTCGATGTCTGCAGTCTGGACTTGATTTTACTAAACCGAACCCCTATTTTAACAATACGTGTCCCCAGGATCAGTGCGTGTATCCACAGTGAAACAAAGCATATATACCAATATTTTCATCTTTCATTTGTTGTATGAAACAGAAATGGAACCTGAAAAATGTGTAAATAATCGATGGATTCAGTTAAATTACTGTCCTATTGTAACATCCCAAATTTTCAAAACCAAATTTGGCACGTTAATAATTTCATTAAAATGCATAATTAAAATATTAAACTATTTAAGTGTTGAAAAACACCATGGCATCATCATTGCATGTAACCGTTTTGAAAATGGGTTGGGTCATTAATTTTTAAAGGTATAAATATTTTCATGGGTGCATTTAGAAGCTTTCAAACCCATGTGAATTTGTCAAAACCTATTTAATATTTGACCTTTGAATAATTATTTAGAAAGAAGAAAAGAAAAAACAAAACTAGAAAAAATAAAAACGTTCCTCTTTCTCACCTTTTCTCTCTGTTGGGTCCAAGTCCTCTGTCCTCTCCGTGCTTTTCTCGTGCTTTGAGCTTATCTCTACCGTGACTCATTGCCGCCAGAGTTACTCCATCCAACGCTTCGCTGCGCCGTGCACGCTCTGCACCCGCACCTCTTCCTTTATTATTTTCCTCTGTGCCCGTAAACTGCGAGTTAATCCTACTGACCCAGCGTGCGTCGTCGGTGCACCAGAGGCCACGCCACGCCAAGCGCCCTGACCTCGCCGTCGTGTTGCTGCAACTGTTGTGCAATAGCACCTGTCTTTCGCTGCCTCCGCGCGCTGTGCCACCCGTCGGAGTAAAGTCCGACGCTGGCGTGTGCTCTTCTCGGCTATAAAGCTCGTGTTCTGCTTCTCCTTATCCGGCTTGCCTGCCGTGTTTCTCCTCGGTAAGCTCTGCTCTATTCCTGCCTTCGCCATTTCTTCGTCGTTCCTCACTTGTTTCCTCTCATCTTCCCTACCGCAGTGTCAAGTAGCACGGAGCAACACCAAGTCAAGAAGGAAGTTGTCATTGTAGCACTCATTTCGCCGTCTCTGGGTAAGCTTCGCTCATCTCTAGGTGCATATGAGCTTGGGAAGATGATCCCGGGTGGTCGTAGTCTCCCTGCGTGTGCCATGTTGAGCTAGAGCTTCCATGGAAGCCATGCGAGCTAGTTAGAACGTGTATTGTAGCTATGTATAAAAATACGTGCGTCGTCTTGTGACGGCGGATCAGCCGCTATAGGGTCCTTTGGAGGCGCTGAGTCGAGAGAATCCATTTTTGCGATCGGTTTGGCGAGCGGAGGTCGCCACACCCGGCTAGCCGAGCTTCGATTAGCTCCAATGGAGTTGTCTGTGCGTCTTGTGTGCATGCATATGGCTAGCTAGAGGTAGAAGAAGAAGTGCTTTGAGATTAGTGCTTTTGTGTGTGGCTCGATGAGTGGAAACGTATTCGAGCGAATCGCTTTCCGAGTTCAAAGCGCACACATAAATATAATCCAAAATTTAATAACTCTCTATTAATATTAATACCTATAAAAATAAAAATTAAGCTAATCATTTTTCATTAACTAGCAAATAATGAATGATTTTCAAAAACCTTAGAAAATAACAAATATATTATTTGGATGCATACACTTGATTTAATAAAAATATAAAAATATAAAATAGTTGTGCATGCATCACATTTCCATACATATTTATTTAGTGCATGATTTTTAAAACAAAAATCATATATAAATGTTTCCTGTTTGATGGATGTTTGTATTATCTTGTATGTGTTGTCCGCGTGGCTAGACCGTCCATAAATGCAGTTTGCTCCTACCGTCATCGAGACCAAGGCAAGTCCCCTTTGATCATATTGTGAAGCCATTTTCGGTTATTTAGAAAATGTTTATTACACTTGAAAATATGCATGCTAGTTTAAAAGATAAATGCCGTATTTGCTAGAATTAGTTATTATGCCAATTAGAAAGGTAAGAGATATGTTAGGATCAAACCTAAGGCTAAAATATGAATTGCTCTTATTTAAATACCTTGTTGAGGTAGGATAAAGGCTTAAAACTATTTATGCGGAATGATTCAATCATTTGTGTGAACTGAGAATATTGTTGAGAAATGTTTGGGAAAGGATGATTTAAAGATAGCGCATCAAGGGTGATGCTTAATAGGAAATGATTTTCCTCTTATCCCAAAATCTTTCCGACTAGGGAGATATTTTGTCAGTTGGTGCAGTATGGCACCGGTTTGAAAATTGGGCTAAAATATAAACTCTCCCTAGTCTAAGGACTGATCATCCTATGATCCTATGAACTGAGCCATAACAGTACGACCTCGAGCCCCGGTATGGGACGGGCCCGATCGTCGGTCCTCGTGGTTGATGGTCTTGTGGCGAAACATCGTCTGGGTGCGTAGCCTCTCGAGGGTAAAGCGACCCACTCTGCAGAGTTAAAAACTGTCATGATAGCCGTGCTCGCGGTTATGAGCGCGCGAAGGGACTGATTATATGGTAGCTCCTTCATTTTAAAACCAATTTAGAAAAAGGGTTTTGAACAAATGATTTGAGATGAGTAAGGTTTGAGAAGGATTTCGTTTGAGCTAGGGGCCGGGTGATATTCGAAATGGGTAACGACCTATCGGAAAGTGTCGCGCGGAATGGACCTAGCCGGTTTTGAGAAAAGAAAAGAAGAAAGGATTTTGTTCTTGCTATGGCACTGAGGCCAAGTGGCGAGAACCGTTTGAGAAAAGCCCAAAGAAAATATGGAGATTCAATGTTTCTAAATCGCTTTGTCAAAACTAGGCTAATAAGCGCAATTTCATAAAACCGCCCAAGCCATCCATTTGTACTAAACCCCATCAAGATATATCCTCGACTTCTTGAGTACCTTTGTACTCACCCCTATTTCTCCTTCCCCTCTTCCAAAATTTTCAACAGTCGAGGAAGCGCCCTACGACTCGCCATCCGAGGAGGACCCGGACTTCGAGGAGGAGGAGGACTTCGAGGACGAAGAGTAGGGTTGTGTCCTGCCTGCCGCTTCGCCTGTGGAATAGTCTAGCTGCTAGAATAAATCGTGCCATGTTAGGCTCCTGCGTTACCGTGTGTGTAACGCTGTATCTTGGCCTGCGTGCCGTGCTTGATGTATTAAACTGTGACTTCCTGTGGGACGCTTAGTCCCCTATGTTGTAATAATGTAACTCGAAGGCAATGTACCATTATTGTTGTTAAATTGTGTGTACTAGCCATGATCTTCTGGGACTAGTACTGTATGCACAATTAGGATTCGGTCAATTAGACCGGGTTCTGACAAAAGTGGTATCAGAGCCGACTGGCTTTAGGACGTAGCCCTAGAATTAGAGACCATATAATTTATAAAGAAAATAATTGTTAAATAAATTCATAATCTTCGCAATCCAATTTTTGCTGATAATCTTTTGGAAATTGTAGATGCCGTCTTTCGCGTCTGCCCTTGGACTTGGCTATGGAGGTTTCGTGCGCCAGCTGTTGCTGATGCTGAGCACGCTTGGTTTTGGTGACCCTATGTATCATGGGGCCACTAGTTTGCGCAAAGGACGCACCTGCTGGGTGGTGTGCGTCACTGTCTTTGCTGCAGGTCCACCGCCTACTCGTGGACCGTTCCGCTACTCTGCCAATCGCGTCAATTGCTCAGACGCCATCCAAGACGTGTCCAGACTTGCTCTACACCGACTCCGCAGTCTGTTCACGCGTGAGCTGCATGTCTCCCCGCTTCGCTACTTTCCCTCTCGTCTGCCTAACGAGCTGTTCAGCCATGCTCGTACGGCCGAGGGTGAGAGCGACCCGACGGTGTACCACCTTGCCGAGCTCGTCCAATCCCTGGACGACGCGTACACCATCGCCTTGCGGGAGTTGAACTCTGTCTATGACACCAACCGCCAGCTGGAGCAAGCCAAGAAGGAGAGCCGCGAACTTAAAAAGCGTGACTCTTTCCACTTGGTGGAGAAGGTCCAGCTTCGCAAAAGAATCCGTCAGTTGGTTCGCGAGAACCAGCGTCTCCGCGGGAATGCCGCTTCTTCCTCCGGGACTCCCATCTCTGCTGCCGACCTCGCGCCCACGAAGAAGGAGGTCGGGACAAGTCCGCGTCCCGCCTAAGGATCCTGCCGATCTTCCTTGTGTTCCTTCGAGCTCACCCCAAGGATCTCAAGTTGGATCTGGGTCCTTCCGGAGTGAGAGCTCCGCCTCCCACTCTTGTCGAGCTCCAAGGCATACCGTTGATGGTTCGATCACCACCGTCTGGTTGGCACCCATTGTGGATGCCGACGATGATGATGATGACGGGGAAGACCCCGTGGAGTTGGTCTCTGAGTCCGATTGCGACCAGGACTAGCTCGTAGCCCCCTGTATCCTTTGTTTGGGTCGTTGTCACCCTTTTCTTTTCTTTTTCTTTTGCTTTGGGTCTTGTCCGCGCTTTGCCGCGCTTTGCCGCGGTCCCCCACTTCAAATATTCGCCGCCTCTTTAAGAGGGCGTCCCCCATGATTCGCCGCGCCGCTGCGCTTTGCCGCTGCGTTGCAGCGTCGCTTCTTTGCTTTACCGCCGCGTCGGTCTTTGCCGCTTCTTTGCTGGTGCGCCGGGTGTTGCCGCCTCGTCCCCGCCGTGCCTTGCTTCTCCAGCCGCGATGAGGAGAAGGTCGGAGATTCGCTCCATGAGTCCTCCCTCACACGTTCTGCGAGCCCTCGCCGTTCTCCGAGTCCTCCTCGCCAAGCTCAAGTCCTCGTCGTTCCCGAGTCCTCTCCTCGGCCCGAGCCGAAGCGAGTTCCGTCTCTTCCTCGAGGAAATGAGGCATTTTCCTCTCGGATCACCGTGGTAGCCATCCTACTGGTTGGTGCTTACGGTGGGCCTTGTGGATCAATCCTATTAGCCGTCCGGCGTATGTCCGTGTAACCCGTGGGTAGTTAGCTCGTGATTTGGGCTGACGTACCAGTTTGTGGTATTGCGCCCCTGTTTGTACCCTAAAAATTGTTATGTTATGAATATGAATGTGCATTGTGCCAAATTGCATATTTAAAACCATATTTTGGATGAAAAACGTAATTCCTCCTTATGCTTATCTCGTTCCTCTCCTACCTATCAGATGGTGATTGCTCGAGTGGCTGGAAGAAGGGATGTTGCCCGGGGCCGAGGTCATGGAAGTGCCCCGAGCCGAGCAAGTGCTTCGCACCAACCTCGTGAGCAAGATCGCTCAGTTCGCATGGATCAACATTCTGTTGGAGGACCTCCTCCTATTCCTGTTCCTCCGCCAGCTCCTTTGCCAAATCTTCCACCAAATTCCCAACCAAGATCCCACCACGAAAATTCTCCCGAACATCAAGCCGATTCCAACCACCATCTTCCTCCACCACCTCCTGAAGAACCCACCACCCGAGAAATCATGCAAATGCAACACCAGATGATCCGCGACTTGATTCAAGAGCGGAATCATCCTCCTGCCCCAGCTCCCTCTCCTGCTCATACACCAGCTCCACCTCCCTATCGTTCCCGTATCAATGACTTCCTTAGGGCCAATCCCCCTAAGTATGCTGGCTCTGCCGACTCTCTGGAAGCAGCGGATTGGTTAAAGGAGATCGAGAAAAAGCTCATCATGTTCCAATGTGGTGAGGTTGAGAGTGTTCAGCTCGCAACACATCAGCTCACTGGAGTTGCTGCTGCTTGGTGGGACACGTTCTGTGAAGCCCATGATAACCCTGATGCTATCGAATGGGCTGAGTTCGTTGAGGCATTTGAAGAGAACTATGTTCCCGACAGTGTTAAAGAGGCTAAAAGAATTGAATTCCACTCCCTCGTGCAAGGAAGCATGACCCTGCAGGAGTACCTCACCAAATTCACACTCTTGGCTCGATATGTTCCAAGGGACGTGAGGAGCGATGCTGATAAGATATATTTCTTCAAGAAAGGCATGGACCACGAGATCGTGCCTTGATTGACTCCTCTCAATTCCCCACTTTCAAGCAAATGTTTGCCCGGCGGTTAAACAAGAGGAAAACCGTCGCCCGATTCTGGTTGCCTAGAAAGAAGAAGAGGGCCCATGAGGATAGCCATTCCTCCGAAGTTCTCGTTTCAAGATCAAGCGCCTCGTGATCGTGGGCATGTTATCCTCCTCGCCCTCGCACTTTCGATGGGTCGATCGCGACTGCTCCTCTACCACCCCCACCGATTCGCACCCAAGTCTCCACTCCTCAAAAGAAAGATATCTCCACCATAAAGTGCTTTGCTTGCCGCCAGCTGGGTCACTATGCCACTCGTGTCCCAATAAGAATCTCGAGCCTCAAGGGAAGCCTGCTTTGCTCATGACTCTGCCTTCCGGGATGGGTCGCGGAACTTCCAACCTGCAAGATCTGCTCCTGCTTTGTTGGGCGTGGGCGTGTGAACCACGTCCATCTTGAGGGACGCCCATGCCGATCCCAATGTGGTGATGGGTAAGTTTTTCATAAGTGCGATGCTCACTCGCTCTTTTCGATTACGGTGCAACGCATTCATTCATCTCGGCATCTTTTGTCAAAAATCATGAGTTGAAAACCGATGCAATCAAGAATCCAATGCTAATTAAATCCCGGGAAAAATCATGAGGTCCACTTTGATGTGCCCCGGGTTAAGCTAAAATTCAAGACACCGAGTTCTTGGCGGACTTGGTGGTTATAAACTCAAGAGGAATTGAAGTGATTACGGGTATGGATTGGTTAACCAAAAATAAAGGTCGATAGACCGTGCCACCAAAACAAGAAAATTAATTAATAATGTTGGACAGAGGTCCAATTCATCGCAAATCCTTTCCCTCCGATCTAATCACCCTTAATAAGTTGGAGGCCTCTTCCCGAAAACCATAGGCGTGGTAAAGGATTTCCCGATGTGTTCCTGACGAGTGCTCGAATGCCCCGATCGGAAATTGAATTTGTGATAAACACGGTTCCCGCATCGGTCCTATCTCCCAAAGACCTTATCGCCTATCGCCAATCTAATGGCTGAATTGAAGAAACAAATTGAAGAATTGCAAGAAAAAGGATTTATCCGACCAAGTGTTTCCTTGGGGAGCACCCGTGATTTTAAATCAAAAAGAAAGACGGATCTCTCGCATGTGCATAGATTATCGATCTCTAAATGAAGTAACAATTAAGAATAAATACCCTCTTCCCAGAATCGATGATCTGTTTGATCAAATGAAAGGAGCTTGTATCTTCTCAAAAATCGACCTGAGGTCTGGTTATCACCAAATAAAAATTAAAGATACCGACATTCCGAAAACAGCTTTCACCACAAGATATGGCCTCTATGAGTTCACGGTGATGTCGTTTGGTCTTACCAACGCTCCGCCATATTTCATGAATCTAATGAATAAAGTGTTCATGGATTTTCTGGACAAGTTTGTGGTGGTATTCATCGATGATATTCTAATCTTCTCTAAATCAGAAGAGGAGCATGAAATTCATCTTAGAAAGGTTTTGGAGAGGTTAAGAGAAAATCAGTTGTATGCCAAGCTGAGCAAGTGCGAGTTCTGGATGAAGGAAGTGATTTTCCTTGGTCATGTGATATCAGCCGGAGGTGTTGCAGTGGACCCGGAAAAAGTCACCGCGGTTGTTGAGTGGAAGCAACCGAAATCTGTGAAGCAAGTGAGAAGTTTTCTTGGATTGGCGGGATATTACCGCCGGTTCATTGAAAATTTTTTGAAAATCTCTCGTCCTTTGACAAATCTTCTTAAAAAGGAAAATAAATTTGAGTGGAATGATAAGTGTGAAGCTAGTTTTCAAGAGTTGAAAAGGCTATTAACTTCCGCTCGGTGTTAATCTTGCCTCGATGTCCATAAGGATTTTGAGGTATTTTGCGATGCATCTAGGCAAGGCCTAGGTTGCGTCTTGATGCAAGAAAGGAGAGTTGTTGCTTACGCATCAAGACAACTCAAACCTCATGAGCGAAATTATCCCACTCATGATCTTGAGCTAGCCGCGTGGTTCACGCTCTAAAAATCTGGAGGCATTATTTAATTGGCAATGAACCAAATATTCACCGATCACAAAAGTCTCAAATATATATTCACTCAACTTTGATCTCAATCTAAGACAAAGAAGATGGTTGGAATTAATCAAGGACTATGATGTGGAATCCATTATCATCCTAGCAAGGCCAATGTGGTGGCCGATGCCTTAAGCCGGCGTTCGCTTGCAATCATCTCATGCTTAAAGAAGATCAACTTTGAGTTATACAAAGAATTATCGACCTCAACTTGGAAATGGTTGAGGTAGGCCAAATAAATATGCTTGAATTACAACCCACCTTAATGAATCAAATTAAAGAAGCGCAGAAAGGTGATGATGAAGTTCTTGAAATTAAAGAGAAGCTTAAAAAGAATAAGGCACCAGATTTTTCCATGGATGAAGAAGGAGTACTCTGGTTTAAAAAGAGAATCTTCGTACCAAACAATAAATCTCTTAAAGAAGTCATTTTAAAGGAAGCTCATGAAAGCCCAATTTCTATCCATCCTGGAAGTACTAAGATGTATGCTGATCTGAAAACCACTTATTGGTGGACTGGAATGAAAAGAGATATTGCCGAGTATGTCGTTCTCTGCGACATCTGCCAAAGAGTGAAGGCCGAGCATCAAAGGCTCATTGGTCATTACAACCGCTCAAGGTTCTGAATGGAAGTGGGAAGAAGTGGGGATGGACTTCATTGTCGGGTTACCTAAAACTCAATCCGCTATGACTCCATCCGGTAATCGTCGATCGTCTCACTAAAGTTGCACACTTCATCCCCGTCCAACCACCTACACCGGAAGCAAGTTGGCCGAAATGTACATGAGCAAAATAGTCTGTCTACATGGGGTGCCAAAGAAGATTGTCTCGACCGAGGTACCCAATTCACCTCAAATTCAGGACAAGCTCCATGGGTCGCTTGGTACCCATCTGAATTCAAGATCGCCTTTCACCCTCGGTGATGGCGGTGAAAGAGTTAACCAAATACTTGAGGATATGTTGAGGGCAAGTGCCCTAGCCAACCCCACAAGCTGGGATAAGCAATTGCCATATGCTGAGTTTTCTTACAATAACAGTCACCAGTCAAGCATCCAAATGACACCCTATGAAGCATTGTATGGAAGAAAGTGTCGTACACCTCTGTACTGGCAAGAAACTGGTGAGACAAAGGTATTTGGTTTGGATATCTTGCAAGAGGCCGAAAAGCAAGTGAAGCAAATCCAAGAAAGGCTGAAGGCAGCCCAGTCTAGGCAGAAAAGTTATGCTGACAATCGTCGGCGTGACCTAAAATTTGCCAAGGGTGATTTCGTGTATCTGCGGGTGTCCCCTCTCAAAGGCATGCGCAGATTCCGTGTGAGTGGAAAGTTAGCTCCAAGATATATTGGTCCTTTCCAAATTTTAGCCCGAAGGGGTGAGGTGGCATACCGCTTGAATCGCTGAGTATCTCATCCGATGTGCACAATGTGTTCCATGTCTCTCAATTAAAGAAATGTCTCCGTGTGCCGAGGAGCGATTGCCATTGGACAAAGCAGACCTCTGACTGATTTGACACTTAAAGAATATCCGGTCAAGATTTTGGATGTGGCTATGCGCAAAACCCGGAGAAAAATGTTTCGGTTTTGCCGTGTTCAGTGGAGTAACCACTCTGAGGCAGAAGCCACTTGGGAGCGTGAAGAGGATCTTGGCGCGAAGTTCGAGTTATTTCGAAGAATCCGAATCTCGGGGCGAGATTCTCCTTAAGGGGGGAAGGTTTGTAACATCCCAAATTTCCAAAACCAAATTTGGCACGTTAATAATTTCATTAAAATGCATAATTAAAATATTAAACTATTTAAGTGTTGAAAAACACCATGGCATCATCATTGCATGTAACCGTTTTGAAAATGGGTTGGGTCATTAATTTTAAAGGTATAAATATTTTCATGGGTGCATTTAGAAGCTTTCAAACCCATGTGAATTTGTCAAAACCTATTTAATATTTGACCTTTGAATAATTATTTAGAAAGAAGAAAAGAGAAAACAAAACTAGAAAAAATAGAAAACGTTCCTCTTTCTCACCTTTTCTCTCTGTTGGTCCAAAGTCCTCTGTCCTCTCCGTGCTTTTCTCGTGCTTTGAGCTTATCTCTACCGTGACTCAGGTATTGCCGCCAGAGTTACTCCATCCAACGCCGCTCAAGGCCGCACGCTCTCTGCACCCGGCACCTCTTCCTTTATTATTTTCCTCTGTGCCCGCCGCTTGAAGTTAATCCTCGCAGCCCAGCGTGCGTCGTCCGGTTCACGAGGCCACGCCACGCCAAGCGCCACGACCTCGCCGTCGTGTTGCTTGCAGTTGTTGTGCAATAGCTTTTGTCTTTCGCCGCCTCACACATGTGTGCCACCCGTCGGAGTAAAGTCCGACGCTGGCCGTGCTCTTCTCGACTATAAAGCTCGTGTTCTGCTTCTCCTTATCCGGTGCCTGCCGTGTTTCTCCTCGGTAAGCTCGCTTATTCCCAGCCTTCGCCATTTCTTCGTCGTTCCTCACTTGTTTCCTCTCATCTTCCCTACCGCAGCGTCAAGTAGCACAGGAGCAACACCAAGTCAAGAAGGAAGTTGTCATTGTAGCACTCATTTCGCCGTCTCTGGGTAAGCTTCGCTCATCTCTAGGTGCATATGAGCTTGGGAAGATGATCCCGGTGGTCGTAGTCTCCCTGCGTGTGCCATGTTGAGCTAGAGCTTCCATGGAAGCCATGCGAGCTAGTTAGAACGTGTATTGTAGCTATGTATAAAAATACGTCGTCGTCTTGCGCGGACGGATCAGCCGCTATAGGGTCCTTTAGAGGCGCCGAGTCGAGAGGAATCCATTTTTGCGATCGGTTTGGCGAACGGAGGTCGCCACGGCCGGCTAGCCGAGCTTCGATTAGCTCCAATGGAGTTGTCGTGTGCGTCTTGTGTGCATGCATATGGCTAGCTAGAGGTAGAAGAAGAAGTGCTTTGAGATTAGTGCTTTTGTGTGTGGCTCGATGAGTGGAAACGATTGAAGCGAATCGCTTTCCGAGTTCAAAGCGCACACATAAATATAATCCAAAATTTAATAACTCTCTATTAATATTAATACCTATAAAAATAAAAATTAAGCTAATCATTTTTCATTAACTAGCAAATAATGAATGATTTTCAAAAACCTTAGAAAATAACAAATATATTATTTGGATGCATACACTTGATTTAATAAAAATATAAAAATATAAAATAGTTGTGCATGCATCACATTTCCATACATATTTATTTCGTGCATGATTTTTAAAACAAAAATCATATATAAATGTTTCCCTGTTTGATGGATGTTTGTATTATCTTGTATGTGTTGTCCGCGTGGCTAGACCCGTCCATCGTCGCCGGTTGCTCCTACCCGTCATCAGACCAAGGCAAGTCCCCCTTTGATCATATTGTGAAGCCATTTTCGGTTATTTAGAAAATGTTTATTAGACTTGAAAATATGCATGCTAGTTTAAAAGATAAATGTCGTATTTGCTAGAATTAGTTATTATGCCAATTAGAAAGGTAAGAGATATGTTAGGATCAAACCTAAGGCTAAAATATGAATTGCTCTTATTTAAATACCTTGTTGAGGTAGGATAAAGGCTTAAAACTATTTATGCGGAATGATTCAATCATTTGTGTGAACTGAGAATATTGTTGAGAAATGTTTGGGAAAGGATGATTTAAAGATAGCGCATCAAGGGTGATGCTTAATAGGAAATGATTTTCCTCTTATCCCAAAATCTTTCCGACTAGGGAGATATTTTGTCGATTGGTGCGATATGGCACGGTTTGAAAATTGGGCTAAAATATAAACTCTCCTAGTCTAAGGACCGATCATCCTATGATCCTATGAATGAGCCATAACATGCGACCTCGAGCCCGGTATGGGGCGGGCCCGATCGTCGGTCCTCGTGGTTGATAGTCTTGTGGCGAAACATCGTCTGGTGCGTAGCCTCTCGAGGGTAAAGCGTACCCACTCTGCAGAGTTAAAAGCTGTCATGATAGCCGTGCTTTCATGTTTATGAGCGCCAAGGACTGATTATATGGTAGCTCCTTCATTTTAAAACCAATTTAGAAAAAGGGTTTTGAACAAATGATTTGAGATGAGTAAGGTTTGAGAAGGATTTCGTTTGAGCTAGGGGCCACCGGTGATATTCGAAATAGGTAACGCCTATCGGAAAGTGTCGCATGAATGGACCTAGCCGGTTTTGAGAAAAGAAAAGAAGAAAGGATTTTGTTCTTACTATGGCACTGAGGCCAAGTGGCGAGAACCGTTTGAGAAAAGCCCAAAGAAAATATGGAGATTCAATGTTTCTAAATCGCTTTGTCAAAACTAGGCTAATAAGCGCAATTTCCATAAAACCGCCCAAGCCATCCATTTGTACTAAACCCCATCAGCATATATCCTCGACTTGCTGAGTACCTTTGTACTCACCCCTATTTCTCCTTCCCCTCTTCCAAAATTTTCAACAGTCGAGGAAGCGCCTCGACTCGCCATCCGAGGAGGACCCGGACTTCGAGGAGGAGGAGGACTTGAGGACGAAGAGTAGGGTTGTGTCACTCTGCCGCCGCTGTGGAATAGTCTAGTCGCTAGAATAAATCGTGCCATGTTAGGCTCTGCGTTACCGTGTGTAACGTATATCTTGGCTGCGTGCGTGCTTGATGTATTAAATCGTGACTTCCTGTGGGACGCTTAGTCCCCTATGTTGTAATAATGTAACTCGAAGGCAATGTACCATTATTGTTGTTAAATTGTGTGTACTAGCCATGATCTCCTGGGACTAGTACTGTATGCACAATTAGGATTCGGTCAATTAGACCGGGTTCTGACACCTATCCTTTTAACTCATTATCCAACGAAATCCTATATGATATGGATAGATATATTCTCACCCAAAATTGATATTAAAATCAGAACTATGGGGGCCGCCCCTCTGCCAGGCTAGCTCGCGCTTGCGCGCGCTTTTAGCACTATTATTATAAAAAGCGGGCAATGCTTTAATCCATATGTTTGTAGTACATGATAGAAATTTGGCGAGCACTAGGGTCCGGACGTGACGTCAGTCTGACGTCATCGCATAACCTGCGCGAATACCTACGAAAACCTGGAAAATAACGGTAGAAACCTGATGAACAGTGGCAACCTGAGGCCGAAACTTGAGATTTCAGAAAGTTTTTCGAGAGTAAGAACCAAGTTTCGATAGTACAAATTCAAGTTTCAGTACGTAGTGTACAAAGTTTTGAGGGGCAAAACTTAAGTTTCAACACCAAAAAAGGCGAAGTTTCTGAAAAATCTTGAAAACCCTAGGTTTCGTGCAGCCGAAATCGAGGTTACCACGAGAAAGGTCTGAGTTTCGTCAAGCAGAAATTAAAGTTTCACGTGCGGGATCCGAAAAAAGCTTCGAAATGAAAACCCTAGGTTTCAAAAGTACAAACTCTAGGTTTCGGACGTGCTACCCCCGGGTTTCAGGAGGAGAGTCTCATGTTTCGAGTGGCAAAAATGGGTGGGGGCTTGTCCCTGACATCTTCTTCCCCAAATCCAGCAGCCCCAACCCTTTCTTCCCCCAAATCCGGCACCCCAGACCCCAAAGCTCGTCGGATCGAGCGAAATCGAAGCAAGCCCCAACCCCTTCTTCCCCCAATCCGGCAACCCCAACCCCAAAGCTCGTCGGATCAAGCGAAAACCAAGCAAGTTGGGGAGGGTACAAGCACGTGGAGCCGCACGACGCACCTGGGCGACGAGCCCTCAACGGCGGACGCCTCCGGCGACAAGCCCCTGCGGCGGCGCACCTCGGTGATGAGCCTACAGCGGCGAGCGGCGGTGCTTGCCTCGACGACGAGCTCTTGCGGCGGCGCGCCACGGCGACGAGCGCCCTCCCGTGCTCCTCGGCGACGAGCTCCAACGGCGGAGCATCTCGGCGACGAGCCTTCCAGGACGAGGCGGCGGAGGCGTGGCTCGGGGGCGAGGCCCAGGCGAGCTTCCTCACCGAGCAAAGCGCGGGCACGGGAGACAGAGAGGGGGAGGAGCTCCACGCGAGAGCCAGAGAGAAATGAGCGAGGGAGGAGTCCGGACGGACGGACGTCCGTCCTAAAGTATTTTCGTAGAATTTTTTGTGTATGGAGAAGAAAAAAGTGACGCTAGATTCTATGTAACTATTCTTCAGCAACCGTTACAAATCAAATTGTGACATATCAGTTAGCTATAAAAATTTTAATGGGCCTTTTACTTATGTAAAGTGAAGAGATATAAAGACTAGCTCTTGCGAAAAGGTAGTCGCAGACTATGGTAATAATTACTTGCATTGCATGTGCTCTTTAATTTACATGACACCAAGATTTTGTGTGCAAAGAATTTCCCCAAGAATAATGGGGAACGCTGCTCCTCCGGAACACGGTTCTCATCATCATCAACTCTTGCTTCTCCTCATCTTCCTTATATTTGTGATGGAAATTCATTCCAACTTTTACATTATAGGATCAATCTAGAATCGATGTTGCAATCTACTTCCTCCATCGCAAAATGTTTGTTACCGTTCAATTTTGGATGTACGCGCGTTTGACCATTCGTCTTATTCAAAAATTTAGTATAGATATGTAAAAGTATAAGTTATTCTTAAAATACATTTAATGATAAAACAAGTCACAACAAAATAAATGACATTTACATAGTTCTTTTAATAAGATAAATGGTCAAACGTGTGTTCAAAAATCAACAGTGGCAAACATTTTTTTATAGAGGGAGTATATAGGATGGATGTTGAAAATAATTATACAACGCGAGCACTAACTTTGAATTCTCATTATGTATAATCTGTGATTGATGCAAATGTTTTATCTGAATTGCTAGTTGATATGAAATAATGCTTGACGTGTTTTATGTGCACACTGTTCTCTTTAAATTTGCGCATGTATTATGTGAATTGCTAGAGCCATTAATTAGTAATGTTTCAAAAATATGTATATATTCTGTAATTTCTTTACGAAATTATTTTTTGTGACGTGATAATTCTATAACTAATGACTCGATCAAAGAGTCGAGGTGATTGAATTTGAAGATACCGGAGGAGGTACCAAGGACCACGGCCCTAATTACTTACATTGTGTGCAAAGAATTTCTCCGAGAATAGTAGGGATGCCAATTCTAGATGGTTCTCTTTGTTCTTCTTCATCCTCCTTATACGTACGTCCCCTATTAATTGGACCGGATTATAGAATGCAGAGATCATCTCTAACATTGATCACCCCCGCCCTCTCTCCCTTATATAATTACATCGTCGCCGGTGTTAAGACGTGAAGGTAGCCATGGTGCCGTCTCCAACACACGCTTCAGCTGGTATCTTATGTGATTTCAGTGCTATGTATTGAAAACAAGAAAATGTGTCCCACATGTTAATTTGCATGGCTAAGCTTATTTTATAGTCTTCTTCCAAATTTTATTTTTTATTTTTCTTATAGATTGCTTTTTTTGGTTTTACTGTAATTGAGATGGACTCTTTCTATGTTATTTTGTCTTACATTTCATCTATATTTGTTGTAATCGGTAAGAACTTTCTTGTGTGCCTAGCTAGTACTTATTTGGTATGGACTCTTTCATATTTTTATATTTTAATTTTACTTGCTCAGTCAATAAATACTATTTTTAAATATTAGACTTATACCTTGGGAAAATCCCTAGTTCCTTAGAATTAATTAATGTGGTGGCTCTCGATTTAACACTGTTTTTTACTATATAGGAGTAGTAGATAGACAGATAGATTGATGAAGTGAGTCGACTAACTGGCGCATATATACATATGCGATGGCAGGTCTTTCTGCTACCCCTGCAGGGCCTCAAACGATAGTGCCCCTGCAGATAGACGTTGGAGATGAAATCATCGATGTGACAGAAGGACTATTGGTTGTAGCGAAGAAGGTTGAGGCTCGTGTATCGGATATCAAGAACAAGATGCATAGGTTCCCTCCACAACTGCGAGGGTTCGGCAGAAGCATGAACTTGATAGACCCGCAGGTGGTGGCGATTGGCCCTTACCACCACGGCCGGCCCGAGCTCCAGGCGATGGAGGAGGTGAAGCACATGGCTGCCCACTATTTGTGCCGGAGCTTGGGCGCCTCACCGGAGGAAATCTACAACAAGATCCTCCCCGTTGCCTGCGACGTCCGTGGCCGCTATGCGGATGTTGAAGGTATCACTGATGATAACTTTGCGACCATGATGTTCTTGGATGGTTGCCTTTTGCTAGTATTGAATGTTTCCTTACACTCGGGCGACCTATCCAATACACCCCTGGAAACCCCTGGAAACAGCCATCTGCTCGAGAGGCACCCGTGCCATCGCAAGGGATATAATGTTGCTCGAGAACCAAATCCCCTGGCCAGTGCTCCAACTCCTCATAGACCTTAAGGCCGTGCCAATGGTAGAATTTATAGGTTGGATGCTTGGATTTATGCATTTCAGCTTCGATCGAGTATACTCCACAAGACGTGCTTATCGACCAAAACTTTACACCACCACACCTCCTTGGCCTCATCCGATTCTACGAGATAGACCATGTCGGTGTTGTTGAGGAAACGAATTCGAAGAAGGTATATATTAATATATGTTGCTGGCCAAAGATAGTTGGTGAAGAAAAGATGCCCGCGCTAACTACTAGTGCCGCAGAGCTCGCAGAGATTGGCGTCAGCATGCTGCCTAGTGCGACGTCCAGCTGCTCGGATTTGAGCGTCGTGACGGGGCCCCTGTTCGCCACGCTCTCACTGCCGCCATTGCTTCTTATTGACGACACCGCTTCCTGGTTTGTCAACATGGCGGCATTCGAGCAGTGCACAAGGAGCCATTATTATGGGCGGGATGACCTGGAGATGAGCTCCTACCTCGCCGTCGTCGCGCAGCTCATGAACCGAGAAGACGACGTGCGCGAGCTTTGCAGCAGAGGCATCCTGCACACCTACTATGACTACCACCAGACGCTCCGGTTCTTCAAGGACCTGTGCGAGCATCTCGTGGTCGGGCGCTCTTTTTTCAAAATATTGAAACAGCTTGGGCAGTACAAGCGAGAGAGGCGGACGTGGATCGCCATCTACAGGTTCCTCTACAACAATCCCAAAACTATCGCCATTGTGATGTCCACTATTAGCGTGGTGGTGGGCATCCTTCAAGCCCTTTATTCTCTCAAGAAAAAGCAGCCATGAAGGAAGGCAGTAGGTTGGAGAGAATCCAGCTCCCTAGTTGCCACCCCACCACGCCGTCTTCTGTATGTGTTTCTATTTTTTTTTTCTTTTCTACAATAAAATTATAGCTGATTGTACCGGCCTACTTGTGATTTATTGTGTACTGTATGTACTTTTATCCTCTTTCGAATAAGATCAATTAATAAAGTTGTACGTGGAATGTTTCCCTTGACAACCATACTAATACCTTATAGCTAGCCTAACATTTCCTTCCATTCAGTGGGTTTTTCCATTTAGTCATCTGTCATTGGTTCAGACAAATCCTATATTCCCCATCACTTGTTCCGCGTAACATTGCTCCTATAGCACCATTCTCAGCTTGGACACGTCGCCCTTGCTTTTGTGTCGTCCGTTCTGCCTCTGTACGTCTTAGCTAGATCAGGCCACATCATCTCTTCCTATCGGTTTTACACACCTCCCCCTCCCTAGGCTCGTGCCCCTCCCGGGACGACACACGTGTCACTCCCTGAGATCTCGCCCGTCCACCCCGGCTCAGGCGCCGTTCAATCAACGCACGCGGCTCTAAATCCAGCCATACGTCTGTCCTCCCGCCGGCCTATCCACTTTGCAAATCCCCTAGTTGGAATATGCTAGATGTCGTAAAATATGTTTCGCGTAATCTACCTGATAACGCGTGCATCAATGCCAATTAATGGATTGCCATATGCCACGCGTAATCCCCTTGATTAGCATTAATGCCATTAATGGTCTACCATTCCCAAGCCTAGCATGTTCACGTACACTCTAGGCTATATATTGTACCATGTACTTCCCTTTATGAATTATCGAAAGATCATTCTCATTCCACCTTTCTTTATTGTATCAAAGCAGGTGTTTATCCCGCGCCTTCTCTTCCGCAATCCATAACTCTCATGGCCTCAACCGACGATTCTCTCGTCGTAGCCTCCTCCGGCGAATCCCTCGTCACCTGAATTCCCACCAACTCCGGCGAGATGCAGGATGGCATCTCTCTCCCTCCCCAATTGACACTCGCCAACGTTTCTCTTCCCTCGACCCACGTCGATGATGTCATCCCCATCATCGCATCCGCGGTTCAACTTGCAGAGGCTGCAGTGGCTCAGGTCGTCGCAGCCCAGGCTGCTGCCGCTCGGGCAGCCACCGCCCTTGTCGCCCTCCCCACTAATGCACATGCTCTCCTGGCTGCCGCTGGCTTTGGTGGAACCTCCCTCTACAATGCCCGCAATACTGCGACAGCCCGCAATCTTCCCAACCAAGGCGGCGGCACCGTCTTCTTCCCCAACCACAATACTCCCAAGTCCCAACCACGGTGGCGCCAATGGACTCAACCCAAACCACGGCGGCGGCATCCCCGTCCCCCCACTTCCACCCCACCGCAACAATGGCGGTGGCGGACTCACCTGTGCTCCAGGCCGGACCACCATCTTCCCCGGTGCTGGCGGCCCCGCTGCTGTCTTCCCCGGCGCAGACGACGCAGGGGCAGGCGGCCCCGTCGCCTTCTTCCCCAGTATAGGCAGCCTCGCCGTCGCCTTCCATGGCGCAGGCGACCCTAGCGTAGGCGGACCCGCCGCCTTCTTCCCTTGAGCAGGCGGCCCTGCCATTGTCTTCTCCCACACGGGCAGCTGCACCACCGTGTTCCGCGCCACCGTCTTCTCCGGCACCGTGCTGGTGGCGCTGCGGTCGTCGCAGGTGGCGGCGCTGCGAACGGCGCAGTAGCTGGCGGCTCACTTCTTCCTAGTAGTGGACACATGGGAACCCTAGCAGGCTGGGGAATTATAGGTCGGCCTCAAGAAGCTCACTTCAACTCGGGCCAGCAGCAGCACAACTTCGTCCCAGCTATGGGGACCGACTATGGTGTTGGGGCTTGGTCTGGTGGGGTTGGGCTTGGTGCGCCCTTTTCTATTGCTGCGACCTCCACAGCTGCTCTGGCAGCCGCCTACGCGCCTCCTACAGATCCGGACATGATTGTTGCGCCGCATTTCTAAAGAACCTTTATCTCCTACATAAAGGTTGGGGCTTTATAAGGTTCTGTCCTGGCTAGATCTAAACAACCGCTTGTGATATTTTTTTAAAAAGTGGTTCGTAAATCGTAATGAACCGCTTGTAATAGATCGTTCGTGTTGCTCGATTCTGTAGCGGTGAGAGCTCGTATTTTCCCAGTGATGGATGGTTCCCCGCCCCTGCTTTAAGATTCGTAAGACGAGGACACGTGGTAGCTAGCCATCAGGAATGGCCGCACCGGATCGAGGCCAGGCCGCGTAGAATTTTCTTCCGGTTCGGCACAGCACCACTGACACACTGACACCGCCGCGAACTGCAACACCTGGAGGGCATAGCGCGTTTGCATGCGGTCGATCTGTGACACGACAGAACGCATGCAGCGCCCGTGCAATAGCGCCTTGGCGGTCACCCTCACCGTCGTTCCTCGCCCGTGCATCGATACGTATAAGGATGATACATTGATACAGTATGTATGTAATACGAGAATAATCGATGTTAATTTTAACGGGAGATATATGGACGGTCAGGTTCGCGTAATTCCTCTCCAACTTTTAAGTGCCACCGCATGCGAGGCGTCCAATATATGCGAGATGGATGGCAGCATTTGGACTACCGTGCCTCTGCCGCGTTCCCCAACGACGTTAGAGGATATATATACTTCCATTGTTTCGTCCCAATGTCGGCCGGGAAATTGTGTGTATGGGGGAAGAAAAGTGATACTTGCTGCCTGCATCCGGCAAATGGCAACAAAAGGCTCGCGGAGAAAAAGCGAGTGAGGGCTAAGGGTTAGGGAAGCAAGCTAGGAACAAAACATTTTCAAAGATTCTGGGGAAAGAACACGGAATAAAGATTAGTATTCAGGGTGAAGTTTATGGAAAGAGCACATGCATGGACATTAAGGCTATTCCCAGTGCAAAGTATCATATTTCAATATCCAAGAATGCCACATAGGATGAAAAGTACGATACTGCTAGAAAGAAACACCCTCTACAATGCATGATACCATACTCATATTTTTAAAACAATTAATTTGTGTGATGTTGTGTCTATGAGAGTGGACCTATGGCATTGGATTTTGTGATATGGCCTAAGATATTGTGCCAAAGCAATATATATCTTGCTCAAGATACAGCTTTCTTCTCCCTCCTATTAAATGTTGTGCCACATCAGCAAAAATTTCTATGTGGCATCTTATTAATGAGTATGATACTACCCATTGGGAATAGCCTAAGCTTTGCTTGTGATGTTCTTCGCATTGAAAGTAGAGAGCTGGGGTGAGTTTGGTAAGGCCAGATCATGTCTTTATCCAGCTCACATTTTAGATCCTGTGACATAGTGCCCTAACCCGAATCTACCCTGTTGCCCCAGCCTGCCTCGACATAAGTGAGAATGGAGACGTGTTGGTCCTAACAATGGGGAGGAAGAATTGGTCACCAACTTGCCAACCGTGGGACAAGGACGTCAATGCAATGAGGGCTGCCACAACTATCCGATCCGTTGCATCGAGGATCGTCGCCGCCATATCTCAGCTCCGAGGAGGACTAAACTGGGTGCAGGTTGCCATGATCAGGGTGCCCGGGCGGGAGATGTCGATCACTGGTGCCAGGCTAAGGTAGACGACGATCCCTGCAGGGCTGGATTGGGGAAAGAGCCGGTCTAGACCCTACCTTGCTAGAACTAGGGACCTGTCATTAGCTCCACCCGATTAGGGTCGAGTCGGGATTCTGTCAGTCGGATCAATACCTGTGAGGCCTCAGTGCAGAGCAGTAACATGGTAGGTGGCAGTAGTAGGGTGGTGCACGTACGCCAGCGGCGGGCAATGTGGTGATGAACAAAAGGTGAGAGGCGGAGGAGGCGGCGAAGAAGAAGAAAGGAGGTAGAAAAAGTGAGCAAATTTATATTTGCCCATTTTAGTGGTGGTACAGTGAGGTGCAAAACAAATAGGAGTAAGATGTACCACCTCATCATAACCATGTGCATTAAAGACTTGGGTGAAAGGCACCACATGTACCAAAGGGAGTAAAAACACTCCACAACCTATTTGGTTGGAAGTAATTGTTTGAGTGGAATGGAGATTGATAAACATGTTATAAAATGTTTTGGTTAGTTAGTGGGGAATAAGGGTAGTGCTTAGGATTGAACGTTCGATCCAGAAAAAATGGACACTTTCTAAACACGTGATATTCCAAATATAAACATGACACTGGCAGTTGTATTGTTTAAACATGAATGATTTGTTGACTAAAATATGAAGAAACATGGATGGACATAGTGAAACATGGACCAAAAAGATGAGGAAACATGGTCTAAAACTGATGAAACATGCCATGTTCCCACATGTCTCACAGTGTTCTCAAAGAACTTTCACCACAAAAACAGAGGCACCTGCACGAGCAGAGATGTTCATGAAACCAAATGGATGTTTCATCCAAAAAAATTGCATGTTTCATGGCAAAAAAAAATGTGAGCATCTTCTCTTCCTCGTGTTCTCCTCGACGGATCTGACCACTAACATCAGAAAAAAAAAAAAACCAATCATCATTGAAAAAATGATAGAAAAAGGAGAGAAGATCGAAAAAATAGAGAGTTAGGGGAAAAGATGGAAAATAGAGAGATGGGGATGCCACGAGTTTCACCAATGACGACCGTGAGCCGACCGACAATGAGGGACCCCAAGCGCTCGCCTTCACAGCGAGCAGCAACTGCAGTAGGAAGAAGCGGACTTGAAAAGCGATGAAGAGTAGTTATTTAGTGTGGCCGGCGTCCGATTTTTGTGTTGTTGTGTGGGCTTTGATCTTGCACCGCCTATCTCAAGGTAGACCCCTTTCTGCCCGCGAGTGGATCGAGAAAGCTAGTCTCGTGAGACGCACAGAGACGCGTTGCATCCAATTCTTCCCGGACATACGAGCGGAACCATTATCGGGAAATAAAGAAAATGGGAATGAAAATTCACAACTTGAACAAAGAGAATTCATCTCCCTACCCCACCCTAGAGAATTTACATGTGTCCCACTTAGGGATTTAAATAGCCCGCTATAGCTTTTTCGGATGTAAAAAGCTACGCTAAGGACTAAAATTCCGCGAACACAGCTATGCCTACTATAACCGCTAAATTGACCGCTATTTTTGTAGCCGCTATAGCACCGCTGTGCCACTTTTTCCAATTTCCTTTGAAAATTCAATAGTAAGTATTATATTTTGGTATGACCAACTTCATTCTTACATTATATAACCTAAATGAAGAGAATACAAATATTGAACTGCTAAACAAACACTTAAATAAGTTTCTCTATAATGAAACTGAAGAAAACCATACTGCAATAACTCGTTCTATACATTAATTATGGTCTTATGTAGATAAATTAGTGCACATAAGTAGTTTTAAAGTAACAAGTTTGTTTATTGTTTAAATGGACATGACAAATATTTTTAAATATGTCATATTTTATTTTATTTTTATATTAAAATGCTATACATGATAGCTTCCGTGATAGCCCGCAGTAGCTTCTATAGCTTTTTTCAAGAACCTTGCCGCTAAACAGCAAAAAACGCGATTTAAACACTTGGTCCCACATAATTCTCATGTCCCTTCCTATTTGTATCTCATGTTAAAACAGTAACTAAAGTGGTTCGCGCGCTTTTAGAAAACATCCACAACTTATACAAGACGCGGCTAAAAGCATAATCTCTGTTGTTTGTTTCGGTACTCAAGCATTGATTGCATCACACGGGATTGGGCAGTGGGAATCAGTACCTGCATGCGCCTGAGACAGGGGAGCTAGCGCGTGGTGAAGGTCATAGCAGCAAGAGACCCTTCAGAGCTTGGTATGTTTATTAATGATAAAAAACTATTACTCCCTCCGTCCCAAAATATAGGACGTATAAGTTTTTTAGAGTTGTCCCATAATATAAGATATCTCCTCATTATTTCTTTGGGAAACACGTATATAATTAATTGCTAGTTGAGCTGTTCACGAGTACATATGCAGCATGCACGGAAGCAATTAATATAAGGTGCATTGACCTGTGCACTCGCGGGAGAAAAAGCATTTCCTGCTAGCTCCATGCATGCGCACGCGGGAGAAAAAGTACATGTGCTCGCGGAGCGCGAACCAGCGCGCGTGGGCGGGTATTTATTTCACTCAAGCGGGAGTATTTGTAACAGCTTGATGCTTCGAGCGACGGAATAATTAATGATTATTTACTCCTTTAAACATCTTTTCTTGGTCTTGGTGAAAAAAGTTATGCGCCCTATATTTTGGAACGGAGGGAGTATAAATTATTTATTAAGTGCACTAAAAGAACAATATTTTGAAAGTTTTTCTAGATTAATATATCCATATTTTTTATATGCTCATTCTAAATAGTTTAAAAATAGTTGTGGATAAAGTTTGAAAACTTTGAATCAGGACATACAAGATACATAAAACAACAACTTTTTATTGAATCGAATGGAGTAACTAACAACCTCGTCCTCTCTATGTACAGATGCTATGGCAGACAGTGGTGTTAGTACCCCTGGTGCTCGAGCAGACAATATTGAAGAAACAATAGTAGATATAGATGATGTAATTAGGGTAGGAAAGAAGAGAGCCGAGAGACACATGTCGCATGTCAAATCCATGATCCCTAGGTTCCCTGCAAACCTGCTGCGTGAGTTTGGCAAAGACCAACTAGATTGCATAGCCCCTCAGGTTGTGTCCATTGGGCCATACTACCATGGCCAGCCCGAGCTCCAGGCGATGGAGGACGTGAAGCGCATGGCGGTGCACTACTTCTGCGAGGGGTTGGACGACGCGCTGACGCCGGGGCAAGTCTACGAGAAGATCGTCCCCGTCGCCGGCGAGGTGCGCGGCTGCTACGTCGACCACGGCGGCTCGCTCCAAGGTATCAACGATGCTGACTTTGCGGCGATGATGTTCCTCGACGGTTGCTTCTTGGTGCAGATAGCACAGTACCTGACTTCTTTAGGGGACGAGGAGGTCAAGAATAAGGATTTGGATTCACCTATGATAGTTGCATTTTACTCGAAAGGCTTTATGAGCATCACGAGGGACGTGATGCTGCTGGAGAACCAGATCCCATGGCCGGTCCTCCAGCTCCTCCTCGAACTTAAGGCCGTGCACATAGAAATGTTTATTGGTCTGATGATCTCGAATTAATTCCGTGGTAAATTCGGGATGCAACCTGTCAAAACCGACCAAGGTTTTGAGCCACCCCATCTCCTCGGCCTCATCCGGTTCTACCTCGTAGAGAACCGGGAAATACGAAACACGTCGTGTTGGCAAAACATTAGTCGTTATCAGCTTTTATGATCATACACAATACCAACACTTGCCTAAGAAACAGTCAACAAGTGAGTCTACCAGCTATTTCATAAACTGATAAAGCAAGATAATTAAATAAAACTTAAAGAATGGTAAAACCCACTAAAAATTCTAGATCAGTAAACACGAGCCATAACCAAGTAAACTTGATTGTCGCTACACTCTATAGACAAAGGGAGTATGTAACACCCAGCTCCTCCGTGCCTAGGATATTACTAGCACTCTAAATATTACAAATTTTGGTAGCATCTCCTCTAATTATATGGACAACCACGACAGGCAATTGATATCAAGGGAAAAATTCAACCATTTTCCATCAACATAAAGCCATATAAGGAAACTTAACAGATCTACAAGTCTCTGTTATTCACAATACTAAACTACTATAGTAAAACGCATATCAAAACCATGTTGTTAGTATTAGTGTGAGAGACAGTGAGTGATCATGTCAAATGTGCGGCTTTCTAGGTCCCATGCTTGGCAGTGTCATCCATTACCTAAAACCAAATAAAAGCAGGAGTGAGTATTCAACAATACCCAGCACAATATATGTATAAACAGGGCAAACATCGGAACCCCAAAATAAATCCATAATTACAAAATGAGTATTGCAATAACAACTCCACATAAATCACTTCACACACGACCATAATTCCATATAAGGCACTTCTCGTACGACCCATGCAACGCACATCCATATGTTTTTAAGCTTATACCGGTATACCAATTATACTCCAGAGCACTCCGAACTAGGCACTTTTGACTTTCTCACCGACCTCATCGGACTAGTCAAAAGTAACTTTCTCACAGACCTAGCTCATATGTAGTATGATGCAATAATGTCTTCGCCATTATGCAATTGTCTCACCTCCGTCATGACACAAACAACATAATCCAACCACAGGTTAAGATCAGGCACAAAGCATTACATCAACAAGCCATATTCAACCAATCAGCTATATGTTTAATATATATATACTTGTCTTTTATCTGTAAAAATTAGGACGATATGCAGTTGTCACCAATCCTTGCACCAAGACCGGTGATTTGATCCCGAGGTTGTCTGGAAGGGCAGTCAGCAGCCAGCATCCAGCAGATGATAAATTTGAGCAAAACACCACAGCCTTATAGGACTGACTACTACTCATATCATTTATCCTTGAGGCTGAAACCACAAGAACAAATAAAAAAAGAGGGCCCACATATTTTCAGGGCCATCTAATGTTCTGGGTCCAAATAACAATCCTTACACCTTCTATTTTGCTTATTAGTTCCAGTGCTTTTCATGCATGCCGAAATACCGAAGGATGCTTCAATAGCTCATTAATTCATTATTACCTTATACTAAAACCAAGTCGATCCAATCCATATCACAAGGCATCAATGCTGCCACAAACATGCCATCACAATTCGTAATGACCATTTGATTACTCTGATCTTTTCTCACCACATTTAAGAGGAAATTCATGACTAAAACCGAATCAATAATGAATGGTCCAGGAAAGCACATGGTTGACATGGATCCCGACCAATTTCTATACTTATACTGTGAACAAAGTTCTAGTATACATATGTGCTCTTTTAGAAGGACAACAACTACAGACATAGAAAATATCATCGCATGATCTTGTCAATGTGACACAGGTTAAAGAAAAGCAAAGTGGTTTGTTCATTTCATGTAATCACAGAAAAAGGAAGGCATTGGCTGGAGAGAATAGAATATATACCTGAATGCTGAAGAAATTCAGAGATCCTGCTGTGTGAATAGACTAAGCACATGCCCACTGTCCTTACAGTGGCGAACTCGGCCACTCCTTGCACCCTCTTGTCCTTCATGTCAACAGAGCACCCGTGCGTCGTCATCCTGGATGCGGACCTTGGCCATGAAGTAGACAGTATGGCCGTCATGCAGGCTGACCATGGGGTGACCAACGTGGTACGTCTCCAAGGTGGTGACATGCTCGCCATCGTCGCCCTGCAGCTTAGGCAGGGAATCGATATTCGACGGGTTGATGTCGCAAGCATTGAGAATGTGGTCATCCTCCAGCTGCCAGGAGGAAGAAGCAGCATCAGCATCAGCAGCAGCAGCCGCCTTCCTGCTCCATGTTACAGCCACCCATCCATTGGGTTTGTCTGGTCTGAGGCGAATAATGATATCGACGAACTTGATGCGGCCATGGACGACGGCAATGTCGCGAGTCTGGGACGAGCTGTCAAAGAAGGCTTCTGGCAGGAGCGGCGGCGGCCGTGGCAGCGGGATGTAGCGGAGGATGGGGCTTTCTTGCAGCACGTCACAGAGGGAGATGCCATTCTCGAAGTTAACCCAGGCCATGGTGCCCGCTTGTCCCCCGATGGCGAGCACCTTGCTGCAAGGCCGGAAGAAGCTGCGGATCTGATAAATCTGCGGGTCTGCCTGGAGGGGCTTGCTCTTCCATTCCCCGTCGCCATTGCTGGAGTCAAAAAGGCAGAGCCGGACGACCCAGCAAATATTCGATTTTCCCTTAGGGAAAAGGATCTGAAGGAAGGCGATGATGTAGCCATCGCCGCCGCCGCCGCCGCCGCTGTTGGTACGCAGGAGCCCAACCTCGTTGCGCAACAAGACGCAGGAGCGGGCAGGGGCATCATCAAACTGCGGGAGCGGGAGCACATGCAGCGACGGCGACGGCGAGCATGAGGCCTTGTAGACGAAGTAGTGCCAGGCGTCGTGGCCGTACAAGGCGGAAGCAGGGGCGAGCATGAGGCTCAGAAGAAGCAGGTCGCCCTCCATGGCGACGACGATGGGCTCGCAGTAGAAGACGGCGGTGGGGCAGTGGACGCAGACGTAGGAGACGCGCGGCGGGTCGGCGAGGCAGAGGGTCACCTGGATCTCGTTCCCGCACCGAGTGCGGCCGCGGGCGGTGGTGGCGTTGACGCGCGCCGCGATGTAGGCTTTCTTCTGGAGGAGGACCCCGGAGGATCCGTCCAGTACTCCGGCTGGCTCCGGCGGGGGGCACAGGGAGGCGGATGCGACCATGCTTTCCTCCATCTGATCACGATCTGATCGAAATCGAGGTGGAAGAAGTTGGAAGGATCAATCCCAATCCCTCCGATCCGATCCGACCGGATCGAGCAGGGGAAGGGGAGGAGTGGAGATTGGAGACGGGAGAGGGGATCAGGATCCAGCTAGGGCTAGGGTTTCCTCTCCCTCTGCATCTGCATGCCCTCAAGACTGCTTGAATGGGCCAGGACGTAGCCCGTAGGCCCGTCCCGTAGGTGACCTATCGGAGTAGAGTTCTCTCTTCAGGCTGAGGCCTCTTTTGTAATCAATCAATCAATTGTAGCTGATGATTTTTTTTATATTTATTTTTATTCTTTCATGCAAAAATATATTCCACCCCCTATCGTGCCGTGAAACCGTGACCGGAGACGTATCGCTATTTGAAGGCACGACCGAGTCGTAGAAACCGAGCCTCTTGTCGCGCTTTACAAGCGCGACAAGAGCATGTCGCGCACTGGATACTCCACAACAGCCTGTCGTGGCTCCAAAGTGCGAGTGGATGGTTTTCTTTTGCATATTTGTGTATATCGGGTGGTATTAAATTTAGAACATTATAGTCATGGGTTGTTAGGAACCGTTAAAAATCCCGTTAAGCGCTGAGGTGGCACCCACGCGGCTAAAAAAACGAGAAAATAACAAAAAAACTTTAAAAAATCTAGAAAAATCAGAATAATCGAAATAATACACAAGAATAAAAAAAACCCAAAATTAATTCATAAAGTTCATAAAAGATCCAAAGAAATCATAGAAATCAAGAAAAACTGGAAATAGTTGACGAAAATGCAATAAATCCAGAAAATTCATAAAAAATCCAAAAAAAATCATAAAAATATACGTAACAAATAAGATTGAGGATAATTAAAAATATTCATAAAATCATAAAAAATTCAAAAAACAAAAAATAATTCATAAAAACAAAAAATTAAAGAACAAAAAAATGAATTGAAGGTCCACATTGATTTTTTGGATTTTTTTATTTTTTGGATTTTATGAATTTTCTTGATTTTTATGAACTTTATGAATATCCAAAAAATCATAAAATACCCAAAAAACGATCGCAACTCATGATTTTTTGGTTTTTTTATGAATTATTTTTCATTTTTATGATTTTTATGAATATTTTGTATTATTTTCAATGTTATGGTTTTTTTAATATTTTTTTGGATTTTCATGAATTTTGTGAATTATTTTCAATTTTCTAATTTTTTACTTTTTTATTTTTTGGTTTTTTATGAATTTTCTGGATTTTCCATGAATTTTGTGAATTTGTTTTGGATTTTTTAAGATTTTTGTTAATTTTTTGGACTTTTTGGGCCACGTCGGCACCATGTGAGCACTTAACGGGCATGTGGGCGCCACATAAGCACTTAGCGGAATTTCTAACGGATCCTAACAGCTCAGGACTAACGGTGCAACTAGAGACAAATTTAATGAGCTGAGAAAGCAATTTCAAATTTTAGGGGTTTCGTGCAATTTGGTATAAGTTTCGGGAGCTACAATGCAATTTTCTTTAGAACATTTACATAGGATTCAGACAGCAGTAATGCTTGACTATATGGTTAACAGATCACTTATTCACATCGGTGACTGAAGGTTGTCACCCCTGGACTACATAGTATTTTATGTGGATGGCCATGACTGTGTGAAAGGGTTGTGGCATTTGCATGAACACCACGTCGCCGAACAATGGGAAGCCGCTTCCCACTCCCTGTCAAAGTACCCTGGATATTGCTGCTGCATCACCGATCTACAGAGGCATGAAGTGTCACTATAAACACGAGTTGGGATGTATTGTTGATCGAGAACTATGAGGTTTGACGTCTCCGCTGTGGCAGGTGGTTGTTGTCGGCGCCTCTGAGGACGTTGCTCGGTAGTTTGTTGTGCAGATTTCTATAGTGAACGGAGCCTACTCTTCAATCGATCTATCTTTGTGTTGAGACCTTGTAAGCTCAAGCCCCATTAGGTGTTAGTTTTGGTATTGATGACAAGGACTCCAGGGATAAGGACTTTAGTGTTTTCATAGTTTCTTTGCCCGGAGCACAACTTCATAATCCTATACCTAAATCCAAGATCAAGCCAAGCTCTAAGCTCCGTGCTTGAGACTAGGAGGAAGGGGTTTCAGCTCGATAGGTGAGGGTGGCAACTCCTCAACCCTATTGTAAGTTTGTTTTGGTATTGATGACAACCGGGACTTGAAGAGGTCAGTGATCTTCTCTCAATGTTGAGGATTTCTTTTTGTTTTCTTTGATTTGGGTTAAGAACAGTTGTCGAACATTTCATTTTGTTTTTTTAACAAGAACAACGTCACTCTCTGTTATTATTAGAGCCCACATCCAGTCCGTCTTATGGCCCACAACGATCCGGTTCCCCTCGAGACCAACACCTGGTCTCGAGCCCAGGTCGCCACATCTATTGGCCTAACTGGAAGCACAACCAGGTCTAGCCCAACTCATCCCAGAAGACTAGCCTGATGGATGATGACCACCCCACAGCTCCTCCATCACCGCTAACCGATGTTGGACTAAACCCAACGATCTCACCCATCACACATCGGACCATCTGTCCTACACCGTGCGATATTTTGCAGATGTTCCGGGTTCGATCTGAAGCTCTGATACACCTGTTAAGACTTACGCCAATGCAAGATCGGGAACGAAATCAGGAAACACGATGTTTGGTAATGCAGTTCGGCATCGCTGCCTACGTCTGCGGGGCTTAGATTATGGGCGCTCCTCCCTAATCCACAATACTGCAGCATACCGGCTGACCTGATCACGGCCACCTACCGGCCACTGACCTCCTCAGACCTATGCTACTATTATGCAGTCATTGTCCTTGGTTACACCAGGGTTGCCTTCCTTTATATAGTAGAGACTTGGCTAGAGTCCGGCATCTACTCTAAACCAACCCGTCCTATTACAACTCAGAGTCTAATTGTAACCCTCTTTGTACACATATTCGACACAAAAACCTAACGGTTATCAATCCAAGGTGGCCATCTGTGTGGCTTCATCGGCTCTTTCTTCTTTGTCAACTACTGTTCTTACTTGAGTAGGACTTACAAGCTGTCAAAACTGTGCTTTGGTATTGATCTTTCAATTCTATTTCCTGTTGCGGATGAGATCGCAGAAGACAACGCCAGGGCCATCGCTGAAGCAAAAAAAAAAAAAAGAGAGGATGATTTCGGATGTTAGCACTAAAACCTAGCAAGGGTCGTTCTGTAAAGAAAGGCCGAGGCTAAATGAGACACACGAGGCATTCATGTGTAACAGTTATTCATTTTCTATGTTTTATAGTGTTACTCATCCAAACAACCATTCCTACAATTTTCAATCTTCTCCTTTTAAAAAAATTCGTTGTTTTTTGTTCATGTTTTGAGAGTGTGCTTTTTTATTGTTTCTATTCCTATAACGTTTTTTATTCATTCATGCACGCTTTGTTTCCACCAGACCGCATCAATTAGAACCGCCCAAAATATTTGGCACCTTTTTAAGTTCAAATTAACTTATTTCCACGCGTATAATGGCTCTATTTGGTGATGGCTTTTGAAAAGCTGAATATTCTGACTTGTCAACCTTTTTTTTTTTATCTTGAAGCCATCTATTCTAGCTCTCAAACTTTAGCTTACCATTTAGCTTCCCTCATAACACAACCGACGAGGTTCCAAACCTAACAAAATTATTTTGACACTGGCAGATCAGATCTTGATCTGGGATGATTTGGCAGAGTTCTATATATACTTGAATATGAAAGCAGGAGCAAGAGGAAAAAGGGACTAGTGTGCTCAATAGCCAATAAAGAATTGCGGGTAACAGGTGAAATGGTAGTACGTGGTAATTAAGACAATCAAACCCAATAGGCTTATTTATAAATTAAATAATATCTAATGCAAAAAGCGGTGACAATATGCTAATTTTGAAGTAGATTAGTTCACAGGACCAAGCTTGGTGGAATCCATTTTCTTTTTGATCCAATACTCTTGTGCTCTCTCTCTGACTTGACTTCCATCTCTCCCTCGCTACCATAATATTGCGGGCTCGCGTCCTTGAAGAAGTCAAACTATTCCTTCCGTCCACTTTCATAAGACTTGTTTTATTTTGAAGAAGTCAAACTTTATAAACTTCAAATTATATGCTTCAGTATACCAAATTTATTTCTATATATTTATATTTCAAATTGATTTTGATACAGTGTTAATTTGTGACATTTGATAATATATAATAGAGAGAGTGGATGGTAAAAAATTTGCCTTCAAAGGCTTATCAAAATACATCCTATAAAAGCGGACGGAGGGAGTATCATTCTACAACAGTGTCGTACAAAAATTCATGTTTTTCCGAAACTAGTACAACATTGCAAAAAAACGGAGTTGATTCATACATAATAGTCAGCAGCACAACTGCGCCCAGCGTCTAAAAATATTGTAGATGGCCTGCAGTTCAAGAGGCCTACGATTTCCCAATGGAAAGATCCATATGAAGATAAGCAATGCAAGCGACAAAAAATAGGAACACTACTGATATCAACATCAAAGGTTCCCCGAGCATGAAGATTGGATTGAATTCATAGTACACCTGCAATTGACAGAATGACCAAGAGATCAGATGCATCAAATCTGGAACCTGACATGACTAAGGGCCTCTTTGATACCTTGTTTTAGTTTAGCTTTTGTTGGGATTGCAACTTTTGTTATTTTTATATACACCATTCACTTTATTTTTTGAAAATAATTTTTTTTATAACTTTGTAGGGTTTTTCTCAAAGATCTCATAAATTTTTTAAATAATTTATTTAGCCTTTTCATACCACTTTCAAAGGTGGTCAAATTTTACCAACAAAAACTAAACTAAAACTAAACAAGCTATCAAAGAGGGCCTAAAACTAAAAACTATAACCAAAAGAACAAATAACCATGGAAAGCACATCCAAGCCCGACCTTTGTTTAATTTTCTACTTCAAACAATAGACAGAACTATCGTAATCGTGAACAGTTCTTATTGATCTGGAGAATTGCAAGAAGCTTTTATTTTATGATATTAGGTATAAAATTGTGCAGAAGAGGTATGCGCCCTGAGAAAACCTTTTTTCTTCAAAATCATAAGATTGATCTGTATTCTGGAAAGGATTACATAAAACTAAACATTGGTTTAATTGGGTGTGGTGCCATACCCATGGTGAACAATAGGAATAGAGTAGATTTTTGCACTGATGTCTGGTTGGGATCCTCTACTTTAAAAGCCCTTCCTTTTCTAGTTCTGATCCTGATGTACCAGTAGGAGTGTTTTCACCGTGAGAATTATGTACACAGTTTTGAAGGTCCTTGGAGATGACAAAAGTCAAAAATAGGGATATACAACCTTTAAACGGGATTCAGTTAAATATGGATAAAGATGTGATTTTCTGGCCTTTACATAAATCAGACATATACTACTCGTATAGAAGGATTTCTTTCAGAGGGGACGAAAGTGCACAAATGAAGCATCGAAATGCAAAATTACAGCGAAGGTGAAAATTTTTTCTAGAGGCAACATTTTCAGGATAAGATCCGATCGGCCATGGAAATGAGCACAGGACATTGGAAAGGCGGTTGAATTTTGAGTGCTCTGTGAGCAGTTTGAGGCAATATACCATATCTTCTTTTCCTGACCCATCTCGCTGCATTTTGGAGGTGTTTCTAGACTTCTAATCCTGTAGCTTTTGAGCAAGGTTCTAAAATCCTGATTAATCCCTTATTAATCCCCGATTAATCTCTAATTGGTAGTCCACCGACTAGCACCGATTACCAATTAATTCCAATTAGTTCCGCTTAATACATGCATTAATCCCGTCTACTCACTAATCCCTAGCATGCTGATCGATTGCTGATTTCTTGAACCTTGCTTTTGAGTAGTTCAGTCCGTTTGCAAATGGATGTTTTACTGCGAAGCTGTTCTGCTAGAACTTTGGAGTTCTGTGTGGCCCTGTGTGTTCCTGGGTTAGGTAGGGTCCCCAGCGTAGTTGCTTACAATACAAGCAGTGAAGCCCTTGATCTTTTAAAAATAAAACGCTCTAAAAAAATAGCCCATCAAGGATAACAAATAATATCTGAGCAAGTACCTGGAAAGGAACATTGTGCTCTCCTACTACATTTTTCTTCTTTAATACCATTGTCGTCCTTCCAACAACATCAAGATATGAATAACTAGTCTGCATTAGTAGTATATATCAAAATCAGAAAATAATATTCCAAAAATGAATTCCAAGATAAGAAAAACAATATAACACCAGACGGGGAAATGAAGGACAGTAAACCATCTATTAACAAATGCTAAGGGACAAATACATGCTCAGTCAAATTTCCTTTAGAGGGCTTTCGGTACTCCTGGGAAGAATAGATTGGTACTGATACATACTCGGCTAAAAAGAAATCTTTACAGCTCCCATGAAAACTAGTTATGCCAAATATACAATAGCCACGAACCATATTGACAGACATTGGGGAAGGCTCCAGAGATCATATTAGTCATGTATAATCTAACATGCATAGGCCCTTGCCAGTGTCAAATGATTCCATTGAGAAAAAATAATAAAAATGCCAGCCACTTTATGCTAAATACAAAGAAACGGACCCAAAAAAAATTTAAGGAAACATAGAATTACCTCAAGATGTTGTTCTGTCAGAAAAGAAACTACAGCTTGTGGATTTTTCGATCCCTCGGGAAGCACAACCTGTAATGTAAAAAGGTTACAAATGCTGCTGTTAGATGTACGTATGGAAAAAAAATCATATCTAGATCTTATCATCATTCCTTCCCGGCAAACTTCAATACAATATTTTTCTCAAATGATTGTTTCCTTGTGTATGTATACTCAGGTAATGAATTGTTGTAAAAGAGTTGAGATATGCAATGAACACGACTAATCAACTCAGACATATAGCAATATATAAGAAAGATATTTAATCAAAAAAGTTAAACATCGTGCAGACTTACTTTAATAGTAAGATCATCAACCACAGTATCCAACAGAGGGCACCCAAAAATAAGGTTGATGTAGCGTCGACCATCATCTGATTCAAAGAGGAAATCTTGCAATGGCAGACCATAGCCAATGGTGAACGAGCAGTGCCATCCACCAAATAATGGATATCTGGGCTCAATTTCTAGTTCTGACTGAAATAAAACAAACAGGTGGCAATATTAATTTAAATTTTACAGTGAAATAAAAAGGCAGCTTAGGTACCACGAGCTAGCATAGCAACTTATTAACTTTATGTCTGTCGAGACATATCTTGTACCTTGTCCGAATCACTACGCAGATGGGATGAAGAGATGTTACCAATCTCATCACGATAGTATACTGAATGAACTCGAGGAGGCAACCTTGCAAGAAGATTCTTAAATGATGACATTCCATTGATAGATGGCCTAGATTGATACTCGAGCCTAGCAAGAAAATTTCAAATGAGTAACCATGAAGCTTAAAACAAGTTGACCTATACAAGATATAGAATGATTGATTTGTAAATACTTCATACAGCTTCAAATGAAATGAACCTGGTTTCCAAGTCTATGCGTAAGACATGTATTTCGTTCATAAATACCTACGCCTATTTGAATACAACATGGTACATGTGACATATCCATAATAACTAAAGCAATACTGGATAATACTGGCCACATATTAATTTCATCATTACCAGACTGGCAGACCCATACTGTTGGAAGAAGTCAGCAAATAATCAGACAGGTTATATGTAATCACTGCAAAGTTAGGGAAAGAAGCCACTCCCAATCAAGGAGATGGGTGATAACAAATCAGTAAAGTAACTACTGGTGAACTCACAAACTAAAGAATATTCATTGCCTCTTTCAATGAAGGATTGCGGGTTTAGGTAATACCTCGCAGCTTGCTGGAGCCATTAGTTAATTTGCCTTGTTCTTTATGGCTTAAATTCAGATTATAATCTATAGTTGCATATTTATTCTTTTCTACAAGCCAAACGCTTTGGCAATTTGTAGCCGTTTTTTTCAAGATGTCAGTGTATCTTCTCAAAGCTCTCAGAACCATTTTTAAATATTTTTTTTGGCCTCTCCAAGCCCTCTAAGGACCCCACAATTTTTCAGATTATAATCCACGGCAGCTTTTCAGTGATTGAGACTCAACAATAGAAAGGCTAATAATGAAATAACAGAACATTCCATTTGTTCGATGTCAAGAGAACAGATATAGGCTGCATACGTCTCATGTCATAGATACCGGAATTTTATTCCATTATAAAAAAACCAAATATGCTGAAAAAGATTGAGATGAAAGATTCTTGCAGCTAACCGTGAAAAGACTCCTTTGTGCCGCGCACCACCATGTTTCAGTTTATACTGCTCAGTGATCTGGACATTTCCCCAGTGAGAAATCTCCACCTTGCGTACAAGTTCCTCAACAACAGCAAATGGACCATTGTTCTCGTAATGAACAAGTATCGGGAAGTAAGAGTTTGGAAGCTGGTTACTGTATGTGCCATATTTCACTTCACTACCAACACGACTGGTCGGATCCACCCTCGTGAAAGACTCCACCCTATTTCCTGGCACTTTGATGTAGGTAACCTGCTCCAGAACATGGTACGGTGACAGAAGCACTGCACTGTCCCGGTAGTAAACCAGCTGGGGCTCTGACTGGCTAATCTCTTCTGGGAAGGGCTCCAAAGAGTGTGTCAGCACGTAAAATACTTCCAGGGTAGTTGCCTCGGCAGGTTTCAATGGACTAGTCAGCAAAACAGAGTACAGGCGGGCGCCATTAGGAGCGACAGCAAGATCAGAGGCTTTCACCACGAGAGGCACGTATGTCTTCTTCTTGCGCTTCCCCTCTGCTCTGGTTGCCTTGACAATCGCGAGATGTTTAACCTCTGTGGGTGTGAATGCGAGAAGAACATGAGATGCTTCAGAGGCAGTGGCGGCATTCTCAACCTGGCAGAGTTTCAGTTGTGACTACAAATGCAGAAGCACTTGAAGAATGCGGCAAAGGCAATCGAGTGAAATGGTTTTGAGATTTACCTTCAACGTGAGGAACACTTTCACTATGGGGCTGCTCAGGTCGATCTGCAGGAAAGAGGTGTCTTAAACCCTAATAAAAATCAGACCTTCCTAACTTAACGCAACAGATCATTCAAAACGCACAATCAGTTGAAATTGCTTTATTGCACAAGGCAAATTATATTCCCAACGATAATCACAGGCTGTTAGTCCTTTGAGAAAAGAGACGAAAGGATTCAGATTTGAGTCAATACTTCGCCCTAGACCCTAGTACTAATAAGTATTCATGAATCATGATGCGTCGTAGAAATTCACAGATGCGCAGCGGAAGCAAAATGGGAAAGATCGAGCGGCTGTGTGTTACCCTCTTCTCAGCCGAGACGACCCGGATGCCGTCCTCCAGCACCGGCGGCGAGAAAGAGGAGGCGGCGGACGCGACGGCGGCGAAGAAGAGGAGGAGGATGGTGTGTGGCAGGGGGAGGGGCGGCGCCATAGTCACCGGCGACCTGACGACTGACTGACTGTTCCGGAGATCTGTTGCCTCTCCGTCAGTCCGTCCTATGCTATGGCTATTGCTAGCTCAGCTCTGCCTCTTCTCCGGAAGACACTTAAAAATGACATTAAATTAATTTCTAAATGCCATCGTTGATAGATGACATTTTAGACATTTCGAAACATCTTCTCCCGTTATTCCAATTTCTCAACCAATTTTTCTGATTTTCTACGATGAAATGGCCCATTCTCTCTCTTCTCTCTCCCTAGGCCCACTCGTCAGCCTCTCCTTTTTTCTTTTTTTCTCCTTCCTCCTTTGTTCCTCCCTCTTCCTGGTGGAGGACGTCATGGATGACTCCGGCTCACGGCCCGCCGCACCATCGTTGTCATGCTTTCGTCACCGCGCGCCGCGTTTAAGATTGTTGTGTGACCTTGCCCCAGCGTCATGGCTCGTGGGCCACCCCGTAAGAGCTCAGTGTGCCGCCACACCACCGTGCCATGGCCACGCCCTCGCCGTCGTGCCCAAGCCCGTTGCATTGTTGCACCCAAGCCACCAATCTAAGCTTAAGTTGTCACGCGTCCAGGAAAAGTGGAAAGGAAAGAGAATAGAGGGCGGGGGGAGGAGGGTAATTTGGTCCTTTTAAAATTGGAAAACAAGGAAATAGGTTGGGAAATGGAAAAATGGGTGAAAAGGCTTCAAAAATACTCAAAATGTCATGTATCAAAAAAATTGGTTTGTCCGATTTCATTTAACAAAAGACAGAACAATTTAATATCAGTTCGCACCAAGCAAACCAATTGAGTGTCATACATCCTATTTTCTCGCGTCTTCTCCCCCTTCTCTATTGTGAAAAGAAAAAAAGATTAGTCAAGATAATCTTCATCCCCTATCAACCGTTATCATGGATCCCATGTGTTTTTTCTCTCATTTTTATCTCTCAATCTTCATGCACCCCAGTTTGATTTTGAAATTTTTATATCCTTCCTCGTAATTTTAAACCTTTTTTTAAGAAGGTAACCCCAATTCTACTTCACCAAAATGAAATCAACAACGTTTATAGTCAAATACAACATAGCAAAAAGTACAACAAAACGTACAACTAGTCATCGTCGTAGCAATTTACTTGGAATAGACCGTCGCCACCCATACCGTCCAACAAATAAGTATGTCTAGGCACATACTTTTCATCAAGATGCCACTCCTTCATTTGCGCACGAGTAAGCTTCTTGATAAACTTGGCGCCTATCGCAGCACCCTTGGGCTAGCCGACCCAGTGCTGATCATCGCTGTGGTGAGCGCACCCACGGCTGTGTTGGCCGTGGCCTTAGAGCCACTCGTCTTGGCGGTATATTTGGTTGTGGTTAGCGTTGACGGCGTGTTCACCGCTCAACCACTGCGGATCACACCCCTGGTCAGATTTCTATCCTGCTAGCCTATCACCGCCCTCGATTCGATTGAGCTCGAACGCAAAGACGAGCAACACACGGGATTACCTGTGTTCGGACCCGCTTGCGGGTAATAGTCCTACTCCTGCTGAGCCTTAGCCCTCTTGTTGTTGTGGTTGAATGGAATGTGTTTACAGAATGTTTCGAATGCACGTATGCTAGTGCAGCGTACCCTCTTCCCTCTCTCTCCTCTCTCTCCTCTCCTTTTATACAAGCTTTGAACTGGCGGAGAGAGTCGAGGGGGTAGGCAGTACAATACTCTTAGTACACTGACGAGACACGACAGAGAGAACGTCGCGTTGCCGCTTACGCCGAAGCGGCGCTCGCCTCGCGTGCTTCGCAGTGGCCACCCACCCCGCAGCCACACCGGTGAGGTCATGGGTGGGGCCCACCGCTCCTCCCGACGCGGGCGGCCATCTCAAGCAAACCTTCTCTCACGGTCAATTCTTCGCGCATAAGAATACCGCTTCGCGGACGACTGCAGGGTCATCAGAAGCAGTAATCATTTCTTCACCGTCTATCCATGCGTGATATCGCATTATGCGCTCGTCCTTCGCAGCAGGGAGAGCCTTCGCCGAAGGCTCCTTCCGCAACGCCTCGCCACGGGCCCCGCTGACGATGGGGGGCCTATCTTGCGCGCCGGGGCTCGCCATCGCTTCAATCGGGCGCGTAGGGCCTCGCCGGCTGGCTGATGGGCTTCGCCACACGCTGGGACTCGGTCGTCCTGCCGCGTGGGGACCTCGCTTTGTCTTCAGGGCTCGCCACGCGTTGGGGCCTTGTCGCCGCTTTGACGCGTGGGGCCGCTTGATACGCCGTGGGGCTCGCCCGCACGCTGGGTCTGTCGCCCACCGACGTGTGGGGCCCTCGCCGACGCATCGAGGGCTTCGCCCGCCGACGCGTGGGGCGCTTGATACGCCGCAAGTGGGGCTCGCCCGCACGCTGGGTCTGATCGCCACTTTGACGTGTGGGGCCCTCGCCGACGCATACGAGGGTTTCGCCACGCGCCCGAGGCTCGTCGCTCGCCGACGCGTGGGGCCCGCTTGATACGTCGTGGGGCTCGCCCACACGCTGGGTCTCGATCGCCCTTTGACGTGTGGGGCCTCGCCCGGCGCTACGAGGGGCTCGCCAAGCGCTGGGGCCTTGTCGCCCGCCTGACGCGTGGGGCCCGCTTGATCTTCACATGACTCTTTGCACCCTGGTATTTATTACACCGACAAACGTGTTGTACGGCTTCGTGGATTTAAGTCATTTGTGCACCTAGGCTAGGTTCATAGCCATGGCGAGCGTTTGTGCTACAGCGAGGTCCACGACAATTGCAGTGCGCTCCTCGAGCTTCCGGAGGATCTCTTGGAACTTCTCTTCATTGGATCGCATACCATCATCATTAGATATGGTGCTAGCGAGGCTCTGATACCAAGATGGTATGTGCACAATTACATAGGTAGTAATTGTGCGTAGGTCTTCAGAATGGTGGCTTTGGTCGATGATGTGATGACACCAGCCAGTGATGGAGGTGGCATGCAATAGCAGTGTTGTCTGTACGTGGCATGAGAGAGAGAACGACAGAGATGAGAGCAATAAAATAATTTGCTTCTTAATTCTTTATCGTCTTCCTTGACGCGGCTAATATAGGCTCACGCTAAACATGAAAATACTTTGAATAAGGAAATATGTCAACCGACTCATGTTTTTGCTATTCTTATTTGGTAACCAAACAACTCCCCCTTGGCCAGACGACCCTAGACCAGCACACTGACCAGGTGAGGCACAAGTATGGAAAGGCTAAACAATTTATTAAAAAATGTTTTTGATATATTTTGAAAACCCCTACAAAGTCTCCAAAAAAATATTTCAAAATACTACACTAAATGGTATCACTACAGGAAATGAGATTAACCTTGTCAGCCAGAATCTTAGTGTCATCGGCAAACAAGCCGACGATGCAAATTTAACAGGTGTCGGCGGCATAGAACCAACGACACTGTCCTATCTAGGCCCCTAGGGCGATTTCTGTGTGTGGCGCGGCCAAAAAATCGAATTTCGGAGCGAGCCAAAAAGATATGTGTCGATGGTCAAACAAAAACCATTGACTTACAAAACATAAGAGTTGCTTCATCTTCATTTTAATCGAAAGAAATAGAAAAACGAATAGAAATTAAAATGATTTAATCTTTTTTTATTCTTTCAGAAAGGGAGAAGAATTGGTTTGGTGAATTGGAAACAATTTTATTTTATAGAAAAATTGAAGTAAAAATTTCAATTTCTTTTCTTATGGAACATATATATCAATATGCATGGGTAATCCCTCTTCTCCCACTTCCTGAGACACTCGCTTACAACCAAATAATGGCTAGAACGAAAGCACTTCAACGAGGGCCCACATGCCAGTGGACGGTTCGCTCTATGTCATCGATTGCATAAAATACTGTCGACATAGGTCTGCTCACACTACCATGTGGGACCTTCTTGGAGGTTCTTGTGCAATGCCTCTCGTGGCCTGCTAGATGGGCCCAAGTAGTAGATTGCCCGACCTCACGGATGACAACTACGAGACTCACCTAGATGTGGGGCCTTTGCAAAAAAAAAAAAGATTTACCAATAGAGGTGCATGTAGATATTGGAGATGGGCTTGATAATCTTCTAGGCGTCGTGTACCCATCTCATGTAGAAGAAGAAGAAGAAGAAGAAGAAGAAGAAGAAGAAGACCAGGAGGAGGAGGAGGTAGAACCATAGAAAAAGTTGAAGAAGAAACCAAACATTTTTAGGCGTACGGTTTTATATTTATGCACTTTACATTTCGGCATTTATTTCCTGTATTGCACAATTCTTTATTTAATTTTTCATATTCTATATTATCACCATTGTTTATTTTTATCATTTAATTTCACCATTTTCGTTCTAACATGTTAATTTTGAATTAATTAATATAGGATGGTTGAAAGTGCAAAGAAGTTGGCTAAAGGTGCCTAGAAGGTGGATAGAAAAGTCTTCAGGGAAGGGGTTAGGACAAAAATTGCAAAGGTGTCAAGCCTGTCGCAGACTATAACCCGTTGACTATAACGATCGACCCTATGGTCATATAAGACCAATTTGGTGGGAGGAGTCACGATAGCCTCGTCTTCATGGACTTTGTGGTGCCTCATGACTAGTATAGGGACCAAGTAAGGGCACGTCGAGGGGGAGACAGGCTCTTCCTCCGTTCGTGCCTAGAGGGAGCAGTTGGAGGCCACGATGGAGCAGTTAAAAGAGATGGAGTAAAAGAGGCAGACCAAGTGAGAAGAGGATGCGAGTTGGTTAGCGACCATCTAGAGTCAAAACATTTGGATGATGAACTACGTCTAGATAACACCGTAACTTTAATTTTACTTCTTGCTAATCTCTGTTGTTTTAAATTGCTAACATAATACATATCATACCCACAGTCGATGCCGGCATCCCAGCAGCTGGCGGCCGGACCCTCAAAGCCATAGGTTCCCGGACCCTCCCAACCGCAGGTGCCACTAACTCATCCATCGTTCTTCTTCCAACCGTTGTCTGGGGTACCGTTACCACAAACCACCACACCTAACCAGCTCATAGTTTCGAGGTCGTTCCCAATATGGCCATTCCCGCCTGCTTCGCTAGTTTCTCTTGAGTAATGCATTTTGTCCCATTTTAATTTTTCCATTTTTTTCAACTTATTTCATACATACATATAAATGCACGAAGTCATATGTGTGGTTTCTCCTTATTTAGGTGTTTAGCTCGGCCGCGCCTACGCCTGCAATGAATGCTCAACAGGGGGCGATAAGGCAAGTGGGAGCGCCACTAGATCGGACGGGAAGTGGTTTGTTGATGAGATGTCCAATCCTTTTAGGTGAATATACGTTGAATTGTTGTGTGTTATTTTGTGTTGATTAATGTCATTAGTAAATGTGAAATGTGAATGTGGTTGGTGAATGTGAAAATGTGATTATTGTGATAGTTCTCAAGAATTGGGTCTGTAAATAAATATGTGGGATATTGGTTTTTTTGCATATTAAAATTGAGATTTTAAAATTACAACAAATTTTTTTTGTTATAATACTGCATGCGTCGTCGACGACAAAGAGTGACACAAACTGCCACGCCCAGCCCTAGGTGACACAGGCTACGATAGAATTGTCTCATGGGATCCATATGTAAGTTCTCCTCGATGTCGTCCAGACATGTAGACCCCAGAAGACAACCTGGTGTCGTCAGCCCCCACGTCGGCGATGAAAAAAGCTCAGCCCATGTGTCCACACATCAGAGCTGCATGAATGGATGAATGTCGTAGGGGTATGCTTTGTTGGCGTGCATGGTGGGCGGACGACATAGCCCTTTTCGAGAGGGCCAGTCCTACGTGCATATGTTTCTGGCCCACGTGGCGGTCCGATGACATTATTCCCTTGTGTCGCTGCCGCCATGTCGTCGGATCTCTGTCGACGACACAGATGTTTGTTGGTACTTGATAAGATCGATGATACAGAGCCCAGTGCACGCAGTGTGTATGAAAATAACAAAAAAAAATTAATCGATCTAGAACTGAACTAAAATAAGGAATCGAAGAGGGCCTCGGCAGCGCTATCTCCCATGGCTATACTGCACAACGATCCAGCGGCGGCGAGGCAGATGGCGGGTGGATGGGTGCACGGGCCTATAGATGCATGCATGCACGTGAAGCAAACGGACAGATGGTATTGGCACTTTGGCAGCAGCCAGCACTAGCAGTAGCAGGTGGAGGGGAGGCTCTACGTCACTACATATTCAGAACTTGAGGCGTTTCTCAGCTTGCTGTCCAAACGTACATGCACATCATGCATATGGTGGCGCCCTTTGCTAGCTCCCTCCTCCTCCTCATCGTCTCCCTCACGACGCCGGCGGTGACCTCATCGTCTGCGGTGCCGGTGATACCACAGCAGCGCCACCGCAGCAGCAGGACGTCCTCCCCCTCCCTGCTGCAGTCCACCTGCAACTCCACCACCTACTACGACCTGTGCGTGGCCGCCCTCGCCGCCGACCCCTCCAGCTCCACCGCCGACGTGCGCGGCCTCTGCGCCATCGCCGTCTCCGCAGCCGCCGCCAACGCCTCCGCCACGGCCTCCGCGCTCCTCGCAGCAGATGACAGCCTCCTCCGCCGCTGCGCCGGCAGCTACGCCGACTCCGGGGAGGCGCTCCTGGCAGCGCGGGAGTCCATCGGCGAGGAGGCCTACGACTACGCGGCGGTGCACGTGAGCGCGGCGGCGGAGTACCCGGCGGTGTGCAGGGCGCTGTTCCGGAGGCAGAGGATGGCGTACCCGGCGGAGCTGGCCACCAGGGAGGAGGGGCTCCACCACCTCTGCACCATCGCCCTCGACATCATCTCCCTCCTCCCAGCCTAGCCTCCCTCCTCCTGCCTCCTGCCTCGCCCTCAAATCCATCTCATTGCAATCAATAATTTATGCAACTCCAATCCCATGCTTATCAATAAGATTAAATTATCTTTCTGCATGTCTAGCTAGTATAGTCCACGTCGCAAATACTCCATCACGACTATTTGCATTGAATGTACGTATAGTCATGTTGATTGCTTTGGATATGTAGCACCATTGGCCCATGGATATTGCGACATTCTTTCCTTAATCGGTACGATACTTCCCGAATGCAACGTGCTCCACCTTCTTCATCTCTATATATATATGGTTGACCCCTGATTACCTCATGGATATTCTTAGGCATCGTTTGTTTCGGTTAAAAGTTGCTAAAAATTTTAACGTGCAAAGGTTCTGACCTCTTGAAAGATGTCTTCAAAAGTTCAGAAAATTATGAAAAAAAATTACGGATTCTAAGAAGAACTATTTAAAACCCCACAAAAATGATTTTGCCTTGTACAAAAATATCAAATTTAATTTAATTTAAGCCGAAACAAACAAGGCCTTAATCTCTATATGGTCGACCCCTGGTCACTTTGTGGATACTAGTAGATACTCATGCGTTGCAACTTGCAACATAATTATAAAGGGAAAAAAAGAAAAATATAAACTGGAGCAATATATAAAACCGTAAAGGATGAATTACAAGGTAAGGCATAGCAATTTAAGTTGGCAGCCATGATAAAATATCTAAACAAATATTTAATACAATGTCTGAGATGGAGACACAAGGGAGATGATGGAGGCAACATGCGTGCGAGAGGATGGCTGAGGTGACGGTGTGAGCGCGACTTAGCCCAAGATATGGCGAGGCAGCCCCGGGAATGGATTCTATTGACCTTGGGAGGCTACAAAGGATAGATAGGGAGGGTATACCATTGATTGCACCGGATCTATGGGATGCAGTGGTGACAGTGAGATAGGCGATGGCGGCAACGTCGTCCAATCCCATCAAGTTCGTCGCTAATCTACTAAAAATAAATGGAAAAATAGGTTAAGGAAAGGTAAACATAATTATCCTTGGAGGAATTGTAGAATTGTATGTCGCTTACTAGCACAAAATAAGAAAGGAGAGCAAACGACATCATAGATGGCTTGGGAGGGTTTATATAGGAGAGTAGAGAGGGGTGTTTGGGAAAAAATCATTAAAAATCGATCAAGATGGCAGGGCAATTAATGTGCACTCATGGCGATTTAAATTTTTGAAAAAAAATTCTCTGATAAATAAATAAAAGAGGATGGAGAGAGCAAGCTTCCTCTAGTCTTTACTTCAAGTAGAAGAAATGAGAGAGAAGATAGGGCGTCCGCCAGGGAGAGGAGGGGACACATGTGAGAGGGAAAGGAAAGGAGAAGAGAAGGAAAGAAATAATGGGACCCACTTGCATGAGAGAGAAAGGAATACTCCTCGGCACAATAAATATCAAATTAGTTAAATAGTTCAAAATCAAATTATTTTTAAATATATAAATGAAGAGCAGGTGTGGGAGAGAATTCTTTTGATTTCATTTTTTTTTAATCTGTGTATCAATTTGAAATACGTCTTATATAAAAAAAACAAAGAGAGTACAATGTGTGCTTCACATGTTAGATATGTTTTTTACCGAACACATGCACCGTTATAATCTCTCCCATATAATTGACGATATGGATATTTTAATTTTAAATAATATGATACATCGTAAAGCAATGCAAACGTGGAAGCTCCATTTTCCGGCTTTAATAATACAATACAGTAATTAATAACTTCCAAAAGCATGCTATAAGTTACTAACAGAAAATAGTTGCAATGACTCGTCGCGAAAAGAACTAGCTAGTCACGGACTGTTGTTTGTTCCATGCATGCAGGCTTGTCTCTGCTGCTTGGAATTAAGCACGCGCGCGAATCAACCCTACTAAAAAGAAAAAGAAAAAGAAAAAGAAAAAGAAAACGAAAACGAAGAGAAGAAGTAGCAATTCTGTTCTTTTTCCTCGTTGCTCTCGTTGCATTTTATACCTTACGCATACTGTGCATCTCGTTTTACTGGAGGTGCTCACGTGCACTCGCCCGTATGCTCCGTTAATTTGCTGCTCCATTTGTTGCGGTTGCTTTTAGTGGGTCTTTTTTATATGGAAGAAGTCTAATTTACCTCCCTTAACTATTGCAGAAGTTCATTTTTCCTCTCTCAACTCATTTGTGGCCGTTCGATGCAAGATTGGATGGCCAGATCTAACCTATTTAACACAGAGGGGGGAAAAGTAAACTTTTTCAATAGTTGAGGGAGGCAATGTGGACTTCTTTCTTTTTTTATATTGACGATGTCCATTACTTGGCATTCTTTTCTTCTACATTTATCAAGTAAAGTAAACTACGTCTGTGTTGTTGTCGCCATCTCCGTCTCAAGCTCGAGCCACCATTGATGCTCCTATCCTAGACTCACACCACTATCAGGCACCCATGGTGGTCGTTGAAGCACAATAAAGAACATGTGGCGGCTTGTTGAAGCACTATAGGGGACAGAATAAGGGGAATCGATCTGAAGGGGAAGAGGGAGGTTGGCTAGTAGGGAAGTGGAGGTGAGAGTTGGGAGAAAGAATAATGGAGAGGGGGAAGGCGGAGGAAAATGATTTGACACGCCCATAGAACCTGGTAGTGAGACCATATATTAGTATTTTTCACATTTATTTTGAGCTGGTATATACATCAAATAGCATGTAATAGCATGTCCAATGCTAGCCCAAACATGGTCTAGAACATTAGATCTGGAGCTATGAATAGTGGATTCAGTACGTGAATAATACCGAGGCCAAGTTTAGGTTAGTATTGGACATACCCGAATGACATTAAGAAAACGATTCACACGTTGTAATGCCGTGAGAATATTTTTGAATTTTCTAAATGTCTTTTTTGAGAAATAGATGCAATTAACCCTAGATTATAATATGAAAAAATGAAGGCTTTCGAAAAGAGGCACAAGGGGCTAAAATATATTAGTAAAAAGTACCATTGAAAGTCTAAAAAAGTCAATAAAGTGTTACAACGTATGATGAGTAAAAATTTGAAAAATTTCAAGAGTAGCCATAAAAATAGTCAAAACTAGAGCTAGCCAAAAAAAGCGGGCCTAGTTGGACGAATCGGGTGGTCGGGCCGGCTCGACTCGAATCGGTGACCAAGCTGAATTTGGGCAAAGCCTCAGCCTGCTCGGCCAACCTAGTTCAATTTTGCCTAATTTGGCTCGATATTGTAGCCCACATATTTAATTCAAAATATATATTTATATATCTATTTTCTTTGATATATAATTTATTTCTTTATTTTTATTACTTATTCCTTTTTTATATATTTTATTTCTAAAATGGGTTGGCCAATTGAAAATAGGTTGGCCCAACTACTATACAAACCATGCTTGGGTCAAAACCTGGGTTCACATAGCAACCGGGCCAAGCAGACCCAAAATGGGTCAAACTAGTTAGGCCAATGGGCATCTCTAGCTAGAATAATTGATCATTTGCCTTAAAGTTGGATGACCTTGGATTAGACACCTCTCATGGGATACCGGCGTGACCGAGTCCGCCCGAAGCTTGACCGGCCGGCCGACCGATCATCGGTAGGCTCGGCCTCATTCGAAGGAATTTTGTTTTAAGCGGTGGTGGTAGACATGAACCGGTCGAGCTTCGGGCGGTTTTGAACCACTGACGGCGGCCGACTCGGCCGACTTTTCGGACAAGACTTTTCGGGCCGGCGGCGGCTACCCGACCAAAGATTTGAACAGGTCTACCTTGGATTATATGCCTAAAGTTGATGTGAAAATCATTTGCCCTACGAGGATCTTTGTATAAAATAAAATTTTGATCAAATCCTTCTCCAATCTCCTTCTCTCCTTCAAGATTGATCATCACCTCGCTGCCGACCAAGCCGTCGCGTGTTGTCATGTCGATTGTGATGGTCCTTACAAGGTTGCCATAACTGGCTTGCTTCTTCCCCATCAAGAGCGGTGGCCACAACGGCAAGACGACATATGTAGCTACCACGTTCGCGACCTCTCGGTCGACAACATCGCCGCTTTCATGGGCACTAACTAGGACCACTTTGGCAGGTGGTGCGTTGTAGAGCTCCGACACAAGGCGGATGAGGCCATGGCGAGGGCAAAATTTCAGTCGCCACCAACTTTCGATGGCAAGTTTTTGAAGTTGTTTTGGAGTGGCTGAGTTGAATGAATAAACTGGCTGAGGTGAAGTTAGTAGTGTGTGGGATTGAATGATTAAACTAGCTTAACAAAAAAAAAAGGCTAAGCCAGTTTAAAATGCCATTTATTTTGGACTTATAAGAGCACCTCCGGCAGGTAGAAAAGAGAAGAATTATTCGATTGAAATTTTGTTTTATGTAGGGGTATTCATAAGGCAAATGATCAAATACACACTAACTTTAATGCCTTGTTCTTTTCAGATGAAAGTTGCGTAAAACTTTAATCTGAAAAGTTGTGACCCATTAAGGCCTTGTTTGTTTAAGTCAAACATTGCTGAAAATTTTAATCCGAAAAAGATGTGACCTCTCGAAGCGTCTTGAAGAGTTCAAAAATTTTTGAAAAAAAACGTTATGAACTATATGGAGAGCTATTAAATCCCCAAAAATGACTACAAAATATTACATCCTTTGGCTTATACAAAAATAGCAAATTTTAATTTAATTTAAGCCGAAGTAAACAAGGCCTTAGAGAGGGTTTAGGTCTAAAAAATTATAAAGAAAAGTATGTTAGAAACTGTAAAAGGAACTATTTAAAAATCCATAAAAATGATTACAAAATACTTGCATCAATTGGTTTTGTAAATAAAAAAAAATTATTTAATTTAGGCCCTGTTCTTTTGAGCTGATCTAAACTGCTGGTCGGCTGAACGGCTGAAATTTTGTTTGACTTGCTTTTTAAAGCGGCAGGACCCACCTTCAAAACAACAAAAAAACGGATTCAAAAAACTCAAAGCATATATGTTTTCAAAACGTAGATAAGTCGTTAAGCCGTTAAACCGCTAACCCGAAAAGAACTGGGCCTTAATTTAAGAAAGAGAAAATTGCACTGTAGCTCCCGGAACTTGTAACAAGTTGCACGAAATCCCCTAAACTTTGAAATTGAATTCTCAGCTCCCAGAACTTGTCTCCGTTTGCACGGTTAGTCCTGGGCCGTTAGGGTCCGTTAAAAATTCCGTTAAACGGTGACGTGGCGCCACGTGGTAATTAAGTCTTGACGATAAGCGGCGTGGCCCAAAAAATCCGAAAAAATAAAAAACCTCAAAATCTATAAAAAATCATAAAAAACAAAAAATAATTTAAAAAATTCATAAAAATCTAGAAAATTCATAAAAAAAACCAGAACTAATATGAACTACCTAGCATATTAGTTCTGGATTGTTGGGATGATATTATTTTTAGGTTTTCTAAATTTTTCTATCTTTTTAAATTATTTTTAATGAATTTTTTGGATTTTGTTTCAAGTGTTATAAATTTTTATGTTTTTAAATTATTTTTAATGAATTTTCTAGATTTTTATGAATTTTTTAAATTATTTTTTGTTTTTTATGATTTTTTTAATAGATTTTTGAGGTTTTTTTTATTTTTTTCGGATTTTTTTGGGCCACGTCGGTATCGTCAAGACTTAATCTGCCACGTGGGCGCCACGTCACCGCTTAACTGAATTTTTATCTGACCCTAACTACCAGACTAACCGCAAACAGAGACAAGTTAGGGAATGAAATTCAATTTCAAAGTTTAGGGATTTCGTGCTTGACTTTATTCTGAGTTAGGGAATTCTGATCTGATTTTCTCTTTAAGAAAAGAACAAGGCCTACCACATATTCAATCCTCTTAGCAATGAGCCCATGACACGTCTCATTGTGGCGTTCCTTCCTCCGTCCGTCGTGCCTCTCTCCTTTCCCTTCCCCCTTCCCCTTTCCCTTTCCTTCTTCTCCGGCTCTCCGCAACAACGGCCAAACCCTAGATCTCGTCTCCTCTGCGATCCGATCCCATCCCATCCCGCGCATCGGTTTGGCCACGATGGATTCTTCGTCATCTTCGTCGTCGTCCGCGCAGCCGGAGTTCGACTACCTCTTCAAGCTCCTCCTCATCGGCGACTCGGGCGTCGGCAAGAGCAGCCTCCTCCTCCGCTTCACCTCCGATTCCTTCGAGGACCTCTCGCCAACCATAGGTAAGTTTTGATCTCTGTCGAATAGACCCACCCGTAGATCCTTCTCCGCTAGCTTCCTTCCTCTGCTCTGATGGCTCCCAGGCCTTTGATTTTGTTTTGAGGTTCCCTCCCCTAGGTCAAAATTAAGGCTTTGTTCTTGGTTGCTCCAGGTGTTGACTTCAAGGTAAAGATGGTTAACGTCGGCGGCAAAAAACTCAAGCTTGCCATCTGGGACACAGGTAACCCCTCTCTGTTCTACAAGGAATAACGCACGCTACTTTTTATCCCTGTGTTTCAGTTGCAAAATACATCATCCGCCGGATAATGCATTCAGATTGTTTTGTTCCTATGAAGCCAATGTGCATTTCGTTTTGGCTTATTTTGGGATGAATTTCAGTGCATGCGTGATCCATCTGAAATGGAAACCAATCAGTGTCTAGTTTGAATATTTTATTTGACGTGTATTGATGTGCAAGATGTGATCTGATCTTGGGTTATATAATCTATTCAGATAACAGTATAAAGCAATCATTTAATTAAGTTTAGTTTGTAATTTGACTCATGGTTTCAAAGAATTAAGCCATGATGCGGTGCAATGCTCATCTGCTCTCTGAATTTGTAGCTTGTATGTGCAAGGCATTCGAAATTTTGCACAACGTATAGTTTTATGTTTCTTTGTGTTTTAACATTATCTGCCTGTTGTGCAGCTGGACAGGAAAGATTTAGGACCTTGACCAGCTCATACTACAGAGGGGCGCAGGGGATCATTATGGGTAATTCTTTTAAACCACCGCCCTTCTGATGCGTGCTTTTGTTTTATGAGGGAATGTTTACTATTTTTTCCTTACATACATTGGAGGAATTTACTTGCATGTTAACTGGTGAAGCATTGAGTTTCTTGAAATGGAACTTGAGTCTTGAACATCAAATGGAACTGTTTCCAGTCCATTTTGTGTTAATTTTTTTTTCTACAAAATGTACTCTAGCTTAAATTGGTTGTATTTTTTAAGTTCAAATGATTAAATAGGACAAGTTGTCTTTCTGAAAGGAAACTACTTTATCTGCTTATAGCACACTTTCCTGTTTTCTGTAACTTTGAAATCTACCTTATTTGGCTTTGTATGCGAGTTGTGAAGCTGTTCGTGTCTGTTGTTATCTGCGATGGCTCGGCATTTTATTTTGTTTTTTTCCCATTTCTATGCTCCTCGTTGGGTTCTATTGAGACTTCTCCCTGATTTCTGAGACATGCACATTGATATTATCTTCTCTTTTTAGTGTACGATGTCACTCGACGAGAAACATTCACCAATCTTTCTGATATATGGGCAAAGGAAATTGATCTCTATTCAACCAACCAGGATTGTATAAAGATGCTTGTTGGAAACAAAGTAGACAAGGTACTTGATATTGCTATGCTTAAATATAGGTCAATCCCCTGCCCTTCACATAAGCTACTGTTTTCTTTCTAGCTGTGCAAGGTTGCTGCATTGAATTCTTCTATGTTTTTCACCTTTTTAGTTTTTACTGTACAATAGCCAAATGTAGATACTCATGTTGGCAGGAAAGTGAGAGAGCCGTCACAAAAAAGGAGGGCATCGATTTTGCTAGGGAATACGGATGTTTATTTTTGGAATGCAGTGCAAAAACCAAAGTTAATGTGGAACAGTGCTTTGAGGAACTCGTCCTGAAGGTATGTGACTACTTTAAGCTTTTAATTTGCTCGATATCTTATTTATTCATTGCAACATGTTGGATTGTGATGCAAAGTTGCTTCTGCTAATTTGTTTACCATAGTTCCTCAAATGATAAATTGAAGCACTGAAGCATGAAGCTAATTTGCTTGCATTTGATATTGCTCTGGTTGGTTGTTAGTTGTTACAATGCCTGCTTGTTTTGAACATTTTCTTACAAGTGGGACCCTTTTTACAGATTAAAAAACATTTTTTGGTAATATGTTAGGAATGTGCCTAGTGGTTTCTGCAGATTTAGGCCCTCTTCTTTTCAGCTTAAATTAAATTTAAAATCTACAACTTGAAATTTGTTATTTTTGTTTAAGCCATACGCTATTGCATTTTGTAGTTATTTAGTTTCGGGACTTTTTAATGGTTCTTCACTTCTTCTCAAAGAACCCAAAAATATTTTTGAACATATTTTTCGGCCACAACAAAACTCTTTTTGACAGCCCTCAGTTTTTCAATTTATTCTACATATCTCAGTAGGGCCTTACAGGTTCCTTTGAGAACTTTCACTACTGATGTGATTTATATATGTGATGACATTTCTATTTCTTTTATTTATTGAAATAGAAATGACATTTATGCACGATGCAGATATTAGACACACCAAGCCTCTTGGCGGATGCATCATCAGGGGCCAAGAAGAACATCTTCAAGCAGAAGCCCCCGGAAGCTGATGCTGCTGCAAGCAGCTGCTGTTAACATGTTTGCCACGCTAATCCAGGATCTCTTGTGGATGATCGAATATTTGTCGGTGCCGAGCTTCTTTGGGTGGAGTTGCTGTTTTGCTTTTGTTCTTGTATATCGCCATCTTTGATTTACCCCACTGCAATCGTGCGTACACGAAAACAGAGCCCATTACATCGCAGCTGCTATATAATGTTTCAAGTTAAAATTACTCGACAATACTACCAAGTGTGTTCTCATTTGTTGAAAGGTATGTTTTACTTGGATGTTTTCTTTGACTCATTATTTAGTCCAAACTATCTGGAATTTGGGAGAAAATTTGGAGTGAGCCTCATTTTTATTTGGGTTTGACTGGCCGAAAATCGTGGCGGATTTCGGTCATTGGGCAGCTACCGCGGTATCCTCCTTCCACTCTAGGCGTACGGCCATGACCCCGTGTCGAAGCTCAGCGTAGATCTTTTACAGACCTGGCATACGGGCCGGTTCGGTTTGGGCCGGTTAGCTCAATTACTGTACAAACCGGGTCAACCGAGACTCAACCGACTGGGGTCTCGACCTAGATTTGGTTCGCACAACGACCGAACCGGGCCAGTCTGATTTTTTATTGGTTGGTTTATTTTATTAAATATATATATATATATATATATATAAAATAAAAACCATTATATTTTATAAATATACATTATAAGTTAAAGAATATATATATAAATACATATTGAATTAAATAAATAAACAATATTAGCGAACCATGCCAAATCTAATCGAATCGGACCTGTCCGACAGGCCGAGGTGCCGGCCCAGATTTGGTTCGGTTCATCAAACCGATCGGCTCGATTTATGAATAGTATAGGCCGACCGGTTTAGGTCGGCTGGACTGACATATTTGGCCAGCACTAATCTTTTATTCAATAGCCTGCAACTACATTGAGAAATTATCACGTAAATCAGGAAGAAGGAAAGATCCCACAATCGATTATAGTGAACCAGATTATAATGGCTCATACCTAATATATCTAATAATATAGAAATTTCCACGTACATAAGATTAAAGAAAATATATCCACCGTTGATCGTTGAGTTGAGAACTTGAGATCTAAACCGCATAATTAATCTATATGGAAAACTAATTAATCATAGTTAATACTCCCTCCATTCAAAAATATAAGGCGTATTTTGATCGCAGAAAAAGTTAAACTTAGTAATTTTTCTACCATAAATAAATTAAATAATATGCATTGTTAGTATACCAAACTTGTATTAAATTGTTCATATTTCAAAGTTTTTTATACAATATTATATTTTAACAATTCATAATATATAATAGAGTAATCTAACAGTCAAACTCTATCTTTAAAGACTTTTGTGCAGTCAAAATACGTCTTATATTTTGGAACGGAGGGAATAGCAAACTAACCGTAATAATAGATAATAATAAACATGCACACGATGTCAAATTACAAGTCACAAAGCTTGCCCACGTTGACATGCACATATAGAATCTAGAAAAAAAAAAAAGAGCAAGAAAACGAACCTTAATAGCCATTGGCTAGCATCATATCTATATATATGTATAAAATGCTACATATTACTAAAATACAAGAAATTTCCAAGTTAATAGAAAAAAAAGAGAGAAAGATCTACCCCGTCCATTGTTGTGGGTCTAGATTACAACGTATTACTTCCTTCGTCCAAAAATAAAAGGCATGGTTTGACTTGACATGGTCTTTAAAATTATATATTAATGTTTAGTTTCTCTAATCGTATATTGTTTGTAACAAAAAATTTGTGATCATTAGAAAATATTTCAAATATGTATCCAATCATGTTATTTGTGCATTGCAAAATCTATGTATTGTTGAATTTAAAGATTAAAAAATTTGAATCTTGAAATACGAGTGCGCCTTATATTTTTGAACTGAGGGAGTAGATTAAAAGGAAGAATTCATATTCTCCTAAAAAAAGAGAGAGAATCCATATCAACTACAACAAAAAAGGAATTTGAAATAAAAATAATAAAAATTTTAAAAGTCTGTATCAATTACAACAAAACACTAATATATATTCACAATAAAAAAATAGAATAAGGGGTCATGTATTCATGTTAGATTAAAAAATGTTGACTAATAAGAGTAAAAATAAGAGTCTACGTTAAAGCAAACATTTTTGCTAATCATTAGGTGACCGAGACTTATTTAACTTTTAATCGATTTTCTACATATTTAGATACTTGTATTGGATATTTTACGTGCACTATTGAGGTGCCCGATCTACGGTCCAGAATATCAAGACAAATCTAGTACAAACTACGGGGCACCGTGCATGTTTGACCGTAAAGAAATGAAGGAGGCTAGCATGTGGTCGTAGAGCTTGCGGATTGCCAAGGTGTTGATCGCCGGCTCGGCCTTCCGAGGTGTACGCACAGAGCGAGCGAGGTCGTCGTTGCCAGTGGACGAGCTAAGCTAATGTATGGGATGGAGAATGCGATGCAGTATAATTAGCAGCTAAGCTAATGTATGGGATGGTCATGGTAATGCGATGCGATGCGATGCGTACGTTTTAGGGTTAGCATCCGTGGCAGGGACTCTAAAATGCTGTAACTTTGGATATAGTGTCTGATAGAGGAAAGAAATATTTTAGAGTGCAGTGTAAAATGTGAAGAAAATTTAGAGGAAAGGATAGAGGGAGTAGCTAATAGTAAAATAGAGGGTAAGAATAGAGTAGCTGGTGTGGATGCTGGCTACACGACGCTCTCTATCATTATCCATCAAATCATCATTAGGATTTAATTAGTAGCCGACCAGTCGGCATTAATTGGATTCTGGTCTCTTTGGACAGAGCATCAGCCACGTCAATACAATGCTGCCACGTCAATGTGAGGCTGCCAGGCCGTAGGCCAAGGTCCTTGCTTTCTTACTATTTCTTTAGGGACAGATGGAGCATGCATGGCGATGGGCGATTGGGCGTAGTTGGGTGGATGGTCACGGGAGCGACGAAGGGAGGTCACGGGCCACAAGAACAAAAGATGCATGCCATGGATGGAGCAAGACGACATATATATATACCTGATTAAGTTTTAATTTTGATCCAGTTGGCAATAGCAAAATCAAGCCTAGCTTCACTCCCATTTGAGGACAGGAGTAGCTGCATGCTCGCTCCAGTACCAGCAGTCAATGTCGATCGATCCTGTCCACGAATTTGATCTCTGCATGTCCTCCACTAGCATCAGCATGCATGCATATATGTTTTCATTTCATGTACACACATGCATGTCCAAGGAGATTTTTTTTTTGCTTCACTAGGCTAGCTAGCTCTTCGGCTCTTCCTGGCCACGAATTTGATCTCGGCCCGGAAGCTTCTAGAACTTGCTACCTAATCTGTCTCTTGCGCATGCTGCCATGCACCGTCTAGTTCTCCCCTTCCTACAAGAAAAACCTTGTTTAGGTTTTCCGGATCATCTCTTATCGGTTGTACTACTTACTACTACAGGGGTCTACATGCACTTCCTTAATTTTACTAATGTATTAAAAAAATCATACTTTATTTTACTATTGTACTGCTGTATACTATATACAGTAGTTTTTCAACTTTCAATAATAAGTTATCCAAATTTCATCACGACAATGTCAGCATGGCATGAGATGAGCGTCCAATGTAATGAGCCCTATATGTATACATCGGGCATCCGATTTTTGGCGTCCCTGTATTTATTTAGTAAAAATTTGATCTCTATGAGATGTACGTAGGTAATCAAGTTCGTTTAATTGCGTAGCGACTGCACGTGAAGCCGTGAAGGTGAAGATACGCATGCTGTTGGCTGTGTAACATGCAGGCACATGGCAAGTATATATGCATCTTGGGATGATCGATGAGCCGATGGATGGCCTGGCCCATCCCCTCCTGCAACCGCTGCACTGCAGTCCAATGCAAGCGCCCAAAATCACCCCGCCCCAATCTACAAATATCTCTGCCCATATATTCCATGCCCATAGGTAGTGATTTGTTAGTACATATATTTAATTTAGAAATGCTATTCGTTATTTACATATATTTTAACTGTTAATAAGCATGATGTTCCGCGCACTTGTGTTGATATAATTTTTAATTTATGTTTATTTATTATAGCTAGCATGTACTCTTTTTCTAGCTTTATACTCGACACGAACTCTTTCCTTTTTTTTTAATCCAAACCTTTATAATTTGTATCATGCATCCACACGTCGGCGCGCTAAAGCCATGACAACACTCTAACAAGGGCGAGGGCATTGTGGTCGTGCTTCAGCGATAACGGGAGTGCGACTCCACGCTCCAGCACGCCACGATCGTGCCTCCCTATGTTTGGCCGAGCTCTAGCGACCGATGCACGCCACGACCGCGTTCCAGCACGGCCCACTGCGCTTCTCCATAGTCAGACCCGCCGCCATGTGCTTCGAAAGTGCACAACCCATGCCTCGATGACGCGTTGCCCATGCTTGGCCCTCCGACGAGCACCGCCACTCCTCCAAGTGCTCAGTTCGGCCGCCACGCAAGCGCTGTGCTGGACCTTGCCGCCGCACGCCACGTCGGTGCCTCCATGTGCTCGGTCACGCCATCTCGAGCTCCGACGCACCGCCACAAGCTCCGATCAGTCGGTCTGACCTTTGCCTTGTGCTCCGACACGTCGCCCCTACCGTGCTTGTCGCCGCCCGGGGCTTCGCCGATGCCACCTTGTGCTTGTGTTGCGGTTGCTCCCTACACAAAGCGAGACAGGCTAAGCTCATACGGCCAAAGTCCACGTACCAAGTGAGCCAAGCCTTAATAGTGTTTTTGCATCCACCCCAATCTTGCTACAGTAGTTGTCGGCAAACAAGCAGCAAGAGGTTGCATATAATAGATTCCGCAAAAAGACGGGACCGAAACATAAATCCATGGAGTTCAAGGGGTTTTATGCAAAGTTGTCAGGTCTGATCAAACGGTCTGAGCAAAGGACAGCGAAGCACGATCGGACGGCCAGCCTTTTCCGAGTGATGTGGCCACCGCGGGGGAGAGCTGCACTGCGCGCTATATAGTAGCGCAGCAAACTAGGCTGGACCTTATACACCCAACCAAACAGCCCCCGAGTGTTTACCGCCGCTGGCCCTAAACAAAATTTCAAAAAAATAGAACAATGCAACAATCAAGCAGATAGCTAGCGTGCAGGATGGAAAGGGCGGGCGGGGCAGTAGATCGTTTGTTGGTGGAGAATAGATTAAGCATTAATTATTGCATTGTTTGCGACGCACATAGAAGCAGTCGATCGGAGGAAGAAGAAGCAGAGGTACGTAGAAGCAGGTTGATGGTCACAACTCACAAGAAAATGCGAGAATACCGGTGGCTAGCAAGGCCCAGGTAAAATTAGAGAACACATGTGAGTGAGCCAGTGAGCGATGGCAACCAGAAACTGCCCTGAGCAGCTGGGGCTAAAGACACTGGTGTCCTTCACTCAGCTCACTCACTCATTTAGCTACCGCCACTGCGCCAGCGCACGTACAAGTGAAGAGCATAGCACTAGCAGTGGAGGAATGGCTATGGCTATGGCGGCGGTCACGAGAAGCGGAGGGCGCGAGATGGAGGCGCGGGGCATCAACTACGTCATCACCGTGCCCCCCCGGGATGGAGCTCACCCCCTCAAGATTTGGAGCCGCCCCGACCCCCCCGACGACCACCTGGAGGTGGAGGCCGCCCACCGCCGCCACGTGCTCCGCGACGTCAGCTGCCGCGCGCGCCCCGGCGAGCTCCTCGCCGTCGTCGGCCCCAGCGGGGCCGGCAAGTCCACCCTCCTCGAGATCCTGGCCGGCCGCCGCCGCCCGTCCCCCTCCCCGCCCCCCGACCTCCTCCTGGACGGCGCGGCCGCCGACATCGCCGCCTTCCGCCGCGTCTCCGCCTACGTCCCCCAGCGCGACGTCCTCTTCCCGCTGCTCACCGTCCGCGAGACGCTCCACTTCAGCGCCTGCCTCCGCCTCCGCCTCGGGCCCCGCGGCCGCAAGGACGTGGACGCCCGCGTGGACGCGCTCCTCCACGACCTCACCCTCGCCCGCGTCGCCGCCACCCGGGTGAAGGACCTCTCCGGCGGCGAGCGCCGCCGCGTCTCCATCGGCGTGGAGTCCGTGCACGACCCCCGTGCGCTCATCCTGGACGAGCCCACCTCCGGCCTGGACAGCGCCTCCGCGCTCCAGATCGTGGGCGCGCTCCGCGCCATGGCCGAGTCGCGCGGGCGCACCGTGGTGCTCAGCATCCACCAGCCCGGCGCGCGCATCGTCAAGATGTTCGACGCCGTCCTCCTGCTCGCCGGCGGCCGCGCCCTCCACCACGGCAGCGTGGACGCGCTCCGGTCGCTGCTGGCCGGCGCCGGCCTGGCGCTGCCCCCGCACGTGGACGCCGTGGAGTTCGCCATCGACTCCGTGGACGCGCTGCGGCGGGCGCCGGCGCGCGAGCGGCGCACGCTGCAGCAGCTGTTCCAGCAGCACAAGGTGAAGGAGGCGGCGGGGTGGGCGAGGTGGCGGCGCTGGGCGGCGGCGGCGGATGGGGCGGGGGCGGCGCGCGCGCGCGTGAGGTGGCGGTGCTGTCGCGGCGGTTCCTTCTGAACGTGGCGCGGACGAAGCAGCTGTTCGCGTGGCGCGCGGTGAGCATGGCGGCGGCGGGGGTGGCGCTGGGGTCGGTGTTCTACGACCTCGGGGAGGAGAAGGTGGCGGAGCGGGTGGGGCTCTTCGCCTTCGTGCTCACCTTCCTGCTGTCGTCCAGCACGGAGGCGCTGCCCATCTTCCTGCAGGAGCGGGACATCCTGGCCAAGGAGACCTCCTCGGGCGCCTACCGCGTCTCCTCCTACGCGCTCGCCAACGCCATCGTCTTCCTCCCCTTCCAGCTCGCCCTCGCCTTCCTCTTCGCCCTCCCGCTCTACTGGCTCGCCGGCCTGCGCCGCTCGCCGGCGGCCTTCGCCTACTTCCTCCTCCTCCTCTGGCTCATCCTCTACACCGCCAACTCCGTCGTCGTCTGCTTCGCCGCCGCCGCCCCCGACTTCGTCGTCGCCAACGCCGCCATCCAGGGCCTCATGGGCTCCTTCTTCCTCTTCTCCGGCTACTTCATCGCGCGCTCCGCCATGCCGGCCTGCTGGGTCTTCATGCACTACCTCTCCCTCTTCAAGTGGCCCTTCGAGGCGCTGCTCGTCAACGAGTTCGCCGGCGAGGGGAGGTGCGTGCTGCGCGTCATGGGAGCCTGCGTGGCCACCGCCGACGACGTGCTGCGCCGGGAGGGCCTCGGGGAGGACTGCAGGTGGCGCAACGTCGCCGTCATGCTCGCCTTCGCCGCCGCCTACAGGCTGCTGGGCTACGCCGTGCTCAGGGTAAGGTGCAACCTCGCCGCGGCCGCCTCGCCGTCGCCCTGGCCTCGCCGCCGCCCACCGACTCCGCCTGCCTAGCTGCTGCTGCTGCTACACCATCCATCGTCGTCGTCATCATCATCAACATCAATCATCATGCCATGAGATGGGATTGGGTGGCTCACTTTGTATGTAATGGCCACGATGCATGCCATGCTTACAGTGTAATTAGCGTGTTTACTTCAACCATAGATTCTCTTGCACCAATCCGTCATTAGTAGTGGCCTGCTAGCAATAAAACATACAAGCATGTTACAGCGTTCTAAAAAATGTACGATGCTACAGCACACGGAGTGATTTTCTTTTCATCTCCTCTTTTATTCGCTGTTTGGTCGAAAGTCAAGAGCTTTTTCAAAAAATATAATTATTAAAAAAATTGAGGCATTAAAAAAAACCACGAAGCCCAGAAAAAAAAAATTCTATAACAAATGATCTTATAAAACATTACAGTGCATGATCTATACACAAAATATAAATTTTAGCTCAACCGAACAGAATCAAACCAAACCAAACCAAACCGTGTGTACCAAAAAGGGCCTGAATTGAATGCAGATGCAGCATAATATATACCAGATATTACACCGTGCAAACCATACCAGGTGCAAATCCGACACAGATAATATAGGAGAAACGGTTTGCAAAGTTGAATCAAGCATCGGATAAACATTGCTGGTAAGCTAATTGAAACAGACAAAGGTCTTGCACAACAAGCGAGGATGGAAGAGCGACAACGGCTACAGGTGAGGTACAACAAGCTAGATACAACAAGCGAGGTCTCGCACAACTGACAAGCCCACGACCAACGACTAAAATATATAGAGGATAGAGCTCGACCAGCTCGATAGCAAGGGATGGAGGTCATCGGACCTATTCGCCTTCGTTACTGGAAAGAGGATCTGGTAAAGGACATCATGTATCTTCCAACGATGTTAGCAACAGGAAGAGGACCCCTGCAGTTGGTTGTTACCACAGACAAAGATTAGCAGTAGCCCCCCAAACATTTGAAAACGACCGGTTGATACATATAGACCTTGTTTGTTTCAGCTCAAAGTTGAGTTGAGTTTTACTGTAGCAAATTTGTAATGCCCTCGAAAGACGTTTTAGATAATTCAAAAAATTATAAAAAAAAGAATTATAGATATATCACAAGCTCTAAGAAGAACTATTTAAAACCTCACAAAAATGACTACAAAATATTACATCATTTGGCTTATATAAAAATAACAAATTTTCATATAATTGAATTTAAACTGAAACAAACAAGGCCCTAATCTATCTATGTGCAAGGAGTTTTCTCACCAGGCACGAGAATCGCAGCTGTTATTCCGGTTGTCACCCATGACAAATATATGGCCCTCAGGAAGGCGCTGCAGGGTCATGTAGCATAGTTTTTAGTAGAGGACCCTGGTAGGCAGCAGCAGACAAACAGAATGAATGGAAGAGATCATCCACCATCCGAGGCCTGTACATTGTATTACAACAAGGCACTCAAGAAGTCAACAACATGGAGCAGCCAGGCCACTTTTGATCATCTCCATCTAATTTCTTGTCATTTCTGTTAACCCATTTGTGTTAACAGCACTCTAATATCTCTGGACCTGGCAATAGCAACTCCTCAATGTTGTTCAAGCAGGCAATGCTCACGAGAAAAAGTGATGCACAAACCATTGCTTCCATTGTGTATGATGCATGGCTTGTTGTGTAATGTTCTGCCTGCGCAACACCGTTCACAATAAGCTGCCCCTGTCGAACCTATGGCATGGTCGGTGTAAGATAATGTTGGGTGGGGCTCTGAATATGGAGGATATACGTGTGATTCTTGATATGGCTTTGCTGAGGCATATGGGCAGAGTAAATGATGGCAATGTAGTTTACCTCGATGAAATCTCCAGGTGTTGCCAATATCCTCTTGATAAACACAACATCCTTATTTACACCATAATTCTGAAATGCAAAGTATCTAACCATAAAGGAGGGGCCAAACAGAAGGATAGAAAGACAAGGAAAAAGAAGCATTGAAAGAAAAAGCAAACCTGCAAGGCCGTGGGCACTTTGAAAAACACTATGTCACCAATAGAAGGCCTCCGGAATAAGTATGTAACCTGGGAGAATTAGTGGAATATATAACTTGATTAGATAAAGGAATACAGATTTGGTAATTCTCATGTGCCTGAAATTTTCTTAACTATCAATCATTTTATAGTTGCATTCTAGTAATACTAAAACTGCACCATTACCAAGGTGGAATTTTAGTATGAAATTGATATTTATCAATTATCTTATCTATTTTATTCGCTAATTTTCTATGCTTTATTACTACGTAGATTTGCTAAATAGATGTGTTCACGAACTTTTCGTCTCCTATGTTTCAAGTCACAATGTTTGTTTCAGTCAATCTAAAATTGCACTTTGGTAACATTAAAATCGCACTTATTAATAATGTGCAACTTTAGTATAGTTATAGTTCTATTCAATCAAAAATCAACTCATATTTATTTTCATGCGATTGTGCGTTAGACGGTCCCGAAGGAATGATGGCAAATGGCAATCAGATGATAGAAGACATTGGTCAAACATTTTGCAGGTAGCATAGAATGGAGGAAGCTTGGGGTTGTGGAATGTGATTAACAGCTGTAAGGGTGAACCCACATGAAAATCAAACAGAGACAGACAGCGTGATGTGCATATCTCAAGTTCCAACTCAAGGCGGCGGCAGAAAATGGGAAAGCAGTCAACTTTTGCCAATGATTCTTTTAGAACTACTCTTGTCTATGATTTTTTTGAGAACTACTTTTGTCGATGGTTTTGTGGTGCACTAGCATTAGTATCAGATAGTCAAAATCAATGATCAGTCATAGGCAGAACCAATGCAGTAGTAATTAATGGGTTGTTCCACCTCGTCTTAGAGTAGATGTTGGTGGAATGATAGCATTTCTCGTTTATTTTGTACTGGATATTGGATAAGGTGGTGTTGGTGGTGGAGATTAGATCAAGGAAAGAGGATGTGGGCTAAGATAGTTAGGAATAAATACTTAACAGGGGGAACACTTTTCCAGGTACGACCGAGGATAAATGATTCACCTTGTTAAAAAAAATTACTGAAAGTCAAGCAGCTTACCTATAAGACAGGATATATATATAGTAGGCAATGGGGAAGACATTAACTTTAGGGGGATGTGTGCTTTGGATCATAACCACTGTATCAAAAAATGGCAAGTATTTTTCAGATATGTGATGATAGACAAGTATCTGTAGCAGATGCTGTCAGGAGACAGGGATGTCTAAAACTCAGGAGGTGGTTGTCTGGAGAAGAAAACAAAATCTGGGATGAGTGCATCAGGGATAATAAGTCAATAGATTTAAGTAATTACAAAGCTAAAGCGGTGTGGTAGTGGTAGTGGTACAATGCATGGAATGCTACAAGATCTGAATTATACTAGCATATTGGTTGTATTACCGTAAGGATGAAGGAGCTCTAGCAAAAATAATAATTTTAAAAAAAAGGTGTGGAGTGGCGGGAGGGAGGGAGATGTAGGTACCTTCTCGGCGACGGCACGGTCGGCGGGTCGGATGGTGGGGGCCATGGAGGAGGAGGCGATGAAGCGGACCTCGGCAAGGGCAAGGGACACAAGGAGGAGGACAAGGAGCGTCTTGAAGCCGTCGGCGTCGGGGAAGCGGAGGCGCGGGGGCAGGGAGAGGGAGGCAAGCAGGTGGCGGCAATGGCAGGGCAGCCAGTCGGCCGGGGAGACGGAGACGGAGAGCAGCGGCGCGATGAGGCCCCGCAACCGCACCCCCATCTTCTGCCTCCCCCTCGCCCCTCTACTAGCGCGGGCGGCGGCGGCGGCGGCGGGGTGGAGGAAGGGGGCCAAGCACAAGCAGCAGCACAAGCTGGGGGAGGAGACCCAGACGGCGAGACCCAACACTGGAATGCCGTCTGCTCTTTAATACAGCACCAGAGGAGGAGGTTGCTTCCACGCCAAGATTGGGGCCTTCTCTCCACTACTCCACTCTCCAGTAGAGCTGGCCAAACGGGCCAGGCCAGGTGGGACTAACCGGACCGGCGAGCACTGTTCATCAAACCGGGCCGGCCTGGTTCGGTTAACCGAACCTGGGCCAAGGCCTCGGCTCGTCGGGCCGGCCCGGTTCGGTTTGTATAGTGACGGGCCGGCCCGGTTCGGTTTTGGCCCGTTCGGTTCGTCACTGTAGCATATTTATTTAATTAAATATATTCGTTTACATATATATATATATATATTTCTAATGATATATAGTGTATTTACGCAATTTATAGTGTATTTTTGTAAAATATAGTGGTTTTTTCTTAATTTATTTAGTTTTTATTAAAATAAACCGACCCACATTAAACCAGCCGACCTTCGTTCGATTCTTAATATCGTGAAATCGAACTGGCCGAGACCGGCCGCCCGTTAACCACCTCTGCTCTCCAGCCTCCAGCACAGCCAATCTACCATCTCACTATTCACAGCATGTTCATTTTAGCCATTCGAAAAACTAATAAACGCTTATTTTTATAAGTTTATATTTTACTGCTAATTACGTAACCATCTTTATAAACTCTTAGAGATAATATAAACAAATTGGATCAACTTTCAAAATCATATTCAAAACCGTATTGAAGTACATCTTATTCGTCCAGCTCAGCCAACATGCTCTTATTAAGGGATACGAGATTGCAAATACGGTGGCTATATTGAAATCTAAAAATTTATGGCTTCGCTTAAAGACATTGCAAATTTGGTACGTTTAGCTGTAAAAATAAGAACAAGTAGAAAACCAATCCAAAGATTGAAAAAGAAAATTTTAAGCCGGTAAAGTTATTCATATTCATCCCCTCAATTCATAAACTCCACGAACATAAATTCAAACGATATCAAAACGAAAAGAAAAATTCAATTTTTTAATGTGCCAACTCCACGTGTATTCATCCCCTTCTACTCCGAACTTCACAATTAAAAATATTACATTCTAGTTCAACCACGCATTTTAAATCAATTTAAATTAGATTTTTAAATATTAAATTGTGAAGTTCTGAGTTGGAAGGACATAACACAATTGTATTTGGCTCCATTTTTTTGGCATTTTTTCCTTGATTGTTTTTTTTTTTGCCTATCTATGATTTTTTTGATTTTGGTCTTTAAATTGCTAGGTTGTGGACTTTATAAATTTAAGTATTGAATACAAGTGTGTTTGTCACAATTTTTTTTAGATCTATCTTTTCTTGAATATTTTTTTTTCTTCTTTTGAACAGCTAAGTGTCCTACGGCTAAATACACCAAATTTACGATGTCTCTCAATGAAGTTAAGAATTGGCAGAGATTCTTAGTATAGCCACCGTATTTTGCAATGCCATGTAGCCATTTTGCCCATTTAGTAATATCCAGCCACCACAATTATTAGGACATTTACAATGGTGGCCTTATGCCTTTACGGTGACTAGCTTGCTATGATAAAAATGAGGTTGTGAATGAAAATAGGGTCAGAAATAAAATATAAAAGAGAGAAATGAAGAGAATAGGAAATATGACGGGGGCTGGAAAGGTAAAAATTGCATCGTATATATATGAAATTGTCTGGTAGATTAGGTCCATAACTATCAAAACATACATTTGAGTATATATCTAAACTTGTGTATTCGTCTCACAGTAGGTCCAAGACCGGCCGAGGGAGAGCGACGGCGGTGGCACTGCTCCAGCCTCCAGCAGAGGGAGAGAGCATGAAAATACAGAGGGGCTCCTGCTGGTAATGCTCTGATGCGGCAAACAGGATCGGATGGCAAACTACCAAGAATTATAATCTACAAGGTAAGATCAACAGTTCATTATGCAATCTCATTGTCCAACAATCTTTTACTGATAGAGGTAAGGCGGATTAACATAGGTGAACTCAACAATAAACATCGTGAAACAAAACGCAGAACATTCCGTGGAACCGTTCTTTCTTCCTTTCGTGAAACGGCTGAGAAGAACACAAAACATTCAGTGGGTTCTATACATTCAGGATTCCAGATCCAGGCTGGACTAGATTCATCGAAAGAAAGGAGATCACAAATCCACCCTCCGGTACTGATCAGCCCATGTGTCGATATCCCCAGCTGGGCCTGCGCCTGAACGTCGCAGAGGGAGTGGGAGCCTTGATATGATGAGCCTCGCCACGTTTTCTGCTGCAACAGCGCCCGTCTCCATGGCGCTCGCGGCGCTCTCGAAGGTGTTCACGTAGTACAGCTGCTTACCATCCAATATTATGGGAGCAAAATCTTCCGGGGCCTCGTAGTGAGGATAAGCAGGCCAGTCTATCCGAATCGTCTCATTCCTTGTGCTGCTCGTCAGTAACCAACACCAACCCTTTAGTTAGTATATATATCTATATATATCAACACACACCCCATGTATCAGACTATCAGGACTGGTCCGACTACTCACTCACTTGAAGATCTCATCCAGTAGACTGTCCTCCAGCTTGGCACGCGAGAACAACTTGTAAGTCATGTCATGCTCGCTGTACTTCTTCAGGACCGAGATGCATGAGAATGGGATTTCAGGGACCTCCAGGGTTCCTATCAGATCCGGGATATCAGCCACTAACCGTAGGCCAAAGAATTTCTGCGACAAATAGCACAATAGGAGTCAGTCACGCGTAGATATATGAGCTTCATGCCTCATAACATCAAGTGAACTTGCCATTGCCAGTTGCTGGGTGCTGACTCAACTAAGTTGGTGGATTTATGTGCATCAACACTTACTGGGTTCAAAAGGCCCCTGACAAAGGTTGCATGGGTATGCTGCATCTTCCTCGGTGGAATGGAGATTGGAGGGCTAAATGTAATGTTCACCTCATCAAGTGGTGTTGCAACCACCGTCACCTTGCAGTCATATTCGTGCCCTTTATTGGATTGGAGAACATAATAATCTCCAGCATCAGAGATTGAGTCTATGCTCTCTTGGAGATGCAAGGTGGCGTTAGCGATCTTCAGCAATCCAGCAGCTAGCTGCCAGTTTCCTCCCTTGACAGCCCACAATCCTGACTCGGAGCCTGCTAGAGACACAGCACCCGCGAGTCCACTTATACTCACACTTTGGCCATAGTTGATTCTAGTTATCACCTGTCAAGCATAGGAGACAGGAAACCACTGAACATACCATCAGAAAGAGTAACGTTTCCGCGAAAATCAATAAATTCACTTTTTTTTTCAGCACTTGTAACTGTAAACAGCACACCTTTGATCTTCCAGGGGACCACTAAGAGCAAATTATACCTGATGAAAATACTACTTATAATAGGAAACAAAGGCCCAGCATTTATTATATGCTGACTGGTAAGGTCTGCTGCAGTTTCAACTATTTGGTTAGTGCTCATATGGTCCTAAGAAATGTCAAACCGTCCACACTATTTAAGGGAGAAAACACTGGCCCAAAATATGTAGGAGGTGCTAAAAGGTAAATTGTTGGCGAACTGTCATCAGCAATATATGCAGGCAAGGCAGTGGGTGTAGGCTATCATTCAAGTATCAAATACAAACGTAAGTTTAGTGCAAATTGTATTCCACTATATAAAATTATGAAAGCATAGGTCAGCTAATTAAGGTCTTGTTCTTTACAGCTGGAAGTTGCTGAAAATTTTAATCTGAAAAAAGTTGTGACCCCTCGAGAGGTCTTGGAGAGCCAAACAAATTACAAAAAATTATTTTAAAAACTCAAAGAACCATTTAAAACCCCATAAAAATGACTACAAAATATTATATTGTTTGGCTTGTATAAAGATGACAAGCTAAACTTTAATTTAATTGAAGCTAAAAAGAATGGGCTAAGTCGTTCTTAATAGCTATTTCCTTAACAAGAGAATGGGAACATACTCTGGATTGTAATCCAAATAAAGCACTACTTGAAAATTTCCACCAATTTCACGTCTTTATTATGATTCGTATTATGAGGAAAAATCTCTAACGCCTTAAATTTTCTCGCTACTAATCCTTTATGTACCTTAGTGATCCTAACCCCTCAGTAACTTTTGATGAATTCATCTTATGATTATAAGGCCTAAGTAAAAATTCTCCTTTGTCGGTACTAGAAAGTTGTCAGTATAGAATCAGATATATCATACAGTGACGATCTCTGATATGGTGTGAGAACTCAGCCTGGCATCAAGGAGCTCCTCCTCTAGGGTCCTGCGAGTGAGCTCATAGAGGCCTGACCATTTTAGCATCTCCTCAGCCGTGGCAAACACAGGACGGGACTCAAATCCATTGTAGAAAAGCATGAATCTTTGCAACATTTCCTGCATGGCAATATACAAGTAGATAAGAAGCTTCCGTAGGTCTCTTGTTGAGCAGGAAAGCAATGAAGAATATTCAACTTGACCGATAAACGGTAAATAAAACCTAGTGTGCAAGGCAAATCGCAAAACTTATGGTGCCAATTTCACAAATCGCGCCATGCCCTACCATACAAATTCACAAAGATGAGATGCATATTTGTAAGGTTGAAGTGTTGATGATGCAGTCCTAAGTTGACCACCGTGGCACCGTGAACAAATACACATAAATAAAAACAAGATAACAAAATAAATTGGAATATGGTGGAGGCAAGCAGTAGTAGTAGAGGTGAACCTGAACAAATCTGTCCATGTTGAGCAGCGAGAAGCCATAGCGCTTAAGGAGGAGCAGCGAGTTGAGAAGAGCTTGAAGCTTGCGGCGCAACCAAGAGCTCCCCGGCGGTGGCGGGCGGAGCGTCTGGAAGATGAAGCGGGCGCCGTCCCAGATGCCAAGCCAATCGTCGTCGCCGGCGGTCTTGACGGCGAGGCCTAGGAGATGGGCGAAGCGGCGCACGTGGAGGTTGCGGGGGTGGATGATAGAGCCGCCGGCTTCGAAGTGGTCGCCAGTGACAGTAACGGTGGCGAGACGGCCGCCCACCCTGCCACGGCGCTCGAAGACGCGTAGATGACCCCCAGCGAGGGCGGTGGAGAGGCCGGAAGTGTAGTTTGCGAGGAAGAAGGCGGTGGAGGACCCGGAGATTCCGCTGCCGACGATGCAGATGTCGCCGCCGCCGGCGGCGCCGGCGCCGGCTCCGGAGAGGAGGAGGAGGATGATGGGCAGCATGGAGGTGCGACTGCGAGTCTGCGACCGCGCGATTCGAGTGACCGGGGAATTGGAAGTCAAACTTCAACTCAAGCCCCTTGTGTGCTTGTGTTACCACCGGCGTTTACTAACTCGAATTTTTAAGTTATCAGATCATTTTTTTTTATAGAAAGGATGCACATCATTCCACACGTAATTTCGACGCTGACATACGTCTCGAAAAATGGTCAACTCAACTTTAGCATGAATAGAACGAGGCCGAGCATCCACATCAAACACTTCATCCTTAAAGCATCCTCAGAAGGCTTGGTATTTTACTGTAGCTATAGTACGCGCGCAAAAAATTCAAAAACAGCAACTACGGCAACGCAAGTGGACATGCGCGGCGCTGATGCGGGGCCTTGATACGAGGCGTGCAGTCCATGCTCTAACACTACATTTCACTATTATCTACCCACTCTATCCTACACTCTAAGACCCGGTTCTTTTCAGCTTAACAACTTAACGGCTTAGCAGCTTAACAACTTATCTACGTTTTGAAAAGATATATGCTTTGAGTTTTTTTAGACTGTTTTTCGCTGTTTTGAAGGTGGTTCCTAACGCTTTAAAAAGCAAGTCAAACGAAATAAATCCGAATCTCGAGACTATCTCGATAAACTCTCGAAATTCAGTCATTTTAGCCGTTCAGCCATTCAGATCAGCTCAAAAGAACAGAGCCTAAATTTCCTTCACAATTTACACCACACTCTAAAAGATTTTCTCTCCATCATCTATTCTATCTAAAGATACAGTATCTTAGAAAGCCTACTACGGATGAGTGGGCAACAAAGCCTCGAAAAGAACTGAGCTAAGCTCAGCCAATAGCATCCCAGTTGTATGAGTTACAAGTTGAGGGTTCAACTCACAATTCTCACGCGAAAACCAACGATACCTATCTCCAGCATGGACAGAAGCGCTTCCCAGACGCACCAAATCCAACAAAAAAACCCTAGAATCCCTAGTTGTCATTAAGTCGTACCTGATTGTGTTGGACCACCAGTATTACACCACCAGGGGAATCGAAATTGTGATGGACGAAGATACCAGAGTTGTGCTGTATGATGATGCTCTCTCTCACCTCGACAGAGAGGTTTTTATGAGCTGAAGGCTTCAACCTAAGAACAGTCCTACAACTATGCCTATTCTATGTCCAATGTCCTTGGCGATCTTTCTCTGTCCGTCACGAAGTCTGTAAAACCAGTGTCATCAGCGACCTTCCCCTTCCGCCATACAATAGTATCTTCCCCTCAAGTGTCACGAAGTTGTACCTGACGCTGACTTTTGCCACACCACCAAGGAGGAACTGGAGTTGTGTTGGATAAGATGCTCCCTCGCACCCAAGGTTTTTATTAGCTAAATGGTTAACCCTAAGGATAGTCCTACTATTGCACCTATTGTATAACCAATATCGTTGGCGATCTTTCCCTCTTGCACAACCAATATCGTCGATGACCTTCCCCTCCTACAGTCCGGAGGCAAAGGTGGCAACCAAATCAATACCAACAAACTCGATCCCTCGCTAATTGTCTCCCTAACGGCTATCCATGGAAAGGGGGAAGTAGAAGTCTGGATGGGAACTTCTACCGGCAATGTAAAATTTTAGCAGAAAGGAAGCAAGGTAGGTTGCTATAGCATAGCGGTTAACCGGTGGTTTTGCAAATTTAGCTCAGAGGTATTTGACCCGATTGTCATCCCTATGTAATAAACCAAAGAGAAGGCCGTCAATTTAAAAGTGGTATCGGTCTTTGCATGTGGTCACCCAAACTTTTCAATTCTATTCCGGTGTCCATTCTGATTTTCCTAATGGGATGGAACATTACGGCACTGGTCCATTTCGAGGTATGTTTTTTTAAATATAATAAAATAAATATTATAAACATAAGTATACTTATCAAAAATTTATATTAACATATATAAATTATTCACGTAATACTCAAACAAGCTTACACATACTTTATAGTTTTAAACCAGGGGGCATCCATCAAATGGGGAAAATCCGATCGAAATGGATATATCTGGCTCGAAAAATACATGTTGTTTTCGTACGGTTTTACAGGACGGAAGGAAATGTTACGCCTGTTTCGGCCGGAACGGAACGGATAGGTTTGCGGTCACCTCCCCGGCTACCCCCTCGCCACCAATTCAAATTTGAATCCCACCCCCATTTTCCTCCCCAATCCCCATTCCCCCTCGTCTCCTTCCTTCCTCGCCCGCCGCCATGGCGTCTCCCCCTCCCCCATTCGACATCTGCGCCGACTTGGACCTCGACCACCGCGACTCTCCTCCTCCGCTCGCCGCTCCGACGCCCAACGGCCTCAACGATCGTCTCCTCCGCCTCGCCCGCTCCCGCTCCCGCCCTCGCCCCCCAAACCCTAACCCCGACCCCAATCCAGGTATTCATCCCTCTCCTCCTTTTCATTCAATTCCATCCCATTGCTCACCGACGTTTCTTCTTCTTCCTGCCCCGCACAAGCCCCCCAACCTACTGCCAAGGTCAAGCTGGCCGGCCGCCGTCGCCTATGCAAGCTCTCCGCCGCCGCCGAAGCCGACGCCGACGACGACGGCGACAGCATCCGCGACATACTCGACGATCTCACCACCCGCCTCGACTCTCTCTCCGTCGACAGGCCCAAGTCAAGGCCCAAACCCCACGTGTCCCCGCTGCCGTGCGCCATCACTGACCCTGACGAGGAATCCACAGGGGCTGATGCTGATGGAAGCCCTCCCTTGCCCCTTGAGGTTTCCAGCTCGGATGGTGTTAAGGATGTTCCAAATATGATATCAAACCCCTCATCCTTTGTGGACTGTGATGATGATGGGGTTGACGACGACGACGAGAAACACACAGGAGCTTATGCTGTTAAGGATGTTCCAAATATGATATCAAACCCTTCATCCTTTGTGGACTGTGATGATTATGGGGTTGACGACGACGACGAGAAACACACAGGAGCTTATGCTGTTAAGGAGGTATCCAGGAGGGCGTTGAAGGGCTCCTCTTTTGGGCAATGTGGCAATAATGTTAAGGCAAAAGGTAAAGGAGCTTATGCTCTTGGCAAGGCCACAAGGAGAATGCCCAAGGCCTCGATGTTTGGAGATTATGATGCTGATGACAATTACAATGACGATGCCGAGAAGGAGAAGGAAAACCATGGGGTTATTGAGAATGATACTGAGGATGTTGACTGGGAGAAGACAGAGGACTTCAAGATGGAACCTACTGGAAGTGCTGTGATGTTGAAGCCGTACAAGCTTCCAGGAAGGATATTTAAGATTCTTTACCCCCATCAGCGTGAGGGGCTCAGGTGGCTTTGGGTTCTGCATTGCAGGAGAACAGGAGGGATCCTAGGGGATGACATGGGCCTTGGCAAGACCATGCAGGTGCAAACCTTCACCCTGCCTGTATTTCTTGTTTTTTATTTTTCCATTGATGTTTAATTACACCAAGGCTCAAGACTTCAAGGGTATTATCCTGTGGTTCCGTTGATGCTAATTGGTTATGGCTTTTGTATCTCAGGCCTGTAACTAACGAACTAACTATTGACTGGAGTTTCTTTTTTCCCAATTAATGGCGGGATTAGGGGAGGCTCCTGTTTACGTCGTGTGGATACATCTGTGTTTTGGTAGCACACTACAGAATTTGTGAATACATGCATATTTTGTGCTGTTTCGTTTCAGCATCTATAAAACTGAAAGCAGCTTTCATAATTTCATCCAGTACAACAATAATCCTCTTTTGCTGCTACCAGAATTGTAATTACAGTGCTTTTCAGATTAGCTACATGGTATAACACTGTAAATTTCATGGCCACTTTTTTCCTCTTTAACTAATGTCTAGTGTCTACTATAGTACTATGACTGTGAAGTGGTGTACTAAGAGTGCAGTCCACTAATGAGTGTTTGCATCCTTTTCTTTGTTGTGCAGGTTTCTGCTTTCCTTGCCGGATTGTTTCATTCCCGTTTAATTAAGAGAGTGCTAATTGTTGCCCCAAAGACACTTCTGACTCACTGGATTAAGGAGCTTTCGGTTGTGGACCTCAAAGAGAAGATCCGAGAGTATGATCTATATACACATATAAATTTTCTCTTAACCAATAATGTTCTAGGCTTCTTATTAGGTATTAATTGTGCATTCCTTTTATTTTGACAGCTACTCTGGTCCCAGTGCAAATGTTCGCAACTATGAGCTTCAGTATGCCTTTAAGGTGGGACCCCTAACATGCATTTGTCTTTCATCAGGATCAACCATAATCTGGCTCTTTCCAACTTTGGATTTTGTAATATTTGGGAGTCCTAACAGTTCAATTTCGAGGAGTCTATGCAGCATGGTTTTTAAAAAATCCCCCCTCCCGCACGCTGCTATTTTACCTATCATTGTTGTACAGGAGGGTGGTATACTTCTAACAACATATGACATTGTCCGGAATAATTACAAGATGATAAAAGGGAACTTCTACAATGGTGCTGAGGACGATGAGGAAGAAACATTATGGAATTATGTTATTCTTGATGAGGGGCATATTATCAAAAACCCAAAGACACAAAGGGCACAAAGTTTATTTGAAATACCTTGTGTCCACCGCATTATCATTAGTGGAACACCTATACAAAATAACCTGAAGGTACCAACCCTCTATGATTTTTTTCTGAAACCTTGTACTTAACATGTAAATCTGATTGTGCTTTGCCGCCTTATTACCAATACAAGTAAACCTGATTATTCTTGCAGGAAATGTGGGCTCTATTCTATTTCTGTTGCCCAGAAGTCTTGGGTGACAAGGAAGAGTAGTTCACTTTCTCCTTTTATTTTATCTAGCATTTCTAGTGTTGCTTGATTTTACACAATCTAGTGTCATTTATTTCTGAAGATTATGTCAGGTTCAAAACGAGGTATGAGATGGCTATCCTTCGAGGAAATGACAAGAATGCTACCAATCGAGAGAAGCACGTAGGCTCAAATGTAGCAAAGGTACTAGCTTTGTTTTGTTTGTTCTTGTGTTCGAATTAGAGATGGATGACATGCGTGTCCTGTTTCCTTTTAGTATTGTGGTTGGTCAACATTAGTTTTTACTCATCATGCAAAAGGTTTTAGTGTCTGATGTATCCAACCTCTGCAATGGCATTTTTTTTTGTTTCTACGACAGATTGCATTCATATATCAGCAAAGTAGTACATTCATTTCTTACTTGACTTTTGAAAGCAATGCATATATGCTGCATACAGATTCTATACTAACTAAATTTCACATTTAGTTGAATCCATGAGAGGGATAGCCCAGTTTGGTTAAACCATCTCAGTTTGCTGCGTTTTGTTGTCGAAATGTAACTCATCCTTGTAGATTATAACTTCAAATCTGGTGTCCTAAATCTGTTATAATATGTGGTCTACTGGTTTTCAGTATGGCACTTGACTATTTTTTACAGGAATTAAGAGAACGGATAAAGCCTTATTTTCTGCGACGCATGAAAAGTGAAGTGTTTGTTGATAATGGTGCGGCGGAAGATAAAAAGCTGGCTAAGAAGAATGAGCTAATTATCTGGCTGAAACTAACAACTTGCCAGGTACAAATTTTGGTGTTATTGATGCAAAACTGGTTGAGCTGTTGGTTAATGACGATTTTCCTCTTGTGGTGCAGAGACAATTATATGAAGCTTTTTTGAATAGCGAGCTAGTTCATTCATCAATGCAGGGCTCGCCCTTGGCTGCAATCACAGTAAGCATCACCTTGTATCCTCATGTTGTCTGCATTTTTGGCTCTTGTGGTCCAGTCCAATTTTGTGCACGTATGCTCGTAAATATAATTTTTCATGGGAGGAGGCATTTACTCATCATATGGTGCTGTGGATGGTGCAATATCTTTTGACGCATACTCTCTTGCTGCTTAATGGCCTAAATTTATGAAAACAACATTTCTAATGTACGTGCTCTTTGTGCAGTTATGATTGTTTCACATTTTTTTTCTCTTTCTTAAACAGATATTGAAGAAAATATGTGATCACCCACTGCTATTGACTAAGAAAGCTGCTGAGGGTGTCTTGGAGGGTATGGATGCAATGTTAAATAATCAGGAAATGGGAATGGTAGAGAAAATGGCCATGAACCTTGCTGATATGGCTCATGATGACGATGCACTGGAAGTTGGTCAGGATGTCTCATGCAAGTTATCTTTTATCATGTCCTTGCTGGTAAATATTGATTGATCCATGCCCATGATAGTTGGTAGCAATGTCTCTGCTTATCTACATTCAGATGGTTAATATTTGATGTTGCAGAGGAATCTTGTTGAAGAGGGGCACCATGTCCTAATCTTTTCACAGACTCGTAAAATGCTAAACCTTATTCAGGTATGTTTTCTTGTTATGCTACTGCTTGTTTGCTTTACACTGCATGGCATTTTCTTGTGATTTAATATGTTACATTTCAGAGCAAATTAATTGCTTTGAACTCTTTGCTACTATTTGTGTAACTGGAGACGCATAAACAACCAGTTTTTTCCAGTAAATGTATATAATTAAAATATGCGTACACATTACCATAACTTAAGACATTTTCTGTACACTAGAAGAGCTGCATGACATTCAGGTCCTCTTTGATGGTGAATTAGAACTACTTGTCTACGCGAACACTATATATTTATTTTCTCTTAGTAATTAAAGATAAGGCTTTTGCGTTTCTCTATGCTAATCTAATGGTGCTGGCAGTGGTACGCTATTTTCGGTAGTTATGTTTCCTATCAAATATTTAGAAATATCTATGCATTCCCAACTTGTTTTTCACTTAACATATTGGTGCTTACATTACATGCATCTTGTGTTATGGAGTTGTTGGGTTATCTTTATTCTTGAAGTAATGCTGTTGACAATCCCCCCTGCACCTTGGTAGCGGCGGCATCCTTTGTTCCTTCACTTGGCAATGTATGTTATGCGTATATTGCGATTTAATAATGATTGTTTCATTTGCAACAGTATTAGATATTTACATGTAATTTCCCAAAATCGAAGTCTTTGTTTTCTTCTTATCTTATCTATCCTAACTTACCTTACCACTTACAAAGTCAAAGATAAGAAGATAAGATATGCTAAGGTGAAAAGAAGGGCACCTGAGTTTTTAAAAATATTTCCGGGATTGTTTATTTTGTTAAGTGCTGTTTGTATTTTCCACTTTAAAATTGTAGGATTATCCCACTAGTTGGCTAGCTCTGCTCAGTATCATCAGAAAACTTTATTTCTCATGGATTATAGAAAAGTTATCTCAACAACATTGACATAGAGGTTTTTGCTATAGTGGTTAAGGTACGCTGATTTGAGAGAACTTGAAACAAAAAATGGTCTGATAATATGAGCTTTATTGTCAGGTTCGACCTGACATATTCTAGACGGTGTGGGTATGGGCCTTGACCCAGCCACAGCTGACCCAACTACCTAGGAGGAGAGATTATCCTTTTACCTTTTACTTATCTGTTAGTTATGGTTGTTAGAATAAATTTAGTAAACTGGTTGGAAGCCACACGCTAAGGGAGTATTTCGGCCATTAATAAAGTTAAGCAATAAAGATTCTTATCTTATTGCTCTTCTCTTCCCTTGCGCCGGCAGCATTGCTGCCACTGTCACCCACGACAACAGATCACCTGCATCCTCCTGAGCAGTTGATCACCCCCTGCACCTGATCACCTGACATTTAGCTTGTGCAGTAGCTTTTTGGCATCCATGATCTATTGCTGGCATCAAAGTACGTACCACAGCAATGATGTTTTTGCCTATTCGCACCCAGTGTTGTTGTATTACAATTTATCTTTTTTTTTTAGTTTCTTTACTGTCATCACCTACATTCTATGTGAGAACTAAGTCTATTGTTTATGCATGCAATTATTGCAACAGGAAGCTATATTGTTAGAAGGCTACAGATTTTTGCGCATTGATGGTACCACCAAGGTTTCAGACAGGGAAAGAATTGTTAAGGTTTCCCTCCATGTTTTTTTTTTTTTGTGTTATGCCATGGAGTCATTTATATTTGATCCGTTGCTAACATATTATGTATTTCCATCCTCTAGGATTTCCAAGAGGGTCCTGGAGCTCCCATTTTTTTGCTGACTACACAAGTTGGTGGGCTTGGACTTACACTCACGAAGGCTGCTCGTGTCATAGTAGTTGATCCTGCTTGGAATCCAAGGTACCGAGAAAGTGACTTTTCCTTATCGATGGTTTTGGTTTGTTAGGATGATTGCTGCTGTAAATTTTTATTCCTCAACACAAACATGTTTTTCTTTTTCCAGTACAGACAATCAAAGTGTTGATCGTGCTTATAGGATTGGGCAGACCAAGGATGTGATTGTATACCGTTTGATGACATCTGGAACCATTGAAGAAAAGATATACAAATTGCAGGTTCAAATATGATTGAAATTTTTTACTTGCAGGGTGTGTTATCCGCATCTAATTATTTGAAGAAATGATTAGAAACATTGTTAAAAGGGCAGGCATCTTTGACCTGATTTACATGGTGATATTGTTATAATAGCTCTTTGTGTTTCTCTGTCTACCTTGACGGCTTTGACGCTAGTGGCATTTGTTTTTTAGGTGTAAAATTAGCCATCAATTTTTATTGTAGTGAACTAATTTTTTTTATAGGAGACATGGATTGTGATATTTTTATTGTAGTGAAGTAATTTTCTTTATAGGATACATGGAATGTGATTTGGGATTGCAGGCACTTTTTACTGGGTTGTGCACTGACATGTTTCCAGGACATCCCTAACTTAAAAGTTCTATGCGTACACTTCCTCAAATTGCATTTGAAAACTTTTAGTAAAAGAAAGCTAGACTGTGGCTGTTGTGATATAATGCCATTTTCCCCAGGTCTTCAAGGGGGCTCTATTTAGGACAGCCACAGAGCACAAAGAACAAACACGCTACTTCAGCAAGAGAGTATTTATCCTGATACTGTTTCTTGTCATTATTTGGTCATTGTCCTACTGGATACTATAGTTGGTTTTTTATGTGTATCATTCAGGATATTCAAGAGCTTTTTAGTTTGCCAGAACAAGGTTTTGATGTTTCCCTAACACAAAAGCAATTGCAAGAAGAACATGGACAACAACTTGTCATGTAAGACGTATATATCTGTTCTCCCAATTCATGCATAGTTACTTTGTTTTTGATGAGTTGACTGCATGGTGGGTATCTTGATAAAGGTTGTGTTGATATTTACATTAATGGCTGTTTTTTACATTTGACATCAGCAATCTGAGGCTCCACTATATTTTCACACATTCTAAATTGAAATAATTGTGATAATTATTATGGTATTAACCAGGCAGAAAGTGTACACAAAAATGCTGGGGGTCCTCCAGGTTTTAGATGAGTTTATCCTTTCAGCACATGATAATGGTGTACCCCCATCAAAACATAGCTGCTAGCTTAGAAATGAATTTGCTGGTCAGAGAGCTGCTGAGTCCATTCACAATGGGTGCAGATTGTTCTATGTTGAGTGTTGAGGAACTTTTTTCACCGTGAAATTTATCTTGCAGGGATAAATTCTTGAGGAAGCACATAGAATATTTGGAGCAACAAGGAATAGCGGGCGTGAGTCATCACAGCCTCCTATTTTCTAAAACAGCAATCTTGCCTACGTTAAACGAGAATGATGCATTGGACAGGTTGGCGTTTTCTGCCTTTAATACATACCAGCATACATTTCTTATTATGCATGCAGAGTTTTTTCTAGCTATAGCTAGGAAGGCATATTTCAAAGTGTATATAATTGTGCTGTTTCTGCGTGCAGCAATCCTCGAGCCATGCCCATGATGGCCAAGCAATACTACAAGGGATCCTCATCTGACTATGTTGCCAATGGGTAATAAGCAGCCTCAATCAGTCTTTGTGTGCAGCTAGTGCGACTGGGTCGTACTCAGCGACATGACTGTACATTTTGATGTAGGGCTGCCCATGCGTTGAAGCCAAAAGATGAACGATTCACTGCCAGAACATACCCTCCGAGCAACACAATTTCAGAGAGCCCTGAAGAAATCAAGGCTAAAATCAACCGATTGTCACAAACCCTTACTAACACGGTAAATTGGACAGTTAAATTGATCTTGCAATTGTACGTAATCTAAGAGCGATAAATTGTTGTAGGCGATGGTGTCGAGGCTGCCCGATGGTGGAGACAGGATAAGAAAGCATATAAAAGAACTAGACGAAAAGCTGGTGGTGATCGAGTCTTCTCCTGCGCAGTCCTCTTCGAACAAGGAGGTGATCTGCTTGGATTTGGATGACCTCAGTGCAGACATGCAAAACATACTGACCGTTTAACATCTCTTTGGCCTCGGCTATCTTCTGTTTTGGATGCTCGTGCTAGTCACCAAGGTGTGACATGCCGGACGAACTAGGCACTGGCTGGCCTTGTTTGTAAATAATTATTTTTTTTAATACTGACTCGCGGACGGTTATGGTGCAATGTTGCTTTCTTATCTATTGAGTTGTTGAATTTGGCATGTCGATGAAGGCAGGTGTCATTTACCTAGCAGCATTTCTGATTCTAACAATCTAACCTCGGTGCCCGCTAGTCTTATCAGTCAAACCGGGGAACCAGCTGCCATGATCACCTCACCGCAGGATCCTTGGTAGGACAATTCAGCTATTCATTTTATAGCCTGCCATCCAACATCCATGCCCATTTCTGCCTCAATTTCTTCGACTTCATGAATGGTGAGACGATTTGTCTTATAAAACTTTGCAGTACTCGCGATCTAAGATCGCACGCCATGCTTTTAAGACCTTTCTCTTTGGATTTCTTGTGATTCGAGGAATATTGACACGAAATCATCTGAACCAAATTGAGCTTACAGTAGTGTGAAGATAAATTATTTGTTGCTGTGCTTTTGACAGATATGTGCTAATTTCCGTGGATATACAATGTCTTAATCCACAAGGATGCATGTAGTACAATACAGTTGTTGGAGGAAGGGTAGCACTTACATTTGCATATGCTCCCCCGCTCTCTTCAATGGAATCTAGTAAAAGACCATGTTCAATTTCAATGGCAGACCGCAGACGCTTAGAAGGGTGCTTAGTTTTTTTCGCCACCGAGGGTAGCACCTAGTGCTTAAATAAAGAGAAGAGACGCTTAACTAAGCACTAATGCTTAGAAAATACTTAGTGCAAGTTGTACAGTATAAGCATCTATGTAGCTATCTTTGCATTGTAACGTAACAATTCTGTTTAGGTGCTTAGTGATGTGCCATCACTCTCTCTCGTTAACCATCGATGCATAACCACCCTGCGTTGTGCATGGCCTAAGAATGACACTAGGTAACAACAGAGGGAGAACAATATGGGTTTTCATCTTTTTTTTTATTAAAAAAAATGTCATTTTGATGGGAAGGGTAGAGGCAAACCCAAAAATGAATGAAGGGGTGGGGAAGAGCAGAGAGCTCGAATCAGAGGAGAAGGGCGAGCAAGGCGTTGAAGATGGTCTCCGGGTTAGCCCACCTCCGTCTTCGCGTATTGGTGTTGGTGGTGATTGCACTTTGCAGCTGGTGGAGCGGATCGTCCACCTGCAGCAGCAGATTCCTCTGCAAACGCAAGAACGCAATGCAGCCAGCATCAGCAATCAGCGATCAGCGATCAGCAATCAGCATGTGAATGTGTGAATGTGAATGTATATGGGGGGCAGAGAGAGCGCGAGACCTTGGTCGCGTCCCTGAGAGACCCCCAGCACTCGATCCGGTTGTACTTGGCGGAGGTGGAGTGGAAGTGCACCCACACCGTCGCCTCCATCAGCTCCGGCTGCTCCGCGAACAGCGCCGCGTCGCCGTGCACCACCGCCTTGAGCACCTTCACAGCAGGGCAGGGCAGAGCAGACATACAGGTCTCAGCACACGTCTCAAGCAGGTGGATTAATTTGTACTTGTAGGAGCACGTACCAGCGGCAGCTCCTTGGAGAAGACGTAGTATCGGAAGCCGGCGGCGAGCTCCTGCAGGAGGTTGAGGCTGCCTCCGCCGCCGCTGACGTAGCAATGCACGTGCAGCGTGGCATCCCCGCCGCCGCCGCTGGTCATCTCCTTCCACTCCGCCAGCACGTCGTCCTTCTTGCGCCTCCACCTCCGCAGCTGCGACGCCGTGATGCGCTCCGACACCGACACCGCCAGCGTCAGCTGCGCCGTCAAGTCGCAGTGGCTCAGGGTGTAGGCCCGGGGGAACGTCGCCTGCTCGCCGCCGCCGACGAACTCCACCTTCAGCTTCGCCGCGTTGAAGCTCGTCGGAGAGCCCAGTATCTTGGCTGCCTGCGTGCATCCTCAGGTCAGGGCACTATGCATTGCGCGCGGATTAGATTTGAGCTGCGAAGGCACCAACCAGGGACGAATACGGGCGGGGTTCTGATCTCCTGCCGTCACAGCTCACCACCAAGAAACCACGCGACGGCGACGCTCCACTCCTGCCCCTGGCGGCGGCTGCGAAGCAGAGCGCGGCGCAGCGCGGCGCCATTGATCAACAAGGCAAAGGCCTAGGAGGCTAGGACACGATGATGCCTTGGCTGTTGCTGATGCTGTCGCCTGTAGGACCGTACGTGTGGCGTTGTGGCTGTGGATGACTCAGTGGTGTCCTTCCCTCGCAGCTCGCAGCTCGCAGGCGCAGCGGCCACGTCCCACGGGAGAGAGGAGGAGGCCTCACACTCACACATGGCCTCGTCCTATTGGCCGCCCCCCACTCGCAAAGGATAACGTATATGCCACACATCTCCCCGCCTCGCCACACGCCAACCACACCGCACCACCGAACCCATTCACAATTTCAAACGTACCCTCAATTACGCCACTAACATGTGGACGGTTATGCCACTAACATATGGGACGCACGGCACTTCAGGGAAATAATCATCCACATTGCCAGACAAGACACGGTAATCATACCTTACACAAATATTTTCATGGGCAATATCCCGTGGTTGCTCAATGCTCACCAATGACTGTCTGTGTGATGTACTACACAAATACTGCTCATCTCAACTGCTCCCTCAACATCAAGGCGGGTACTATTCAAAGCTCGACTAGGATGTCCCAGGCCAAAATTTTTCCTATTTTCATAATTCTACTATACGCACAGCAGCATGAGATTATACACCCATAAATAACAGAATTCAATCTAGCAAAACCTACCAGGTACCAACCCGTCTAACTCAAACTTGCATGTTGCTGAGATGATTCCTCTGAACTTCTCCTAATAGCACAAATCCACTGTCGTGGTTTTTCAATATCATCGCCGTTTGTTGTTGGTACATGCCAGCTTCCATCTTCGGATTCCTACATCAAAGAACGATAACACCAATTTTGTTGGGCCGTTCAGCGCTCATCTCACTCGTTTGTGTGCCGAGGTAAAACAGATTTGGTTCAGATTTTGATTAATTACCTGAATAACAATTGAATAAGGAGGCGGCAAGTGAAAAGTAGGAGTATGCCCCGAGAATGTCATCCTGACCTGCATAGAGTTACCTAGGATTGACTAAACTGCAGTTTTGAAAGAAAAGATAGCAACATTCCCACAGAGGAATTTTTATCCCATAAAAATATGGATAAAAGCTAATTATATGACATGTCCAACACGTCGACGACAGCCATCAGGCCTCATCACTGAATCACAACTTATGAGCAAGCTGCCCATCATCTCATCAAAATGGAACAGCAGTTAAGCAGACAAACTTCCAAGCAAGAAACGCTTTTCAATGGGTTGTTCGGCACGTTAGGATGTGCAGATTTCATGATTGAGTTCTGCAGATAGAAAACAGACCTGATGTTTTTCTTTCCATCTGGGAAAAAAACTAGTCCCAAGCACTTGAAACAAGTGGTCCCGCATCTCATCATTTGTAAGAAGCAACGACCGGCAACTAACAGCTGCATACAGCCAATACCTGCAGCAGAATAGCAAATAAAATGATTTTCAGAGATTGACAATTAGAGAACAGTGCAAGGCTCACAAGTTAATCCTTGAAACATGGGAGAAAAAAAAAATCATATCCCAAATCACTCCCTCGAATCCCTCACCCTTATCGAAACTTACATAGTACTGTGAACAGAAAATCTCACTTGATTGTGAGCATATGACCAACTAGTCATTGGTAGGCAACACAGCTAATAATGCTTTTGCTTCAGATGAATTTACTGTTGCTATGTCAAACAGGAAACATGGTCTCACCAATCATCATTGGAACCAGGAGGAGTAGCATACAGTATTCCGGCACTCTGCCAACTCCGTAGAAGCTTCTGATTATGTGGATCTATTGCAGGACCACCAGTTACCCTGTTCCTATGCAAAATGATCAGTGGCAGTTTCTTTGATTTGGTTATTCTCTGTACGCCATTTACAACAGAGTTCACCTACAAGAAAATTATGGTTCAGAATTGACAGTATTATTATCAGTCCGTTGGTCTTGTGGCATGAACAATCATATCATAGCTTACTCCTTTGCAGGACAAGCTCCTCTTACCCGAGAAAAATTGAAAGATTTACGATCATAAAGACCAACATTAGCAGCATCAATAACAGCATCAAATGGTCCATGGAGACGGAGCCAATCCTGCAGAGATCAGGTTCTCAATTACACAGAGAAGCTTACAGGACAGCAGATATGCAGGTAAATCACAGGTAAGAGAACGAAATATTGTGAAGCAATCCTTTCCCGTAGGAAGTAAATTTATGGAGTACAACCAGGTTCTACATGGTAAAAGATTTTGGTTATTAAGTGTAGAACTGTAAACACCATAGGTGAAGTGTCGATCAATAACACATTGATTGAGTGCCGACTAAGACCGTGCGTATTACCACATAAATTTATGATGGTAACAACAGTATGAAGTTCCACCAGTCATAAGTGATTTCTGACGTTGTGCGAAGTTTTGTAAAGTAGTGACAACGACCAACAGCGATACTTACTTTATAACTCATAGGCCTGGCTCATCTTCAGCTATGAGAAAATATGATAAAAAAACATGGCCAAACAAGCAGCTTAATTTGGGACCAATAAGCTCTCCTCTGATTGTGTTAAGCCCTTCAAGTAAGCTGAAGTTAGTGGAATTTGGACTTTTATCATCAAAGAAGCCCCAGTCAGGCCAAACAATCAATTTATCCGCCTTAGTCCTTAGTGCTGGATTTTGCTAAAGGGTGCATTTACATGATATAACTTGCTAAGAATGGTTGTGATGATATAACATGTGCAATGCCACAAACAACATGGTTGTCCCCCCTCTAAAGAATATAGCGCTGCAAATTATAAAATCAGATCTAAGCCACTCTAAAACTCTTTTATCAGAGAAAACGATCAGATAGGACTCTAAAATTATTATCCTTTTGCTGCTTATTGAACTCCATGAATGGTTTGCACTGAAAAAAGAAGTGGCGTATTGATTGTTGGCACATATCATAGGAACGTATTCTAAACGGCCGAAGCCTGAAGGAAGCTACAGCACGTATAAGATCTGCTCACTGAACTTGTGACTTGTGGGGTGGTGAAAGAAGCGGCACCTGAAACTGGCCAAAATGGTTCTTGAGCTCGCGCTTGGCTGCAATTTCAACGAGCGACTTGGCAAAGTTGTCTGTCTCAGATGGATCGATGTCTATGCACACAAGCCTCTGTCCGCAGTGTTGGCATGTCCCGTTCTTGTCCATCTGGGTTCGTGCAACGCTCCATTGGCCCTTGCCAAGCCAGCCTTGCCCATGCCAGCCGCCGCCACCCTTCACCACCGCTTCCTTGACTTTGTGGGCGTCCCAGTCGTCCACCCCCGCCTCCGCCGCCGCGTCCGAGCCAAACCACGCCTCAACTAGCAGGGCGGTTGCCTCACAGACCTGCCTCGCAAGCACGCGCGTCCTTTGGAGCACCCTGTACACCTCGTCGGCTCTCCGCTGGTGCGCGTTGACACGGAGCAGCGCGGCGAGCTCGGGCTCCTCGGGCAAGACGCCGGAGGCGTCCATGTGGGCCTCGACCTGAGCTGCGCCATGGGCGTCTCCGGCGTCGCAGTAGGCGAAGAGGGCGGGGCCGTAGGTGCGGAGGCGCGGCGGGATGCCGGCGGCGGCCATGCGGCGGACGAGCGAGAAGGCCATGGAGGGGTCGCGGCGCGCGGCGGCGAGGCGGGCGACGCTGGTGAGGGTGGCCTCGTTGGGCTGGACGTCGTGGGCCTCCATCCTGGAGAAGATGTCGAAGCCTCTCTGGGCGGCTTCGGGGGAGGCGGCGGCGGAGACGGAGCAGAGGTAGAGGAGGCAGTTGTAGTGGTGGAGGGAGAGCGGGATTGGGGAGGCGGAGGAGAGGGCGGCGTCGTAGAGGGCGAGGGCGGTGGGGAGGTCGGCGTCGCGGGAGCACATGTCGAGCTGGTGCTTCAGGAGCCCCTCGGGGGTGTCGCGGAGGCGGAGGCGCTTGCCGCCGGATGGCGGCGGCGTGGCCGTAGAAGAGGAGGAGTGGCGGCGCGGGCGGGCCAAGGGAAGGCCGAGGCGGCGCGGGCGCTGGGGCGGGAGCGAGCGGCGGAGCAGGCTGGCCGCCGCCGGCGGGAGGCGTAGCGGCAGCGGCATGCTGCTGCAACCCGAGGAGGCGAGGAGGAAGGGGAAGCCCAGAGATGTATCCTCTCACGCTCGCCTTGCAGCTCTCTGCCCTACTACCGTCGATATCATCGAGCCATCCATCTAAGAATCAACGTCCCCGCGAGTCCCGGGAAAAAAATGTCCTAATAATTAAAATGAGAACGTATCCAATGCACCCAGCCATCCCGTGCAACCCTGCAACCAAGCCACCTACAGCCGTTGGATCAAGATCCTACGTTAAAAAATCCCATCGCATGGGCATTTAACAAAAGCACACATGCTTCTCTCTCCTGCCTTTTGTCTCAGAAGCTTCATTGCAATCGCCGGGTCAGCGGAGAGGCAAGGCGGTAATGCAAGGCGAAGCGGCGACGTCGGAGGTCAAGTAGGCGGGGCCGATGTCTCCCGAAGACAAGGCGGTTGGGGGGGTGGGCGGCGGTGGTAGGACAACCGACGGCGGCGGTGGTGAGACCTGATCGTGAAGTCTGATGCCGTTGAAGGTGGAGGCGGGAGCGACGGAGGTGGGGGCGGGCGGCGAGGGGTTTTGAGAGCAGCGGGGTTGGGGGAAGCCATGGGCATGGCCATTTTGCAATTTTCCCTTTACCAACAATGCGCAGGCGGGTGCCTATTTGCAAAATTCCCGTGAATGAATCCTAGGCGTTTGGTTTTGATCGAATGGTCTTGGTGGCTTGGTTGCATGGTTGCACTGGATGGCTGGGTGCATAGGATATGTTCTCTAATTAAATACTAATGTATAATGCACTGCGAGTCACGGCGCAAATGCAATGCTATTGCTAGCCAGCCCTACCTCAGTCGCACCTCGGGCACTATTTGCTACGGAACAACATATTCGGATCGGTTTGCCCGATCAATGGCACGTGCGGCTAGAAGTTGTGCTTGGCCAGTCAACCCCTAAGTAGGTTCTGTATTAGACATAATTTAAACTCTAAATAATGCAATAGTATAAATTAAGGTGAAGACTCATTGTATCATCAATCTTAAATTAATAAAAGTGGAATCCCACCCTACATATTGCGTTGCGTTGGGGCGCTAGCGGGTTGCACGATTCGTGGGTATAGCGGGCATTGGCATGTGTGAACACCGATTTATGGTTAACAAGTTCATCTTCACGTGCATCTTTGTGCGTGAACAACTTCATCTTCACGTGCATCTTTAGACTCCGCTCCGCTCCGCTCCACTCCGGCCCAAGCCTCCCGATGACGGACCTCCGCCCTGATCCATCAGAAGTTAGCCTTCTTTGAATTTGGATCATAACTCAACAGTTTATGATAAGCGCCAACGGAAGGCGAGATTCTGCTCCGCTCCGGCTCAAGCCTCCCGGTGACGGACCTTCGTTCTGCTTCACTCCGTCAGAAGTCAACCTTCTTTGAATTTAGATCATAACTCAACAATTTATCACAAGCACTGACGAAAGGCGAAATCACTTCGTCGAAGGCAATACTAGGCAACCGGCACATCACAGTTTACAACAAGTCAGCAACACATGAGAAGTATGATCAAGTTAGCACTCCGGACACAACACGAGTACAAAACACCACCACCCAAACTCACTCACCCCCACATAGTAATAATAATAATGAATTGAATCTGCTGTAGTACACAATGGATTTCTCCCATAAACAGCCACGGCAAGAATAGCCACCCCAGTAATGTATACACCGATGCAATCAGGGCATTCCTTTTGATATAATCAATTTTCTCCCTAAACATAACAAAAACCAACCCGCTATATTATCCATTCCTTTAAATTCCACTAGTCTCTCTGTTTCTTTTCTTCCAAGGATTTTGGTGACAACAGACAGATCAATGCTGTCCCCAGTGTCCTGTGTTGCTGGACTGCTGGTTGGTACCACATCTCATGAAAGACCAAGATTCTTAAATTTCATGTGGTCGCCACATTGTCTTTTGGACAAACAGCAAACCTTCTTTATCTTGGGAGTACGACATCCGAACCTCCCAATGCAGTGATTTCACAATAGACTGCACCTCATTTATTGTTTCCATATTATCCCTAATAATCAGCCTGCCTTCTGGCCTCAATATCCGATCCACCTCCACGATCACTGCCAATAGTTTACACCTGACAACAACAACAATAATGGCACTCCATGTCATGGCAGTGCTAAAGGGCACGATGTATCCTTCTCTATGCACATCTAACTGTACAGATCATATGAGCAGAAAGCGAGTGTGATAATTCAATAGCCAAATCATTAATTCACAACAATTGATGAGTCCAAGGAGGGCAGAAAACATGAACATGTTCTTCATATATTATACAGCAGGGAAAATCAGCTCATTGATCAGTTAAGTTGCAACACGAACTGTAGCTTGCACATGAATGTACCAGGTCTATTGCTATCAGATTCTTTGGAAGTACCATTACCTCTTTTTAATCTTGGAGAAAAGATGGTTCGCGTGCAGAAGATCATAAGTTCTCGGGTATGTGCTAAATGACTCACACCAGTCATGGTAAAGTCCAAACAATCCACGCTCGTATATAATTGGAAGTGTGTCAGGCGAATCAACTGGAATCACATTCATGACCCATACCTTCAAATCTAGCAAAGCAGCTGCAAACCTATAGGAGAAGTGGATGCAAGAAATTAGTGTGATGTGGTGCGATATGGTACATTTGTTGCTTCAGGACATGCAAAAACTACTGGTTGGAAAAGGACTGCTGATGTAGATTGCAATGAAAGAAAACCACAAACTGGATGTCCATAATATGTTCAAAAGGACATGAAGGAAACATGATATGTTCAGAAGGACTGATATGTTACTATGAAAACAATTGCTATGTTCTTACCCTCCATATGCAGCTTTCATGTCCATAACATTTCTAACAGCAGACCAATCAATACCTAGGCCATTCATATATGAATTGCGTATGACCCGTTTCCAATGTTCATAGTCTGCTTGAAAATCCTCAGGAGCAGGCTTCCCATAGACTCCAGCCTCTGAGCTTTTCAGCCAATAAGGTGGCCTCTCCAACCTCAATGGCCATTCCTCTGGCCACTGTGAACCACGGATGGCACGATCTACGGGCAACTTATACATACATGACCGTAAAGAAACATTCCTGAATGGAAACAAGACATTTGATGAACCTGAAATTAGGTACAAGATTTCGCGATAAGCATTTGAATATAGAAGCTGTTCAGAACACTTGCCAGGATGCATCAGGATCATCATACTCTCCACAGAGTGGAGGGTTTGCTGTGGGCCTTTCCTCATAGCAGCCGTTGTCCATCGGCTTTCTAAAGATTGCTATACCCACACCATTTACCCTATCTTTTACTTTATTGACCATTTCCCAACACATTGACCTTGTTAGAGCAGACATTGCTGGAACAATGAAATACAAAAATAAATATTAGATAGCAAAATTGCTATTTCACTACAGCAATCAGTTGACAAGGATACCAGCAAGCAGCAATACTGCAATAGTACATCCAAAATGCAAAATTTTGAGGTCAAAAGTCGTCACTCGTAAGTGAATTTACCTTCCCAAATTTCAGCATCTTCTGGAAGTTTCTGGTATACAGGAGTAGCAGACCACACAAAGTAACCGCCAGGCCGCAATAGTCTGTCCAATTCCAGCAAGAGCTTACCACCTATCACATAGCACACATATTATCACAAAACAGCGACACAAAGGTATGGTTTTGTACCAGAAGAGGATTCCTGTGACATAAAGCACCTTCAATATGCCATGGTACCCTGCAACGCGCACAATGGACAACATCAAAGACCCTGCCAGGAAATGGGAGCCTTTTTGTGCCCATAACAGCAGATATAGCAGGAATACCTCTCTCGAGAGCAAACTGCACCTGAGCTTCATGCTCATCTTTAGGTGCAAATGACATTGTAAGCACATCTCTGTCAAATAGATATCCTCCAAAGCTAGCAACTCCACAACCAGCATCTAACACCACACGGGTTCGTTTTCCCCATGCTATATCCTTCTTTGCCTGCACAGTAGCGTCAAATATGTCAATCAAACAACCTCAGTTTAACAATTTTACTCATGGGATGGTCATGGTATAACTACACTGAATTACTCAACCAAATGAATCATCGTTTTTGCAAGGAAACATAATTATACCCCCTTTAATTGCATTTGGTCTGAAACTTTAGACAAACAAGCATAGCTACTGCATAATTTGATTCAAAAAAAAATTTGTGCATGCCGCCTATTCAACCCATTAGAATTAGCTGTGGCATGACATGTCTATAATCACTTCTCATGAACTAAGTCTTGCGATAAATTTTTATTTTGACCATGTACAAGATTTGCGGTCATCATTTATCAACGTTGAGAAATGGTCTAATGAGCAGTTATAGGGCACAATAGTAATCGCAGTTGATACACATAGAAATCACACAAATGTTACCTCCTGAATGAAATCGATGTAGTGTAATGCGCCACGTTTGAACTGAGTTCCTCCGCCCGGAAACATTAGGTGCTCCCCAGAGACCTTAACCCAGTTTTGATGCCCCTTGTATTGTACCAGTTTAGTGTGAGGAACATTGCTGTACCATATCTGTGCGAAGAAACCTCAAGTAAATACACTAATCTTAGAAGATGATTTGGTGCAGGTATCAAGACACATAAATGGGCAACGTAGACCTGATCTCTGCTCTTAGGCCACCTTATCGGATTCCTATACCCCTGCGGGAGAGGGACAAGGCAGGTTGGGGGCTCTTGAGGGCAATGCCGTTCTCGGTGTTCATAGTGTTTGGTAGTCCGAAGCTTCTTGATAGCTTTCACATTGTCAAGGCAGGGAATATAATCAGCTCCAGACTCAACATTGCAGAGCTTCCAACTATAGCTCGGTGAAATAGTGGATGAGACAGTTAAAGTGTGCTCCTTGTTGGGCTCTGCAGTTTCAGCTTGAGTAGGCCATGCCCCCCTGTCTGTTCCATTCAGAAGCTCTGCTCCACTCCCAACCGCCGGCTTCCCCTTGTTTCGTGACTGATTCTCCTTCAGCTCTGGGACATCGGCTTGTTGATTATTCCCACTGGAGGCTGTCGCAGTGTCTTGGTTTGCAGGTGGCACATGGGCATGGGCGCTTTCCTCCACCGCCACCGGGGTCGGGTCATCACGCTGAGGCACAAAAGGGCGGACCTTGGGGTGAAAGGGAGAGAAGTCAGCCGGGGTGACGACGAGCATGGACGAGGCCATCCACACCCCGACCAAGCAAAGCGCCACAAAGACGGCGACGGCGGCGGTGGAGCTGCAGCAGCAGCCGCAGGAGGAGTGCTGCGGTCGCCTGACATCCAGCCGCGTGTGACCGTACGCCATTGATTTCTTCACATCCAGCAGCAAGATTGATTGCTGCACTGTGACAGGAATTCCTCTCGCAAGATTAGTAGGTACGACTGATCAAGGAATGCACTAGGACAAACCAGAGAGGGAAAAAGGAAAGGAAATCGGGGGAAATTACCAAGACAATGAGGCAAGAGGATCAGAGCAAAGAATCCACTCCAGTGAAAGTAGCTTAGCTTTTCCTGGCTAATCTACCACCACTGGCGCTGGCGGGATCTGCGCAAGAGCGAATTCTTCCGTCTCCGTCCGTGAAGAGCAGGCGACGTCTTCAATTCCGACTTCCAACCAAGATTTGCACCTGCACCTGCACCTGAACCTGCACCTGCACTTCCTTCGGCTTAGTGCTGGGTGCTGGCTGTCAGCCTGTCACTGGTAAAATTCCGAATTTTCCCAATTGGCAATGGCAATGGCTTTTGTTACTTCTGCAGTTTTGCTGTCCAAGAAGAGCCCGGCCCAGCCCAGCCCAGCCCAGGAGACGAAGATTCCGTTGACCCCACCAAACAAGCAGCAAGCGAGCTGAGCCCTGCTCCTTCAACCTCCCGCAACCCGCATCCATCCTCCGTTCCTCCCGTGCACAGTGACCGAGCTTCTATCATTCGATTCCAGCCAGGCCCCTTGCTTTTCTTTTCCTGGATCGATCGATTTCTTCCTTGGCCTGCTCCGATCCCCCTATCAAGAGAAAGATCCTTTGCGTCGATCCATCTCCTCCTGCTGCCTTGCCTATCCATCATGCATCTTCGTCTCACAGGGAGGGGGAGGGTTCTACGCTGCTACCTGCAGCCTGCACGGACTACATCTGCCTCATCCATTCCAATTTCCTTTCTTTTAAGTTAAAAGGCGATCACGTAACAAGTCAGGTAAGGTACCACCTTATTCCTTCCTTCTTTAAGCATTGGGTTCGATGGATTTCATCGGCAACTTGATAAATTTGCAATCTTTTTTACTCCTAATGCCATGTGCATAGATGAATGAATCACTATCATCAGGGGGCCTTACCATGGTTTTGGTAGGGTGATTCATCGATATATTTGTCTAATGCTTACCTTGCCCATCCTGTGCCTTCAAGCTTCAACCAATCACTTTCACTATCTGCAGCACGCCACGCAATGAAGCACTAACCGTTTTTTTTTTTGTTTCTTGTTCAAAGGCAGATAAGGTACAAGGTCGAGAGATGATCATTTGACTCGAAATGGGCCTTAAGGAGCAGAATGTGCTGCCAGATCACGCCAGGGGAAAACATGATGCCATCGAATCCCCTACTTCAGATAATGATCAGAAGCTGAGTTTTCCCCGCGTATCAAACTGCAGCACCGACAAGGATTCCGGCCTCTCACTTTGCCGGGTGTGCCATTCTGTGGAAGCTGATTTGAGAGGCGAGTCTGCCTTGGATTTCTTAGGCATTGCACCACCTTCACGAGATCCTTCATGTGGAAACCGAACTGACAAGAACTCGAATAGTGATGCCACCAAAACTTGTAAAGATGCCTGCGATGCTCCCAGATTTGTCGAGTTTATAAGCCCTGAGGGGGAGATATTTGTATGCGCTACTGATGTCGAATCGGGCCCTTTTCATCAACATGATGATCTCATTGATCTAGGCTGCTCTTGCAAGAACGAGCTTGCTCTTGTGCATTATGCCTGTGCGCTGAAGTGGTTCATCAGCCATGGATCCACTATATGTGAGATATGTGGAAATACTGCGTCAAATGTAAAGCCTGCGGATTTCAATAAGGTTCTTGCATCCTTAAAAGATTATGAAGCTCTGAGAGAAAGGACATCTACAGGGGAGCTTTCTTACGTGCATTATGGGGCAGATACAGGTGTCGATCCAGACGCTGTTGCAGCAATACGAAGACAGAGGCTTAGTGAGATATCATCTTGGTTCAATCCTCATAATTCACATGTAGCTGTCCCTCAGGGGCACATCGAACAGCCGGCGGTTAGTCCAAGTAATAATTCTGTAGAGCATAGTATTTTGGCAGCCAGGGCTGTGCATTCAAGATGGACTTTGGAGGGTACTGGAATTTTTGTTGCAGTTGGCCTAGGTATTGTTATTCTTGCATGGTTAGTTGCTCCACATGTTGGCAAGGTATGAAATATCTCTCATATAGCTCTGATATTTTTTCTGTGTGTGATATTACTACAGTTTTTGACAGGAATGAATCAAATTTCTTCTACTTCTATTTTTATAGGACAGGCTAACAAACTTTATATTTTTATGCAATTAAATTACTTCAAAATAATTTGGGACAACCATTCTAAGATGCACTGATGAAAAAAAATTATGTAAAGCAGGTGCAAGTTCTATCCATTTATCTCCTGAAGGTAGTGAACATCTTTAATATCAGTGCTTACTGTCGTTGTTGTGCACCAACATGTACTTTTTATCTGATGATATGTCTTGTGTTTTTGTTATGAAAGTGCATTTAGATGCATATATGCCATTATAACCTCAAGGTTGTACTCTTGTCACGTTCACTTGTTCAGGTTGTACAATGTGCCATGTGCAAATGTCTTTCATTTCTCTAGACTGGCACCCAGTACTATCTTTTGGTCTAAGTACAGTATTCCGATCGATCAAACATTGATGAGAAGTATGACTTGTTTTTATATTTCTGTGCAGAAAGCTGCTGTAATTTGTCTCCATATGCTTCTAGGAGGTTTATGCGCATTGACTATAATAATCTCCCTGAGATTTGTAAGTAAACGATGTTCTTTCACAGTACATACCACTTCCTTGCCACATTTTGAACTGTAACTGCAATCCAATATTCAGCTGATGGCACCTTTCCTGCTAGAGTCACTGTTTCAATTTTTTTTCTTAAAGGGCCAAATCAGGATTTTATAAATCTTGGTGTGCACACGCTCGATTGAGTTTTGACGCTTGAACCCAGGTGGCGATGTTTCTATGAATTCTTGAGGCATAACCTTAACTATCCTGTGTTTGCAGGTTTTTCCAAGAATCCAGTATGGTTCTATGCGATGTTGGGCAATTTTGCTCGTGTTCTGGTTCCTTGTCTTTGGAGTTTGGGCTTCACGAACTCACAGCACACGCTCCTCATGAGAGCATGTATGTACATATATATCCTCAATCACTGAGAAACTAGGGTTGCTTTGTAATGCAATCATCCACGGCTGTAATAGGTATTTGTGTCCTTGTGTATATTCACCCTATATCATGTATCATGTTTGCCTGCTTTGAATGAAATATTTCAGATGTATATGCATATGCTTGACCCAAAAAATCTAGGAAAATTATATCAATAGATGTCACAGTAAATTGCTACTCACCTGAGATACAAGTAGTGCACTACTGTTGAACCTTGAAATAAATAAAATGGAGAATAACAACGAAAAACTATTTTTTATTTTGTGAAGCGTCATGGACTTGGATCTTTGGCTGTTTAGCAACCCAACTGATAAAGATTGCTCCAGCTCCGTACTAACATCTCCTATAGTCTACCCTTCTACCAACGCCCTTGTGCACAAAACGTGAGGTGTGAGTCACCTTGACGTTATGAAGTGCCCTATCATCATGACTGTGGTTCACCCTTGGTTTCTTTCTATCCATGCGAATGATAACCCGATGATTTCTTGGTCTCAAAGACATCTCCAGATGAATCTTTCGCCTATCACCTGACCTCCTTGAAAATGATGTTTCAAAATCACCAGAACTTGGAATGTATAAACGCCGAGTGGTATCCTCTGATTTATTATCACCTGAAATTGAGTAGAAGTAGTCTTCAATGTTGTGTGAACGTCTCCGTTTTTCACCTGCGCGCTTCACATTCCTCATTTTGTTACAGATAAGCACGCAGCCATTCCTGCAGGCTGAAAAGGAAGAGCCTATGCAAGACCAAACCATTCGGCAGACCCCTTTGCAGACACAACCGCATACTCCCACCTTGTAGATCAGGTAAAATAACACCAGGGCTGCATGTGTTGAGAAAAAGATCATGGCCTCACAGATTTAACCAGCAGATGTCCCAATATGAATATGGAGAGTTTTTTTTTTTTTCTCTTAGTATGATACGTATACCTAGATAAAGAAGAAAAAGTATGGCTGCCATCTTTACAAGGTTTGCTACACAGAAATTGTCGATGTAGCAGATTAGGTCCCATGCTGAGCCACTGACGGAACTGTGTGAAATGTAGCAAGAAAGGTAGCTGCTTAATCCCCAAAGAAAAGAAAGGCTTGATACATGAATACCTGTCGTTCTGCTATTTCTGATTTGTAAAGATGCATACCTGCATGTCTCGCCAGAAATGAAGTCAGCGATGGCTTTGGTGAAGCCCGACAGGAGAGAGTCGATGATGTTCCCCATCGCTGGTCACGACCACAGCGGGGGAGAGGAGAGTAGAATTTCAAAGGTTGCAACCGCAGCCCGTCGTCCCATGGAGAAGAACCAACTTATTAACCGCATTTTCCTCAAAAGAACAACTTGTTAACCGCATCCTTTTTTTTTCATCTGTAACTCCCGGTCCTGGTGTGCAAGTGTTTACACGTTAACTGCGCCTACCACTCTACCAGCATAAGCGTGTAAAAAAAAAAACACGTCATAATATTATTTCCAACGGTATACTTCAAATATCATTTTTCCTTCACGAAAAGATTCCGATTCACTATGATGTTCTAATAAATTCTTTTTATGGTTCTCTTAAAATTTTCTTTTATGCATTCTCTTTTAAAAAAATTCTTTCTCCATTGTCTTTACGAATTTTTCTAAGGGATACTGCTAGAGATGGTGAGGAATGAAATGAAGGGAAATAATATAGGAAAAAAATGGAAAGGTAATGAAATGAAGAGAAAATGGTTGGAGATACTCTAACTACGTTCCTTTACAAGAAAATATCTCTTTTTCTCTCAGCTATACACGCTGATTAAGTTACAACACCAATAACCCTAGTACCCTACCTCATAATACTCTGCGTATCTAACATTATCACCTCAGGACATACTAAATACATCATCCAAAAGCACCAAGGAATCTGTTCCTATGTGCATGTGGTAGAACAAGTATTCTGACAAGATTACACTAGTTGGTGGTAAAACCCTTCCGATGGAATACCAACATCATCATTCATCACCTTTCACCCAGTACTGATTCTAGAAGGGCCTCTTCTTCCTCCTGCAGGGAAACACCACATCAACGATAAACCAGTTCAGACACAGAATTTCATGAATAATATCCACATAAAAATTTACAACTTAGGAGCTAAATAACAAGTATTATGTGGCGTACCACCAAAGCAGTAAATTCTGTCTCTTCGTCTATAGCATCGACAATGCTAGGGTCGTCCATGAGATCCTGCTCACAGCACACATTAGTATTTCCTGTGGGCTAAATATAAAGTGTTTCTACATTGCACATAATACTATTCACCCTCCCAAAGAACTCTTGTTGTGGATAGTAATATTTCTTACATCTTCAGCAATACGCAGCACACCATCCTTGTCCTGCAGAAAGATATTTGTTCTTAGAGATCAATTGGAGCTCCTCTATTTAGGTGTTTAAACTTTAAAAGTATTCAGCTGGGAGTTTCTAATCAAGTTAAAGAACAAACTGACATACCTCGACAGCAACGAACAAGAGGGGATCAACCGGTGTATAAATCATATAATGTGCACCATCCTGCAGATGTCATACACATTCTAAGTACCAGCATCGCAAGCATGCCAAGGAAACACCAATTAAATAATAACGGTTCATCAATTCATGAAGCCAAGTCAGTTATACTTATACATAGCAGCGCCAGTGGATATGTTAGTTATGCTGAAGCCTTTGTTCTACTTTTTTTGAAACCCTCTAAAAGATATGTTAGTTATTCTCACCAAATTGAAGCAGCAAATCTCTACACCTTCAAACGGTACACCACCGCTATCATCACCGGAATCTGCAATATTTATAAGAGAAATCAAATAAGACCTATACAAACATATCATAGAGGATATATAGCAAGCTTCCAAAGGGATGTTGCGCATGCTAGCTGATATGAGCAACAGGCACAACATGGCCCAGGTTGCCCATGAACAACTGTCTGCTGCGCATAACACTAGTTGACAAGGGGATTATTCTTAGACTTGATGGTCTGTGTCACTGTGATATACACCTTACTTTTCTAAACAACTTATTTTAAAATTTTGCAAAGAAGAAATCATGCATGTCCAAATAACTGGGTACAGTATAAGCGAAGTCATATCAAGGGTATAACTCTATATAGTCAACACATGTTGTACAGTTATCCCATTTTGAGTTATTGACAGGTTAACTATAACCATGTTATGTTAGTTTCATTGGTTACCATGAAATTCTTGAATTGCATCTTCAGGAAAACAGAAGCCACCCCGTGCTGTATAACAGAATCTGAAAGAGAGAACGAGAGATTATAGTGTATTTAAATATGCGTCAAATACACCGATATGCCCCTTGTTTCACTTCCACCAAAAGAATTAAGCAATTTCGCATCTATGTGTTGGTTCTGTTATCCTTACCCGCTTTCTACTAAGTGCATATGTACTCTAGCGAGGGCGTACGAAACAGATGGAATGATCTGCTTAAGCTGGTCATCATCCACCTACAAAAGTAACGGTGTGTGATATAGATATGAAAAAGAAGTAGCAGCATTTTTTCCATGGGAGTGTAGACACTCATATGAAAAGAATGGACCAATTCTTTAAGCAGCAACTGCAAGCTTTGCCTGCACTACAAATGGGCTAAGTACTTGACGGGATGAACGTAGAGAGCTGGAGACATACAGCTATCCAGCCACTGAAATTTGTGCTCTTGAGGACCTGCACAGGCCTGGAAGAGAGAAGAGGGGATCTAAGTCAGGAATAGGATGGATATGGCACGATCCTGTACAGCGCGGGGTGGTTACATTACATGTCAACTGGGCAGAGAAGCATGCAGTCGTGATCCTGCGTGCTCCGGAACACCCTCCTGATGATGCACTCCAAGGGGCGGTTGTTTGTGTCATCAATCTGCGGGTGGGAGAAGAAAAGGAAGGAGTTTTGCGATGCTTCCCATATAGGAGTACGAATCGAGGGGCAAAGTAGAAACGAAGTGGCAGAAGGGGAACTGACGATGGTGACGATGCGCTTGGAGGCGGCGGCGATGCACCTGCCCTGGTCATCCAGCACGAAGCCGGCAGGCGGCTTGGGCATGGCGGCCGCCCGGGTCCTTCCAGCAAACCTCCTCTCCTCCTCCTCTTCCTCCTGGTCCTGGACGTCGCTGTAATGCTCATATTCATCCTCCTCCTCCTCCTCATCCTCATCCCGGTCATCCTCCGCCTGAGCGGGGCGTGAGCGGACAATCTCGGCGACCGGGGCTGGCGCACGGCGGGGAGGACCCCTCTTCCTGGGAGGAGCGCGCGCGTCGTCGTCTTCGTGGTGGTGCTGGTGAAGCCTGGAGCGGCGGCGGTGCTGGCGTGGGGGCGCGGCGCGCACGGAGACGGAGCGCCGCAGGGGAGCGAGCAGGAGCAGGGGGAAGTGGGGTTTGGAGGACACCGCCGGAGCCGGAGCCGGAGCCACCATAGCCATAGCCGGCGCCATTTCCACTCCTTCCGCTGCTAGTGCTAGTGCTCGCCTTCAAAAAGAAGAGAAATAAGTAGAGGAAACTGTGTGGCTATCCAGTATCCACTCCCCCTCACTGCAGACTGCTTATTGGGCCGGCCCACCGATGCCCGGCGCCGGCGGCGGCGGCGGCGCTAGGCAGTAACAGTAGCCAGTAGCACTAGCAGAGCCACTACCGCGCGCCGCCGCCTCTCCTCCTCCTCCTCCTCCTCCACGCGCGCCGCCCCCTCTCCTCCTCCACACGGCGCCGACCCTTCTCCTCCACGCGCGAGTGGTGGCGAGCGCCCAACACGGGCGCCCTCCTCCCCCGCCCCTGAGCCCATCTCCACGCGCGAGGCCTCCCCTGCCCTTCTCCTCTAGGCTGAACACTTCGGCGCCGTTGCTGGCTAGGTCACAGCCATTGCAGGTGAGACAACATCTAGTTTCTGAGGACTGGATTTGTAAAATTTGGGGGCAGAGCAGCAACCATGTCGAAGCTGCAGCTGCCGGCGGACGACAGCGTCCTCCTCCTCATCACGCACTCCAACCTCACCACCTTCTCCTCCGACATCCGCGTCTCGCAGCAGGTACCGTACGCCTTCGCCTGAATCCATGGTGCATCTCGTTCTCGCTTCTCTTCTTCTAAGTGAATCCCGCTCCCCTAGACCACCGTCGAGGCCCTCAAAGATAAGCTCTGGAGGAAGACCGGCACCGCCGTTTCCTCCATGCGCCTCGAGCTCCGCGACGATACCGGCGCCAAGATCGCCGACCTCGACCACGACGCCGCGCCCCTCGCCTCCTACTCCCCCTACAACGGGTCCTCCCCTCCCCAATCCATTGCCCTGCTTCACCGCTTTCCTTGCTTAGTACCATGCCAATCCCTAGATGAGATCTGATGTTTGGACGTCTTGCTTTGCTCCAAAGGTACCGGCTGCATGTTGTTGATCTTGATCCTTCCTCACTCACCTCTGGTGGTTGGCTGGAAGATACTTCACTCGTCGACAAGTACACAATGTCGGATGAAGCTTATAATAAGCTTGACAGTAAGCTCCCCATCCGTTCCCTTCTGTTCCCCCTTTTTCAATCTACCATTTTCTACATTAACTTGGACCTCCCATGTAATCCTCTGAGTCCTGGAATACCGTTCGGTCTATTACTTGCAAATGCTTGTAGAATTGTCCTTGCTTATTGTACATTGCTACCAGCAAATCATAAACTGCTAGAGATGTCAAGTTGCATCAAGAATTCTGCACTGATGCTGCCATGATGATTTTGCACAAACTACTGTGATTACATTACAAGTAATATAAACAGCTGAGAAAGTCTCTGCAGACATGTGTGTAAACTACAAATAGTATAGTCCAAATTCCAGCCGTTGTTTTTTCTCGTCGCCTTTTAAATGCATGAATACTTACTGCTTACAGAGCTATACCTAACTTTTGTTGCCAGATAACTTTCGAAAATTCAAGGAAAAGATGGTGGCAAAAAACCCTACATTAGATGATAAAGAAGTAAGTGCTCAAACTATGGATTACCTTGTTCCTCCCACTTTTCAGTTTTCTTACTCTTATCTCCTGCTCTTTAGCAACCGGACAAGCACATGGAGGAATTATGTGCCAACATAAAGGTCAGTTGATTGATTTGCTTGTGTAGTAGTTACTTTCAGCAAATATGTGGGTGTTTCTTCCTCTTCCTCCTCTGCCAATCACTATTATCAAAGAGGATAAATTCAGAATCTGAGTATTTAAACAACAGTACCATCAGCACAAGGCCAGTAATACACCACATTAAGGGAAGACAGAATGAACGATTAGGCCACTGGTTCTTCTCGTCTACACTATTACCAGTAGATGATCACATTCAAAGGTTATGTGGTTTGCTCAAAGCATCATTGAGCAAATACAGATTTTATCTTTGCCTTTGCTCATCTCTTCCAGGCGCTAGCAGCACTCTTGCTGTTGTCGATTCCACCACCGGCTGGTTGGCACCTAAACGCCAGCAAATAAAGATTCTATCTTTGCCTTTGCTCACTTCTTCCAAGTGCCAGCAAAACTCTTGCTGCCGTCGGTTCCATCACTGGCTGCCTAAACGCCGCGCTATAATCTTTTAAGTCGGCGACAAAACATGCTGTTTGATAATTTTCTTCCAGATCTCTGTCTATCAGTCAGATAGCCCCAGCGAGGCCTGCAGTGCAGTTTATTGTAAACCCGACCACGATGAAGCCTTTGACCACACACACCTATCTGACGGTAGAGCAAAAGGAATGCCTGATTTCTTTTCTTTTAAGATGTACGAAATGAAGATTGTACTTTTTTATTTGTTTAATATTAATTATTAAGAGTTATGTCACAGGTGGGAGATAGATGTGAAGTTGAGCCAGGTGCCAAGAGGGGCACCGTAAAATTTGTTGGCAGAGCTGAAGCTCTTGGACGTGGATTTTGGGTTGGGGTGCAATACGATGAGCCACTTGGAAAGCATGACGGCATGTATGTTCATTCTCAAACTATTACAGTGTTAACAAAATAGTAATCCTTGAGTTGGTCATTACGGCTTGGCATGCCAAGTTGTAGTGTATTTTTTTATGACAATTGGCCAGCTATTTATCGATGCATATTTGTTGCATGTTCCCAAGATGTGGCTGGTGACTAATAATGTATATTTGGAGAAATATTTACCTATCAATGTAACATTTTCTTTTGCTTCTTGGATGTTCTAGGGTGAAAGGCATCCGCTTCTTTGAGTGCCCTCATGGGCATGGAGCAATTGTTAGGCCAGAGAAAGTAAAGGTATTTTTCCTTGCTAGATGCCTAACTGGTTTTCCCTTGGGTATACGCTTTGTGAGAACCTGGCAACTGGTCCTATAATTTCACTTGGATGTTATAGCTGGAGCTGAAATTTGATTCTGCTTGCTCAAAATAATGGAAATTTGATGTAAAGACCATGTGTCCTTTAGGCTTCTTGTTCCTTTGAATGAGCCTGTACAGTTTGATTGCAATGCCATAGCATTGTAATAGTGGAAATGGGGATCAGAATGTCTTAGGATTTCACCGGCAGACTTGTTTGGTTGTGGACCTTGTGGCTATTGAATTGGCCTGTTGGATGTTAGAGAGCACTGATAATAGTCTGCATAAATGCATATTGCATATTTTTTTCCCTGTTCCTATATATTGAGCATCCACCTATTCAAAACCTCAGGAAACTGTGTCCTCTGTAGGTTGGCGACTTCCCTGAGAGAGACCCATTTGAAGAGATATAATAGGCAACGAAGGTGTGCAATTGTTGGATGCGCAAATGTTCCTGTGTGCATACTTTGAGAAGCTTCACCACTCACCATGATAATTATTTTCCGTATTTCTTCACTTTCAACGCTGGGAAAACAATCCGAGGTTCATATTCATTGTAAGGATGCTGTAGATTTCAGTATGTATTTGTTTGTTGGTGTGAGATGATTGAACGTGAAGGTTTTTTTTTGCCTTAATGACGTGCGTGTTGTGGACAAATGAGTACAAAGCACTGAAAAATTACTATAAAATATTACACCGAATTATCTGATAAAAAAACAAATTTTAACCTAACCGAATCGAATAAAACCACGAACCAAACCATAGAAGCGAGTGCGACTCCTCGCAGATGAGGTAGTGTTGTGTGACTTTTCGACGTGTTTTGAGAGTGAGAGGTGCATAAGTCCGTGGGCTTAATTACTGGGGCAACCGGTCCTGTACCCCGAGCCGCCCGTGAGGCGACTCACGAGGCGACTCGGGGCGACCTCGCCGCCGCCGCAAGAGGCCCTCCGTCTCCTTCCCGCCCCTCGCCGTCGCCGCCTCCTGCGTCCCTCCTCTTCTCGGTGGCGACGGCGGGGCCCCTCTTTTCCTCCCTCTCCTCTCCCAGATCTGGAGGTCCTCGCTTAGATCTGGAGGTCCTCGCCCGGTTTGGGGGTCGGCTCGTCGTCGGCGGTGGCGGCCCACGCTGCAGGGTCCTCCTCCGCTCTTCTGCGATCTGGTCACGCTGGTGGGGCGGCGGGCGGCGTGGTGCGGCGTGGTCCTCTCTTTGAGGAGCGGCGGTGGCCGCTGCAGGGCTACCTCGGCGTGGTGCCTCCCCCCTGTCTCCTCCCGCTCCTCCTCGTGGTACTGCTGGCTGTGGAGCGGCGTCTGCGTCTCCTCGCGTGACCTTCCCAACCTTCGCTTGCTTCTGCAGCGGCGGCGTCGGGATCCCGCTTTGTGCTCGGCGGCAGGCATTCGTCTTCGCGGTCGTCTCCGGCTCCGACTGCGGCGCACCTCTGCGGCGGCGGCGCTTTGGATCTGTGGCGACCATGGCGCTTGGGGGGGGTTCCTGGGCGAAAGCCCCGCCCATCCTTTTGGGCTGGTGATGGCGTCGCCCGCCTGGCGTCGTTTTCCTTCCTGGAGGCATCACATTGCGGCCCCCTCCCTTTGCCATGAGTGCAGAAGGCGTCCTCTTCCATGTTCATCTTCGCGAACTTCGCGAAGTCATTCTACTGTGTTGCTGTTGTTGCTTCCTGCGCGGCGGTGGCAGCTTCTTGTCAAGCATCCTTCGTAGGAGACGACTTTGGTTCCTGCCGTGCCTCCAGCGCTCTTCGTGCCTCCAGGCGTGGCGGTGGCGCTGATCGTGCATCCCAGGCCGCGGGGGCCTCTTTGAGGCCTGAGCATCCCGGGTTTTTTGGTGGCGGCGCCGACAAGTTTTCCTCCTTTTCTACACTTTGCGTCCCGTGTGGTGGTGGCGGCTGGCGACCGTGCTTCAAGTTCATGCTGCTGTAGGTGGCCCTAGTGTCTTCTTTCAGGCTTGCATCCTTTGAGGTGGTGGCGTCTAGTTTGCGTATTGTCTTCGGCCGCTTGGTCGTGCATCCCTTGTGGTGGTGGCAGTTCATCGAGCATCCCGTATGGCGGTGGCCTGTGGTGGTGATGATGATTCGTGCATCCCGCAAGGTGGTGGTGGCTCAGTCGGCTCTAGGCACCTTGCTCTCTGGTCGTGCATCCCTTACGGTGGTGGGGTCTGGAGGTTTGCCTTGGTCCTGCCTTGGCGGTGCGTCTTCCTTTGTAGTGTTCATCGTGCATCCTGTGCGTGGGTCGTGTCCGGCGTCGTGGTGGTGGTGGGCGGTTACTTGCTTTACCTAGGTGGTGGCGGTCCGTTTCTTTCGGCCGTGCATCCCTTTTGGTTTTGCTAGTGGCTGCCGTTATTTTTTTGGAGTTGTACAATTTCTTTCTTCTTAATGAAATGGCAGAGCACCTGCCCCATTCGTTCAAAAAAAAAAGTCCGTGGGCTTGATTATTGTATGTTGGCATTTTCAGAGTAAAGTACGTGGCTGCTCTAGAAGTTTCACTTAGCACTTTAAATTTTAAAATTACTTTGTCGCCATGGAAGCTTTTCTCTTTGCATCACTGCCCAAAATCAGTTGAGTCAGTTGTTAAGTACTTAGTTGGCCGTTGATCTTCCGTTGATCGCTTATCTATTACATTATGTGGAAGCCAAGACCGCAAGTGTGCTGTGTTTTAATATTTCATCCACATCACTTAAAAAATAAAAAACGAACAGATTTGAAAAATAGATGGCATGTTTTGTACATGCCATGCATTTTTTACATGATAGTGACTTGATTGCAAATCGCCTCTTGAATTTCCAATTTTAATCACCCACTGGGATTCAAATTAAAAAAAATTTAAAGAACTGAATGTGATTTTTGATATTTTGTTCCAAAACCTTTTGTTTTCATAAATGTTAAAAATGTTCTTGTCAGATTCAAATTCTAAATTCGCATTCAAGCTTTCAAATTTGCAAATTCAAAAACTCAAATCTCGATTTTCAAATGTCAAAAGTTCCAAAACAATTGAATTTGATAATTCTATAGATTGACATTCAAACTTTAATTTGATTTTTTCCAAGAAGTTTTAAATATTCAAATTCAATTCTAAAAAATTAAAATATGTTTAAATTTTGAATTCGGTGTTTAAGAATTAAGTTTAAAATTCAAAATATCAAAATTTTCATATTTATTTCTAAAAGTTTTGAATTTGTTTCTTTTTTTGTAACATGGATGCATCTCATTAAATCATCACACATTGTTGCCATGTTAGCAATTAACGAAAACTAACGTTGAACTAAGCACTTAATAGGTTTGGAGTTATGGTGCAAATAAAAAACAACTACACGAGAGGTGATGGAGTGTTTTATGGTTTAGGGGTTAAGTGAGACTTCGGTACAACTTTTAGAGCATGCCCAGCAGGCCCCCGAAATTACTGTAGCTACAGTACACGCGGGTGAAAAATTCAAACAAAAGCAGAGACGCAGAGCCTTGATACAGCACAGCACATGTGAAAAATTTTGAAATGCAGGGGCTTGATACAGCCCCTGCTGTACATGCTCTTAGGAGCAACAATGTATAATACTCTTTATTTAATTATTTTTTCTATTATATTTTATGCCAAACCTCTTAGGCACAAAATAGATAATTTAAAATCTAGCTTCGATTACGAGTTTTGGTTTTTTCGTATGCGCTAGTCAAAACAAAAAAGTCTTAGGAGATAATTAATAAGGTAATCTTGGTGCCTCGTCATATCCTCAGTTATGCCTCGTTCAACAAGTTTACTTTCCGTGAACTTTCACTAATGGATCGGGGAAAGCTGCTTGAAAACAGCAACACATTGAGCAACTTGTGGCAAGTTGTTTATAGATGGGGAATGATGTGCAGTTATTTTTTGTGTTGCAAGCACTGCTCACTGCTGTAGTAGTGTAGTGTAGTGTAGGCAGGCAGCAAAGCAGCGTTGCCAATATTCAGCAACCAAGCGCTTTGGTTCGTTTTGGTGTAGATTTGGAATTATTTTTTGTGCCAAAGTCAAACATGGGCTGAAGCTATTATCGCTTGATATGGCAGGAAAGGTAAACGTATCGAGCTGGTATGGTAAGGTGAGTTAAATTAGGATGCAGGGTTCTGCAAAAACCAAAAATCATTGAAGAAGAAACGAAACGGCAGTAGCAGAGGCAGGTACATCCGGTGGAGGAGGAGAAACGAAGACGAGGCGAGGGCTTCGTCTCTTTCCCCCTCGTCTCCTCCTCTCCCTCTCCCTCTCCCACGGGACGGTGAACCTGCGCCGGTGGGTATGGAGGAGGGGAAGCTGCCCGGCGGCCTCGGCTCCCTGCGTGCGGTGCTTGCCATCCTGCAGTGGTGGGGCTTCAACGTCACCGTCATCATCATGAACAAGTGGATCTTCCAGGTCCTCCCTCCCTCCTTCCCCCCACCTTCTCCTTCGGATCTGTGCCTTTGGATGCCTACTTCCCTCCCAAAGATTTGGTTTTTGCGTCGTCTAGTGCACCGAGTCCCGCGCGCATTGAACTAATTTGATAGAAACCTGACCTCAGCCTCCGCAAGGAGCACTCTTTGATTCAACCATGTGATTTCTATAAATTCACTCATGAGCTAGATTTGCGGTATACCGCCCCGCCATTACATGATCTATTCACGTGGAGACGCTGTAGATGACTAGATCTTTCTACCCTTCTTTTTTGTTAAACCAAGCGAACAAGGAATTCTTACTTCCGAATATGAAGTAATGCTCAGTCATTGCTGTACAAGAACTGGAGATTACAAATTAGTGGAGCTTGGGAGGGGACAAGTACGGCTTGCAAAACCCTACTGACTGCAGCTTTTATGTAAAAAAATCTCATAAAAGAAGGGGGTCCATGCTATTTGACCTAGCAGCCATGTTTTGCCTGTTGCAAATGACTAGTGGCAGATATCTCTGCTTCATCATGGAGGATGTTGATGCACTGATGTCTGTGTTATTCGTGGGTGGGCTCTAGTTTCGCAACAAGTGTGATTTATGGTTTCATTACTCTGCCTAGTTAGCTTGATTGTTCTACTAAAGCACCTCGTAGCTTCTAGCTGAAGTGAGCCTCGACTTGGTCCATACAATACAATGATTCAGTAGTCAAATGTAAGAACACTCATCGTTGGCAAGACTGTTCATCAATCATCTTTTAAGCAGCTAATGATTCTGACTCATAATCTTGGACTAGAGATGCTGCATTGCGCCTTCTTTGACATAAAGTGGAGTTGATTTGTCCAGAATGATGTGAATTAATTTATTTAACACTATATGAACCATGTGAGATGAGAATATTTGCCTCTGCCTGTATGAACTAGTCTGTGTTCGTGTTTATTGTTATCATCAGTCTTATTCTTGTACGGTTCATAAGCAACTGCTCATATTGCAATCGACCTTCTTTCTGCATAGCCATGTGTTTGATGTTACAAGATAAACCTTTTGTGCAGAAACTGGACTTCAAATTTCCTCTGACAGTGTCTTGTGTCCACTTCATATGCTCTTCAATTGGAGCCTATATTGCAATCCATGTGCTTAAAGCAAAACCACTGATTGAAGTTGACCCGGAGGACCGTTGGAAAAGGATATTTCCAATGTCAGTTGTGTTCTGCATAAACATTGTGTTAGGAAATGTCAGCTTGCGGTATATTCCAGTCTCCTTTATGCAGACGATTAAATCATTCACTCCTGCAACCACAGGTACTCCCCTTTTTATTTTTATTTTTAAAAAAAGCACTTGTAGTATTACTATGGCATTGTCTAATAGGATGGCTCCTTGTGATGCAGTTATTCTTCAGTGGTTTGTTTGGAGTAAGTATTTTGAGTGGCGCATATGGGCTTCGCTTGTTCCAATAGTTGGGGGGATACTCCTAACTTCAATAACAGAGCTTAGCTTCAACATTTTTGGCTTCTGCGCTGCTATGGTTGGTTGCCTTGCGACGTCTACAAAGACCATCTTGGCAGAGTCTCTACTCCACGGATACAAATTTGACAGGTCGATACTAATCTTATTGTGTTACACTGGTGCTTTAACAGTTGGTTGTTCTTCTCAAACCTAGCGTCCGTGTACATCTTCCACTTTTTATCCTTTTCTAAGACATTGAACCTTGTAAATGGCTGAAAGATGTAGGGACAGAATATTTTTCCATTATCTAAAAAAGCAGTTGGTTGATCTGTCAAACCCAGTGTCTAAAACATTCTTCTTCTTCCCAAAAGTTATGAGTTGCTGTTTGCAAAGATAGTTTTTTTTTTCTGTATACGGATATTATAGCTGCTTATTACTGTGTTTTCACGGAAGTCAATCACACAAGCTTTCCTCTCAGTAAGATGATCTTTTCTGTTTTCTGCAGCATTAACACAGTGTACTACATGGCACCCTTTGCTACCATGATACTGGCTCTACCTGCAATGTTACTCGAAGGAGGAGGTGTGATTGACTGGTTCTACACACATGACTCAGTTGTCCCTGCACTGATCATCATCCTAGCATCAGGGGTTCTTGCGTTTTGCCTTAATTTCTCCATCTTCTATGTGATCCATTCAACTACGGCAGTGACCTTCAATGTTGCTGGCAACCTTAAAGTAAGACCACTTTGGACTATGCTTTCCGCCCTAAATGTTTCCGCTCTGTTTTGACAACTGAGCATTACCTTCCAGGTTGCTGTCGCGGTACTGGTCTCGTGGTTGATCTTCCGGAACCCAATCTCTGCCATGAATGCGATTGGATGTGCAATCACCCTTGGTGGCTGTACTTTCTATGGGTATGTGAGGCACCTGATCTCCCAACAGAAGGCCGCTGCCCCAGGGAGCCCAAGGACACCCCGCACGACTTCACCAAGAAGCCGGATGGAGATGCTCCCTCTTGTAGGTGACAAGCAAGAAAAGCTTTAAAAAGAGGACGCCCTCATATCCAGCAGCCATTTCAGATGTTGATGATGATACAATTTGGTATACAGATGCAAAGTTCAGGGACACCTGTGGTTGTAGGGCAACACCCTAGCAGATCAAACACGGATTAGTTAAGGAAAATCATAGGGGGCAATACTTCTCGTGAAGCGTATATGTACTCTGGCGTGCTGTGAGGGTTGTTCGGTAGCTTGTAATTCCTATAGGGCTTACTGTTTCTTTCTGTCATTTTGCCCTCTTAATCGTCCCCCAGCGTTAGAATTTGTGATTAGAGAAGGCTGCTTCTTTTCTTCCTGTTTTGCTGCCATGTGCTTATTCGACTGGTGATATGAAAATTTATTTATAACTCTACTTGCCAGTAACGACACATTGAATATATTCGGGTTATATCCTACCACTCCTAGGGCAGGAACTATATTTATTCTCTCTTTTGAACTCCCAGCATACATTGTGGTCCAAGCCCTTGCAATGGACTGGAATGGATTCTGCATTCCTTCCAGAACAGCATGTAATTTCCAGAAATTCTACTACACTGTTCTGATGGGAGTCATTGTGTATTTCCTTGACAGGCATCTTAAAGCATGTGTGGCATGTAAAAAAATGTAGCATTGTGGTGCAGAGGTCAAAGTAAGTAGATACGTGCTCTGGGTGGGATTGGCGTGCATGAACTGAGTGGTAACTGAAGGAGGTGCTGCAGGGAAGACAAATCTCATTGCTTTGCATCCACAAACTGGTAACGTGCTGACCCCCTTATACTTTCGAGGAGTTCATTTCTGTTGCGTAATTTCATTCGCTATAACATTTGTGAAAGTTGAGGGTGAAAAAGATTATAGAAATACATGTACAGTTGCTCCGGCAATTTGCGTTAAAAGCTGCAAACATTTTGGGGAGTTAAAGGACGAGTAGTGCGTATCTAAGAATCTAGAGGGCTTTAGGAGTGGCGGTTAAGGTTGGGGATGCTGCTGCGTGCTGCGTGCCCCAATCATCCGGTACAGTGAGGAAATACTTTGTCATGAAGCTCCTAAACCTCTTCTTGTACTCCCTTGGTGAAACCACGGTTGGGGAGATGTTCTTGGGCACCACCAGGGAAGCTTTCACCCATGTCTCCAGCTGCTTGTCCCAAGTGTACTGCCGCAGGTAGTCGATGATGCCGAACACCAGCTGCTGCTTGTGCCTGTCCACCCCGACCAGCAGAGAGTAGTCCATCACGTTCACTGACTGCAGGCACCGAGACATGCGCATTGATCATTTTCATTTGATCGGTCAGGTTCAGCTGCACTTGCATGATGGGGTTAATGATACTCCATGAGCATGCATACCGTGAGAAAGGAGGTGTCGTTCCAGATGGCGCGCTGCAAGAGATGCTTGGTTCTGCCTCCGATGTAGATGGGGGAGACGCGCATGTCCTCCACGAAGTTTTGATCCAGGTAAACCCGGTCGCCGCTCCCCGAGTCGCTGACATACCGCGCGAAAACTGCGCCTTTGAGGTCGTATATCCGTGACACCTTGTGCCCGAACATGAGGTTCTCCATCACCATCAGGTCGATCTTCACCTCCTTGCCATGCTTCGTTTGCTTCATCTGCAGCAGCCAGCAGCATTGGATCATGGATGGAGTCATTGGATCATGGAATGCAAGGCAGTGACTGCATCTGCATGCTTCCCCTACCTGGTAGATTCCCAGGATCTTGGCGAGGCAAGTCTGGCTGCCGGTGTGGAGGGAGTGGTAGACGTGGGTGAAGTAATCGGGGGCGAACTCGATGAAGGACTCCAGCTCCGTCCTGTTGATCTGCTTGATGATGAACCTGTCGTCCATGGTTTTGGCGAAGAAGGCCCTGCTCTTGCCGCCCTGCGCGTCCCACTTCCTGCACCGGCTCAGCGAGGTGATGTACGCCACCTCCGCCTCCGCCTCCGGCGGGCAGCACTCCTTGCGGAGGGCGTAGAACTGGGCGGCGTGCACGCAGATGACCGAGTACCTCGCCTTCAGCGCCGCGCCATTCACGGACACGGATACCTCCGGGTGCAGAGCCGACGGCAGCAGCGAGCTGTCGTAGTCGTCCGGCCCAGAACCAGACCCGGATCCCGATGAGAAGAAGCTCGCGTCGGAATCGGATGACGACCAGCTCGACGAGGAGGAGGCTTCGGACAGGAAGCTGTAAGACTTCTCCATCCTTGCGCCCCCTCCCCTGCCGCTGCCTGCTGCTGCTGCTGCTTCGCCCCCCTCGCCGACGATGGCGTCCAGCAGGTGGCGGCGCTCCTCGGAGATGGCGAGCGCGCGGGAGATGATGCTGGAGATCTCCTCCTCCGACACGCACAACACGTGGCCGCCGGGCCCGACGGCGAAGTGCGCGGAGCACACCTCCTGGATCGACTGCTTGTGCAGCGGGGACAGATGCCCCGGGGAGTAGCTGTTCACAAGCTCGAATCTTTCCAGGCACCCCGCCTCCAGCTCCTGCCTGTAACCCAGCCTCGACTCCTGCAATGGCCTCCACACCCAGCTCTCCCCCTCCTCCCCTTGCCATTGCCAGCTCCTCGTCGCTGCCTGCCCATTGCCCTGCGAATCGACGCTCATGGCATCGTCACCACAAGATTTATCACACTTTACAAGCTGATGCAGCCGACGGTCCCAGGCATACAGCTCCAGCAGAAGATCCTGGTACAGCCAATTTACAGCAAGAATGTCATGCACAGAGGAGCCCAGCACAGCGCTTTGATCCACAGCCTTCACCAGAGAATCCTGCTTGTTCATGTTGGAATTAGGACATATCCAGAGTAAGGCAATGGTCGATAGTAGATTCAGTTTTCAGGCCAACACAAGATAAGATCAAAAAAGGGCGGCCGGGTTTACCACGAACTCGGCCTTCTCTTTAGCCAGCATCTCTTCGAGTTGAGAAAACTCCTTCGCATGAAGGAATGCGACGGAGTTGGCTGCCTCCTCACCAAACTGGTCCCTCATGTGCTGCAGTACGCTTGCTATTTCAGAGAAAAGCGTCACTCCTATTGCAAGAACCTTCAGAAATGCAGCAGACGGATTAGATTGCATCATGCATGCATGCTGACAAGGGCCTTGTTTGTTTCAGATTAAATTAAATTAAATAAAAAATTGTTATTTTTGTATAAGCCAAATGATGTAATGTTTTCTAGTCATTCTTATGGGGTTTTAAATAGTACTTCTTAAAGTTTGTAAAATATTTTTTTCATAATTTTTTGAACTCGTTAAGATGTATTTTGAGAGGTCGTAAATTTGCTACAGTAAAACACAACGCTACATTGATATGAAACAAACAAGGCCCGACATGAGACTGGTAAAAAGAGCAATGCATACATTTCTGCCCTCTTGCTCAAACCACTCATGCGTGCTGTGGTTGTGAAACTCGAGAGTTGGCTGTGGCTTGCAGGCGGTGTAGATTTCGACCGACGAATACCGGAACATTGCAACTTTGGAGCCCAACCTGAATTCGCAGACAAAAGGGGAAGAGATCTCAGTAAGGATTTATATACGAAGCACGAAAACTATTAGCATTCGGCATACCCGAAAAAGCGCAGGCAATCCCTGTTCACCAAATGGCCACATATTGATAGTCTTCTAGCAGCAGAGTGGCTTGAGAAACTGAGCTCAAGGAACTTTCCAAAGGAGAGGTTGCGCGCCTCGCTCGACATCAGCACTCTTCGGGATGATTCCGAGATCCCATTTTCGTGCCGGCATCTTACACATCTAGTCCACATCCAGATCTTTCTGTCAGATTCACCAGGCAAACGATGTCGAGGAGGCAAACGCTTCACAAGGATGGTTAGATTTCCATTGCGGTGAGTGTAAGAATACATGTGAGCCTCTGGAGGCTCTCCACACGAAGAACAGCTTAGGTTCTGCCACAAGTAAGCATTGACAAATCATGGGGAAATTTTTCATCTTTGTATCAATAACATGATAGCACAAGGATGATGCACTTGTAGGTACCGAATTTTTCATGGAAGCAAGAACGTTACCTGATTCTGCAAAATGTCTTGCAAATATCGTCCTAGGGAGACGTCGAAGTTCCCATAATATCTTATACGGGACAGGTGTCTCTGCTCACAGATAACCTGCTTTGAGATGCACTGGCTGGACAGTAGGATCAGTATGCTCTGGGAATCCAAAGAATCATCAGCCTCGTCGTCGTTGTCTGAGGTTTTCTCTTCACTCGTGATGTAACCGGTGCCCTGGTGGTGATTCCCGTTTTCCAGTGGAACTGATGGTTCACAAACCGAAGGATCATCAGCCAGTGGGATTCGATGGTTGGTTACTGTGGGTGCTTGTTTCTGGGTGCCACTCACACTATCCATATCCTCGCCAGTATCAACCGGTTCCTGTGCATTTTGCGTGGCATGAAAACCATTGCTTGTCATCTCTTGACTGATTTGAGCCCTTCCTTCGTTTTGATGATTTGCTGTCTCTTGAGAAGAAGTGACGGGTAAATAGACATTCTGGTGACGGAGTATATCAATCAAACTTCTCAGTGATCCTGCAGACTGCTGATGCGGCGAGCCGTCTGCGAGCGGGTCTGGATCTGTAGAAGAAGCGGTAGCTGTCTCGCCATCGGTATATTCTACCAATGATCCATTGGAAGTGACAGGATGTAATTTCGGTGGTGAAGCATCAGACAATGTAGGACTGGCAGGAAAGCTGTCCTCCTTGGAGGTGTTTGTACTGTTCAGGAATGCCCTCTGATGATCCTCGAAGAAGGATGTCTCAAGAAGTAGCTGGTACGCTGCGAATACAGTGTAGTGCATGACTTGCTTGACTTTCTTGAGCTCTTCGCTGTTTGCTCCTCGGAGTAATATCTGCAGAAGAAATCAATAGGCCAAGCATCAGAAGAGATTATGTTTTGGTCTATTTGGCTCTGTCGAAATAATGTGGTTTTTGACAAACGCAAAGATACATCTTTTTTGCAGGGCATTTTCAGAGCTACATATTGGTTGAGGCATTGGACATTACTGCATAAGGAGGATGACCGAAAACCATTTATCGAAGCATGCCAATCTTTAGAAGAGGTGGCTATGATGTTTTTTAATAATTATGGTTGGAGAAATATTCATAGATTATGTTTTGTTTGATGTAATTTTTATTCTGCTCGTCTTAAGATTGCTGGTCTTAAGTCGAACCGTTCTTTGTAAACTTGGCTGTGTACATCTCACGATGTAGAGGCCGGAATTTTATTCCATTATCTAAAAAGAAGAGATTATATATATATAGCCAGTGCTGCATGAACAGGGGCAATATGCACATACATGGTGCATGCGTGGAATGAATGTTAATCCTAGTGAGAGATGGATGCAGATATTACCGTGCACCCCAGTGGCCTGGAGAAGCCTTCCAAGAACATGAGCGTCTTGGATGGCATCTTCCCAGCCTGGCCCTGAGAAGAAGCAGTGTGGTCGAGGTCGTGCTCCTCCACCACCTTGTCGATGTGGAAGTAGTCGCAGTGCTTCAGCCTGGGCTTGGCGATGGCGAGCAGCTGCGAGAAGGAGAGTATGGAGGAGCCAGAGCAGCGGGCGATTCTTTGCAGGCGGCTGAGCTTCATATCAACCACCAGGGTGACGCCTTTCTTCAGCAGCAGCTCCTGGATCTCGCGCGAGACCGTTTTCTCGACCATGACGACATTGGGGCCGCACGCCTCCAGCATCCGTCGGATGGAGCTCTCGAGATGATCCTTTTCCTGGCAGGTTAAGGATGGATCCATGGAGCATCAAGCTCAAGCATGTATGTATATAGGAGCAGATCGATCGATGTGAAGAGAGGAGGAGGTTGTAAGTTACAGTCACCTGCTGCACGGAGGTGAAGGAGGAGAGGCCAGCGTGAGAGTGGGGGGCGAGGAGGCCTCTCAGCAGCAGCAGCCTGGGGCTGTGGCACCTGGTGGCCATGTGCTTATGGGCCGCGTTCTTCTTGAACACCAAGCCCTTGATGACCTCGCTGCATTCACGCATGCATATGCAATGCGTACGTGAATTGAATTCAATCAGAACCGGATCCATCTCTTGCAAATCACAAACAAAACGATGGACGGATGGAGGATGGATGCTGGTGCGTACCACTGGCGGCGGGTGCCGGAGGCGAGGCGCTTGACCTTGATGTAGGAGGCGGGGTCCATGTCCTCTCCGGCGCCGCCGTCGGGCTTGATGAGCAGCGCCGCTTCCCAGGACAGGGAGGTGACGATGTCCAGCCAGCTCATCTCATCTTCCTCGTCCGATCGGCACATGCCGGCGGTTGCTAGGAAGCGGCTGGCCAGCATCTTGAGCTGCCCGTCCATGGCTCCCAGCATCCATCTCTGCCGCTCCTCCCTCTCCCAGCCGTCGGAGCTCTCGCCCCAGCACGTACCGTCCTCGTCCCTCTCGGTTTCATCGTGCTTGTCTGCTGCCTCCGGCGGGATCCAGATGGCATCATCGCCGCCGCCGCCGCTCTCAGCTTCTTCTTCTTCTCCGCTACAACGAGAATGCTCGCCGGAGGCGGCGGTGTCGTCGCCGCACAGAGTGAGGTCATCGGACGAATGGGTTCGGTGGCTGCTGCAAATTAAGGAGCATCAAATCCAATCGATCGAGCGTGCAAGAGCAGCATATATCAGCACGGAGGAGTACCTAGCAGCGATGGTGAGCTGCAGCTGCAGCAGCAGATTCATGGCTGCTCACCTGCCTCTGCCTCTGCCTGCACCAAACAACTTCCTCATCGCAGCGCAAGCAGACGGGGGTGTGTCATGTGTAAGTAAACTCACAGCTCGGGGATTCCTTGATGAAAGAACATAGAATTGGCAATGGCGATGCAAGAGAACAAAATCCTCTTCCTTCCTCGTAGCGTGTCTGCGCTATCTGTATGTATTTATACGTCTTGTGCCGGGCGTGCATATATGTACAACTATCTATCTGACAGGGGGTATAAACCATTCTTTCTCAATGCCACTGATTCTTAGTAGTATACTATTACTTGAATAATTGTCTTTAATTAGTCTGCACGCCGATTGATTGCATGTATACGTTGGTAAAGAGGCTCGTTTAGCCACGTAGATTTCGCCAACAAGTTAACACCAAATAGTCCGGGTTCCACGACACATGCACGGACACGAAAACAGCCGTGCATAGAGAGTCAAGAATTAATCAATTATTCATCGCCGACTTCTCCTCTCCGATCGACATATATTATGTATATATACAGTGAAATGAATTTGGTCTGGTCTTCTTCTCAGTTACAGTGTAGCTAGCTTGCATGGCGATTTCAATCATACACGGGGCTCTCCCGGATTAAAGATTAATAGCGATCTGACCTTATATTCCTCCTGCATGCTTATAATTGTCGATCGACACATATGTCTCAAATTAAGATTATGCATTGTTCATACTCTTTTGTTTGGTACTACTACACGGTACACACACGGCTAGCTATAGGGATGGATTACAATATTATGCATGGCACGTGTCCAATACACGGCAGCTGCATTCCAAGCTCATCGCTGGCACGTGGCACCACTTAACTGAATAAGATAGGCATGGCATGAAATCAATTGCTTGCAAGCAAACTGAAATCATTAGGTCCAATAATATCACCCAGCTCAATTAATATATAACAAAATCTGCTCTAGTCGACCATATGGAGTGATTTATGACTGACCAACGAGGTGCAGTCATCCACCGTTAGTTAGCTCTCAGCATTTCTTTATGCCATGTATATATCCCTTGTCGCGTTCATACTTTTAGTTGATTCGGACCTGGGAATCAATAAATAGTACGAGTCTAAGCTTCCCCCGCCACCTCGCCACGTGGCTCGCTCCTTGCCCAGTGCTCGTCCAGCGCTCGCTCGCGCGCTGCTCGCCACGTGCTTCGTTACCGCCTGCCGCTTCCGCCCGCTCGATTTTTTCCTCAGCAGCGCGAAGCCCCGCTGTTCGATTCTCACAGACGCTGATCGCTACTGGTCTTTTTTCCTCCTCACATTGGCGCTACTTGCTCCCACACTGGTGTTTTTGCCCTCCATACTGCGCTTACACAGCGCTACTGAGGCGGCTAGTGAGAGTACAAACACATATTGAATTAATATAGATTTTTTTTTTAGACAAAAACGCATACTACAAAAACAAGCGTCGTACTAGCTATTTATATATTGCCATGCATATATCAGCATATAATTTGGTACGATTACCCAACAGAGCAAAAGGATGGGTATAGCGGTATGCATTTCACCTCGCTCGCTGCATGTTAGGAGCAAAAAGATCAATATGCAGGCAGGAACACAAACTATATGAGGGTCATGACCTCATGGAAGTCATTGTGTGAATTCTCTAATTTATGTAAAAAAAAAAAAGAAACTAGTTCAAGTGTCACCTTTGTCAAAACTGTTGTTGACCTGGTCAAAGGAGCATGAATAGCTCTTTTATTTTTTATTAGCAAAGAGTGGTAAATGGTTTTGATGCATTGGAGGCACTTTCATATGATGTTGTTGTTGGTACGTGGTGTTGATTGTTGGATGGCCTCAAATGCAATCAGGTTAATTTGGGCAGGGCTGGCAGGCAGATCCATCGCCATGCGTCGGCCAATGCTGCCAAAACCTTCAATTCGATGCTGTCCTACATGCTCTATGCTGCATGCCTTTGCCATGCCATGGTGGATGTCCCAACTCAAGCGACATTACGATTGATGCAGCTACCTACCTACTTGCCCGCCCATACAGCGTTGCAGACCAATAGCCAAACGTAATACTAACGAGCAAGGTTACCCCGCGTTTGCGCGGCTAGAATTATGTTAAGATATAGATAATATATCAGATTAGATTTAGAGTTTATCTCTAATATATAAATCAGCTTCAGTAGTTTGTTATAGAGGTTAATATTGACCGCTAAATTTACATAATAATATCCATATTGAACGATGTAGTTTTTTTCTTTTTCTATGATTAACGTGAGAATTTCTACTATTTTTTGATTAACATGGAAATTTCTAGGATTTTAGGATTAATGTGGTGGCTCCGTTTAACTCTGATTTATATAGATAGTAGATAGATACCAAGCCTACAGGTCTACCTGGTTATTAATTATTATTGCCTCAGGTTTGCATGAATTTCAAAAGGTCGACATTTATAACTTTTGGCTGATAATTAAGCTAAAAATATATACGTTTCGTGTTATGCATGCCACTTAGTTAGATTAGTATTCAAATGTACTTTCATATGATGTTAATTTTGTACCTATTGATCGATGATATATTGTAAAAAAATATTAATGGTTAAAGTTCTACGTTGAAAACTATGCTAAAAATTTGTAGGCCTTATATTTTAGAACGAGGGGAGTATGACGAATTGCGCTCATCATTTTAAACGACGACTAATGTACATATACCCCATCCCCTTCCCATTGATCTGCAAGTATCTTTTTATCTACATTAAACTGCATTGCATCTCTTTAAATCATCGTGTAGTTTTGCTTAACTTTAAATTTTACAAAACTACACCACCGAAAACAATTAACAACAGACTCGACTGCTCGAACCGTTGAGACAACCCAATCGTAAACACAGTCTCAATGGATCAGCCACGAAGACAGCTTCTCTCGACAGCCAAAATAACAACAGTGTAGAAAAGAAACGCCCCTACCATTTAGGTATACACAAGTTGAATTTATTTTTCGATTAGGTTTAAAGGTACGGAGAGAACGATTTTTTTTTTGAATGAAAAGACAGGAGCACTGCCTAAAGCTTTATAGATGAAGTAAAAAGACCTAGAACAAGAACTGAAAAGTTATGTACAAAGAGGAATAAAGGAAAAGAGCATCCACAACACGGGTACAACAATGAACCAAGTACCCGAACCATTATCCTCTGCCCCTAAGGCTAACCATCTGTTTAGCAGGTCAGTTTTAATTAGCAGAAGAACCTCGTGCATGGTAAGTCAAGTAAACCTCCTGGAAGATTCGCCTATTTCTTTCTTTTCAAATGTTCCAACAAGTATATATGACGATGCCATCACAATAACTTCTCATCCTTGCTTGAAAATTTTGCCTCAAGTGCATCCACCAATCGCTGAAGGATTGCCCATTTGTCGCTAAGTGAAGATTAGCTAGAGGAAGCTCATGAAGAATGGCGCGCCAAATAGACTTAGCGAAGCTGCAGGAAACAAACAAGTGCTCCATCTTTTCTTCATGGATACCACACAAAGGGCATATATGACAGTTGGGCCAACCCCTAGCGGCTAGGATATCCGAAGTTAGGATTTTCTTCTGTACGGCAGTCCAAATAAAGAATTTGCATTTAGGCTCTGTTTACGCCTTCCATATAGCCTTACGATGATGGTCTTGGATGGAGCCTTGGAATTGAGCAAGGTAGGCAGAGTGCGCAGTATACCTGCCATGAGCAGTCCACTTCCAAGCCGCTTTATCGTCGATATCCGCATGAAGGACGATCCTGTGGCAAATACAGAGAGAACGATTTGATGGCATAGGCGATAGGTTGCTTAGTTAACACCAGATATGACCGTGTATCATCCTTAAATTTGTCGAAAGAATCAAATTCAAATTCTAAAAATATCAAAAAAAAAAATCCTACGGTCTTTTAAGAAACAAAAAACCCTAAAATTCATGACAAAAAAATATATATAGTGTGTGTGTAAGAGCTACCCACCCACATACATGCATATATCAATTAAAAACATATATAATATGGTAGGAGCCAGAACAAAGAAAAGAAAATAAACAAAGAAGAAGAGAGCGAGAGGAACGGAATACGTATATATAGCTTCTTTTTTTTGTTGTTGTGTTGGAACTTGGAAGTCGCAATATGCATGATGCCGGGAATGATTCATCGATCTTGAGCCTCTGAAATCCGCTCGATCGATTCCAGCAGGCTTGCTCTCCCTCTCCTGCTCCTACGTATACACCTTAAGGTACGGGTCATACAAACATGCATGGCCGCCAGTTTTTTTTTTTGTTGTTTTTTGTTTTTGTAATCAAGAAAGAAGAAATAATTAGCATGCATGGATGTATCGTGTTCTCGGATTGCTGTCACGCATCATGATCATCGATCTGGAATCAGCTAGAAATTCAATCATTACCAGGCACGTGATTAGTCCTAGCTGCTAATTGGTAGGCCGATCAATTCACCAAGGGAAGAAAAAAACGTCGATATTACTCCTATGTTTACGCCAGTCAAAAATTGAGGATGAGAAGCCCGAGAATATCGACCACGATGCCGCGCGTCTATGGAGGGCCGGAGAAGAAGGGCTGGTATATGACTATGAGTTTGTTTGTTTTATATTAATGTAGCGCTGCGTTTTACTGTAGCAAATTTGTGATCCCCTCAAAATACGTCTTAACGAGTTCAAAAAATTATGAAAAAAATATTTTACAAACTTTAAGAGGTAATATTTAAAACCCCATAAGAATGACTACAAAACATTACATCATTTGGCTTATACAAAAATAACAAATTTTCATTTAATGTAATTTAATTTAATTTAATCTAAAACAAACAAGGCCTATATGGTATGGTTTTGCTGTAGTGCAATCATTACGGCTACTAAATACTCCCGTGTATTTATTGGCCATGTACAATGTAAGGTGTTTATGCATCAATATTTAAGGAAGAGAGAATATTGGCACGTCACTGAATGCTTGAAAAGTTATAATACAACGTAAAGATGTTTGCACTACATGTGTTTATTTTCAATAAGCAATGTCTAAGCGCTGATGCTTACTTAAGTACCTCTCCTCGTTTAAACACCGGATGTTATCTATGTGGCAAAAGAAATAGCTTTCTTTTCTAAGCATCTCTCTAAACAATTGCATTATACATAGCCTTGGACTTTGATCCCACTTCTATGAAGCTGAAGAGGAAAAGGTACTACTCACAAGCAAGCATTTTTGAGGGGTGTGTATTTCACGAAGAAATAGACAAGAGGCCCCATAGCTTCATATTAGAAAAGACATCACCCTTTTCATATATGGGGAAATTGGTTGCGTAACACTGCAAATATAGTGGTTTTGCTGGATAGCACTCTGAATTTGATGTATTCGGTTGTGTACCATTTAATACAGTGCTCTACCACCCCTCGCGTCTCCACCCCCAAACCCTAGCCTTCGGCGACGGCGGCGACTCCGCCGGCCTGCCCCGCCGCTGACAAGCAACTATGACGCTCCTCCATCAGCGTCGCACCCTCGTTTGTGGTGAGCAAGGCGGTGGCTACCCCTTTTTTCCCTTCTTCTTCCCCGTGCCAGATCTAAAGCTCTCGGGGCAGCTCCTCCCCAACGGTGGTGGCGGGGGGCGGTGGAGGCGTGGGCGTCGGTTTCTCCCCCCTTCTCCCTCATCCTTCCCCATATTCGGAGTTTGGGAGTTCGTCCCTCCCGTGTCAGCTCTGGCCGGCCGAATGGGCGGCAGCTATCCCTGGCGCCAGCTTCAAGCAGCGGCGAAGGACTGCAGTGGTGGAGGTGGCGGTGACGTCCTGCCTCTTTCTGGCAGCAAGCCGGCAACGAATGTCCCATCGGCAGCGGCTGGGGTGGTCTCCCCTTCACCGGCGCCAGAGATTTTCTATCGGTGGGACCTACCGTGAGTCACCTTGGACGGCGTCGAGGATGGTGGTGGTCCTGCACCGAGGTTGTGCCGTCGTCAGGGTGATGCGATGTTGCTGCCGACGATTGCAATGGTTCCAGCGTCGGTGACGGCGTGTGGGGGTTCTGAGTCCGCTTCGTCGGGCTGCGGGTTTTTCTGGCTTTTTTGGTCGGGTTTTTTCATTGTGTGGTATGTGGTGCGTTGTTAGTCACATGTTGTGCGTCTTAGTGTTCTTCATGGTGATGTTATTCCGGCTAACATGTTTGTCGAGTGTGTGCTTTGAGTTTGATGTACAAGTGTGCCTTGTAATCTTGCCCTTTAGTCGGAATGAATTTCCTCTCAAAAAAAGTTGTGTACCATTTTGATTAATAAAAAAATATTTTTTGTCGGTAGAGGAGAGAGAAACCAAGGTACAAAGACAAGTTTGTCGTTGGTTTCGAAATTACATCCGAAATTAGTTGTTCGTTGTGAGGCATATATAGATGTGGGAAACAACATTGTAGACTAAAATGAGTGGTTTTGCATTCCTCAAAATAACCCGATTAAGTATTCGTGATTTGTAAAGAGAGCAATAGTGAAGTTAATTATAATGTAATTTTCAAACAACGAAACAGTGACAAGGTGGATGGAAACCCCGAAGGCGAGGGCGTGCAGATGGAAACATCAGTTAATTAAATATGCAGCACGATTGTTGGTTGGGGCTCCTCGAGATAGAAATCCCAACCGTGAATCAAATAGGGCCTAGGTGTTAGCAAGTAGTCAGAACAATTACGATGAAATAAGGTTCAAATCTTAATGTCCATATCCGCATATATACATGTACATGCAAATGCACCTGTGTGCCTTTTCTGTAATAGCAAAATAAAATAAAAGGAAGGGCTCAACTCTTCCCTCCCTCGGATATATATAGCTGCTGCTGTGGTCCCCAGGCCCATATATACGCAGAGTTTGATGTGGGCTGGGCTGGGTCCCCAGGCCCATATATACGCAGAATTTGATATGGGCTGGGCGGGGTTCCCAGGCCCATATATACGCACCCTGCACTCAGCTGCAATGGCAGCGGCAACGGCATGCGTGGTGGTGTCGTCGGTGCCATGAGGACGAGGGAGGGAGCAAGTAGAAGTAGGCATGCATACATGCATGCTGCAACGACCGCGATGGCGCGCGACTGCGAGAACGACACACCATACATGCTCCCTTCCATCATGCATCCATCGTCTAGGCTAGGCTACTTTCTTGCTGCCAACAAGTGCTATGCTATGCTCCCATTCCATTCTTCCTTCCGTTCCGCTCTCTGCGGCTGTGTTTCTTTGGGCGGTTAGATTATAACTAAGATGATGATCGCAGCGTTTTGGCATGGCCAGATTACTTAGTTTGTATGTAGATTTGGAGCCATCTATTTAAAGTTACTAAAACTATATTTGAAATCTACACCTTAATTGTATAAAATTATAATTTTTTTACTTTGATAATATGGAAACTTTCATTTTCTTAGAGCATGGCGGCCATGCAACATCCCGAAAATATAGAAATTAGAAATATTAAATCAATAGATTATATTTTATATTAGATTTGGCTACCAAGCTTTAGAACATGTATTTTTTCTTTACAACTTTTCCTTGATTAGATGCGAATAACAAAGTATGCACAGCATCTCAGAATTTAGGTTTTCTTATTGTAGTATCTATTGGATGCTATAAAACTTATAATCATGAAGCGTTTTGATTTGCACCATTGTAAGTTGTCTCCATCTAATACTTTTGGTCCTCAATAATAGATGTCCCCTTAGTCTTTTGATATATGCAACAATGTGTCCATCCAAGTTAGTCATCTACTATTCGGGTTTCTAATCATGCAGTGTTTTGATTTCCATAATTGCATAACCATGCCTTATTTTGATCTATAGCAGCAAGTAGACGTCTCCTTCTAAATTTTTAGTATGCAACAATCAGACCGTCGACAACTCCTTGCCATCAACGATTTTCCTACCATTTGAGTTGTAATTTTCAAACGCTTTGATATGTATGCAACATGTAGATGTTTGCTTTGCTGCAGGCTTTTGAATGCTATCTTCTCCTCGTGCCTCTCTCTAGGTTCTAATTTCCATGATGTTTTGATTTGTAGCCATGCGTAGTCATTTTCTTTCTGGCGTGCCTAATGTTTTCTCCTCATGACCTTAGATTCATCTACTCTCTATATTTTAATATTAAAATCATTTCAATTAGGAGTAGCACATAGACATCGCCTTCTAGAATTTTGACCTAACATATATATAGATGTCTCATCCCATCCGTAGGATTTTAAATCGACGACAATCTTTTAACATTAAAAGCCATGCATGTTTATTTGGCATTTAGCTACATTCGCACACCTCAAAAAATATTTGTGTATACATCATACATGCAGGCCGAGAGATTTAGTGAAAAAGGGAAAAAGATAAATACATAAAAACTAATATCTCATATACAATTGATATTAGGATGCAACACAACAAATAACTTTATAGTTGATGGCAAGAGGACATACAATTTGTTCATGCAAGGAAGAAACATAGTACGATTGATATGTCAGTTAGACTGCATGGCAACCAGATTGAATTTCAATGTTTTTTCTATTTTATTATTGTAGTCAACGTAAACTCTCCTTTAAAATTCTAGGCAATTATAATTTAGACTCAAGATGATTAATAGTTTATATTTTTTATATTAACATCTATTTTATTGCAGCCAACATGAACTTTTAAAATCTACACCAATATAATTTGGCTCACGGAGTAGATCTTTTTTTTATAAGTTGACTTATCATAGTTGATTTAGTTAACATATCATAATTTGGCCAAGATTATGATATAGTCTAATCACAATATGTCTATATATAATCTTGTTAGATCTGCATCGTTATAATCTAAACCCACCATAGTTAATTGTGTAGATGCACCGTTGTAATCTGTACCCACCATAGTTAACTGTAGATATTTTCTTTTTATTACGATTAATGTGAGAATTTTTAGTATTTTTTGATTTATAGATAGTAGACAGATGTATGTTTTTAATCTAGGCTGGATGAGGTCTTGGGGTTCAAATCCCACTTCTACCAATATATTTCCAACTTTTGGCAACACTACAACCGGTTCGTGGACCCGGCAACAACCGATTCGTGAACCCGGTACCCGGTAGTGATACCCGTGAGTATCACTCCTAGTTTGTTGGTAGTGAATAGTGATACCCGTGAGTATCACTCCCGTTGGTTTGTTACAATCAGTCCAAAAACCCAGTAGCAAAGGGGTTTGGACCGGTCGTAAAATCCAGCTCTCTAGTAGTGAGCATGCGGTGGCACCTCTAAATTCTAATATCTGCAAGGGTTGGAAGCTATGCATTGTCAAGTGCGCTCGATTTATATTTGATTGCTTTCAACTTGTAATTTATAATAAGACATTTTGGACCAATTTAATTAGAAGCATGTAGATATATATGCGTAAAATCCAGTTAAACATATAGTGCTATGAAATTTCAACTTTTCTATCGTTGAGAAAATCTACGTCATTATTAGTTGAACTAATTACCTTAACTGATTTGGAAGTAAAAGCAACGTATCTAAGGCTAATCAAGATATAATCTATGATATGCATGCATATATTAGATATGAGTTCCATCATTAATTCATGATTGAGAGCATATTCACGTACCTTGGAAGCCCCATGGTTTGAACTTGTAGATTTTGGGGTCTGCAATGATAACGTGGGGCATATATACGGCGAGAAGGTAGCATGGTTGCCTTTTTCTTCCAAATAAACCCTCACGTCTAATCGTTGGTCTGATTACCATGGAAACCGCGGATCGCCGAGCTCATCTCGCAGCTTCCGATGAAAACCCTAGCTAGCTCGGGCCATTGATCAATCACGTTTGATCTTTTTTATTCTAAATCATATATAGTATATAGTAGACGAATAGATAGATTCAATCTAGATCGTTATAATATGGTCCCACCGTTGATCCGGCGGCTGAGATAATTTGGGTGATGTGGACATAGGCCGTAATAGTAGATAGACTATCCTATATTAGCTAGATTTAATCTGAGCCGTTATAATCTGGTCCCACCGTTGATCCGACGACTGAGATAATTTGGGTGATGTGGACGAACGTGGTGGCTCCGTTTTCCCCTCATTTAATTATATAATAGATATGAAAAGGTTGTAGTGTTTTTATAGAAGATTTAAAGAGCAAAAAAAATTATGAAAAATATTTTTGAGATCTTTGAGACAAATTGTGCAAAGTTTCGAAAAAAATAACTATAAAATATTTCAAAATATAACCGGTGCAAAAATGATAAATTTTAAGCTGCAGCTTATAATCTGATTATAAGCCGGAAGAAACAGAGCCTACATCTCCCCCCGGGCCCGGGCCCCGGCCTGTATCGATCTCTATATATATCAAGGTTCAACCATGCTCTCTCTCTATATATATGCTGCTGCTCAAAACCATGCAAGCTATAAGCTGCTTTTGCATAAATTAATATACGTACCCACGCGCACGCTGGCAGTGGGATCGACTTGCTGTAGACGATAATTAATTAAATTAAGGTTGGGAGATCAGCGAGCGGGGTTATATATCTTAATTGTCGTACAAGAGGGAAAATGCATGGCGACGGTACGTCCACACGATGGAATCATGGAACCATATATATATGCCCGCATGATCAATGATGAAGGAGCTTCAATATTTCATGCATCTAATGGGGAGGAAGAGGAAACTCCGTTCGCGCGCTAATTTGGTGGGACGGGGCTCGGGAGCTATGTGGTTGGAAAGCAGACAGACGCATGGGTACCAAGTGTGTGTGTGTGTATATCTACGAGAGTTAATTTTGATGGCAAAACTAGGCCGGACAGGTCGATTTTAATTACCGAAAGACTATTAAATGGATTGTCACAGTTAATTCCTTTCGGTGTCTTTCTTAATTATTGACACCAAGTTGCAACGAAGACGGAAATTCATATCCTAAATCACAGTTACGGCCAGAAGCTCCGATCTAACATGGGGCTCAATTTCAAATGACAAATTTGTTAATTAAGGCTTCTAAATTTGCAGAATGTTATATACAAACAGCCTCAGTTTCAGTCTACTATACATAACAGCAATGTAATACAACATGTACTGTACCGTTTGACGGGCATGCTTCTTCCTACTTGACTGCATCTTAGTCCGTTCGTTGACTTAATGGGTAGCTTTGCGATGAAGTTTCAGATATTACACTTGGTTTCAGATATTAGTTGTTGGAGCAATCCCAGTCAGCTCGGCGGCCTCCCTAGACCACCCCCCATTCCTTGAACGCTGACCTCCTCCAGGTAGCTACCTACTGCCATCTCCCTAAGGGATGGCTCCTCAATGATCTCCTTTTGGGATGACCCCTGGCTGTCTGGGCTTTCTCCAACAACACTAGCTCCGCAGCTTTACCTAGTCTCTTCTAGGCGCACCAGATCAGTCAGAGATACCCTCGCGGAAAACAATTGCCTAACGGACCTCAGGATTCGGCTCACCTCTACGATGGTGATGGAGCTAATCTCCCTGCTAAGGATACCACTCTTGCAGTGGGCGAAATCGACCAATGAAGCTGGAGATTCTCTAAACAGATATTTTTCTGTCATATTCGCCTACCATATGCAATTCGCCGATCGCTAGCTGCCCATGTCGGCGCACCATTGCGCTTGGAGGCACTAGACTCCGTCCAAATGCAGGTTCTTTTTGTGGCTCTTTCTACTTCAGCGCGCCTCAACAGCCGATGCCCTTCAACGCAGACATCTCCCGAATGTCTACTCCTGCCAGCTCTACCTGCGTAACCTAAAGACCCCCGAGCACCTCTTTCTCCAATGCGAGTATAGTGTTTTTGTTTGATGGATCCCCTCTTCATCGCCTCGTCGTCCTGGAGATAGCTCTCTATCCTCCCAACTTGGTGGGATGGTGACATTCTTCAGGGTAGGCCTCCGTGTGGCACTTTGTCAGTCATCTTCGTGACCATCTGGCATTTGTGGTTGGAGCGAAATGATATAGTTTTCCACGCAGCCGAATGCCCCTGCTTCATTTTCCACCAACACCGTATCAACGAACTGCGGTTATGGGTGGCCCCATGGGCCGATTTTATAATTAATTAGTTATCTAGCCTTTACCCCTAGGGGGAGGGTCCCCATCCCCCAGCCTGTAATCTCCTCGCTTTCGATTAATAAGAACTCTATCTCGTCTATTTGCTTATGTTTTGGAGAGAAGAAGAAGAGAGAGATAGAAACTAGCTGTCTACTAAAAGCCAGTCTACAGTGAATTATAAGGTGTATATATGCGCACTATTGCACATATATTGGTCCCTATTAATTTTTGGAGAGAATACTATAGCTGACCCGTTGTAGATGTTGTCTAAATAAGATGCTCTAAACCAAAGACACGAGCGGTACGTGGGGGAGCATTGCATGATTGCATGCGGTGCGTGGTCTATGTCCAAGTTGGCCGGCTCATCGATCTCATCTGGTCTGAGTGTTATCGTCGTCGTGGTGGGAATGGGATAGATCATGGACGCAGTACTGTCAGTATGGCCTTAATTGGGCTGCCTTGCCTGCCCTGGTCGTCGTCCATGGTGATGGTGCCTGTCTAGCTTCATCATTGATTCTGTGAGGCTGGCTAGCTGGTAGTATGTGCCTATGTGGTAATGGTATGTTGGTTACCATGTCTTTCTCCTGATATAAAGATCGATCGAGCAGACGGCAGCAGCAGTGGCTAGTGCGCAAGGCCGGAATGATTGCTGATATGATATATCATCAATTGTGGTGGGGGTGGTGGTGGCCGTACGTGCAGGGAATGGGATGGAATTATTGGAGGGAAATGAAGTGCCGATCGACCGAGAATCGCTCGCTCCTGCTCCTCCTCCTGCTACTGCACCAGATATAATGTACATGCCCGTTGATGTTGATGACATCGTGGCGAGGAGGATGGCCGATGGCAATGGTGTCGTTGGGAGCTTGGGCAGCAACCATCAAATCATACGGGCTTCCTTCCTTGTCAGACAGATACAAATCACTCGGATAAAACAAGCAGGTGCGGTCGATCGATCTCGTTGAAAAAGTAGTGCATGCGAGGAAGCTACCCACCAGAAAGCTAGCTTAGATTACACAGTATTAACAAGAAAAGGAGGCATGCAGCAGCAGACGTGAGAAAGCTTTAGATTACACTGAAATTCAAGTGCAGCTGCAGAAGAGATGGAAGGTTCGGTACAGGCGGAGGAGGGGGGCGCGGCGCTTTCTTTTATTCACCGCTTTATTGATTCCGCGGTGTGTAAGTGTGTAGTAACTGATACTGGTACACGGAGGAATATACAGAGATGAGATATGCACGTACTGCCTCACCAACAAGGAGCCAGGAGAAGGAGAAGGAGAAGGAGAATATACTAAAGATAATAAAGGACGGAGGAAAGAATGGGCCGAAAAGTAGGTAAGAGCGGCGAGCGACCCCATGAACCATGAACCATGAACCATGAATGGCATGGCGGAGAGGATTCGGAAGCTTCTGCCCGTACTCAGGCTCAGAGGCTCAGAGCATCATGTCGGACTTGGAGGGGAGGCGCTTGTAGAAGTTGAAGGGGACGGAGGGCTGCTTGCTCCGGAACCGCGGGTGGCGCAGCAGGTAGAGCCCCAGCACGACGGCCACCACCTGGAAGGGCGTGACGTAGAGCACGACGGCGGCGAGGAGGGAGAGCGCGACGAAGATGGCGGTGGCGCGGGGGTCGCGCCAGCTGAGCAGCGCCTGCGCGCGCTCCCCCTGCGTGGCCAGGTCGCCCACCACCGTCTGCACGCGCCCGGCCACGCTGCGCAGCCGGTCGTACCGCATCCGCACCACGTCGCCGGGCTTGGTGGTGGGGAAGGTGTCGAACTCCTCGTCCAGCTCGTCCTGGTGCACCAGCTCCGGCTCCGCGTACGACAGCACCGTGTCCATGTGCGCCGGCTTCCGCGGCCGCCGCCGGTAGTTCCAGACGCCGATCATGAAGAGGTAGAGGAAGACGGTGGGCAGGATGAGCTCCGGGTAGCACACCAGGATGAGGAACAGCACGTGCACCAGCACGGTGGTCACCGGGTTCTTCCACCGGCAGATGCCGTCCATCCACCCCGCCACCGCCACGCCGCCCGACAGCAGCGACGTGATGCGCCGGAAGTTGGCCTTGCTCCGCCGCAGGCTGAACATGTGGGAGTCCACGTCCAGCATGTACTCCACCACCTCGCGCCGCAGCGGCGGCTCGGCGCGCCCCAGCCGCGCCGCCACCATCTGCATGGCCTGGAAGCGCAGGTAGTCCAGCTGCAGCACGTTGATGGGGTGGGAGTAGTGCTGCTTGGGGAGCAGCGGCTTGGCGTACATGCCCAGCATGTTGGCCCAGGCCGTGCAGGTGAAGCGCAGCGCCAGGTGCAGCTCGCCGGTCTTGCTCAGCCCGCCCGGCGTCAGCGCCATCAGCGGGTAGTAGTGCGTGTACACCCGGTCCGACTCCAGCGTCGACAGCCGGACGCGCACCTTGCCGACGCGCGCGTCCGGGCCCCCGCCCCCGCCGCCGCCGTGGACCTGGCCGTTGTCGAAGACGGCGACGGTGAGCACGGTGCAGAGGTCGAACACCTCCCAGGTGTACTGCTCGTTCCACTGCGGGTGGAGGGTGGCGAGCAGGGTGCGGGTGCGCACCCACTTGGCGCCGTACTTGGCGACGCAGTAGGGCGCGGCGTGCTTGGCCTTGAGGTTGCGCGCGCCCAGGATGCCCAGCTCCAGGATGCCGATGCTGCTCTTGCGCAGCTTCTTCGCCGCCGGCTGCAGGTCGCTGCTGTAGTGCGTCGACTCGTCCAGCACGTGGTACGACGTCTCCAGGCTGAGGCGCAGGTGGATCTTGCTCGCGAACGTCTTCGACTCCTTGCCGCGCCGGTGGTCCTCCAGCACCTCCGCCGCCGCCTCTTCCGCCGACAGCGCCCGCGACAGGCTGAACCACTTGGACTCCACCGCCTTCGCCGCGTCGTTGCGCGCCACGTACGGCGGCGCCACCGGGATGATCACCCGCCCCACCGCCTCGTCCCGCCCCGCCGCCACCCGCTCCTCCACCGTCACCACCAGCGGCTCCTCGAACGGCTCCCCGGCCACGAACAAAAACTCCTCGTTCCACGACGGGTTCGCGCCCGGCTGCGGCCGCGTCCGCCGGATCTGCGCGCCCAGCTGCATCTTCACCAGCGCCGGCTGGCCCTTCACCTGCAGGTCCTGCGCCGAGATGGCGGACACCTTCAGGTACGCCAGCTTGGGCGAGAAGTACACCTTGGAGCGCGTCGCGTTCAGCGCCTCCGGCGACGACACCGTGTGCGCGTCCGAGTGCCACGCCTCCGGGAACGCCTCGTCCGCCTGCGTCCCCACCCACACCGCCAGCATGATCTCGCCGTGCCGCAGCTTGTCGCCGTCGAGCGCCGCCAGGCGGTACCACTGCGGCGCCAGCGGGGAGTCGGGGGGCACGCGGTGGGGGATGTCGGTCATGTCCAGCACCACGCGCCCCACCACGTCGTCCTTCACCACGTCCTTGTCCTTCACCGTCACCTCCACCGCGTTCGACTGCAGGTGCTGCCGGGAGAAGGCGAACACCTGCCGCCACACCGGGTTGGGGTTCTTCTCCAGGTGCCGCGTCACGCCCTTGAAGTTGCCCACCTTCACCTCCACGTACGGGTCCAGCGCCCCCGTGATGTCCATCGTCGGCAGGTCGCGAGCCTTCACCACGTTCACGAACAGGTACGACATCGGCTCCACCAGGTCGTACGTCGACGCGATCTTCGCCGCCGCCGCCGCCGCCGCGCGCGGGCCCAGCTTCGCCGGCAGCGGGGGCTTCGTCTCCACCAGCCCGTACGCCGGCGCGGGGGCGCCAGGGCGGGGCATCACCACCGTCTGCCCGGGCGGCGCGGCCGGCGCCGCCATCGCGTGCAGCGTCGCGCGCCTCGGCTCGCCCCCTCCTCCTCCTCCTCCTCCCCCAGAGGAGGCGGCGGCGGGCACGGAGCGGAGCACGCGAGGCGGCGGCTCGTGCTGGCTGTTGCCCTTGGGTTCCGACGACGCCGACGACGCGGCAGCACCACCAAGAGGAGGAGGCTCCTCCGTCGGCGCGGCGGCGGCGGCGGCGGGCTGCTGCGCGTGTTCGGGGCGATCGTCATCGGCGACGAGGTAGAGGCGGAGGGCGATGTCCCCGGAGACGCGGGAGAAGAGGCCGCGCTTCTCGAGCGGGTAGCGGTGGAGGGCGGCCTGGTCGAAGGAGGGGGCGACGGAGGCGGCGGAGATGCGGAGGCGGCCGAGGAAGGTGTGGGGGCGGGCGGCGTGGGGCTCGGAGAGGCGGCGGTCGTGGAGGACGGAGACGTGGATGGGGAGGTCGGGGAGGCGGGAGGGATCCCGCACGTCGAACAGCAGCGTCTGCTTCCAGGAGGGGGAGCGGTCGCCGGGCTTGGTGGCGGTGCGCTGCCGCTGGTCCTCCAGCTCCACCTCGACGAAGGGGTTGCAGGAGCCGGACGCGTCCTTCGGGGCCAGCTCCGCCGCGTCCGACACCTCCACCGCCAGCCTCATCGCCGTCGTTGGGGGGGAGACGAGCACTCTGCTGCTCTGCTCTGCTCTGCTGCTCTGCGCAGCGCTGCTCTAATACCCAGAGCGGAAGGAGGGAGGAGGAAGCGGTTGCCGGTAGCCTCCGGGTCCCGGAAATCGGTTGCTTTGGCCTTTGGCGGTGGAATTTAACAAAAGAAAACGAAATGCGCGCTGCGGGCCCACCTGTCACCAACCCAGCCCGGCCCAACCCAAATACTGCTCCTCCATCTTTACACACACGCTCCCGCTCGAGTCCCCTTTTATTCCTACCTCCATTATTAAAAAATAAAACCTTAACATCATCAACCAACCATTCCTTACTGTACATAGGTCACTCGCCACAAATAATTATCCTTCCACATACCCGTTTGCAACCCACGCACAGAACCAGTAAATAAATAATAATATGGTTACTCATGCGTGTTTTGAACCCTAACCTAAGCAACTTCAGGAGCTCCTGGAAATCACTGTAGCAGATATAGAGGGACTGCTGGAAGGAAGGAATCTTTTAGAGGGTAGTGTAAGTTTTGAAGAAATTTTAGAGGGGTGGATAGAAGGGACGCTAATAGTGTTTTAGAGGGGAAATATAGAGCAGTCTGTGTGTCTGTTAAATGCATTAAATGTTGGGTTAGCTAGCCATTTGTGTAATTATTGATGAGGTGGTATATGCGTCATCATCTTCTCCCTCCTCCACCTGTCATGATGCGACGCGACAAACCAATGTCCGCCCTAGATGCTTTCCCTCCTCGAAGCCCCTCCTTCGATCGACGATGGTTGGAGCAGCCACCACCTCCTTTCACTAGTCGGCCATCGGAGCCACCTTCTCATCCTCCCCTCCCACGGGTCGGTCGCCAAAGACTTGCCCCCTTCTTTCCTGGTGGCTGGAGCTTCCGACGATCAAATATCACAACATACTATGTTGGATACCATGTGGATGCCACATCATCAATAATTGCCCATGTGGTTAGCCATGCCATCAATTTAGCGGTGATGTGTAACAAAAGTCAACGCTTAGTTCATACATTGCTAGCCACCTCATGGTTCCATAGAAGCCAAAACGATTTTGGTGCTAAGTTGGATATAAGCATGAGGTGCAAAAGAAAAAAAGAGTAATGTGCAAGTTTAAAAAGCGGAGTGGGATTTTCAGAAAGTAATTTGAAGATGACCTATTTATATGATTTTCATATAGTTAGTCTAAATAGATCAAACATATTTATAACTAAAGTTTTAATAGTTCAACCTTCATATACAGACGTATTTTTTATATTACACGGAGCATGTTCCCAAAATGGTGTAGTTGCATGGGCTTGATTGTTTTGTTCTTCCTCTGGTGCTCCTTTGTTATAAATATCTGCCATTTGGACGTCAGAGTGTTAAAATTTTGTATATAAATATCTCTTACACTATTTAGTTAGGTTGGACATATGAAAAAGAAACCATATGTGTAGTAACCTCCAAAAAAGAACTTTGATAAGTAACCTCCAAAAAAGAACTTTGATAACATAGTAATTTAAAAGATGTAATAATAAATAAATTATAATAGTGGCTAGCGGGGTTAAAAGCGTGTTTTAGCGACGGCGCCGCGTCCACGTACGGACGTGTCAAACGGGGGAGCAGCACGCGTGTATTCGCGGCACGCGGACATCTGCATCTTGTCCTCTTTTTAATCTGCTCGTCTTTGCAAGTGAAAGTTGCATCATCATCATCATCATCAGCCAGCGCTCACACCTCCCTCCATGGCTCATCCGTCATACAAATCAATTACTATCAACCAATATTAATAAGAAAAACCAAGGCACTCCGTTTCTCCCTGCCTTCACTCTCCACTAGTTACTCTATTCGAAGACCAATCAGTGTCGAAGAAAGGATATCACACCCAGAATTAGCTAGGATAAGAAGACAAACTACCATAGGAAGAGACTTTCTTTCGAGAGGGAAGAAGACAGGAGGTATTAACTACTCTTTGAGAAGAGGTGATTAGGAGCGCGTGCTCCCTCTAGTTTTATACCATACTACTTGTTATTTTCGACGTTGACATAGGTTTCGAAATGCAACTTTAACCATCCATCACTGATGAAATTTATTTTATAAAATCCACGAAAATATGATACTATGAAATGATTTTTCAAGACAAATGTATATGTATGGTTTTTATGTACATGGTCCAAATACTCCCTCCTTTTTTTTATCTGACATGTTTTTGACCATTTGTTTTATTTAAAAAACTGTGTATAAATATAATTTATTTTTATTGTGATTTGTTTTATCATTGAAGATATTTTGAGCACGACTTATATTTTTGCATGTTGAACTAAGTTTTTGAATAAAACGAATGGTAAAAGACGTGTCAAAGGTCAAACAAAAAACTTGGGAGGTAGTAGTTTAAAAGGTTTATTATAGATAAAGTTTTTAAATTTTAATTTAGGATAAACCTAAATGTCAAGTATTATGTAACTGGAGCGAGTATAATGTTAGCCACGTCTCGGCCTCAAATTCTAGAACTAATATTGTAATAGTAGTATTGGAATAAAACACAAGAGAAGAGAATGTAGAGATTGTATAGGTGTCGGTGTCTGGGAATCGCGCTCCTGAAGAGCAGCGGGTCCACGGACCGGCAGACGAGTTTGTAGTTGGAGTGAGGCCCAACAACGACCCTTCTCAGTAGCTCGGGTGGCGGCCAAGCCTGCAGAGGACTAGGGCCGCGCTGCCTTCCCGGACAAGAGCCTGGTGTGACTTGGTGATCTGGGTACAGGTCCTCAGTACAGTGCAAGAGAGAAAGAGAAGAGATACGAACCACGAAGACACGGTTGACTTACCCTGGTTCGAGCCCCCACTGCCGGGTAATAGCTCTACTTCAGCTTAATTGATTATATGGTGGAAACAGTACAAAGGTGTCGAGACCGGGCTTGGAGGCGCCGATCCCGAGCTTACAATGAAGGTGGCTAAGGACTAAAACTACTCGCTAGGGAGGCTTCGGGTGCGGGTGTTGCTTGGGCTTGAGTCAGATGGGATTGAATCAGGGAAGAGCCAGGGACCCTTCGATTGTCCAGGAATCCCCCTTTTATAGGCGCGGCGGGGTGCCCGGAGCCGATACATGGGCCCCGCGGTCTTTGCTTTAGTGGCGAAGTTCTTGTCTCGTTCTCCGGTTCTGCTCGTCCGGAGCTCGCAGGAGAAACCGGTCGTTAATCTTGGACACGTGTTTGTCTCGGCGCTATTCGGGAGGAAGCCTCTTTAGGGAGAAAGCACTTTCCTTTATCCTCGAAATAGCCTTGACCGGATCGAAAGGCTTCGCGCCACCGTTAGGCGTCGCGTAGCGTAACAACCATCCGCTGCCTGCCAAAGAAGGCAAACGGCCGGATGAGTCGTCCACGTGTACTCCCCTGGGTCGCGGGCCCCTGGGAGACACAGTTCGTTCCGGTCAAGGCCGGAGAAAGTATGGTGGGCCATGACGGTTGTCGCCGTCTGCCCACGGATGAGCGGATCACCCGAGGGACCTTCTTCCGAGGGACATGGTGCCGCGTGGTTTGACCTAGTCAAGCCCGGGGCAGCCACGAGCGAGTCAGGCGGCTTATTTAGTACGGCCAGGAATAGCCTGCTTGGTCTTCTGTTCGTGTGGTGGGCCGGTACAGAATTGGCCCAAGGCCTGCTTTAAGATAGGCCGTTTACTAATCACCAACAATAGGGAAATAGAGCAACGACCGAAAAAAGTGGATGATAGTATTGGGATAAGGCCAGAATTGCACATGCCCTATGATCTTTTTCTTTTGAGCTAGTTTAAAAACCAACGGTAGATTATAATCTAAATAGTTGTGGGCCCTCGATACAGGGTCTGATGAATAAAAAAAGTTCTTTCAATATTTTTTAGAATAATTGAGAAAAACTACTCAAAATCTTTTTTTAAAAAAGGCCTGTAAAGTATTGCCACATTTGTCTTGCATAAAAACAATAAATTTACAGATGTATTTTTTATTTTAATTTAAATTTAAATAGACCAGGAGACAACTTGGACATTTACTAGCGGTAAGAAATGAATATCACTAAAAGATACCCCTCCGTTATTTTTTGCTTGATGACTTTCATTTTTTTACACTTGGCCTTATGCATTTCAGCTTAACGTAGTGTAGCGTATCATTTCAATAAAATTTATTTATTTTATATAGTCTATTTGGTGTAATAATTTGTAAAGATTTTTCTTAGGTTTTAATAGTCCTCTTAAAGATTTTTAATTATTTTTTAATAACATTTAAACCTCTCTTTAAAAGGTTTCAAAATTTGCTGAAACGCTACGCTACGATAAGCTGAATTGTACAAGGCCTTCTTTGACCGTTTGTCTTTTTTTTTTTTTTGCATGCGTGCACTTAATTTTTAAATAAGACGAATGGTTAAAGATGCGTAAAAAAAATCATAAAAGAGTAAATAACGTGTAATATTGTGCATGGGTAATAACAGCTAATTTCTACCCTCTGTTTGTCCTGTGCTGCTGTGCACGTAAAAGTCAAAAGCTGGAGAGGAGGTCGGCCGGCGCAAACTCGAAATTCAAAATTTGACGACTCATCATCACATCATCACTCATCACTCATCACCCATCTCAACGCAAATACTGTACTACTCCGTTCCGTTCCCGTAATCGTATAGGAGGCATAGAGATTACACCACTCCATTAGTGAATAGCCCACTCCACTCCACGAGCCAGAGTCTCAGAGCCAGAGAGGAGGAGGAGGAGGCGGCGGCGGCGGCGCTCGCTGAGGCTTCCCTTGCTGGAGCCTGGAGCCTGGAGCCCGGCGGCGAGGTGTGGTCTTCTTCTTCCTCAGTCCACGACGGCGCGGCCGCCCCAGCTCCCAGCACAGCAGCAACCAACCCGCACGGCCCCCAACCCAAACCCTAGGGGCCTAGGCACCTGCCCTCGGAGCCGGATCTCATTCCCTTCCCGCCTCGATTCCCCGCCAGGTACCTGCCACCGCCGCCAACCTCTTGGATCTGCTGCCTCTCCTGCATTTTCCCCACCCCCTCCCGCCGCCGGCAGGTCAGGTCTGTTCATGGCGGAGGAGACGCTGCGCTTTAGGGAGGACGACGCCATCAGGTTCCTCTTCGGCGAGGACATTGTCGGCACACACGATGACGCCGCCCCCGCCTTCGACAGATCGCTCTTGGAGCTTCAGATTTTCAAGGACGTCTTCTCCACCACCCAACCCCACACGCCTCACGCTCACGCCCACCTCAATGTGGCCGAGACATCATCCCTGCTTCGCGCTGCTCACTTCCCTTCTGCTGCACCTGCACCGCACCCTCAGCCAGATCCCAACGCCCATGGCAATCCGCACTCTTACGCCCACCACAGCACTACTCACCGGATGGATCCCAAAGCGGATTGCCAGGTCCCGGACCACACACCTTCTCACAACCAGCAGAATGGGACTGCTGTCGGCCTCGACGCTGCACTGCAGGGTTTCATAGGGTATTGGCAAGCTGCAGGAGGCATGTGTGCGACCGATGTCATCGGGACATGTGGCCAGCAGCAAGTCTTTGGTGCAGGTGCTGCTTATAACACCGTGCATGATATGCACATGCAACCAACAGCTCAGGACATCGCAGCTGGGATATGTGAAGCAGTCGGTTTTGGTGGCAGCACGACCACCAGCGGGGTCGACGATCCCATGCCTTCCTACATGGATGCGCTAGCGGACTTCTCGGAATTCCAGAGTGACACTCTTCTTCCAGATCCATTCTTGCATCGTTGGCTCCGCGACCAACACCACCAATTCCCGAGCGAGGTGTGCTTAAGTTATGATCAAGGACAAATGCTCGACATGACTCATGCAATGTATACATGTTGTACAACAGATTTATCCGAAAGAGGAGCAGCCGAATTCCCGCTTTGTAGCAAACCAATCTATGATACCACAGTTCTACCTCACCTATCCCAAGATTGTATTGGCTCTGGGCAGTTTCTCCAACCTGGGCACCTTTGCCACCACAGTACACCCGATGTGAATACTAGTTCACTGGATGATGTTGATGGTCCTGTGTGTACCAGTCTACAGTCTGGCACACCCACTGCTGGTTCTAAGAGGAATTTAAGCAGAGATCTTCCTGATCAGTTGGAAGGGCACGCGCATCGCCTTTTTAAGGATGCTGGCTGGACAATCAAGCCAAGAAGAAGGAATGACAGGGCTAAGATGTCGTCCTATTTCACAGCACCATATCGGGAAGTGGTTCTTACCTCGGTAACTCAGGCATGGAAGTTTTGTGGTAAGAAATTATATGAAGCTTCTCCGGGTTCAGAACGTGGAAGATATCCAATGGAGTGGTCAGATGTCGATACATTTTGGAAGGACCTCACGGATACAATGGCATACATCGAAAAGGTACTCGTGAACCAACTAAGCGGACTCACACTTCTTCAACGATGGGAACTTTTGGATCCTTTCATAGCCGTTGTGTTCATCAGTAGGAAAATTACTGCTCTGCAACAACGGAAAACTCTTAGAGCTGTTGATAGTTCAACCTATGTTATCGATGACAACAGGAATGTGCCAGAAAGTAAGATCATGCAGAAAGCCAGTAATCTCTTGCCCAGCCACATCGTCCAGTCTACTCCGGTGATAACAGACTCTGATTGCAGCACACTAGCAACCGAGAGCTGCAGTGGTCATCAGGCTTTGCAGACCTATCATGATTTGGAAGGAGGTCGCAATGGGGACAATAACCTGAAGAATAGTTGCACACAGAGTCAGAATTGTGAGGCAAGTGACCAAGCAGAAAATCATATTAAGGAAAGTGATGAAACAACACAAGTTTGTTCAGTAGCAATGCTCGTTAATAATTCGGTTAAGAATGCAAGGAAGAAGTCAAAAAGAATATCCGATGTCAGTGCAAATGGATTAGATGGGCAAGATTCTCAGAGCTTTGTGCAGCACACTGTGGAAAATGTGTTGAGCCAAGAAAACAATCCAACAACTCTGCACTTGGCTAACACAGAAAACATTAACCTCTCTGAAGAACATGATGTTTCCTCAGCTGTTGGCACATTGATAAATCATTTGAAAGCTGAATCCAAATCTGCAAAGCTGAACGGAAATAACCAAAGCAACATGCTGTTGCCTTCAGAGTGCAAGCAAATAAGCATGTTTCGGAATGAGGGGGGAATCAAAGAACTTGCAGAATGCCGCACAGTCTCAGAAACTGATTGCACTGCAAGGGAGTCAGTTACCATTGAGTTTATCCATATAGAAAATGTCCATGAGAAGTTGCCGTCATCAAAAGATCAAACTGTTGAAAATTTGTCCAAGGACCAGCATAATGTCCCAATCGGCAAAACTGTTTCTGTTGAATTGTCTCATGAATCTAATGCTGCTGCGCTGGATAATTGTTTATCTCATGAGTCATCAATCTGCAAGAAAGCAACTGCTAATAGAAAACCTGGAGGTTGGGAAAAGCACACGAAAAAAAGACCTCGAGAATTGCGCATCAATGATGATGACCTTTTGATCACAGCTATAGTAAAAAACAGGGATATGGGCTCCTGCCATAAATTCTCTGCAGATTTGGCTGTTTCAGTTGCCAAGAAGTTTAAAAGTCCAAAGAGAGGCAGCAAGTTACTTGTTCGAACATCTGGAAAATGGGGAACAAACCTACTGGGTGGGAAGAGAATAAGTTTGGCACAGAAAACTGTGCTCTGCTGGTTGATTGCCACTGGCTTTCTGACTGTCAAGGATGTTATACAGTACCGGAATCTGAAGAGTGATGAGGTTGTTAAGGATGGGCAGGTTACTTGGGAAGGTGTTCTTTGTAATTGCTGCACAAAGACCCTATCTATCTCAGACTTCAAGGCTCACGCTGGTTGCTGTCTGCCAAGGTCCTCATTGGGCCTGTTTCTACAATCTGGCAAGTCGTACACTCTATGTCTGGTAGAGGCTTGGTCTGCTGAATTTATGACCAGGAGAAGCGATGCATGTGGTAGAAAAGTTGAGGCCGTGGATGAAAATGATGATACCTGTGGTTTCTGTGGAGATGGCGGTGAATTACTTTGCTGTGACAACTGCCCATCAACATATCATGAAGCCTGCTTATCTGCCCAGGTATCTAGCTTCTCTACTGTGTGTATGTGTGCGCGCGTGCTAGTGCGCATGTGGTACTTATAGATTCTCTTTGATATGTTTCAATTCAGGTGCTATAATCCCTTGTTGCACTGTTTTGTTCCTGAAAATATGTATTTCGGGGATATTTGAACTGAACACCTATATATATGAAGTTTGTCTCATACTATTTTCTTTTTTTTTTTCATAAGCAGGAGCTTCCAGAAGGCAGTTGGTACTGTCATAATTGCACGTGCCAGAGTTGTGGGAATCCAATCAGTGAAAAGGGGTCTTCAACATTTCCAGCTATCTTGAAATGTCTGCAGTGCGGAGATGCATGTAAAAATATGCTTCCCCCATGGGTGTTTTGCTTTGTCATGTGCCCTATTCTTTGTACAGTTTTTGGAATATTTAGCTATTTAGGACCATAGGAGTTGACTAGTGTGTTTGCCATAAAGTTTACACTAAAGCTCTTTTCTTTACCTTCAAATTGGATGGATATTGCTAGAAATTGCCTCGGTTCTCACAAAAACTGCTTTATAGAGGTTTCATCACCCGATATCAAAGGGCTTATGCTTCCAGGTAGATCCCATCTAGCTGCACCCTGTTTGTGAGTCTTTATGCTTCTGTCGGCCTTAAAGTTGGAGTTGAAGTCATTGGCTGATTCTTCAGATCATTTAACTAAGCCAGTATTCTTAATGCATAGAGGGTCGAATTGATCTTTAATATTTATTGATTTCAGTTTAAAATATTCCTGTTTTTCACTGGCAGACCATAACAAATGCATTGAGCACGTGATGCTGCCTTATGAGGATAAAAGACCTGATGCATGGTTCTGTGGGAGATACTGTAAGGAGGTAATATTTATTTTTATCTTTGCTGTGAGACGCTGAGTAGTGCAAAACTAATTTTCACCAAAGGTCACAGTCACACTGCAGAAATCATGGTTCTGATTCTGCATTCTTTGGCATGCACATAATGGACCTATTTGTGACTACTGTCATTGCTGTACTTTTGGTGACTGACTGACACTACTATGCCTATATAGCAGTCCACTAGAACCAATTGAGAGGCATTAAAATTTGATTTGCCTCTTGCATTGCTTTTTTCCCTGCCGGAAAAGCTTTAGATGCCAATGGTATGGCCAGCAAGGATCAAACAGATTGCCGCTTCATGGAACTATAGCTATTTTGCATATTATGTTTCGTGGCCTTCACTTTCTTTTCTTTGAAAGCATTCCTCTTCCATTTGTGCTACAGATATTCACAGGACTACGCAGCCATGTTGGGACAGCTAATTTTATTGACAATGAGCTTTCATGGACCATATTGAGGTGCAACAATGATGGGCGGAAGCTACATTCTGCTCGGAAGATTGCCCATATGACAGAATGTAATACAAAACTAGCAGTGGCTCTTACTCTTTTGGAGGAATGCTTTGTTCGTATGGTGGATCCTAGAACCGGTGTAGACATGATACCACATGTCTTGTACAATAAGGGGCAAGTCTCCAATTTCCTTTCCTCCATTGATTCATTGTTTACAGTATTTGTCTCATTGTACTTTTTTTCTTGCATGATATGGATGATTAAGAGATAAATACATCATGTTCACATGTGCAATAGCTATGTATAAGTATATGCATATGAACATTTATTTTCTCGTCGTTTTTCATTAATTCATCGTGTGCTTGGGTTTCCATGTCATGTGCCATAATGGATATATGATTACCCTACCAAACGAACCCAAGAGCAAAGGCAAAAGAGAGAGACTGTTAGGTTGCCACATATTTCCTGAATTTATTGGCTGCTCTTTATCCTATTTATGTATGCCCACTTATTACTTGAAGACTAAGGATATCACACATCTATATTTTAAGACTGCATTTCTAAGCTATTTGCTTGTTCGGAATGGAAAACGATTTGAGAATATCGCACAGTGCTTTTACATACCAATATTCCATGCTTCATATCATAGTGGAAATTGCAATCTGTAGAACCTAAAACCCACTGGTTGAACTCCCAACATTTTCTGCTGCAGAAGATAGACTATGGAATGCTTGATTGAATGCTAATAGCAAATTATGCTATACTCTTTGCATCTATATATATTTGTACATCAATATAGTGTCAATTATTTATTTTTTATTTCCTGGTGTATATCTTTTGCACCACTTATTTCTCTTATAATCAATTGCTTATCGAAACATTTTAGTTTAAATATTTTGGAACTTACTAACATGGAGAACATTTCATCAGATCAAATTTTGCTCGCGTAGATTATCGGGGATTCTACACGGTAATCCTGGAGAAAGGCGATGAAATTTTATGTGTAGCATCTGTCAGGTAATGCCTTTGATCAGATATTTTCAAGACAGTACATAATTTTTCTTTCCTGAAGTATCTTCATAATGTAATTGATGCTTGTTATCTCTTTCACAGTTGCTTCTCATGGTTACGCCATTTACTGCTTTCAGGGTTTTCCATGTTATCTACATGTTATATTTTACTATTTTAGAGAGAGCAAATACGCTGTTTTTTCTAGGAATAGATCAAATACACTATTAATTTTCAGCTCATGCATATATTACCAAAACCTTCAAATATATGGGAGTATTATGTAAGAAATTTAATTAGTAAACCATGGATCATATATTGCTCTGTTTGATAGAGCTGAAAAGCAGGGTAAGATTAATTTTGAAAAGTTAAGGGCTCTCGAAAAGCGGCTCAGAAAGGTTAAAAAAATATTTAAAAGTAGTTTTGAGCGTATCGCTTGTAGAAAAATGGCATTTTCAATCTGTACATTTTAATCTGCTTTAAGCTGAAAAGAAGAGGGCCTTATGATGGTTGTTTCTTACATTTGTGTTGATTATATGCTTATGAAATTTTTATTTCTATTTCTTGCAGGATACATGGGACCAAAGCAGCTGAGCTGCCCTTCATTGCTACTTCTGTGGACTATCGCCGTCAAGGGATGTGCCAAAGACTGATGAGCACCATTGAAAAGGTATGCAAACTGATTTAGGAATCACATATACAAGTGTTCTGAAGAAAATTGTGAACCTTTCATGATACGACAATAACCAGAATTCTACTGTGTTGTAGATTTTAGATATATTTTTTCCTTCTAAATAAATACTTGTCTGGGTTGTCTTTCTTAATATAATCTTAAAATCTTATTTGCATGCTTACATATTTTGAGTTTGATCTTGCGATATTTCCTTTCCTTTCGATACAGATGCTGAGATCGTTTCATGTTGAGATGTTGGTCCTTTCTGCCATCCCAGAATTGGTTAATACATGGGTGTCTGGATTTGATTTCAAACCTATTGAGGATGATGAGAAGAAACAACTACGCAATGTTAATTTGATGTTGTTTCCTGGGACATCGTTACTAACAAAAAGATTGGATGGAATCATAGCTGCAAAACCAGGTTAATTATCTTCAGTTACCATTGACAAATTTTTTGACAGGAACCATTGACAATATTTGTGCTTTCCACTTTATGAGTACTTTTTAGGCCCTGTGTCATTTATTTCATTCAAGTTGTTGTACCTATAATAATACTAAAGTATTTTGGAACTATGCAGAAGAAGAAAAAGATACATATAATGTTTTTGGATTACCTAATGATACACCTGATGGGAAAGGAAGCGGACATCTGGAACCCAATGACCTTGACTTATCAGCAACGGAGTTCAATGCTGAGATTGCAACAAATAACTCTTTCAGAACACCGAAACATGAATGTTCACCTGCAGCGTGGCTAAATTCTGCCAAGGTTTAGTCCAACAACATTATGGAGCTTTTCTTGGTCATGTGGAAACAGAGAACTACCTTTTGCTTATCTGACATTGTTGTAGACTGGGAGTGGTGTTAACTGTTAACTCGCTTAAAACCTGCAGGCATGGGACATTGTTAAAATGCAACTGTTAGTCTGCTACAAGTATTTTCATTGAAGCAATGGCTTGGCTTATTAATTTAGAGAAATTAAAGTTCCCTACCCCCCAAAATTGTAGTTAAAGCCTTGTTCTTTTCAGCTGAAAGTAGCTGAAAATTTTAATCTGAAAAGGTTGTGACCCCTCGAAAGAGGCTTTGGAGAGTCCAAAAAAATATGAAAAAAATATTTTAGAAACTCTTAAGAAGAAACATTGAAAACCCCACAAAAATAAGTACAGAGCACTACATTGTTTGGCTTGTACAGAAATGGCAAGCTAAATTTTAAAATCTAATTTAAGCCGAAAAGAACAAGGCCTAAATCTCATTTAGAACCCAAAAGTTGAAAAATACTTTGTTGCCCCCTTTGACTTGTCTCTGTTTGCATCCTAGCCCTAACATTGTCAAAGATCAATTAAGCAATGACCTGGACGTTGATGTGGACATTGATTAGTTTAAAAATTATATTTCTAGATAACCAAAAAGGAACAATAGAAACCTGTAGAAAATTCAGAAAAATGGAAATAAACTGTTTTATGTTTTAAAGAAGTGATTTCAAATATGCTATCTAAATTTAGATTTCACAAAACAGTTATGTGCATAAAATTAAAAATGGTGGGTGTCGTTGCGCATTTCTCAAAAGCAAAATTTTAAATCATCGTTTTTTTTGAGTTTACATAATTTATCCGCTTTTTTATTTTCTATAACTTATTTTTGCAAATTTTAGCAATTTTTTCTAATCAATCGAGGTCCAATTCATCACTTAACGGATCTTAGGTAGTGTGGGGACTAAGATGCAAATGGGGACAAGTTAATGGGGGTGATAGTAATTTCTAACTTTTGAGTGCTAAGTGAGATTTCACTACAATTTTAAGGGGGTACATTGAAGTTTACTCTTGACAGAAAATCAAGTCTACTTGATATATTGGACTTTTGCATGATATAGTTGTAACTAGTCATGTTAAAAAAAATATATGCAAATATGATAGTTATCATAGCTATTTTATTATGTCATGCTAAAATCATTCATTGAATTAATGGTGCTTTCCTTCACTCTAAAAGAAATCCAGAGAATTTGTGATTAAGGTTCATGCATATGTACTCTGAACTAGGTTTGTCTGTTTTTCTTTTGCATCACGTTTTTTACCTTTTTTCTGTTCATAATGGCATAATGGGTGGCAATGGTTGTATGTTCGCAATCCTTGTTGTTTTTTACTGTCATTCATTAACAAGCAAACCAGTGTGACCTTTGCACATGCATATGCTCGCATATGCTCCTTTTCCACTATACTAGTTTAATGGTTAAATCTTGATGTTTTGAAATATGGGCATTTCAATGTTTTACCTTTTTTGAACTAAAATTTCAATGTTTTATCTGATCCTTATTTTTTTAATTTTTTTTTTCTGAAGATGAGCGCTATAAGCAGAACTAATTCCTTCATTATGTGTTACGTTGTTTTGCAGCTAGCTGTTGGGGGAGCCTGAGTTTATCATAAGCTATTTTTTTTTTGGCTCTGCATTGGTGAAACTTTGTCTTCTGATCTATGGCTGGACTTAAATTGTGACAACACATATTAAGCTTGGTGCTGTGTGCAAGCTACTACTCTTTCCAGGTATGCTCCAAAGGCTTCTTAGATATCGATGGGTGTATTATTACATATTTTGCCACTTTCGTACATCTGGGAGTTTATGTCTATTGTGTGGTTGAGATTCACCTGCAGTATTATTATTTTTTATTTTTTGAAGCCCTCAACTGTGTGTCCTCATTAAAAACTCATTAGAGCTGTAGGTTAATGGATCAGATGGGGGTAGTCATCCAAGAATTTTGATTGAATTGGAGACAAGAGAGCAGCAAAAATAAAATCTAAGAAACCACAGCCTGGCCTGGTCTATCCCTGCAACCATCAAAGTTGCCTTTTGCTCTCCTGAATGAAGTGCTAGGGTGATGTGTGGTCAATTTTCTGAGACAAGTCTAGACATGTGGTGGGCATTTGTTAATTGTGAACTTGTGTGTACTTGAAAAGATCACTTGGATGATTCAAACAGATGGAAGATTTTGAGACAGTTGGATTGGTAATCATGTTGAAGAATACATTTGACCCCTTGTTATGCTCTTGTTGAAAGAAGCTTTATATAAGCTATTTAGTGCTGCGCATTAGAAGGGTACTGCAGACACATGATAAATATGAGTTTTGATCCTTCTGAAATAATGGATTCTAGCAGCTAGTGTTTGAGTTGGGGAGTGTCAGAAAGAGAGTACTGCTGCCTGCTGGGACCGGAGTGGATGCTGGGATCAGAGTGGAACGTAAGACTGTAAGAGTCATGTATTCTTTTTAGGATTCTACTGGAAAGTTTGTTAATGGCACTGGCCAAACAAATCGATGCAATCTCATCAGGATACAACCACCGACAACATGATTACAAGTAAGTTTCCTCTCCATTAAATGCTTAAATGATCTTTTGATAGTTTATTTGGTTCTTTATTATTTACTTGTGTTCATGCTCAAGAATGTTCAGAATTAGGTTAAGGTGGCATTGGTGGCAGATATCATAAACTTCAGTCACCTACCATGTTATGTGTATGTGGGCCGCAACCGGCATAGAATAGGTACCAATAGGTGCTGGAATTACTGTTTATGTGCACGGACAGGATCAGCCTATGCCAGTCCCTAGTTTTAAGGGATTAGATTACAGTAATTTAGCCTGTGGCGTTATTATTAATTTTTGCTATGCTAGCATCAGATAACTGACCGTGGTATTTGGTACTGATCTGTGTCAGGAGATCGACTTATGGCGCTGTGTGGCAATGCTGGTGAACTAACATCCATTTCATCACATAGGAGCAACGCTGCCATGCAAAAATCTGGCTTCGTTATGATCCCGGCATTTTTTTGGTCTGGTGCGATCATATGGATATGATTATGCGAACCTCGCCCTGCGCCAGCAGCAGCGGCTACTGCTTCTGGTGCTATGTGGTTTTGGTCGCACCATTGGATCTCCTGTTTGCTGTTCCCAAATCCGGAACTGCACCAAACCATCGAAGCTTACAAAAAAGGTTGTTGTAAACCCCCACATTGTTCTGGTGAATTTTGAAAGTATTTCTGTATCTGGAAGCATCGTTGCCAAGCACTTTTGCGCATTTAATTTGGAACATGCTATTCGTCAGTTTCCCATGCCGATGATCGAGTTCTGACTTGTGCCATACCTAAAGCTACGAGCCGAGTTTGAGTAAGCCAGTTCGACAAGGCTTGAACTGAGCTAGGAAGGTAGGCGAGCTTGACTCGAACAAACTAAAGTTGGCTTGGAGCGGAGGAGGGCGTCATTGGTGTTGCTTGTGTCCTTTTAGGATTTCAATTTTTCAAATAATCAGCTGTTTCGATTTGGAGAAGTGTAAGGTTAGATCTCTAGACTATTGCTTTCAAGCCAAATTGGTTCTTATGATAGGAAGGCCAAATTGGTTCGTATGATATGAACGCAATGAGATTGGTCCATAAGCTTCTCAAACCATGCCAATACGATCCTTTGATCGGGCATATGTTGCTTCTGTTTGTGGTTTTGCTGATGTGGTGTTATGGGATGATTTTCAACGATATGGCATCTAGTGACCTTAAGATAAAAGTGGGGCGATGGATTTGGACATAGGATCGATCATATGATGCGGAAGGAGCGTATGGATTTGCACATGACCATCACACAGACCTGGCCAACGGACTGGCCTGATTAGTTCGGTTACCATGTGAATTGGGTCAAGTGGGTTAATGGGCTTAGGTCTTGGATTAGGTTTGGTTTGCACAGTAACTGAACCTAATCGGGCTGGTCCGGTTTTATATGGGTTGGTTCATTTCAATTAAAAATATCTAAATAAATAAAGAAAAAACCACTATAATTCATAGACAGACTATAAATTGTGTAAATACATTATATATCATTAGAAATTAGAAATATATATATAAATGAATATATTTAATTAAATAAATATGCTACAGTGATGAACTGAACCGGATCGGGTCGGTCCGATCCGGTGAACAGTGTGGGCCGCCCTGGTTTGGCCTTGTTAGTCCAGCCCGTTTGGCCATCTCTACCATCACATGGACTCCATATTCATTTGATGTGGATGCTCACGAGACTAGGATTGACGGTTAAGAAACCAAATAGGCATGTTTTTTACAATTCGAGGATCAAGTATTGATCTCAAAGCATCTTCACTAGAAGGTTTAAATGCAAGCTCTATAATATTATTCACTGCACATTTTATTAATTTCTCTAACATTTCTTTACGCTTTATACTATGCTTTAAAAAATTTCTTCTCTCTATCAGACACCATCTCTATCTTGCAAATTTTATTTTATAGCTTCCGCTGCGGAATGAATGCTCACCCCGGTGTTATTCGGTGGGAACAACTTGGCACAAACAGGAGGAATGTAAGGACCAAAATAGGTACCTTTTCCTTGTAATTTGGGGGAAAAAAGAGTGTCACGAGGCGGTAAATGTCCCTTCAAAATTTTGGTTATAATTTAACATGCAGACGACAGGGTTGATGAGTTGTTTTGCATCAGCATTTACAGGAGGGGATCTGGCATGCCGCTTCAGTTGTGAAGATGTACATATATGTCTCCCCACCCCCGGTATGAGTTGCACATGTTTAGTGATGACATAGAACAAGTCGTAGCACTTATGCACCCATGCCCTGAAATAACATTAGGAACACGAAAACGAAGCAGAAAGGAAAAGAGAAGGGGGGGGTTGCATTTCCTTACGATTACAATTACGCACAGGACGAATCCCGAACCAAAGGTAACCAAGTGTATACTAGTAGTTCGCTGAGCATTGATGATAGAAAATGGAAATCACTGGGAAGGAGGCGTCGGCGCCTGGTCCTTGTCCTGGTCCGGCGTGTCGGCGGCGGCGTAGTGGGACTGGGACTGGAGGGGCGGGAGGAGCTGGGACTTGCGGCGGGTGTCGCGCGGCGGGAGGGGGACGGCGAGGAAGTGCTTGGTCTTGGAGATGGGGCGCGAGCGGCGGAGCTCGACGACGTCGCCGACCTTGAACTGGTTGTCGGGGTCGTGCGCCTGGTACTTCTTCTTGATGCGCTCCCGGCGGTGGTACTTGGGGTGCGGCGCCAGCCTCACCACCTCCACCCCCACCGTCTTGTCCGCCTTCGTCGTCACCACCCGCCCCGTCAGCTGCTTCGCCGCCTCGATCCGCAGCCTCCGGCTCGACGCCGCCCCCGCGACAGCGACCGCGCCATGGGGGTGAGGAGGGTCGCGGTGGAGCGGGAGAGGGGAGCAGCGGAAGGGGGAGGTCAGCAGCATCCTCAGCTCCTCAAGGCTCAAGCTCAAGGGGATAAGCTCTCTCCCTCCCTCTCTCAAGGCCTCAAGGGGATAATTGCGCCTGCTTCTACCACTGCACAACACCTACGTCGCCTATGGATGGGCCTGGGCCTGTCCGAAGTAGTGCCATGCCATATTCAGGTCTCATTTGTTCAAATGCGATAAGCGGCGTATTTGGTGAAAGAAAAAATATTTTATTATATTTTTTATAAATGCTTTATACAAAAATAATCGACGGTTCAAAGATTAAGCAAAAATAGGTTGCAGGGCAGCAGGAGCCGTCGCTCCTTCAAAACGCGACAGGAGCTATCGCTCCTTCAATGCGCGACCAGCACCTGCCTGGCATTTTTTATTTTTTTTTAAATTCAAAGTTTAATCTTTTGAAATTTATATGGCAAGTGTGGTCTATTTTTGTTCGAAAAAATGCTAGGAACCTATTTTTGAAATCGGTTCGGTAATCGAAGGTACCAATCAAAACATATAGCAAAAAAATGATCACGCGAGAGGATGTGCTGTTGGTTGCGGTAGCAGGAAGGTGCTGGTCGCGCGTTGAAGGATGTTGCGTGTTGAAGGAGCGACGGCTCCTGCTGCCCTGCAACCTATCCGGAGCACCGGTCGGTCGCCCGTTGAGAGAACGATTTTTTATCAATCGTTCATCCAAAGAGCGACATGCGCCTATTTTTGCTAAATCTTTGAACCGTCGATTATTTTTGTATAAAGCATTTTTAAAAAATATAATAAAATATTTTTCTCTTTGGTGAAACATCAAAGAGCCCAGGTCGTGAGTTTGCACCAAATACGCTGTCTTCTTGTTGTCCTTTGTATCTACTAAACCATCGACTTTTTTTAGCTGGATTTGAAGAACCTTATTTTTTTTAAAAAAGAAGGCACTCAATCAATTCATTCAAGGGGCTGGAGAGAACACCTTTCACATTGTAGCCCTTGGAAATAAAGAAAAATTACATCGGAGAACCCAAAGGCCTAACGGCTGAATGCCCAAATCTTTCCATCTATACCACCGGTCGGCGTCGAAAAGCGGCCTTGACCCCGATCGAGTTAGAAACAATGAGCTACTTGAGAAGCCCCTCCCCTACCCGCATCCACCTCCAAAATTTGGAGAGAAATACTTACCTCCGTAGGCAAACATTATTGCGGTCGAATATTGGTACCGAGAAACATTATTGCGGACAGAATATTGGTGATTACTGGCACAAAAGCTATAGTTACCACTAGAACCACCTCCTACATATCTCACCAACATCATCCACCCCTGGAAGCCGAGACCACCTCATTCTGGCTGGCAACTACGTCAGCGCTGGATATCAAAAGGATCAGGCCAAGGGGGGCAGACGGAGCTCATGGCGCCAGGGATCCGATCGAACAAAAACGACTTTCAGATAACAGCACCAGCTCAAAACAACAATTGAATATTGCTAGTGAGTAGAGAGAATTGTTCAATCCATTATTGTGGGGGAATGAATTAAGAAGAATACAATCCTATGACGGAGAACCTAAACCTATCCTCTCCTCCCGTAGAACAAGAATACACGACTGCAAAACCTTTCAACAACTCAATGTTGCTGCTTGCGGAGGCGTCAGTGGAGTGACAAAACAAGACCAAGTCCACTGAAACCAACCAATACAAAAACAAATCTTGTCGTGGTAATTCTTACCACCCCACCACCCACCTGTGCAGGAGCCTGGAGGCAAAGCACATCACACGCTTTGGGCTGCTTGTGTGGACTATATAACTAGTATACAACACCATCCGGGCTGAGTATCACATCAGATAAAAAATCACACAATGTGCTACACGCTCAACTCCCTGACTGACTTCACTTGGCCCAGTCGCATCATGCCCCAGCAAGCACTTCCTTTCTGCCCCCATGGAAAACTAACTGATTTCTTTTGGGCTTCACACTCCGTATCTGGCTAATCTCTGCACAACCCCTGGTTCTAGCGTGGACATGCACTGTTCCCAACCCCCGCCTCCGAGCATCTTGGGGTGACAATTTCTTTTTGTTAGTTTCTTATACATATAACAGGAAAGTTGCCGTTTATAATGAAAAGCTCAATATCGTACCTGCTTGTATCCATTCAAAATCTGGCACACTTCATTGTGTAGACCTTCACTTTTTATCTCCTGTAAACAAATAAAGTGAGCTCAAATGGAGCACTATTTTTTTCAGGAAATTTTTTTTGGAGCACTATAGCTGAAACACGAACGACAAAATGGTGTCTCACATTCCAACTTGCACAGGCCTGGCAGATGTAAGCGAGTGAACCCACAGCCCCAGATGGATTTGCTGCCACCTAGTAATACAACACACGGTACTTTCTGTAAGTACATCATTGCTATGAAAAACTAACAGCAAGCACTAAGTAACGAGACGCAGATTTACCATCGCGCATAGACCATGGAATGCATCCTCTTTCTCAAAATCATCTCTTATCCTGCACAAGGCAGAAAATTAGCTCCACAGGGCATGCTATACAGAAAAGTACAGGTCATATCTCACATGTTGTCAAGAAAACTATGAAATAGCATTCTTTCCCAACCCTTGGGCTGTCCAAAAAAATTCCAGAAAGAGGATGCTTACATGCACAAGGCATTGCACCATGCTTGCATGAAATGGTCCATATGAGGGGCCACAATATCTGGACAGACCCAGCAAAGCCTCCCAAGAGTGATTGCACTATTTTCAAGAAGTGACTTATTCAAGCCCTGCAAACATGGCACAAGTCACAAATCATTTTTACGGAAATGCTCACTCAGCCATAAAACATAGCAAAAGGATTAAAATCAATTACCTCTGGAGATTTTAGAATAGAAACTAGGCATGAGATAACAGTGATCACCACAGGTGAAATTTCTTTGCCAATCTGGAAAAGGAATAAACAGTAAGACATGAAAGAATCTCTACAAATACCATCAAATACTGTATGTCAGAGGACATATGGCATTAGAAGCAATAAAGAAAGGTGTATGCTTTACTGATAGACTAGTTAGGAAACTTGCAAGAGTAATGCATACTAGCCCTGAAGGAAACACGTTGCTAGCCTAGATAGAATTGTGCTAGCATATAATGCCAGGTAGGTCCAAAGCCCTAAGGTGGTCTAGCTATTAAGTAAATTGTGCCCAGTGTGTTACACCTGCACTATGTGCGTTGTGCAATATTAATCTAGTATTGCTAGTTGGCACAAACCTTGATTGCCAATTCTCCAATGGCCCAACAAGCATTGTTAGCTACTGACACAGCATCCTTCACAGATTGTGGATTCTACAGCAGTGAAATCATATAAGGAAAAAATCAGGGTAATACTGGAAGGACCACGTAGAATATACTTACCAGTTGCTTTGCTGCAACATTAAGGAAATCTTGAAGACGTGGATGCAAATGAATAGGGCAAACCTAGTTGTATGAAAAGATGTTATTTTTTCTACAGAGAGAATTGTCTTAAGGGATAGCAAATAGTGAGCTTTGGTGATCACAGCCAACCCTAGAAAGGTCCCCCAGAAGGGCCAGTGCGCTTTGTCGAACATCAGCTGCTTCATCCATGCAGCACTGGAGAAGCAGATCTCTCAAATTGCTTTGTGCAACCTAAACAAAATACAAGCATGCTTAAACAGTATTTCTATTATATAATCAGCAAATAAAAGAGATGCAGATCAAGAACGGTTTTCTAAAACTCTCGCGTTTATCATTCAGTTAATGCATAGTTAGCATTACTGACAATTTTTTTATTAATTTACTTGGCAACCATTCATTTGTACTATATACTAGTTACATCAACCTTAATTACAAATCGTGTTTTGGCACATTATGGACAATCTCGTCTCAATGAGGCTCATTCTGCCATTAATCAACATTGCCGATACATGCAAGCACCTAAAATTACTCAGATGGTTATATTGCAAACTTTGAGAGACATGCGGAAGTAGCTCTCTCCAGAAAAAACTAAAAGAACAATGCTCAACACCTGTCGTGGCGTGGACTTTCAGTTTGAGCAATCTCATACAACAGATAATATAAAACGATTAACTATCACATGTTTACAAGGGCTCCTACTATTCAATCCAGTTACATTGCCGCCAAAGTATGATATCCAAACAACCTAAATATTGAAATCACTACTACAGTAAGATGTGGTTAATGCCGAGAAACATCTCATTCTAACAATCCCCAATACATTTCCAACAGAACAAAACTGAGAATCTATATATATAAAAAGGAGCTATATACAAAATAAATCAAAGCATAAGAAGGCGTGATGGAAGTACTCCATTCTAAAATAGTAGTCACTCCATTCTAAAATAGTAGACGTTTTGAATATTGACACGGTCTACAAAATATAAATATGACCACTAAAAGCTCTTACAATTTATTTATAAAATGCTATTAAATTATAATATTAAGGAAGTTCTCTTAGAGATGAATCTATCTATATGATTATTATATGCTCAATCTAAATAGCTTAAAAGTTTTTTATGAATAAAAGTTTCAAAAGTTTGACTTAGAGCCGGTCTAAAACAACTACTATTTTAGAATGGAGGAAGTATGTCTTCTACAGAGTACCAAATCTATAAAATCAAAGAGAACGAAGATGTATTCATATCTAACAATAACAATACATCATCGACCAAACATCATTGACCAAAGAGTTGAATTTACCAAGCTTTCAATACCAGGACCAAGTCCTTCTGCAAGTCCTGACAAAAGATCCAACGAGCAGACAATGAATTCCTTATCATATAAGGCACCAGCTGCAGCAGGATCAACCTGCATGTAGAAATGAGAGATTCCTCAAGAAACAGAATGCATAAGCTTATCTCTCATGTAATTGGATCCTGTAGCATACTCTTGGCAAATATTAATGTGAAAATGTCAAACAGATTAAGTTTACAGCCAGCCTAGGTCGAGGGTATTCAACAGACTAGACATACTTGGACAGAAAAAATACCATTCTGTGTAGACGAAACCAAAATTAAGAACTAAATTGTTTATAGGGCATGTAACCAAGAAAAAGCAAGCATGCTTATCTCTCATGTAATTGGACCCTGTAGCATACTCTTGGCAAATATAAATGTGAAAATGTCAAGCAGATTAAGTTTACAGCCAGCCTAGGTCGAGGGTATTCAACAGACCAGACATACTTGGACAGAAAAATACCATTCTGTGTAGACGAAACCAAAATTAAGAACTAAACTGTTTATAGGGCATGTAACTAAGAAAAAGCAAGCATGCCTTCCACAAAAGCAAAACTGATGAAACGTTATATATTCAGTGTTGACCAACTTGTACCAAAACAACTAGACAAGTATATGTTTAATGACTGGGTTGGAATGATCCAAGATGATATAAAATCATCAATCTCTTTCATGAAAATGACAAGGACACAATAAGCACACGGTGTTAAAATACTACATATTAAACATTTTAGATAATGCTACTGCTAGAAGCTGTGGTTTGAATGAAAGAACAGTCACATTTGTACATTTGCTACAAATAAGTAGATGTCACATCAAATATCACATCAAAAGAAAGTATACAGATACTTTATACTTCAAATAAAGAACTGGGATTGCACAGACCTTTGCCAACTGCTGGGATTGGATAAGATTGATACACCTCTGAAATACTGGCTCAGCAAATTGAGAAAATCCAGGCCCCAGTGCCTGAAAAACAGTAAGTGAAAAACAATGGGGTCTCAAAAGGAGTGATAAGATCTTTGATAGCCTTTAACAAAATCTAGGAAGAGTATTTCATCTAAAAAAATATAAAGGACGATTTTGTGAACATCTACAAAAAAAAAAAGAAATTTCCAACTGTGTACATGGTGTCTTTGTGTAACTGTTCATTTGGTTCTGCATCATGCACATATGAAAAGATATCCCCATACGAAGTGGCAGGGTGGGTTTGCTTTGGCATATCAAGTACTCAACAAACAGTTATGAGAAGCACCTGTATTGGTCTGTAGGCCGGGGGGCAGTATATGCAGGGTACATAGGAAGGTCATATAAGGCAAGAGCTCTATCCCTATATGGACACGAATATTGACACGGACTCTATTATATTTCTAACACAAACTAATATGTACAGCATGTTGTATAAAAATAGACATATGTACAGTATCAACTATCAAGATAGGTGACATTTGGTGGATTATTACCTCATGATTTGATGAAGTAACTTCTAATACAAATTACTACAGAAGACTAAACCCTCACTAAGCAAACTGGAACAACAGAACAAATTCTCATTGAGGGGCCGTGCCAAGTTTATACAAATATAATCACAAAACTATTCTAATATGGTACTGCAGACCTTGATATTTAGATATGACAAGCTCAGATTTCAGAACTATACATATGAAAATAATAGTACCTGTGCGATAGATGTAAAGCATTCAAGCAGTGGAAAAAGATCTTTGTCAGAGTTGGCAAGCTGCTGCCACTTCGTGATTAATGGCGGCATAAATATATCTAGATATTTTGCCTGCACAACATCTTAGTGAATTAGGAAACCCATAGAGAATTAACACACAAAAAAAACAGAATTGAGTAAAAAGAACTAATTGCTCGTCAATATTAAAACATGCAAGTGAAGATCCATCAAAACGCTAAACCTGATTGAGCTCTGCACCGACTGCATCAGCAAGAGTACCAAGAGCATCATATAGTATCCGAAGGTTTCGCTTCTGCTCAGAAGCAACATGTGCAATTAGAACTACGAAAAAGGAGATCTAAGGCATTACTTAGTGTGGTGTTCGATGTGGTAACTAAATAAAAACCTGATATTTTCCATATGCACACATAAGGTGCTGCAAAATAACTTCGAGGCGTGGTACAAGTTCTTCTGCAGCCTCCTGAGAACAGAACCAATTCATACTAATTATATAAAATTATTCCACACAGTAAAACATTCAAAGTATGTGAATAACCTCTTCAAGTGTTGCAAATGCTGAACAAGCAGCTTCCTGCACTCTTTTGTTAGTATCCAATATCCTCCTGAGCAAACCCATGAGGATTTTATCAAATTGTTCACGACCATTTGGTTGGCCAAGGCTCTGCATCAGAAAAAAAAAACGTATAATAAGAAGTTAAGAACCGTAAATCTAAAAATTGAGCAGGCATAAATAAAGAACCAAGTTATGACTACCCTAAGAAACTAGGTTTAAACAATATCTTTACACATGAACTTTACGGAAGAAAAATACTACGTAAAAATCTACCCTAGAACAATAGAAACAACGTGTGCCATTGGAGATGCATCAAATGACTAGCCTAAGAACCAAACAACATAATACTACAACTTAACACATTCTAATTACACCGCATTACACAAAAATAGAAAATCATAAAGCTTCCAAAGGAATGAAAGAACTTTTTCCGAACACATGCGAGAATAGCATCAACACAGAAGTGCTCCATTACCTGAACAATGAACTTGCTATATCGAGATAGGGTCCAACAAGTTATACTTCGTATAAGAGGAAATTTATCATCAAGGAGCGGGATTAGAAAGGCAACTATCTGCAATTGAATACAACATCTTAGAAAAGGCATGTCATACAATAACAAACAAGATAAACAAGAGCAAGACAGGAAAATCATAAACACCAGAACTGTAACTTACAACAATTCAGAGTTCCCATAAAAATAACAGATATCAAATCAGTAAGATTATTGAAATTTTAGAACGGTTAACTTTGTCCTGTAGAGAACTAATGATCATGTCAACACATTTTCAAACTCACCAGATGTTAGGAAGCAATTTCATAGCTATGTCCTAAATGAATCACAAGAGAAACAAGTATTCAGATTACTTAAATTGCTCCTGAAAGCTAAATTCAAAGAATGTTATCCAGCTAATGGTTGTCATCTGTACCATAAATAAGGAGCAAAGATATTTGTATTGTCATTATTGCAACACATGATTACAACAACATTTAGTTGTTAAATTACCTGGGGAAGATGTGGATATAATCCAGTAATGCATCCCTCTGCTATAGCACCAATAGACAAAACAGCAGCTTCCCTCTCCTTCCAGGCATCATCATCAGTCCGAGCCAGATTTTGCTGCAAAAATTACAGATAATGATGCATTGTTATACAAAAGATTCAAGGATAGAAACATCGTACAGCAATAAATACTGTACTAAGGAAGCACCAAATTATACACACTTTGACCACAATCCCATCATATAGGGAATTACTAGCCACCTACTAAAGTACTAGTTTTATAGTAGGGATTTTACACTTCCAATGAACAGTATAACTTTAGCATTTAGAAATATATTGTGTCATGCTGGTCACAATTATTAATAAAATCTCAGTGATTATGGTAAATTTTTTCATCATTTCAAGCAAATAAAAAACCTGCAACAGTATGTAAAAGGAGAAATAAATAAAGTATATGAAACAAATGTCATCATAACCCACACAAATTTTGCCAAAAAGGCAAAATTCATGAAAAAAACAGCCATATCCCATCATAACCCACACAAATTTTGCCCAAAAGGCAAAAATCATGAAAACAAAAACAGCCATATCTGGTCAAAGCGCAGTCCTTAACAATTTCCATGATGACAAGTCTTGGAACAGTTGAACTTGTCTGGAGGGACTTTACCTTCATACTTAAATGTTGAACCACTACAAACGCACTTGCTAGTAGGCAATTGATCACAGCCAATTCATAACTTGGTAAGGGATGGGGTTATAACCCCAGTCCCTTAACTAAAGGAACTATTGATAAATTTCACTACAAAAAAAAAGGGGGAAAAAAGGACAGATTACATCAAGAACTCAAACCCAAAGACAATGGACAAGGGTAACCAAAAACAGGGTTTGTCTTCCATCAGTGGCTTGTATCAAAATATACGTCTTCCCACGAACACACCATGAGCAATCTATGTCATGTTATGTAGCTATAACTAATCAGATGTGGGTTTTCCAATTAAAGAAATAGAAGTTCCTTTCAACAAGATGGATCAGAGTTGACATACAAGTTGTATAATGATTATTCACGCCAATGAATGCATCACAGGTCCATTCAAATCAATCATTTAATAAGTCCAATAGTAATAATAAATAGAATACAGAACCAGACGCAAATTACCTGAATCAAAGGCATTAAAGTGGGAAGAATGTCGTCTCCGAAAACATTAGAAAGAACATCCAAACCAGCAGCGCTACATTTGCGCAAATTCCAAACATTTACAGCATCATCATCATCCTGTCCATTTGACCAATATTTTTTTGCAAACTTAAAAAAGGTTATGTGAAAGTCATTCAGCTGCTTAAAAATCTATAATATTTCTTTACTCACATCGTCTTCTCCGGTTTCAGATCCATGTAATCGAGATGCATGGAAACGGGGCTTCAGATCCTGTTACACAATTGTCTGCATCTTATTCCATGCAAGAGAAAAAACAGATATCCTAAACATAAGGACAAAGCACGTAAAATTTACAGTGAGAGTCGTCACCGTAAAACTTATTGTCATGCTAAACACGAAAATGACATTTTTATTATAATAGAAGCCATTAGGAATTAGCTTCTAAGACCTCTCGTAACACCCTAACCCAAATTCGCTTAGAGCCTAGCCCACATACGGGGCTGGCCCACGCATGCATAGCACCTACTCGGACTTTCGGCCTCCTTCGTCCAAAGGGTTAATCCGAGGTGCTATGTTTGACTCCAATAGGCATTATATGCTACTACAACTCCTTTTCAACTAGCAATATGGGACTAATCCCACCATCACATCCACATGAGCCACATGGGCCTCAGAACACATCGGGCCAGAGTATTACACTCACCCACCCTTAATAAGCTGACGCCCTCGTCAGCACACCGCATAAGCGGCAAATATCTAGGATCCCCCTCGGTATACGGCCGTGCGTCTAGTGCAGACCCATATGCCATGCCGTGTGACCACTCTGAGTCCACGCAAGCCATGTGCAATATGCTCGCTCAACTAAGCCCACACGATCTGCTGCACAACGAGGGTTGATGCTCTGATATCATCTGTAACACCCTGGCCCGAATTCTCTTAAAGCCTAGCCCACCTACGGGGCTGCCCACGCATGCATAGCACCTACTTGTACTTTCGGTCTCGCTTCGTCCAAAAGGGTTAACCCGAGATGCTATGTTTGGCTCCAATAGGCATTATATGCTACTACAATCTTTCTCAACTAGCAATATAGGACTAATCCCACCATCACATTCACATGAGCCACATGGGCCTCACAACAATCGGGCCAGAGCATTACACCTCTATTATGGCTTTTACAATTCAACAGTAGTGCATTACACAAGCCTAATCTTTATCATTGTTCATGGATGGAACTAACCACAAAAATAAAGCTACTGTCACTGAAAGGGTACTATTACAGATGATATAACCAACCTGGTCTCTGTCTGGAAATGATTCATCTTCCTGAAAAACATGAAATATTTATTAGAGCAAGCTATTATCGCCAGCAAGGTACAATTGAAACATGCAAGAAATTTACCACACCTCAGCATCAGCAAGTGATTCATCATCATCAGCATAGATCATATTTGATACCAAAGTCTAGAAAAAGTACGAAAATGGTGTTAAAAAATTTTAACCAACTCTGGCATGCAACAGCGTTAATTTAAAGAGTACATTGCACTGCAGGTACATAAAGTTGTCCCGAGTTGGCGCTTAGGTCCAAATCTCAGAAATCCATGTATTTTAGTACATGAAGTTGTGTTTTTGTTTCGATTAGGTCCAAAGTGATTAAAGAGAGTGGTTTGGTGAAATTGACTGCCATATCAGCTAGACACATGGCCCTCTTTTTTCCAGAGAACTCCTCCACACTTCCCCTCATTCTTTTTCCTCGCTCTTTTTTCCCTACTTCCCATCGCATGTTTCTCTCTCCCTCCCACCAATTTTCCATCCTCTATCGGCTCCACTTCCTCCTCTAGTCATGGCTAGCTGAGCCGCCACCCCCAACTTCACCATCATGCAGTCGTCTAGACACAGCACCTTTCAGCTGGCCAGTGTTGCCTCTTCCCCCCGCTCGAGCGCCACCACCCCTACATACAGATCCATGCAGAGTTGAGCTCCAGATCTGGATCCTCTCCTTGCCCATCTCCGGCATCTCCATATCCAGCCAGAGTCAAGTTCTGCCACCCCCTCCCCCCCTCCAAGTTTGGTGTGGATGGCTCCACCCTCGGCTTGGTTAGCTCTGCTGCCAACCCTCTCCCTCAAGAAGATTATTGGATTTGATTTGTGACCAAATCCTGAATTTGTAATTAAATGTGTGGTCAGGTTTGTGTCGAACTTTTTCTTCCTCTTCCAACCCATTTTTTTCCTTGTCCTGATCTGAGGTAGCAATTTTCCTTCTGATTTTTCTCTCCCTTCCAACCGATTTTTCTGCCCCTTATCCAAACATTGTATATATTTTTAAAGATTTTTTGGCATCAACTAAATCAACTAGTTGTGTATAACTTCGGTCCATCCGAAAATTTGTCCAATATAATTAATATGTTTGCTTTGTGAGAAAATTAATAATATTAATTTTGTGCATGAACATAATAGATGAGTGTTTGCGTTGAACATAATGTTTGTGTCCTAAAAATTGTAGAAATAAAAAAACTTCATTTTCCCATAAAAATGTCAAAATGGGGAAAATGAAATGGAGCAATTCTTTTGGAACTGACATATGGGATAATTGATTATTTCTAATAGGATGAAACTAAACAAATATAAAAAAATAAAAAACGGCAAGTGTTTCTTTTTTGGTATGGATGGAAAGATGCAAATGTAAAAAATATTCGTCATACTGAATTAAATAAATGACAAATAAAATGAAATGAAGATTTTGATCATGGACAGACTAAGATGGATGTGTACAGGGCTAAGAAGAAACAGAAGAGAGCTGAAAGAAAAGGTGAGGCCTCGGCAGGGGTTTATTTGCAAAAAAGAGGCCGCATGTACAGGTGACATGGCAGTCCTTGTCACCAAACTGCTCTCTTCATACCACTTTGAATCTAAGTGAAACAAAAAATACAACTTCACGCACTGAATTCACAGTTTTCCGAATTTCGGAGCCAAGTGAAAACTCAGGACAACTTCATGTACCCATGGTGCAACTTACTCTGATTTAAATAAGGAAAATTACATACTGGGATTAAACGTGGCAAGAACACTCGTAGTCCTTCAGGAGGCATGTTGACATCACAGTATGCAGACCTGAAATGTTTACTCATAGTCAATACCCCAGCAACGCATCGAACAACACAACAAAATCTTAGCTATGTTAGTCGATCATAGTATGCTTGGAATTTTAAGGATGAAAACTAGTAATATCAGAATACTGAATTTAAATAATTGGACAGCATAATTGCAAAAATGCTGTGATAAGGATCCCCAAAAAACATAAGAATGCTGATACACAGTTCAAATATGAGGTGTCGAATTTACTACACTAACAGAAAACATACCAGAATTCACAAGCCTCCAGAGAAACTTCATCATCCGAATCTTTATTAGCTTGCAGGATCAACTCAGTAACATTGTTCAAATGTGGCTGTGGTTTTGTTACCCAATGACAGATTTAGCATAAGAATATATATAAGTACAGCTGAGTAATTAACAAAAGAAAAATCTACCCACGAAGAAAAGTAAGTTCTACAGACAGACAAACAACCCTTATCAGGGACAGTTGGGTATTCTTCATAGATGAATGGCATGCCATCAGATTCTGAGCTCAATGGGGCGATTTCACAAGATTTTGAATAATACAACAAGATTCATGGCACAGTAGACCTTGTATGAAGCATAAAAAAATTGTGGGAAAAACAAATGAATGGAATGAAAGAAATGGGAAATAGGAAAATTGGTCATCTATTTATGGAAATATTTAGTGAGGACAGCATGTGGAATAAAAATGGCAGCAAAGAGCAATTTATTACCTCCAAAATTGATGGACGAACTTCAATGAGCTGAACCCAGGCTGAACACACCTATCAAAGAAATGGGAGGATTATCAAGATGAATATGCAATTGAGTAATCAAACAGTACAGTACAGAAACTCATTATGATTAGCATCTGTGGACAAGCAAGCTAGGAAAGAACTCATACAATAAAAAAATGAAATATATTGAGTAATCAAATAATCACATTTAGCGTTTCAGCGTTTGAACATTTGTAGACAAGCAAGCTAGAAAAAGAACTAATACAGAATTAGATGGAATATATTGAGTTATTAAATAATTATATTTACATGCTTTTCGGCATTTGAACCGTACTAATACAAAATTACAAACAAACAGAGCATCTGTACAACATAAATGCAATTCACTATGGTGGAATACCAGTTTCCGAACATCTGCTGAAGGATCCTTTGCAAGATTGAATAAGCCCTGAAGGTACTGATCCATGGACATATACAGCACCTGAATATTAAATACAAATGATCAGTCAAACGCATCGAGCAGAGCAATATAGAGGAAAGGAGGGAGCCTCTTACCGATGGCATCACCACAATGTACTGGTTAATACAGCCCAGTGCTAGTTTTCTAAGACTTGCATGTGGAGACTGGAAAAACTGAAAAAACAATGAAAATGATTTTGTCAGAATGAAGTCCTGTAGACATTTTAAACTAGGGTGTATAGGCATGTGTGCATTGCCACAAAGGAATGGTTAGTTGAAGTTATAAAAGAACTTGGTGCACAAACACAAATAAAACTCACTATTTACAAAGAGTCGATGTCAAAAGTGCACATTATCCAGGTAAATAGTAGGCAATTATAGATGTAACACGAACCTGCAGCAACCTCGGCATGAACAAATTAATGGGTCGTTCGGACAAACCAGGAACATCGATATCAAGCTCTTCAGGAACGTCCTCACATATCTGTCATCCAAAACTTGCTTTTGAGCATGTAAATTGTGTTCAGGTAGTTGACATGTACGAATCATAGTAGACTATTTACAACTGCATGGTTGCTTTACTGTGTACATGGTTCCCCTAGGAGGCACCTAGACCCGCCTAGGGCCTAGGCAGTCGCCTAGGCGGCTAGCCCACAAGACCAGTCCTAGACAGAAACTAGGTGTTTCCTAGGTGGCATATAAATATGACATTTATCCTCGAACATCTTAAAAATAGCATATAAATGCACTTCTACGTAAAAAGATCAATATATTTGAAATAGTCACATATTGTTGTCGAAACCATTGTCAGTGTGTAAATTAATTTCGCCGCCTAGGCGCTAAGCGGTCCCTCTCGGCCTGCCTAGCGCCTCGGATAACCTTGACTGTGAGCAACAGCCTAGTGGAGCTTCTCTCATGCTATATAGCCGCCAACTAGTTCAAGTTCTCTTTGCACATAATAAGAATTCAAGCTAAGCTATAGCAGGGGCGATGCGGATTACCTTGTATATAGCATCCATAGCACCTTCCATATGATCCAGATCATTACTGTCCAAACATTGATGTAGAGCCTGAAACAACTCAATCCATCCAGCAACATGAACAATTTGAAAAAGAACGCTTATAACCGTCCCAACTGTGGATCGAATTGCTTTATTAGTTGCCCCTATACATGGCAACAACTCAGACTTGATATACTGCTGAGATGCAGAAGGCATGGAACTGAATGTCGCTCGCAGATTGTTCTTCAACAGAAGACCAGCAGCTTGCCTTACTTCAAAAGATTTTCCCTAGTAAGCAGGAGATTTAGCTAGATGTCAGTAAGGCTATATACACCAGATGGACCTACAACTAACGAACCAATAACCATATGAAGAACAAATTTCACTTCAGAATAAGGCTCAGAGCCCACAGGCTTCTTGCGTGGGCTAATCTATCTACATAAGACAGAAAGCAACTAAAATTCCTGGCACTGGTTCCTCTCTATAAAAAGTTAAAACATATAATCTGGAAAGAAAAAAAATGGAGTGAGCAAAACAGGCAATTCTGAATCCCTCGACTCCTCATCCCATCTTGATGCCTTGATTAAATGTATTTATGGCTAGCATACCAATTATTCAAAATTATGATTCAATTGAAGTTTTGGTATCCTTTTGAGTCTAAAGTTGCTATCTGGTCTAAAATTAAATTCAGCAACAGCATAACATATATGATTGCCAAAAAGTAAAACCCTGTGCAATATCATCTTAGATGTGTAATTTTTTTCTTCAACAGTACTCGAGGTTTCACTACCATATGGTTTCAATTTTAGACCTATCCATCACAAAGGAAGGTGTTCCCTTGGACCCTTTTAAGCGATAAAAAGAGTTTCGATTCTGTCTGTAGCCCTAACTAGTGTGAAAGAACAAATATTGGTTACCAAGCAATCAACCCACCTATAAGTGTTAGGCTTGAGGTCTGAACCCATCATAAGAGAAACCTCACTAACAACGGAGGTGAGGCAACCAAGTGGAACGTGCAACCGGTATAAATTAGGTCTTTATTGCATTAGTGTCTGCGCCATGGCGCTCGATGTTTGCAGGTGATGCTTGTCTTGTAAAACTGTGTGGCCTTATTCAACCACATTATTCACGGCTGAATTTGACTTTGGGATTTATATGTAATTTTGTGAACGTGCTCTTGAAAAAGAAAGAAAAGCACAACCATAGCAGCCGAAAAAAAAAACTACAAGAACCCCTCCTAGCAGCATGACGGCGTAATACTAGCGCGACAGGAGCATGAATTGGAATCAAACAACGATGGAAAACATGTTATTTTCAGCATGGAATCAGTGGCAGGCCGGTTCAAAGCGAAGTGGCTACGTGTGCAACAACAAAGGAGAAGACCCAAAGGAGTCTCGCGATTGAGGTTGTAAATTAGATATTTGAGAGATTAGCACTTGAGAGAGCAACCAAGATGAGCTCCATGGTAGAAATGAAGCGCAAGCACGTGGGCAGGTGGGAAAAAAGGAAGAGGGGGAGGGGGGATGGGCGACCTCTCCGCGCGCGAGGAGGAAGACGAGGTAGTTGTTGAAGTCGGGGAAGCGGCTGTAGTGCTGGAGCTGGTGCCAGATGCGAGCCTGGTCGGAGTTGGGGGAGATGTGCGCCTCCAGGAGGGTGCAGATCTCGCGGAGGCCCTCCTCCTGCGGCTGCCAGAGCGCCGCCGCCATGACCGGGGGCGGAGGGGGCACTGGATCCCGGAGACAGAGCGGGGCGGCGGCGGCGGCGGCGGCGGCGGCGAACCTGCAAAGCCCAATTCCTTTACCCCTTTTTTTTTCGGGCTGAGAGAGAGAGAATCAGGTAGGGGAGGGAGAAGAGAAGGCTAGACTTGCTCCGAGTCCGAGGGCGTGGATTGAATTTTTATAGGTATTTTTCCCTGGGCTTCCTGCAAATGTTACTCGTACTCGTATATTTGTACGTGATTTTTAGCCGCTCAAACCCGCTGAATCTTTGTGTTGTTCTCGTGGATCTTTCGGTCGTCAGGTTTCGTTATTAGATACCAAATTTTATGGGAAATTCTTTGTCGACGGTATCCGTCGCCGACGGATACCTCCTAGCCGCCGGATCGTGTGGGTGGGTGGGCGCCGACCGGACGACGGAGGAGGAGGAGGAAGGAGGAGGGAGGAGGAGGAAGGAGCTGACCTTGTCGCCGTCGCCGTCGCCGCCATTGAGCTCGCCGCCACCGGGTTGGGGTTCGGGTTAGGGAACATTTGGTTTCCTCCGGTTGTAGAGGAGGTCGGGGAGGCAGATCGGCGGTGGGTGGGCTCGTCGAAGGCGGAGGAGCGGCGGTGGCGCCACGAACCGGGAGGGGCAAGGCTGGGGCGGCGGTGGAGTGGGGACCACCTCTCAGTTAAGGTGGCGGCGGCAGCTGGCGAGTGAGCCAGGCCGCGCGAGGGGAGAGGAGGCGGGCGGGGAGGCGCTATCTCGTCGGGACGAAGCGAGCGAGCGAGGGAGCGAGCGAGCGGGTTGAGAGCGGGCGAGGCGCAGTGAGGCCGATCGCGAGCGAGCGGGTTGGGCGCGGGGACACGTGGCGGTTGGGGCGCTTATCCGTCGGGGGGACGGGCGGGGCGGGATCCGTCCCCTAGTCGCCCCCAATTTTATTGGTTCTTTCATCAAGTTTTATCAGTACGTTGTATAAGTTTCATTTCACCTGTATTTTTTTTGGATTTCATTAGCAGTTAGTAAGTTTCACTGCACTCTCATCATTCATCAACCATTATAATCAAGGTTTATTTGTATGTTTTCTTAGTTTTCTAAGGTTTTATGCTAACATCATGCGGGCGTTCTCAAGTTCAATACATATATTTGGCAAGGTTCATGCGGACATTCGATTTATGGCGTCCGTTTTTATTAAAAAAAATATAGTGTGAAGTATGAAAAAAAAAATAGAACGGATAGAAATGTGTAAAGATAAACGTTATAGAGCAAGCATTCAAAGTTTCTGCTAATGATGTTGTAAAGGTTAATTGCATCAAGTCTCGGTCAGTTCTCACCTTGCCCACTATATAGTGGAGGATGCATGTATTTGTGTGTATTGATTGTAATTATTAATGGATTCATATATTCATTCATTAGAGCTGATTGTATCGTCGTAGCATGTCGTAAGATCATCCCCAATAGCCCCTCATAGTGGAGGATGCATGTATTTGTGTGTATTGATTGTAATTATTAATGGATTCATATATTCATTCATTAGAGCTGATTTTATCGTCGTAGCATGTCGTAAGATCATCCCCAATAGCCCCTCCATCCAACCCTCGAAAAACATTGTTCATGTCACTATTCATGAGACATTAATAGTGTTTCATAGGGTGGGATAGAAGCCCTGTTAGGAATGCTCTAACTCAAAAAGTGAAAGAGGCCCGTGTCTATTAATTATTAGTCACAGACTCACAGTCAATCAGGTAGTAGTATTAGCTAGCATGATGCATTTTTTTTTTATTTTTGCTGCCATGCTGTTGCGCTGGGCAGCTTGGTGTTGATGTCTCATGATGCACGAAGCAGCAAAGCAAGGCAGCCGCAGCCGGGAAGTGGATGGTGAAATGATTGGTCCAACACCCACCCGCAGTAAAAGGAACCACATATATTGATTTCTCATCATTTAACCCATCACCATCGATCAGGGCTGGCCACTAGCGTATGTACCCAGCAACAACAATCAAGATTGAGGTTCAGGTACTGCTAATCTTCAACCTGTCAGGTTAATATAGTTTGAAGCTTAGCTCAGGGCTCAGGCACCATACAGCGTTAACAATACACACATATATATGGCGCATGCTTTGGCCTTGCTTGTTTCAGATTAAATTAAATTACATTTACGAAGGTACGTGCAGAAGTAGAGTGGTCTTACATCACCATGATGCAGCAGGCAGCAGTAACGTAGGCACGTAGCAGGACACAGTATATATGCACAGCAACAGATCGCAGCCCATATATATATGTCGCATCAGGAACAATTGCAGGTCTGAAATGCGATGCTGTCTTTCCTTCGCATGCACATACATACATACATACATATATTCCTATTCTTTGTTGTTGATCGGATTGGATTGGATTCACAGTGACAAGGAGCATCGAGCATCCACAGTGATCGGATTAGCTGCTGCGCGTGCCCGTGTCGATCAGCGAGCAGCTATCGCATCGCAGTAGTACGTGTGTGTCCACGACCACGGGCATGCAGCATTCGGTAGAACATGCATGCAGGACAGGACTTAAAGGCCCTGCAGGCTCTGAAAAAAGAGGAGTCTGAAAGAAAGTAAAATAACAGCGTTACGTACGCCCAATGGCAATGGCTAGCGCATCGATGGAAGTGGAGTGATTCTCTGGTCTTGTTTTTTTTTTCCCAAAGCTGAAAGCTACTTAAAAACTTTAATAAAAAAAATACGACCCTTTAAGTGAGTTTAAAAAGTTATGGGAAAAACATTTCAAAACTCTAAGAACAACCATTTAAAATCCCACAAAAGTAATTACAAAGCACTGCATCGTTTAGTTTGTACAAAATGATAAAATTTTATTTAATTTCATTTAAGCTAAAAAAACAAGGCCTCTGTTACCGTTCCTATAATTCTATTCCTTGGCTTTGCCTGATATGTGATGCTCCCTCCAAGGCAACCGTAGCGCTGTGCTGCCTATGCATGAATACGTATTGCGAATCGAAATGTGTATCAAGGGTTCGACTACATGAAAGAAAACCTGGATCGATAAAGAAATTAAATTGATTTTCTACCCAAATAAGCTTAAGGCCTTGTTCTTTTCAGCGTATTGTACCATTGCATATTACTGTGGCAAATTTTGTTATTTTTATATAGCCTATATGTTGTGATAATTCGTAACGATTTTTTTATGGCTTTTAGTAGTTCATCCAAAGATTCTAAATCTATTTTTTAAATTTTTTTTAATAATATTTAGACCTCTTTTCAAAAGCTCTCAAATTTGCTACAGTATTACGCTAACGCAACGATACGCTGAAAAGAACAAGACCGCGTATCGTACCGTTACGTATTACTGTAGCAAATTTTGTTATTTTTATATAGGCTATATATTGTTATAATTTGCAACGATTTTTTCATCACTTTTAGTAGTCCTTCCAAAGATTCTAAAACTATTTTTTAATTATTTTTTATAATCTTTAGACCTCATTTCGAGGGCTCTCAAATTTGCTACAGTAATACGCCAACGAAACGATACGCTGAAAAGAACAAGGCCTAAGCCAGCCTAACCATGACGTTAATTTACTGCGAAGAAAGCCTGCTGATAAAAGTAAATGCATTGGTAGGTAGGAACACCTCGAAAGGCCCAGAGCATTCAGACAAGTACAAACACATGGCCTAATTAAACACGAGCTTTATGTGCCAAGTCCAAGTGTGCACCCTGTCCTGACCCTGACAGCCGAGGAGGTAAACGCATTGCTACTGCTATTGCTGGCCTGAGCAGCCTGGCTGTGATGTTCTTCATGGTTTATTGGCTTGATTGTCTATGCTTCCAAAATCCAAACGCTTCAGCCTTGAGCTGGTTTTTTCAAACAAGAAAAGAAAAGAAAAGAAAGGGTTTGATGAATTAACTGGAAAGCTCTCAAAGTTGGAACTTTTCGGTAAGTGTGTGAACGAAGGAACAAGAGAATAAAAGCATGCAATAGTTGACATCCCAGTATCCATTCTACGCTGATGTGTGTACATGCGGCGTAGGTATTTCAGAGAGCACAAGTATTTCACTTACTCTACTGGTAAACTGGATGGATGATGGAAGGAGTGGAGTACGCATGGGCCCGTGGCTGTGGCTCTTTTTCACAACCGGCCAATGGGGCCGGGCCGGGCCGGGCCGGGCCCTCCTTTTGCCTCGCCTTTCCAAAGCGAGAGAGAGAGAGAGAGGGATTGTACCCTGACTGACACCCCATCCCCCATGGGCCATGGCAAGAGGGAAAGAGGGAGAGAATGGCCAATACCAACAAAAAGATGGAGACAGTAAAGCAGGCTCTCTTTTGGCAAAAGCTAACAAGGCTCCAGCCTCTAGTGCATAGCAGCGGGCAGCAGGGAAGGGTAGAGGTGGTAGAATAGAGAATGAATACAAGTAGTGAGAGAAACCAGAAGAGATGCACGCAGTGGGCCAATGGTGCTCTTCTCCTTGCTTGGGGCTTGGGAGCACAGTGAGAGGGCAGGAGACTCCAAACTCAAAAGTTTATAGGAAATATGCCGGTTATAATAATAAAGTAAAAGTTCCCTCCCTCCCTCCCAGTCAATCATCTGAAAGCCACCTCTTGGCTCAAGAATTTGATCGAACTGGAGTCTGGACCCAATGATGACAGCATGCCTGCCCAGCGATCAGAGCTCACACAGATACAGGAGTAAAATTCTTCACCCCGCCCCAAGTTAACCAGCTTTCAAGAGATGAACAGCAAAACAAGCTATCTACGGTACCAGGGATATGTGCTGCTGTCTGCCTGCCTACACCTCTCACATCGTACCCAACAATCCAAGATGAACCAGGACTCGCAACAGTCAACATTGCCAAAAGAGCCCGCCTCCAAACTTCCACAGTGAACAAAAGGAAGAATCGAAAGCAGGTGACTAGACATCAACATTTTAATTCCACAACCATCAGGTATGGTATGTCCAAGAGAGAATGCAAACTACTCATGAGCCAAAAAACATTTCCTGTCATAAACACTTTCCTCATACTGCTGTATACCTGTAATACACACCCAGCAACACAAGAAACAAAACTAACAGTAACCATGAACGAATGTACACACTTTTCTCAACCAGCCGCCTATGTAATGTTACACTCCTGGATGTATACACATATCACGCCATGCCTTCTACAAAGACGAGCTATTCCAGAGCAATCAACAGCCTGGTAGCGACTGAGCTGACGACGCCATGGCAGATAAACTTGCATCCGAATCAGCACAATGTCTCAGGTAGGATTGCCGAAAGGATTGGGCTGATGATGTGTTTGCTAGATTTGTCTCTGACTCACCGCCATGCTGCAACTGAGACTGTTGTGCCGATTGAGAGGCCATGGTAGACAAGCTAGGCCCCGATTCCCCGCATCGCCTTAGGTACGAGCGATGCTGGCTGGAACCAAGATAATAACCCAAAGATCCATACCCTGAATTGGAAATATAGGACGAGCTAACATGTGGACTGGCTGATCCATAGCCAGAGCAGGACATATAGGGTGATGCGTAACTTATGTTGATTGGTGGAGACAAGTGGTTGCCAACCAAAGAGTGCGTGGAGGCAAGGTGCAGAGTGCGAGGGTGCGAAGAAGACATATTTGCAAGGTCCGCATAGCTTCTGCTTATACTCATCGCAGGTGAGTTTGTGTAAGCCCTTAGGGGATTTGGAGAGTGGGGGGTACTAGAAACAGAGTAAATTCGAGAGATGGATTGCGGTGAAGGACGTCTGCTTATTGGTCTGGGAGGGGATGCTGCCACACTAGACCTGAATGAAGACTGTGAAGGTAGGCGAACTGCAGAAGAGAGCAATGGGGTAGTCTCAGACACAGGGTGGTCTGATATTCCAGTACTTGCATCTCGCTTGCATACAGGGCAGAATGTTCTCCAAGACGTGAGCCACAGGTCCACACAGGCAGAATGGAACTCTGCAAGGCAATCCACACAAATATTATGACACCGCCTTACAAACAACATTCTTCAGACACAGGGGGTGGGGGTACAATTTGTACAATGATTTTCTATTTGGGACTCGGGTAGCATGCTGTATACAAGTAGAACTGTCCACTGATTTATTACACCACTGTTTTCAAAAAAATGCTAGTTAGCTGATAAATAGGCAATAATGCTGTTTAAATTAAAGATTTAAAAAGATTAATCTAGAGATGTGACAATTGGCAGGACCAATTTCGTATGTCATCAAGGATTACAAAATGGCTAGTGCAAGAAATAGTTTACCAAGTTTGTGTGAGCAACCTACCAAATTTGCAATCAACTCAAACAATCAAAATAAAGTAAATTAAAGGCAGATAGTGGTTTAGTAACTTGACATAACAAAACATTTGTACAAAACATTTTCAATGCTAAATTAAAAGAATGAAGTGTTAAGCTAGAAGATAGGTCGTCTCAAGAAGTCAAGTTACTATGTTAAAGACAGGCTGTAGCGTTATTAAGTTGGTGAAACATACTGTGATGGCAAGGCAGCACTCTTAGCTTTTCCCCAACATTATAGTCTTCCAAGCAAATGGCACACATTGATGATGTGCAGTTGTCCTCTTGCACCTTCGTGAAAATAAGACTTGGCATTGCCTTAACTAACTGACTGCTCATTCCATGGAATTCTCGGACTTCTGGAATTCTAGGCCAGTCACGCCTTATTTGATGCCTTCTTACAAAGAAACAAGTAGCTAGAACAGCAGACATCGCAAGCAGTGATACGAATGAAATTGCCATGATCGACCAAGCTGAGTTCTCAAATGCGGGTAATATCCACACCTCTACATCAGCGTGGCCTGAAAATTTATTTAAAACCTCCCCTGAGGCCTTCGAGATGAACACCGCATATATATGAATACCACTTGAGCTTCCGGCCACTGTCACAATTCCTAGTTAGATAATGCAGAAAAATATGCTCTAAACAATGTTAATATGTTGGAAAAAAGATGCAGACAAGTTCTACAGCTTTTTAAAATCTTTATTTAGTTTAGCAGGATATGCTTAATTACTTGTGCCTCATCCTTTTGGGGAACAGGGAGCGGGTCCAAAATCATTTTCTTGTCACTCTTAGCATGTCTCATTGCTGTCTAATACATGCCCATCTACAGCTCATAAAATATTGGCAGGAGCTTAAAGAGGGGACTAGGAAATGTCATGCTAGGAAATATGTACCATGCAACTGTGCATGTGGCACTAATAAACTGCAGAGCAAAGACAACTGGTAGCAATAAGGTACATTACTTGAGACCAGAACACCGCTATCTTCGTTATCATATACTATTGCAGCCTTGAATCCAGCATCTTGCGCATTTTTTACTTTCTCATCAAATGTGCACCCGCCTCTTATAATCAATGCGAATGGAGATGGTGGACCCTTGACTGCTTTGTTTCTTAACGGGCTGCAGGCGTTCAAAGGTTCAGCGGTATAAACCACACCATTAACACCTGATCCTTTAACTGCTGGAGCTGCAATCCGATTGAAATGGCATAATGAATCCTTCAGAAAATACAATAAACTCCATGATAGTGAAATGTGGAAGAATATAACCTTGCACAAATGCAGCGTGACACAATCAACAAATAAAATCAAGCTTAATATTACTCAGAGAGCTAATAGAAAACATCCAGAAGAAAACAATCATGAAGTACTGCAACATATTTGCATGTTACCATAGATCAATAGTACCACTAAGAAGTATGAGGCGCAGCATTAATACCTAAACCTTTTATAGGCAGTGAAGGCATGCAAACAAAAGGTAAGCATCGAATGAATAGTTAAAATTGATACTCTGGTACAACAAAGCCAATCGATAAGGGTACCTGCACAACTTACCAAAGTTTGCCTCAACGTCATCAAATGACATGGTCAGATTATTCCCCATCAGCACTATATTGGCAGCTCCTAGCTGAACCATGAGACAAACCATCACACAGATACAAAAGGGAAGTAACATTGCTCCTCTTGTACTCTTCGTCTTATCAATCTCCAAAGCTCTTCACGGCGCAACTACGGAGTACGGACAGAAGAAAATCAGTCTGACACCTGCAAATTTGAAACCCACGTCTCTGTGAGAAGCTAACGGCAGGACCAGCAGCTCCAAAGCACCAATCAGCTAACATTCCTGCAATGAAAGCTGACAACATCAGGATTCTTTTGACATTTTATATGTAGCATCTAGCCAAAAATGAGCATGACTTTTGCACGGAAGCTAGAGGCATGTGATTTTGCACCTCTGTTGGCTGCAAAAAAAAAAATATATAACAAGCTAGCTAGCGAAGGTAAGACCACTAAAGTTATTCTACTTCAGCTTATGCACCGCAACAATATCAAGATTTCTAATTTCGAAAAAGCTTTGTGTGATTGCTTATGCTTAAGATGACAAGTTGGCGATTAATAAGAATGAGACCAGGGGAGTGTCTTGTCTTCTCCCCCAACCTTGTATTAATAGTTAAAGAATTGGAAATTAAGCTGACTAATTGGCCCCTCATACAGAAATATGGGTTGAAATTGTATTTGCAATAATAACCAGCGAAATCTGGTCTGCAGTCAACAAGCGCGGATCAGAGACGAATATGGCAGCATTAAGAAAATTAGTCTCCTGAAGTCAGCCATTCAAGATATAACAACCCCGAAGATGAAAATTGGGTGTTTTGAAGTAGGAATCATCTCGGCAACAGCGAGTCGGCTAAAAGGCAGCAGCTTAGCTGACCGCCACCGCAATCCTAACCAATAACACAGCTAGTGAAGGCATGTCGCAACCGAGCCTGGAGAGTCACGGGCTCAAGGCAAAAACAAGGGCATCTAAACTATGAGCCAGCAGTAGTCGCCGCCAATCATCAGCGCATCTGGAATCACGGAAGGCGCAGCTAATGTTGAGCGCGGAATCTACGAGAAAAAAATTGCGAGGGAAAAGAAAGGGGGATCGGATCGGTACGGGTGCGGACCTGAGTTTTTAGGTAGATGTTGGCGGTGGCAATGGAGACGTCAGATTCCATGTGATTGCTGGCACGGCGGAGGGGGAGGAGGCGGAGGGCGGAGGGCGGAGGCGACGGCCGAAGAGTGATGGTCGATGGAGGAGGGGTTCCCTTCCGTTGGAGAAAAAAGGTGTGCTTTTTTTTTTTTTTTTGAGAATGAGAAAAAGGGAGTTAGTGTTGTTGGATTAGGGTTCCACGCGAACGATGGCAAATCTGGAATGCTGCATACCTGCTTCAGGGGAGGGAGGGAGCAGGAGGTGGCCGGGGAAGGGGGCGGCCGGCGAGCAGGAGAGGCCGGGGAAGGCTGGAGGAGACCAGGGGGCGGCGGCGGCCGGCGGCGGCGAGACGGGGATGGAGGCGGTGGGGATAGAACCAGAAGTGGTCGTGCTGCCGCACCGGATTCTGGATACAGATTGGGATTTTTCTTCCTTGCAGAGCACAGTAGATAGATGGACGGGTAAAGAACGGCAAAAAAAAAAAATTGAGATCTTTTATGTTACTACCTCGGACTGCTCTACTGATCTTCTCTCAGACTCACTGAACCTTCTCAAAAACTCCTTTTGCACTGAGAACACAATTCAGAAACCTCCTTCTCACAAGAAGGCAAACCTTGTAGTTGATCGAATCTTCTTTTGCATCCAGAAGGAGGCTGTGGGCTAATCCGAGAGAGTGACTCTGGTCATAAAAAGAAGTCATTGTGTACTTTTATACACGCCTTTGACCATTTGTCCTATTCAAAAATTTAGTTCAAATATGTAAAAATATAAATAATACTTAAAATATATTTAATAATAAACAAAATCATAACAAAAAATATTCATATAACTTTTTTGAATAAGACGAATGGTCAAAGGCGTGCTTAAAATTCAACGACGACTTTTTTTTTTACGACCGGTGGGAGTATATTTTAACACCGATAATATAAACCAAATCATACATCTTTCGATGGTACAAAATAGCTCTTGGAGGCAATATGGATTTGCATCTACTTTGTGGGCCATATGGAATTAGTAAAATGGTGTTTCTTAGATTGAAGACTATTACAGTTATGTAGGTTGTTTTTTCGCGGCACATATTGCTTTCTGGAATAGACATCTATTTAATGGGAGCCAGCGGAGCCACGATATTAGTCGAAGAAATTCTCACATAAATAAAGAGTAGAACTACCCCATTGATTTAGTGGGGCCAGATAATAACAGAGGCTAAGAAAATTATAAAATTGGAATTTAAATAATAAAAAAAACATGCCAGGTTAAAGAGAAAGATTCCCTTTCTACTCCAATAAAAATTAAGAATATAAAATAATAGAATTAAGAGTTCATGTAAGATTAATAGAAAGAGATCACCGCTGCTACGATTGCAAACAAAAAACTAAAATATTAGAATTTTGGAATAGAAAATAATATAAATAAGAGTATATGTTTGATTAATAGAAAGAGCTCATACCAAATAAGAGTACATGTCAAATTAATAGAAACAGCTCATACCAAATAAGAGTACATGTCAAGTTAATAGAAATAGCTCATACCAGTTACATTTATAATATAATTAAAGCATAAACCAATTGATCTACCACATTAATCCTAAAATACAAGAAAGATCTACACCATTAATTGTTGTGGGCCCAGATAAAAATGGATTAGATTAAAAGAAATAATTCATATCAACTACAACCAAAAATCAAAATAAAAAATAATAGAAATAAGAGCCCGTTCCATGTTAAAAAAGAGTTCATATTAGCTACAACAAAGCAATAATATAAATTCAGAATAAAAATAATATAAATAAGAGCCCATGTCTAAATAAAAGAAAGAGTTTATATCAACTGCAATAGAAAAACAAAGAATTGCATAAATTTATAATAAAAAGAAATAGGAATAAGAGCTTATATCAAATTAAAGGATTGAGAAATAAATCTATCCGTGTAAATACGCGGGATGACATGCTAGTCACTAGAAAAAGATGAGGATAGACGACGTGATCATCATGGCTTGCCGAGAAATGGAGACCCTTCCCATGACATTTTTTTAATCATGGTTGGCATTTTTTTAAGCATAATATGGTTGATATTTTCATGATAGGCTTGGTGGTGGATGAGTCGATATATTTGCTTGTTATATATATATATATTTTGTTTTACGGCAGTAAGACCGTCAAGTTGATACCGGCCGTATGATAAAGCTGTGTATATCCAGGTAGAGTGGAACATGTTCATTATCTAAAAAATAATTTTACTCGGCTGGCATATAGAAACTGGTTTTTTTTTTTGTAACATGAGAGCGCATGATGATTCCATTATATTAGAGCCAAACCTGCATAATTGAGTTTATATTCAATCACGGGCAGTACGTCTCAATCATCCATCGCTTACGCCGCCTTGCTTATCCATTAAATTTGAAGGAAGGCAGCAGAGCATGAGGCACATGAATGGATTAACTTTCCCAACAAAGACCGTTGGCCGTGTGGGCTGCAGCATCGGCCGCCGGGTTGCCGTCGCCGGCGGCAGCTCCGGCCAGCCACGTCGCCCATCCATCCAAGCCTCTCGCTGTCGCCTCACCGCACAGTACATGTCCCGGCAACATCAGCATGTGATTGCGAAACGAAAGAATGCAGGAGAAGGGAATGGAATGAAGAAAAAATGGTTAGAGATGGTCTCAGGAGCATATTATTGAGAAGATGGAGGGGGAATAGAGTTGCCAATCAGCCCCTGCTATGATAGATGTGGTTGGAAAGGGTAATTTTAGACAATATGGTGTTCATGGTCATGGAAAGTAACAGGACCTCAATTTAGCTAACTACAATGGTACGTACGAAATAAACAACTTACATAATGGCACATATGACATTGAGAGGTCGTTCTAGAGACATGACGCTAAGCTATTAAGCTCAAGAGAACAGAGCCTAAGAGCATCCACATCACACCCTGTAAAATTCCCTGTAAAATACTGTAGAACATTGATTTTAAACTCCACCAGCGCGTTGTCTGCTTCGCTTTCTCTCTGTGATTTAAATCTCCACTTGATGTGAAGATCAGCACCAAGCATCAGTAACTTGATGCTTGCGCAAGATGATGCGGGCATGCTGCACATGCTCTAAAAGCTTAATAGCTTAACTGCGTTTTGAAAAGACATATGCTATGGGTTATTTGAGTCTGTTTTTTCGCTGTATCGAAGGTGGATCCTAACTAACGCTTTAAAAAGAAGTCAAACGAAATGAATTCAACTGGGCTGGACTACGGGAGTAGGTATGGGCTTGAGAAGAGGCCCACATCATAGAAGAGAAGCGAAAGCCCAACTGGTCCTCTCCGTGTCCTGGTTCCAGACGCGAAGGAGAAAGGCCTGGGCTCTCCTGCCTCCTAGAGTGTTCTCTTCTCTCTCTTCTCCCTCTTCTCCGCTCGCCGCCGCAACGATCCCGAAAGGGGAACTCCTCCTCCTCCTCCTCCGTCTGCTCGGTTCCTCCGGTGGTGGGTGGTGCCCAGCCTACGACTGCCTGCCCTAACACCGCCACCACCAACCCTAACCCTAGCCCTAGCCCTAGACCCTCCCCATCCGATGGCCTCCCCGCCGCCGCCGCCACCAGCCGCCGCCCCGCCGCCCGACGACGACGACGCGCTGCTCGCCCGCGCGCAGGCCCTCATCTCCCGCATCATCGACCTCGAGCACAGGCCTAACCCCCGCCTCCTGCACACCCTCGCAACCATGTGCGAGGCTCACGAAGCCAGGTTCGTGCCCTCGCCTTCACCTCCATCTCCATCTCGCTGCTCCCGGCAACTCGATCTTCCTGCTTACTCCTTGCCCCGCCCTGCAGATATGTGCAGGAATGCGCTCGCAACCCGCTATTCAACAACACAAACACAAGGAATTCCCATACAATAGGGAAGCTGGCAAATTTGTTCCGGGTGCGTCTTTACGCTCACACACTCTCGCTCCAAATCCAATGAATCCTTGTAACTTTGTTCCTTTCTGCAGGAGAATGATGAATTTTACGAGCTGGTGTTTTGCAAGTTCCTCTCGGACACTACCAACTACTCTGTCGCAGTGTCCTCTGCTGCTGCTAGGCTGCTCCTAAGCTGCCATTCTGTCTGGACGGTTAGCAGCTTCGTACACCCACTTCTATCATGCCATCTTTCTCCATTTTGCACAGCCAGAGCACCGTACTCACATTTCATTTCTGCCTCAGCCTCAGTATCCTCATGTTTTCGAAGATGCTATTATAGAGAATATTAAAAAATGGGTGACAGAAGATGGTGGGACGTCAAATGAATACGAATGGAAGCAATTAAGAAGGAATAGTAACCCCACAGATGCTGAGATGCTGAGAACACATGCTATCGGCTTGCTCGCTATGGCGCTGTGTGGGTACTGTCACCGTATATCGGATACAGTCCATTTTTTTTTGTTTTCATGAACTACCTTAGTGTCATCCATCTAACCATGGCATTTTTGTCAACTTGTGCAGCGGTGGACAATTGGTAGAAGATGTCTTGACCATGGGCGTATCAGCTAGACTCATGCACTTTTTGCGTATGCGAGTCCATGGGGATGTCACATCTTCACAAAAAGATGCTAACCTTCCGCTTGATACCAAGCACCCTCGAGGCAAAGATGAGAATAGGGGCAAACTACGCCTGGTAATCGTGACCGACCCAGCTTTAGTGAAGGATTCTGATAGTGGTGCTGGAATGAAGCAAGCACATGGAGAACAATGGGTGGATGATTCTAACTCTCTGCGACGTGAGCTTGCTGATTCTTCACATGCTTTATGGAGAGCTAGTAGAGTTGAAGAAAGTAATGAGACCTCAAGGGATGAACATCTAAAGAAAAAATTGATCCGTAACGTATCTCGATTTAGAGGGAAAAATAAATCAGGTGAAAACGAAAGTGAAAGACTTCCTTTGTCACCGACATTGAGAATAGGAAGTCGGGTTATCAGAGACAAGGTTGTGGTGAGGGCTGAGGATCCAAAAAAAGCAACCGAAGTGAACAATAGCTCTGCGGGCCTTGAGCCTTATGGTGCTATTTCCAGAGAAGAGTATGAAGACCGCTTCAAGGATTGCATTATCGGCTTAAAGGACATATCTGATATTGTATTGAAGGCAGTGAGAGCTGCTGAAGATGAAGCCAGGTCTGCAAATGGACCTGATGAAGCTGTGAAAGCGGCAGGTGATGCTGCGGCTGAGCTTGTGAAATCTGCTGCTTTGGAGGTACGAATGATCACGTTTTTTAACTTCTATAATAGGAATAGCTGCTCAATCCTGATTCTTTTTCTACTTCATTCTATATTAGTACTGGTGTTCTATTCCTGACACTCTGTACTTATGAAGGTTTGGGAGAGTGAAAATAATGGTGATGCTGTTGTGTTAGCTGCTGAGAAAGCTGCAGATTCTGTAGTGGAGGCTGCTGTTGCAACCAGCATTTCACGGTAATGGGACTGAAGGAACACAATCTCTCAAATGCTATGTCATCTTTGTTCTTTATTTCATTTTCTTTTTTCCTGAGAGGTTTTTCCGGTAGTACAGAAACTCTAAGCAAGTTAGCGAAGATCATGTGGCGGATGAAGCTATCCAAACCAGTGAGGACCAGGAGCTGGAAGATTTTGTTATCCTTGACCATGGGCAGCTCTTACAGCTTAGAGAAAAGTATAGCATCCAGTGCTTACAGATTTTGGGGGAGTATGTTGAAGCTTTGGGCCCTGTCCTCCATGAAAAGGGTGTTGATGTTTGCCTTGCATTACTGCAGCGGAGCATGAAAGACCAGGAGAGTCAAGGCTACTTTGCACTAATTCCTGAAATCCTTAAGTTAATCTGTGCCCTGGCTGCCCACCGAAAGTTTGCCGCACTTTTTGTTGATCGTGGTGGTATTCAGAAAATCCTCTCTGTTCCTAGAATTACTAAGACGTATTCTGCTCTTTCTGCCTGCTTATTTACTTTTGGTTCTCTCCAGGTAAGCACAAAAACCTAAACTGCTCGTTCATGTGGTTTGTTGATCTGTTGTTATTCTTGCTCATTGTTCATAAATCTTTTAATTTTATACATGCTTCTTGCTCGCAGTCTACCATGGAACGCATTTGTGCTCTCTCTTCTGACACGCTCAACAGTGTGGTTGAACTAGCACTTCAACTTCTGGAGTGCCCACAAGACTCGGCTAGAAAAAATGCGGCCATATTCTTTGCAGCTGCATTTGTGTTCAAAGCTGTTCTGGACTCATTTGATGCACGTGATGGGATGCAAAAACTTCTTAATATTTTGCATGGCGCTGCATCTGTAAGGTCCGGTGGTAACTCTGGAGCATTAGGATCCTCAAATGCAAATCAAGGAAATGATCGATCACCTGCTGAAGTTCTGACCGCATCAGAAAAGCAGGTTGCGTACCATTCATGTGTTGCACTCCGGCAATATTTTAGAGCTCATCTCCTTCAACTTGTTGATTCCATCCGGCCAAGCAAAAGTATCCGTAGTATTGCCCGGAGCACGTCTAGTGCAAGAGCTGGTTACAAACCTTTTGACATTGGCAATGAGGCTATGGATGCTGTTTTTCGTCAGATCCAGCGTGACAGAAAGTTAGGACCTGCTCTTGTGAGAGCTCGTTGGCCTGTGCTGGATAAATTCTTGGCTTCTAGTGGTCATATAACTATGCTAGAGTTGTGCCAGGTAAAAAAAACTTGTAGAGATGCCTGTTTTTTAGGTAAACAAAGCTTGTTGACAACCCTGATTTTGAACCACAACTATATGTTTCAGGCTCCAAGTGGTGATCGTTATCTGCACGATTTAGTTCAATATGCGTTTGGAGTTCTTCACATCATAACACTTGTTCCGCACAGCCGGAAATTGATAGTGCATGCTATATTAAGTAACAACCGCCTTGGTATGGCTGTTCTATTAGATGCGGCAAACAGTGTTGGCTGTTATGTTGATCCTGAGGTGTGATTTTCCTTCTCAATCTATGAATTAAATGAACTTTACACATCTAAAAATGTTTGCTAGTATTCTTCGCAATTAACATTTCTTATTACGATCATTCATGAATTAGGTGATCTGTCCAGCATTGAATGTGCTTGTCAATCTTGTATGCCCTCCTCCTTCTATCAGCAACAAGCCGTCCTTAGCTGCCAATCAGCAACCTGCAGCTGCCCATGCGCTTGCTGGGGTTTCTGAAAGCAGGGACAGGAATACCGAAAAATGTACTTCAGATAGAAATCTAATGCTGAATCAGGGCGAATCTCAGGAACGACCTGGTGATGGCAACCCTGCAGAAAGGAATAACACGTCACATCAAGGAAATAGTACACATATTTGCACACCTGTTGTACCATCAGGAGTAGTTGGTGACCGGAGAATATCATTAGGAGTAGGGCCTGGGGGTCCTGGTCTTGCTGCTCAATTGGAACAGGGATATCGTCAAGCTCGAGAAGTGGTCAGAGCCAATAATGGTATAAAGCTTATTTTACAGCTTCTCAGTCATCGGATGGTTACACCTCCTGTGGCGATCGATCCTATTCGAGCCCTTGCCTGTCGTGTCCTGCTTGGCCTGGCCAGAGACGATGCAATTGCACACATATTGACAAAACTCCAGGTATTGTGGACTTAATTACTTGTCCATCTAGTTTTCGTTTTTGCTTTAGCTGTAGTATGTAGTGCAAATCTTTGTTTAATCATTTCTTAACTTCAATTGCATTGCATAAACACCACTCCCTCTGTTTCATGATATAGGTCCCCTTCACCTACTATTTTAAAAAAGCATAAGGTCTGTAGAAGTCAGTATATTAGCTAAAGAAGTTTTTGCATCATATATTGGAAATCGCACTTTTAATTTAATCATTCATATGATGGCCATGTCCTCCCTTTCTGCTTTCCCCTTTTTTTTTGCTGTTTCTTAACTCTATGTGGAAATTTGGAAATTGCAATCAGGCTCTCTATTATGAAACAGAGGGAGTAGTAAGCAAGCTTATTCTTTGCTGTGATAATATAGATGGCATGCTTTTTCTTGAACCTTTTTTACATTTAGTGGAAGATAACTAGTTAAATCATAAATAAATCTACAATCTATGCATTGTTGATAACTATTAACTTATTGTTCAGGTGGGGAAGAAATTATCAGAACTGATCCGTGACACCAGTACCCAGACATCTGGTGGTGATAGTGGAAGATGGCAAACTGAGCTGACCCAAATGGCAATTGAGCTAATTGCGGTAACCAATAATGTTTTGTGAATATAAGTTGCTCAAAATCTTCCATTTGTAGAGTTTCTTCTGGTGTTTTGGTTATTCATCAAGTTAATGCGTAGGGTGTTCTTTATTTTAGTCCTTAAGCATTGCATAGTAGCCAGTGCTTATAAACTCGGTGGTGCTCAGGGCGCACAACTTGCATTCCATTGATGTTCCCCATTTGTGGTTGCTTGCAATAGGGGGCATTGTATGTGCTATGGCGCCATGGTTATTTAAGATCGTTGGTAACATGTACCTAATATGCTTTGTTTTGCACTCTTCAATGCTGTGGAAAATAATTGTGCAGATTTGTAACCCTAAAATGTGAATAGTGGGCAAAATGAGTAATATGGTGGTTCTTTCCTTTTAACAGGTACTGACAAATTCTGGAAAAGAAACAACCTTGGCAGCAACAGATGCCGCTGCTCCGACATTGAAGCGCATTGAGCGAGCTGGAATAGCTGCTGCTACTCCTATTTCATACCACTCCAGGTTTGACCGCTATTGTTTACCATTTCTATTACTTTTCTAGCTTTGAGGTCTTGCATTCACCTGCCTTTTTCCTGTGTAGGGAACTGATGCAACTAATACATGAACATCTTATTGGATCTGGTTTGACTGCAACTGCTGCCATGTTGCAAAAGGAGGCTGACCTTGCACCTTTGCCATTGACAGCTGCAGTGCTTCCTGTCCACCAGGTTCCTGCCATTGAAACATCATCTGTTCAGCAACAGTGGCCTTCTGGTCGCGTTCAGGGATTTGTGCAAGATAAAACAAAGACAACTGCAGACCAAGCTGGTGAGAGATATGATTCTGTCTTCCCTTCCTCTAAGAAGAAGGCACTTGTCTTCTCATCCAGTTTCTCGCAAAGAACTCAACCCTCACATCTGATTTCTGGGAATAGAGCAAGCAACAATCTGAGCAGTCCTATACCTATTGGGAATTCGGACAGTATAACCTGCTCTGCTGCCACTTTCAATAATGGAGATGTGGAGGCATTGCATAAATCACCAATTTTGTTGCCACTTAAGAGGAAGCTAGTGGATACGGCAGATCTTTCTTCCGCATCATCAGCGAAGCGCTTTGCGGTAGTTGATCAAGCATGCCAATCTCCTGTATTCCAAACTCCTGCTCCTACTCGCAGAGGCTTGTCAGTAGCAGTGGATTCTCCTGCCGCTACATTCCTCTCTGGACGAACCAACTTCAACAACATTTGTACAGAGAACCTGGAAGATTCTCAAGGCACACCTGGAGCGGTGGCAACCACACCGCACCTTGGTGGAATTGATCAACAGTCAGGAAGTTTAGAGCATATGACACTTGACTCATTGGTTGTACAATATTTGAAACATCAACACCGCCAATGCCCTGCTCCAGTAACAACTTTGCCACCACTCTCTATATTGCACCCTCATGTTTGCCCTGAGCCTAGTCGCAGCCTTAATGCACCAGCAAACGTAACTGCTCGTATGGGAAGCCGTGAGACAAGGAGGCAATTTAGTGGTATCCAAGTGCCTCGTAGGGATCGACAATTTATATACAGCAGATTCAAGCTATGTCGTGTTTGCCGTGATGATTCCTCGCTGTTGACTTGCATGACATTTCTTGGAGATGCATCAAGAGTTGCAGCTGGGAGCCACACCGGTGAATTGAGAATTTTTGACTGCAACACTGCAAATCTCCTAGAAACCCAAACATGCCATCAACGACTTGTTACAATGTTGGAGTCGACATCTTGTGGTGGAAATGAGCTGATTCTCTCGTCCAGCTTAAATGAGGTTAAGCTTTGGGATGCATTCTCAGTATCTGGGGGGCCTTTGCACACATTTGAGGGTTGCAAAACTGCGAGGTTTAACCACTCTGGAACTGTATTTGCTGCCCTCTCTACTGATGCTACTCGCCGGGAGGTTCTATTGTATGATGTCCAGACATACAATATGGATCGGCAGCTTCCTGATGACTCTAGCCCTTCAGGTTCAGGCCGAGGTTACATTCAACCCATTATACATTTCAGTCCTTCAGACACCATGTTACTGTGGAATGGGGTTCTGTGGGATATCCGAACTCCTAATCCTGTCCATCAATTTGACCAATTCACAGACTACGGCGGCGGTGGCTTTCATCCAGCTGGAAATGAGGTGCAAAACCACAGTATTTTTTGTTCATTTTGTTTCAATTCATAGTTTTATCCATTTCTTAACATGGTCATGAAGAAACTTCCTGTTTCAAATATAGGGCACATATTTTCCTTAGAACTAGTTCCAATCCATGCATGTTTTTCTTACCTACATTCATTGTTCCCCCCTTTTATTGCAATTATCCACCATTATCCTATGTCTCCTTGCTCACAAGAAATCTACGGCTGGAATGATTTCCTTGTTTGGTTTTATAACCTTTTTTTAATTCTTGTCTGCATTCAAACCCTAATAATTTGAAATGGAGATTATATGTCATTTTATACAGAACATTTTTTTTTGGTGCATCGCATGCTTTTGGGGGACTGTACCCTACATGTTACAGCTTTCTCAGGGTTAAGCTAGTGTGTTGAGATCCTATGAATAAGCTTATTGAACCTGCATTCTTTCTTTGGGCAATAAAAACTTGTTAGGCTCGGCAGCATATCTTTTGCAGCTCAGTCACTGTTTTCTTATTTTGCAGCCTGACTTTTTTTGGAGTCAGGTTAATCTTATCTTTTTGGCCACATCTTCTAGTCAGCAAGAACATTCCTTAGCAGAATTAGAGAAATGCATGGAAGTAGCACATAAGAGAACTATCACCAAGTGATTGCAGTGCAAGGAAATCTTGCATGCCATGGAGATTGGAGAGTAATGCTGCTTAATGGGTAATAGCTTATACTATTATGTGCGCTGAAGGATCTTTAGCATTTGGTTATCCTAGTTTTGTGTAGTGGGTGCAAGCATTAGAAATGCGCATGGGTAATGATTGTGCCTGGCTACTTTGGTTTGAATGGATGTGATTTTCTGATTAAATCATACATCCAGTGTACTAGCCAATTTTTTTTTATTATGAATGCTCTTCTAGTGTGTTTTGCCTTCTCATGTCCATCATGAATATTTTGCAGGTGATAATAAATTCAGAGGTGTGGGATCTGAGGAAATTTAAGCTCTTGAGAAGTGTCCCTTCCCTAGACCAGACAGTAATGAAATTCAATGGCAGGGGGGATGTTATCTATGCCATGCTCAGGCGAAATCTTGATGATGTTACGTCATCCATTCATACTCGCAGGGTCAAGCATCCTTTGTTCCCTGCATTCCGCACGATCGATGCTGTGACTTATTCTGATATTGCAACTGTCCAAATTGACCGTGGCGTCCTTGATCTTGCTACTGAGCCCAATGATTCTCTTGTTGGAGTCATTGCTATGGATGATCATGAGGAGATGTTCTCTTCTGCTCGCTTGTTTGAAGTTGGCAGGAAGCGGCCAACTGATGATGATTCAGATCCGGAGGATGCCGGTGACACAGAGGATGAAGACGACGACAACGACGACGACTCAGATGATGATGGTCATCCCCTTGGGCCTGGATTAGATCTTGAGGCTGATACTGATTACGATGATGATCTAGGTAACAGCAGCGATGGTGGTGGCGGTGATGACGACGATGACGACATTGACAGTGGAGATGAAGGTGATGACGATGTTGAGTTCATTGACGAAGGTGATTTCGAAGGGGGAGGGGGATTACTCGAGATTATTGGTGAAGGGGATGATGATGAGAGTGATATTGTAGGGTCCTTTAGCAGCGATGACGAGGCAGACTGGATCTTGTAAGGGCAGAGGGCATGTATTTTATTTATTTATTTATGTTTGTGGAGAAGGGTCGTGGAGCCCTGGTGCTTCAGGGCAAGAGGCTTTCTGGGCTCCAAATTGTAGGGCCGTGATTATGAACTTGTTGGGATACAGGGAGGGAGTAGTTAGAGCCTGGCAAAAGTTTTGAGGTCGTAAATGTTGTAAGTACACCTGGTTTTACCAGGTGAATTTTTCAGGTTTCGTGCAAGATAAAGGCCAGCAACAATTCAAAATTTTGCGGGTAGCAATCGAAGTGGGTATAATATCATTATCTTGTGTATGATTCGACCACAGCAATTGCCCCATCCCTTCGCCAAATACGTCCAAAGGAATTTACAATCCATCACTTCCAATTCCCATTCCCATTCCCTCACAAACTTCACACAGAGAATTATCCCTTGTATACTCTACACGAAAATTATGACGCATTTTATACTATTCTCTTCTGCGGACTTTAGAGTGGTCAACAAGGCAATACCTGTTTTAATTACTGTGGATTGATATACTATCCTGGTTCCTTTTTATTTGGATTAAACTGGACATCTATTTTTGTTAGTTGGTCAACCAACTCTGGATGATGCTCGCAGGATTCATTTTTGCACTTGACAGGCCCACCTCGTAACGTAAAAGGCAGAACGGAGTCTGAAGATAAAACATTGTGCTTTCAGTAGTTCCGATTCAACCAATTCTATTCTGCTCTGTTTGGTCCTCCTCCTCCGCACTCCTTCCTGCTACAGTTGAGGCCACTATCGATAGTGTCAAGGTTGTGATGGGTCATGGCCGGATCATTTTCATGGACGTGTTGTTTCCCGTACTGCCAGTATAGCCAAAGAGGACAGGAAATCCTCCTCCTTGGTTCCCGACATGTAGGAACCGAGCAATGCCTATCTATTTAGATGATGAAGATGGTACTGTGAAGATTAAGCTTTCAAGGCGTGTTGTTTCTGTAGAATTAAAGGGACGACTGATTGTTTCTGTGGCAGCCTTGCAAGTTGGCGACAACACCAGAGATGAAGTTGGCATTTTTAAAAATGAGGTCTCCTTCAAACCCCAAAAGGCCAGAACAAGCCGTCGCAAGTGTAAGCTTGGCAGCTGTGAGGTGGAAATAGGTGTTGCTTGGTCCCTCTTTTCCCCGCTTTATAGATGTTAGAGCGAGTGCCTTGTTTTGTTGATGTTTCGTGGCGTTCAGTCGTGTTCATTTGGCTATCCACTAGGTGGAACGAAAATGCATGTGCTAGGTCCCTCATGTTTGATACTTTGATGGTCAATTCACGCTTTCATGTTTCTCTGCAGATCGGTGTAAAGTATATTTCTCTGTGAGGACTGTGAGGGCTTACTCTAGGTGAGAAACTGAGAATAATGACAAAGACATAAAAAATAGTTTTAGTACATATGAAAATAAAAGAACAGATCCATGATATAATTGCGCTTGTAAATCCTTGTGCACAAGAAACAACCGGATTTTTTTGGACCTGCTTAGGAGAGATGTAAAATTTACATTTGTAACAAGTTACATTTGTTGTTTGGGAAATTTTTTTTTTTGCCTGCTTGGGAGAGATGTAAAATTTACATAACTTCATTTGGAAAAAAACCAGCGTGCAACATTTTCTCAAAAAGAATCATAACTTCCCAGGAGCGGCCATGCCTAGAAAAACTAGCAACCATTGCATTTCACATGACTACATTCTTGTGCTCCGTATCAGAAAAAACTACATAGACATCCAGTTCAACTTCAACTAGCAGTAGCTTCAACTAGCAGTTCTTTACATCAACAGATTGAAAATAGTCTCATTCAGAGTACACCATTCAGAGTAATAGCAGAATAGATTGAAAACATCCAAACAGATGGCACGATTTCAGAGTACCATTCAAAGTACATCTAAACAGATGGCACGATTTCAGAGTACCATTCAGAGTACATCTAAACAGATGACACGATTTCATAATAGATTGAGAACATCTAAACACCATTCAAAGTACATCAAAGAAGATTTCAGTCCAATAACCACCATCAGTCCAATAACTACGCGAGTGCTATTTCTCCTACACGATTGCTGAATTCTTAGAGGATTAATTTCCTAAATGGAAGAAGATCAAAAGCCCTCACATTAGCATATATAAGAAAATATGCCGAGTATCCAAAGAAAATGCAGGCTGCATAGACAATCTGAGATAAAGCACACACAACCAACTTCTCCTGCAAGAAAAGAAATCACTATCGTACTGCATTGATCAATGAATGCTATAAGAAAAGCATGACATGGGATGCATAGCAATTGATCTCTGAACAGAAGTTATGTGGAAAATATATGAATGGGATATCACTAAGCAAATATATATGGTCACGCATGACTACAAAACCTCTATCTGAAGCGATAGGAGAATAGCTATCTAAACTCTCATGTTCATGCTTCTCTGCCATATTGATGAAAAGCTCTGCAATCAATGTGCTCGGAGCATGCCGAGGTTTCTTCGCAAATGGTGAAAAGCTCTGCAATCAATGTGCTCGGGGCATGCCGAGGTTTCTTCGCAAATGGTGGTGTCTTCACAAACCTAATTCTTGTATGAAGATTGCTTCTGAATCACAGAAAATGACCAAGGAACAGAGAGGATGCAAACCGAGGGTTCAAGTTCAGCAAAGAAATCCAAAGTAAAGTCAAATTGATGTGAGTTATTTTTTTCAAAATGCCTGAACAAAATAATACTTATACAAAATCTCCAATTTTACCTTAAAAATTATTTTTTAAAAAAACTTTTCTTATTTAAGAAATAATATCACTCTTTTTTCATTTCACTCTTTTTTCCTCTAACTGAACTGCCACAATGAAATGCAATGAGATAGTACATTTTGAGCTGAACATATATACCGGATGATGTGCAATAATTCAGGCTGTACCATATATATTGATCACTACATATATTACATCCGGGCAATAATTCAAGAGGCATGGCAAAATGCATGCGTGTACATTCAGAATCCACACACACGTTCAACCAGCCAAACACAAGCAAGATTTTGATGCAATATTTATAATAGCACACACACATTAGGAGCACATATATTGAGAGGGTGAGCATATATATATAGGGTTCGCTAGCAATTGGATGGATTACATTTGTCATCATCCTAACCCACTAAATAAACAATATTTTAATTCTAGAACTATTGCTATAAATACAAAACTCCTAGAACATTCCTATTTAAGATTTAACTTCTAGTTACTTCTTTATTAATCATGAAGACTTATTCTAGATCTTTCTATATATAGTTCTACTTAATAATGAAATATCTAATAAACTCTTTTGTAATATTTTAAAATATTCACAAATACTTTCTAATCTTACTCTAAGTACGTCATGAGAAATATCTTGATTCTTATACTTTATTGTTCTAGAACTTCATAAGTATGTATTTGTCGCGCACTCTCCCTTGGCTTACCTTCCAAGGCAAGGAACAGATCTTCACTAGTAGTCTCTAAAGCAATACTTTAGTGACAGTTACATAGCTAGATAATCTCATACATGGACATAGTTCTTGTTTCAGTTTTGACAACCATTAGTCTCCAATAGTTCGAACGATCATAGGCCTTAGTTACATTGGAGTTCTCAAGCAGAAATATCAGAGTGGCAAATGCTAAAAACAATCAAAATCACTCCCGCAACTATGTAACACAGTAACAACACACGACTGGAGGATTGCCTAAACCTTGTATCGATCTACTAGTAATCTTGATAATAAGGATCACCATCCTCATGGCACTTGTTTGTTCCAGCTCCACCTTCATGTAGCTCCATCACTAAAGGGGGAAATATTGTGAGGGTCAGTGCTTTGTCCTCATTTGCACAGGCGAGCTAGCAACCACCAAATAATGCTTAAGGTTTATCTATTGAAGGCTAAGTGGTTTGTTTATTTGCGAAAAGCCATGTTTGTAAAAGAAGGCCTACGACTTAGCAATTTGCTCAAAACAAAGTTTTATTGAAGGTATCATAAGTTGTTTGAGATATCCATCCATTCCTTGGTAGTTTGAGCACCCATCCTACGACAGTTTCAACACTTTGCCAAACCACTTCTTACCCTGCCATCATATTTCAGGGAGTGACAATCCCGTTGTGGACCAAGTACCCCCAGGTTGTCATCATGCGCGAGGTTGGTTTAGATCACCCTTGGGTGATTGCACCAGGTGGCATGTGCCTCAAGTGGAGAGCTTTATGGGGACCGCAATAGAACCCATAAGATCCACCTGCACTACCGCGCAATGGTCACGCGTTGAATCAGGGACCCCGTATCCGTAGACTTAGGGGCAGAGCACATCATTACGCTCAAGCCGATGAAGAGCATTCCGCGTCCCTAGTGATCGAGCCTCGACTCACCATATCGTGTTTTGGGCAGCCTAACCCCCATGCTTCCTTCTTCGGCTATGGAACCCTCCGTGGTGAGCACACACGATGTGACGGGACCCCTAGGGCAGCGCTCATCATTACGCGTATTACTCCGTGCCCCTCTTGTTGCACGGCATATGTGGTGCCCATGGCTCTTTATAAAATACGTAGACTAGGTCTACTCCATCACATCTCCCAACCATTACCAAACTATCCCATCACACACACACTGGCATGATAGGTCCCAAGTATATCATAATTAGTTATCAATATGTGTGTCGGTAAATCTCGGTTCATTTTTTTGGGGTTCAAGAACCATATCATTCAAAATTGAGGACCTAAACATTGCTAAGCAAGTTTTACCCAGACTTAGAAGCCTAAGCCAATTTAGTTTGTTTTCTAAAACCCAGATTTTCAACGGAATGTGATTTTCAAGGCAATCACTAATTGAAACAAGGATAAAAGCCATATCAATATTGACAGGAATAAATCAATAAATTGAGGCATAATATATCATGATTAACAACAGCTATCGTAATTTAAAGAGAGCATGCAATTTGGTACTTTAAAGGAGAAATACTTATAAAAACTGGGTAACACTATGCATGTGTAATGTAGTTGTTTACTCGCACTAAGGAAGGCCCCACCCTTCCCTATTATGAGGAAACATAAAGTAAGAGGGTAGTTAACTCCCCTTGATATCCTTGATCGTTAAAAGACTCCTCGAACTACCCAGGAACTCCATCTACGTCTAATTGTACGGTGCGAAGAACAATTCAATACAAGAGCATTCGAAAACCCATGATGCATGAAATCCAAGGTGTTGTGTCGGAGGATCTATACTTGACGTGGTCCATTCGGTTCTAGTCGCTTTTCTAGAGCATTCTACCTGTCAATGAAGTTCCATGAGTCAAGTCTATGTCCAAAGTTACACAAAGTAGTGAAATGGGTGATGCAAGACAATATTTGATGCAATAATAACCTATAGTATATGCGATACTTTTACCCATAATAAGTAGTAACAATGGTAATAATAATAGCTCATTACTTCAATAGGGTTTTCCTAGTTGATGGTGCGTTCCTTTTTTCTAAATGAAGAAAAAAATGATATTTTGTCATCGGTGAAATGAATTTGTGAAGGTCTAAATGATATTTTGTAAAGCTTGCTAGAAGATTCCATGCTTGCCGTTCTATTTCGCTGATGACAATAATATTACTATTAGCTCTACTTTATTGAAATTTCTACTCAATATCTTGGTAGTAAAGAACCTCGTTAATTTAAATATTAAAGTAGATGGTCAATTTGTACATTTCAAATTTTTGCTTGGTTTTAGAGGATTACAGAGGTCCGGTACCAATTTTAATAATTATATTTCATTTCTGCCATTACCTAATATAACGAAAATCTTAGAATAGGCTAAGGTAATATGCTTTTGTGATATTTCCTAAAACATGTCCATAGCAAGCTATAGGGCATCGTCGTCTTCGTCTAGACTGAACGACAAGCATGCCATGGGAGAGCCCCTGCGAGCTCGGCTAGGTGACCATAGCAGCATGGAGGTACTGGGAGATGGCTAAGATGGATTTATCTCGTGGATCCGCACCTGATGGTACATACGGCACGACCAGCGGCGACCTACAATGGTGACAGCCACATCAGCGCACGGCGCCGATGACCTAGATCCTGTCGGGTTGATCTAATGCATGAATGAGCAATGCGGGCGACCTACGGAGCTCACCAAGTTGTTTTTTTGGACGGAGAGGTGTTGTATTGGCTCGGTACCATGGAGCTCGAACAGGGGACGACGGGGTGTCCACGACGCCAAAGTTCTTCGACGAACCATTTGCACAAACGATGCAAGGGGAAGGTTAGAGATACTCTAGAGATGCTCAGGACGACAGGAACCGAGACAAGGTATACCGTACTGGTGGAAATCAAAGAAGGACTGAATTTCGCTAGCGGTGAGGAAATTGGCCGTGCCGGCAAGCACAAAGCTCCTTGGTTCGATTCCTTCGGACATGAGGTGGAGGAAAGTAACATGAGGTGGAGGAGAGTAACAGAGAGCAAGCTATAGGGCATCGACGAGCCCGAACTATGGTGCGGGAGAGCGGCGGATACGAGGAACCGAAAGGGGATAAGATGAAGTGGTGTTGTGGCCGAGCTTTACTGGAAAAGGTGGTCACAGGAGTGAATGGGGATGCGGGAGGGGCGGATTTGTCGCGCCATGTGGCGGAGGATGCCCACGGATTGTGAAAACAATGCGCGTGGTGGAGTGGTTTCGGCAGAAGACGCACACGGGGCGGTGACGGCAAAGGAAAGATGCCACGAGGCACTACTTGCAGGGGTGGCCCTCCAGCGTGCGAGAGAGAGCACCATTGAGATGAGCTACAGGTGTTTGATACAATGCCCAAAGGAAAAAAATTTCTAGCCTATGCTAAATAGGGTCCTCTTAAGGGTCAATTTCATCCAATTTTAACTTGAAACAATCAAGAGATATTGAATTTAACTAAGATGAATTTCATTATGATTTTTGAAGCATGTATATACATATCTCCTTTATAGTGTTTGTGAAATGCCCTTATTTCCTTAATATAGGTACTTTCTACAACATATCATTTTTAGCGTTTAGGGTTTAGGGTTTAGGGTTAGGGTTTAGGGTTTAGGGTTTGGGGTTTGGGGTTAGGGTTTGGGGTTTGGGGTTTAGGGTTTTTTAGGGTTTGGGGTTTAGGGTTTTTTGGTTTTGGGTTTTGGGTTCTAGGGTGTAGGGTTTGCGGTTTAGGGTTTTGGTTAGGGTTTGGGGTTTTTGGGTTTTGGGTTTTGGGGTTTAGGGTTTAGGGTTAGGGTTAGGGTTTAGTGATGGTGCAGAGAAGGATAATGCTGGAAGGATCGGCTGCTGCTACATTCGGATTACAGACGGAGATGCGCCGGGGGCTGTTGCCAGTGAGGTCTTCAGGGAGGAAGCCGGACACAGCCGTGTTGGAAAAGCTAATGCTGACCTGGATGCTAACGTGGACTGCAGAGGAAGGAGGAGGAGCAAACTGGAGCTGCGACTCCGGCATGTGCATGTGTGAGTGAGTTTGTATCAGAACGTGCAGTGTGCACTTTCAGTCTGTTTTAGTTAAGCAGCGTTAGAATCACTACAAGAAACACATTTTGTGTCCTCGGCCAAATCAATTTGTGTCGTCGGCCCAAGAACCGAGGACAGAAAACCCATATTTGTCATCAGCAGTAACAAGACCGAGGACAAAAGAGCATGGATGCTGTAGGGGGGATGGCCAGGAGCACTTGTGTCGTCGGCCACAAAAGACCGAGGACGAAAATGAAACTTGTGTAGTCGGCTTAAAAAGACCGAGGACACAAACACATCTTGTGTAGTCTGCTGAAACAAGCCGAGGACACAAATTGGCCTACCAAACGGCGCAGTAACGGCCCAAATACGACGGGTCCACACGTCAGTAGTCATTTCTAATTGTGTCGTCGGCCATAGGTATGCTGACGACAGATGGCTCATTTGGGCCCACCCATCAGGCCTGTCGCCCATGACAGCCAGGTGGGTCCAGTGTTATTTGTGTCCTCGGTTTTCAAAGGGCCGAGGACATTATACTTTTTAAGATTTGAGATTTTTAATGGCATTGAAAATAGAAAGAATAAAAAAGTATTATTATACTTGTGTTTATTTACATTTGTAGTAATTACATTCCTGTCAAAAGATGAACGTGACGAATATAGTTCATTATGGTTTTGATCATCATATGCTACTTAGCCTGCGAGTACAACATTTGATAAAAGAGTTTGGTTTATGGAGAAATATCGCACATACTAACATGGTACACATTATTTGTCGTAGTAAATGTTGTAAAATATGCTATAGATCGATATGATAGGGTGTAAATTGGGGGGTGGGGTTGTTTGTGTCCTCGGCATAGGTTAAAACCGACGACACAAATGGGCTTTGTGTAGTCGGTTTTTTTCTAGACCGACGACAATAGTATTTTTTGTCCTGGGCTTTTCCTCAGCCGACTACACAAATACTAGTGTAGTCGGTTTTTTAGGGCCAACGACACAAGTCCTAGGGACTTAGGTGCAGGGCACACTACGCGTCCCCTTCCCCGTGCCCAAACCCAAAATTTCCCCACCCCGCCGCCGCACACCTCCCTTGCCTGCACCCCGCCGCCGCCGCCCCCCGTTCCCGTGCACCCAGCCGCTGCCTCCGTCCCCTTCCCGTGCACCCCGCCGCCCGGCCTCGGCCTCGTCTCGTGCACGCCGCCGCCCTCTCCGTACCACCAGTCGTCTGCCCCCCTCCCCATGCCGCTCGTCCCGGCCTCGTGCCGCCGCCGCCGCCGCCTCCTTGCCCGCCTCTTGCGCCGCCGCCCTTCCTGACGTTGTCGCCCACCGCCCCGTAGTCCAGCCTCCACGGCTGCGCCGCCACTCTCCAACGTCTACGCGCCGCCGCCGCCCTTCCCGACGACGCCGCCCCCACCAGACCTGCGCTCCCGCCGCCACCCTTCCTCGACGGCGCCGCCGCCTCGCCTCCCACCATCGACCTGCGCGCGCCGGCCGACTCCACGGCTCATGAGCCGTCGCTGCATCCCCACCACCGAGGGCGCCGCCACCTTCGGGCCGCTGAAGCCGCCCGTTGTTCTCCACCGCCGCCCATTGTCGATGATTTTGGTCCTGGAGGTGATGATTTTGTCCAGTCAATGGTTATTGCAAATGTGCTTATGAAGTAGAACATGTGATTTGATGAAAATGATTTTGGTGCATTTAATTTATTATATTGGTAGTGTCCTCTAAATTCTATATAATAGTATAATACTAATTATAATTTATAAATGCATGAAATTGTAATTTGGACTTGAACATGGAAAAGGCTGAAGAATCTTGACACAATCGGTAGTGTCTGAAACAAAAGGTGAAATAAATAGGGCTGATTGCCACTAGCAAATTCTTCTAGCAACTCAAGTATTTTTCTTTAGCAGCTTATTGTTTACATATTCGTTGGAAGCATGACATTAGATGCATGACATACCATTTTCCATCATTTAATTTGGAAGAAAGTGTCCGCATCGGCAATCGTCAATAATATATATGGTTTGCATAAACCAAGCAATAACCCATTTTCTTACTTTATTGTAAGGTTAAATGTTTAATTCTTTTTGGCGTTCTTTTACTATCTTGATTCCTATAGATTTATTACCTCGCTTCTGCAGGGTCAAATATCCCAAAAAGTGTCTTCGAAGGGGAATATGTTTCTGTAAACATTGGACCAATCCGTGTGGTTTCCAAAAGCGGTAACCCATTTTCTCCACTTGTATATGATGCAAATGGAAATACTGAACTACATGATCAAAATTGTATAGTTCAGGGTTTTATGAGGGTGCAATCTTTGCCATGCGAAACAGATACTATCATGAACTGTAGCTCATCAAGAACTAAAGGAACTCATTCAACACATTTCTGCCAAGGAACTAAAGGAACTCATTCAAGTCATTTCAACCAAGTATTTGTTTTTATCTGAAAAGTAACTACCTATTAGATTGTTACTATATTACCAGTGAAATGGTATGGAAGTTATTAGATTAATAGGGCATGTTTAGTTAGCCATGCCGAGTAATACGGATCATGGGATGGCATGGTCCAAGCTCCTTTGTGTTTTTTAAGTATTTAGTCTGTTGATTGTAAGCTTGTACATATTTTTTTGAAGGAAATAGACACCAGAAAATGCCCCACAATTCCTCTCGTTGCTCTATTCTTCTTCTCTGAATCTTTTCGGACGCGCTACATTGCCGTTCGGCACATTTCAGCTTCAGCAGCAAGATCGATTATGAGGTGCCGTGGTGGACGGCCGGCAACAACAACACCACGCATGACGGTGTCATGGCGCCGCCGTCTCGACCGTCGACGACGGAGCGCTGGTCCGCGCCCGCGCCCGATCGCCACAGATCGAATGACAGGGATACAAAAATTGAGATCCCCATCTTGCCGCCGCCTTACCACGCCGTGCCACCTGCCTTCCCACGCCACCGCCGGAGCTCCCTCCCTCATGCACGCACGCACGCGCCGGCGGCGCCGCCAGTCGCCACTAGAGATCGGAGTCGGGTGCGAGTAGGGGACGAGTGAGGGTGGGGGACGAGCGAGAGTCGGGAGCGAGCAGCCCCCCGATAGATTTTTTTTTTCAGCTCAGAGGTGAGGTTTTTTATTTTCTGGGTGTATCGACCCAATCCGGATGTAATTGGATTACGAAACAGGCCCATCCAAGCAGCTTCCTTTTAAATCCGGCGGAAAACAATTGGACCCGAATCCAGGCCGTTTACAGACTGAACATAGGCCATCCAAGCAGGGCCTAAGTGATACCATGTAAGCTGTTTAGCGGTTCTACCATGGCACCTAAAATATTAGGGTGTGATTGATTCGTGTGGTCTTGAAAAGGGCGCGCCGTTCAAAACCTGCCCATCGCCTGTGCGTTTATGCACAACCTTCCCGATTGCGGCGAGCTGAGCCCTCGTGCCTTTGATCAGGCCCGACGAGCGAAGGCGCTCATTCAAACAGGCTCTCATCCCATAAATGAGATGACCATCTACAAATAGATGGAGTAATAAATAATGGAGAGTTTGTTTTTTATTACCAAAACTACGCTGCAAACAGTGGGAGATCTGTGCTGAGAAAGTTGCATTCGAGGCCCGTGCTTGAAAGAATAGCTTGCTAGTCTAGTGGAGTCCAAAATTAAACATGTACACACAACATTGATACCACAACAAAAGGGTTCCTCTAACTGAACTGCCACAGTGAAATGCAAGGAGGTAGTACATTTTGAGCTGAACATATATACCGGATGATGTGCGACAATTAATTCAGGCTGTACCATATATATTGATCACTACATATATTACATGCGGGCAATAATTCAAGAGGCATTGCAACATGCATGCGTGTACATTCAGAATCCACACACACGTTTCAACCAGCCAAGCACAAGCAAGATTTTGATACATTTGTGTCACAGCGCTGGGATGGCTGAGTAGTACGTACCCTTAACTGTATGTGTTTCTGCGTTGCAGAATGAATATGCTTTCAATTCCAAGTCAGGCCCTGCAGTGGCCAGTGCTTCTAGTCTCTGTCATTGGCTGCATCTGCTTCTACGTAGAAGGTTCAGATTTGGAGGGTGGTGAAGTCGAAGTCGCCGCTGGCGTGTACCTGGCGCACCGTCCGCTCATACTCGTCCTCGTCGTCCTCCTCCTCGTCGTCGTCGTCCGACGGTGACGTCGCTGCTCCCCAGGCGGGGCCGGTGTCGGGCTTGGGCAGCGTCTGCGCCTCCTGAACGATCCTCATGATCTCCTCGACGGTCTGCGCCGACGAGAAGGCGTCACCGGCGGCGGCGGCGGCGCTTGGCCCTGGGCGGCGGGTGTAGTAGGCGGCCTGCGCCTCCTCCTTGAGCTCCCGCGGCAGGTGCTTGAGGAACCAGGGGTGCTTCTTGATGTCGGTGATGGTGATCCTCCTGTGAGGGTTGGCGACGAAGATGCGGGAGAGGAGGTGGCGGCAGGTGGGGGAGACGTGGACGTAGTCGGGGATGGTGTACTGCACCGACATGATCCGGGAGATGGTCTTGCGGAAGTTGTGGGGGTCGCGGGCGTCCTCGAAGGGGTAGGCGCCGACGAGCATGACGTAGAGGGTGACGCCGCAGGACCAGACGTCGGCGTGCTTGCCGTCGTAGTGGGGGCGGGAGGGGGAGAGCACCTCGGGGGCGATGTAGGCGGGGGTGCCGACGGTGGAGTTGGGGCGGGAGTGGAGGAGGCCGGACTTGGAGTAGCCGAAGTCGCAGATCTTGAGGCGCGGGGCGGGGCTGCCGTCGAGCAGCGTGTTCTCGAGCTTGAGGTCGCGGTGGCAGACGTGCATGGCGTGGCAGTAGCTCACGCCGCACACCAGCTGCTGGAAGAAGTAGCGCGCCTCGTCCTCGTGGAACCGCCCCGCCTCGCAGATCCGCTCGAACAGCTCCCCCCCCGCCGCGTACTCCATCGCGATCCCCAGCTGCGCCGCCGTCAGCACCACCTCCTTGAACCGGATGATGTTCGGGTGCCGCAGCGACCGGTGGTTCACGATCTCCCGGAACACCTTCTCGTCGATCTTCACCTCACCCACCATGATTCATGCATCAGGAAGGATCTTCAGTCAGTCAGTGATCACTCATATATGTAGCAGCAGGAGTAGCAGGAGTAGCAGGCATGCAGATGCAGCTGAGCTCGCTGAACATGGAGTATGAAGCATGAAGCATGAAGCATGAAGCATGAAGCATGAGCAAGAGCAAGCTCAAGCTGACGTGACCCACCCTGTGCCCCCGCTCCATGAACTTCATGGCCACCAGCTCGCCCGTCTCCTTGTTCCTCATCAGCTTCGCCACCCCGAAGTTGCCCGCCCCGATCTCCCGCACGCTCTCGTACTTCTCCATGCCCTCACCTCACAGGCTCACCTCACCTGCTGCTGCTATCACCTCGACCTCACCTGCTGCTGCTGCTATCTCCTCCTCTCCTCTGCTCTCCTCTCACTGCTTTTATGTTCCCTTCCAAAACTGCAGCTGTTGCTTATGCTCAAGGGCACCCACCGATGGCAACACCACCACCCCCTGGCCCTGGCCCCCAATGAGTAGTGCCCCCTGGACCCTCTCATGCACCCCCCCTACAATCACAAAACGACACATCTCACTCTCATCTTGTAACCCAAATCGATCACACCGCTAATTGCGCAGCTCACTGTCTGTGCTGTGCTCACTGCCTGTGCTGTGCTTACCCCCCTTTCCCTTTGCATACATGTGCATTAGCAAGTTCACCGTTTTACTCCACCCAAAATATCTAGCAACAGAATTCAATGCTGCTGATGCATGCATCGCAAGGCAGCCTACATACAACACGACACATGGACACACAGACTGCTACTAACTATAATAAAATACTACTTTTATATATGGACTATGGAGCGCTAGCTTTGATCGAGGAGCTGTGACTTTGGGAGGCCGCAGGAGCTCGTTTTATAATTACTTAATTTTGTTCCATTCGGCTCACGGGAGAGGGGCCAATGTCTCCCCCCACCTTTTTCTTCTTCTATTTTTAATCAATACATGACAGTTCTTCTGCCCGTTTGCTTAAAAAAAAAATTGGAACGCTAGCTGTGCTGTGATGACAAGGACCTAATATCAATCTCACGGTTAAACTAATTAACTAATTGCAATTAGCCTCTCTCTCTCTACCCACACATACAACTAATTTCGTCGTGCTGCAGCACATCAACAAGCCTACCGGCTGCTTATTATCAATACAAATGTAAGGTCGACTGCTTCCCTTGAATTATGATCGCTCTGCCTGCTTTTGTTATGTAAGTAGCAAGTGGACGAAATGAAACTGTTGCTGACAGCGGCACGGTGCGACAGATGGTTCCATTCAGATGGCAGCTGCAGGAAGGAATCATATATCCCTGCAACTGCATGCGGATGCCACATCCACCACATCACCTTCACTTCACTGCACATATCTTATCACATTCTTAATCCCCGTCTTTCCATGCTCATCATCCATCCGTGGTTTCATTTGCAACGTAGCAGGCCAGTAACATGTGAACTCTAGGTTAAATAGCCATGTTCCTTAATTTCATTTCTCTAAGGGAACGTTCCTTTCATTTTGTTCAATTTACCATTTTATACACCATGGCATGTTATTTTTCGTCGTCTCCGACAACTTACCTTTGGAAAGAAAATACCTACCAAATAGAAGGATACATGGAGAGCATCTGTTGATTGGCGTACGAAAGGAAAGGGAGAGGGGCCGGGAAGAAAAAAAAAAAAAACGCTGCACGTGGTCTACTAAGCTGGAGGCTGGAGTAGATGGATGGATCATATGGATGGATGGATGGATATTATTTGGATGCAGTAACAACAGGTAGATGGGCATGGGCATAGCACCATGCTCCTGCTTTTCCTGAGTGCAAGTGCAAGTGCCTTGCCTTTTATCATCCACTGACTCTGTCTATCTCTAAAGATGTGAGATGATGATTGATGAGATGAGATCATACTAGCTAGCTGTCAGCTCAAGTTAGGTCACCACCTCTTTTGCCTCCAAGTCACTCCCTCAATTTATCTTATCACTCACATCTCCACATATGATAGATGCAACTTAATTTGAGCATTTGGCTCGCTTTCCTTGTGCTTGCCTAATGCAGAAACGACCGGCCTGCCAGAGCGACAGATAAATCAGGTCAATATTTATATCCTATAGCACTTTTAATTAGCAGCGTACTAATCTGACTAGACAAATCACTAATAATCCGCTGAACGCTAGGCCACTTTAAAAAAAAAAATCTAGAAATTTCTTAGCGCTCTGAGTTCCTGTGTACTTGCTGTCTTGGTCATGGACCACAAAAAAACGATACGGATTAATTAAGCTGACCAAAGTTACGTAGTTGACGCCAAATTCGCGGTCATAGGTTGCAATTATATGCCGTCGGGTTACAAGTTGCAGCTTCTAGTTAACGCGAATCAGCATTATCTGAATCTTGGAAAATACACAACGGCGAAAAGTCCTCCGTTTGTCTAGCCCACCAGCAAGGTTATTTTGCCCATATTTATTATTTTATTACAAACTGACATCATCTTTAATTTACTTAGTAATATGCTGCAAGTAGCCCACTCCAACATCAACATCAATCCATTACTAGATCCTTCTTTTCTCTCTCTTTTTCAGCACTTATCGAATAATTGCCTTGTCGTCCGAATCCTACAAGCCTCGGATTCATTCGATCTTACGTCGAAACTGCATGGAAATTCCACCCTCAATTAAGTCGTTGGATCTGGACATCTGGTACAGGTTTTTTTTTTCGTCAATGCGAAAGAGTTGCCGCTAGCTCCTCTACTTTTACTTTTGGGTTGCCATTATTTTATTGAATCATTGTAAACATGGTAATTTAAGGATGGATCAATTAAAGTGAATTGAAATGACTAAAATGCCCACCTTATCTCTTCTTCCTCCCACTTCTCCTTCCCTTTCAACGGTGGCGGCGGAGCGGGGAGAAGACAGGGGTCATTTGGTTCACATTGATCGGTCAACCTAAAAAATGGTATGTTTAGAAAAACGACATAACAATAATTTAGTTTTCTTAATGGAATTTCTGAGAAAGCGAAAGTTAATAATAGGTAGATTATGCGATTAATCCTTTGCTATTTCTTCTTCCATTCTAGACGATTAAGAAGCGGCTGACCCAGCCTCTGCCTCAGCCCAAACCCATTACGGCGTGCTTGTTGGGCCATGAAGCCTGTTTTTATCATGGAAGGAAGAAAGGGCTTACTACTTCGGCCCGACATTCATTTTGGACTTTAATGACATCCTCCTACATAGTGACGGGCCGGCCACTGGCCAGGGCCTTCTCCTTGGGCCGCTCGCTGGCGCTGGGCTTGCTCTTCATATCTCGTGGCCCGTTCCTCTCAATTTAGGCCCCAGTCCAGGTCGAGTAGTGTGACCTTTTTTTCAACAAAATAAAGAAATATTTATTTATATCAACATATAAAATTCTTTTTATATAGCAATTGCAGAGATGTGCGGTATATATAAAATTAGGAAGACAAGAGCGAGAAACAACAAATAGACTAGCCACTAGCGAGCATCGCGAGCCGGGAAAAATCAGTGGAAGGATTTCAAGTTCTTGGGATTCATTTGACATAAGCGACGACATTCATCAACAATCTAACCAAGAAAATAAGTGCATCACCGACTACATGGATTGGGGCCCTTGCCATCTGGGGATCCTAGACGGTGGCACCCCCTTAGGAACAACCCTGGTGGGCTATTCTAGTTGTGCCGGCCGGCGACATAGATCGAGCAAAGACAAAGGTGTCTTCAAACGTATTTATAGTTTGCGTAAGGTTCTAGGTGCCATCCATGATAGAAAAATAGCTTTTTTTAAAGTTTTATAATGACAAATTTACAAAATATCTACGTTGCATGTAGTGGCAATTCTCACATTTTTCTATCATTGCAGTGGCAATTATCATATTTTTTCTAACTTTGCAGTGCCATCTATCCAATAATTAGCTCATTTTCTAAACATCCAGCGTGAATGCACATACCCCATGATTGTCTTCTTTCTACAAACCCATATTTTAAAAGAATAACCTTTTGAAACAATTTTTTAGACTCTGCCATCTCTTAGCACCCTTATCTTAGGTCCTATTGTGAAGCAATGTACTTTCATAGTTTCTTTACAACATCATGGTATTTTATATCATAAGGTGCATGTTTGATAATACTTTTAAAAAAATTATTGAAAACCGTGTTTATTTTCCTGTTTTCAATACTCTAACGTAAGCTAAAAAATTTAACAGTGAAAGGAGTTTAACCCACACCAAGAGCGAAAATCTCTGGATATCAGGTCTCGTCAATTTTACTTGTCTTGGCTCGTGCAAAATTCTTATCGTGTCTTTCTTCTAAGACCCATCGTTTTGTCGTTATAACAGACGATATTAATGACACGTACTCAAAAATAAAAGCACCGGTTCCATGGTGTAGTGGTTAGCACTCCAGACTTTGAATCTGGCGACCTGGGTTCGAATCCCGGTGGGACCTTTTTTTTTTTTGTTACTCTTTTTTCAAACTATTTTCCCAGCATCCAAGTTACTCGGATCAAAATCCGATCGGACGATAGTTTGTTTAAATTTGTATTCCACGTGAGAGGTGTAAAATTTGTACATCGATCAACCGCTCTTCTCACATTGTCAGGACTTTGTGCCCTGAACCTGATTGTGCCGCCAGCGACCTCCCCTCCCTGGTGTGTAGCGATGCGTGCACTGTTCGACCGACTCCCAACATGACTCCTGGTGTGGCGATGATGGCCATATGATGCCTTCGACGCTGGCAACCACCTCCTCTGTAGCGCGTGACCTCGTCGGTGTCTGAAGAAGCCGCAGTGACACAAACGGTAGCTCGACCTAGCTTGTCGTGGCTTCGATGTGGCTCAACGCGGCATGCATGGAAGGCCCTTAAAAATGTGGATCTAATAAATATTAGTCAATAAGCACATTACGCTAATATAGTATTTTTCATTAAGCCCGTCCATAAATATGAATGTTTAGGTTGCGAGTCTAAGTGAGAAACGTTTATGTTATAAATATTATTTTGAATTAAGTCTATGTCAGATCTCCCATCCTCATTGAGTAGAGCAAATATGTATTACGGATATCTAGCCTGTAAATCTCAGACGCATCCTAATCTTTGGGACTGCACAAGATACTCTCCTTTGTGCCGATCGATATTTTTTTTTATGATTATCACTTTGAGAAAATAATTAGGATATGAAATAATTCATTTTCTTTAAAAACAGCTCGAAGGAGCCTACCAAAAAAAAACACACACCGTAAATAAAGGCAACGAGTTTATTAAAACTAGTTGGTCCCAACCGATAAATACTTTCCTTTTTACTGGTTACATATCTTTTTTCTGTTAATTTTCTCTCCATCCTTTGCAATATACATTGTCCAAAACCCTGTGTGTTGCATCATGCATGTACTTGAATGGGTGTGAACCCTAGCCAGAAGTTACATGCATGCATGCATGAATATGGACCGTAGATGTAGAAGCGCGCGATGCACGTATTCCGGAAAGAAGGAGCTCGAACTGCTTGGGCGTAACAAAACAGAAACTTAAGCGCCGCCAAATGCGCAACGAATCGGCAGTTTAATTACTTTGCGTGCAATAAAGGATAACGATGACAATGAGATATATACTCCTATGTATGTATGAGTTAATCATGCACATTACATTACATGTCTTCTTTATATATTAACGAGCAAGGTGACCCGCGCGTTTGCACGGATAGATTTATGTTAAGATAAAGATAATATATCAGACTAGATTTAGAGTTTATCTCTAATATATAGATCAGCTTCAATAGTTTGCTATAGAAGTTAATATTGACCCCTAGATTTACATAATAATATCAATTTTTCTCTCCATCCTTTGCAATATACATTGTCCAAAACCCTGTGTGATGTATCATGCATGTACTTGAATGGGTGTGAACCCTAACCAGAAGTTATATGCATGCATGCATGAATATGGACAGTAGATGTAAAAGCATGCGATGCACGGATTTCGGAAAGAAGGAGCTCGAACTGCTTGGGCGTAATAAAACACAAACTTAAGCGCCGCTAAATGCGCAACGAATCGGCAGTTTAATTACTCTGCATGCAATAAAGGATAACGATGACAAGGAGATATATACTCCTATGTATGTATGAATTAATCATGCACATTACATTACATGTCTTCTTTATATATTAACGAGCAAGGTGACCCGAGCGTTTGCGCGGATAGATTTATGTTAAGATAAAGATAATATATCAGATTAGATTTAGAGTTTATCTCTAATATATAGATCAGCTTCAATAGTTTGCTATAGATGTTAATATTGACCGCTAGATTTACATAATAATATCAATTTTTCTCTCCATCATTTGCAATATACATTGTCCAAAACCCTATGTGATGCATCATACATGTACTTGAATAGGTGTGAACCCTAGCCAGAATTTACATGCATACATGCATGCATGAATATGGACAGTAGATGTAGAAGCGCGCGATGCACGGATTCCGGAAAGAAGGAGCTCGAACTGCTTGGGCGTAAGAAAACACAAACTTAAGCGCCGCTAAATGTGCAACGAATCGGCAGTTTAATTACTCTGCGTGCAATAAAGGATAACAATGACCAGAAGATATATACTCCTATGTATGTATGAACTAATCATACACATTACATTGCATGTCTCATTTATATATTAACGAGCAAGGTGACCCGCGCGTTCGCGCGAATAGATTTATGTTAAGATAAAGATAATATATCAGACTAGATTTAGAGTTTATCTATAATATATAGATCAGCTTTAATAGTTTGCTGTAGAGGTTAATATTGACCGCTAGATTTCCATAATAATATCAATTTTTCTCTCCATCTTTTGCAATATACATTGTCCAAAACCCTGTGTGATGCAACATGCATGTACTTGAATGGGTGTGAACCCTAGCTAGAAGTTACATGCATGCATGAATATGGACAGTAGATGTAGAAGCGTGCGATGCACGGATTCTGGAAAGGAGCTCGAACTGCTTGGGCGTAACACAACAGAAACTTAAGCGCCGCTAAATGCGCAACGAATCGGCAGTTTAATTACTCTGCGTGCAATAAAGGATAACGATGACAAGGAGATATATACTCCTATGTATGTATGAATTAATCATGCACATTACATTGCATGTCTCCTTTATATATTAACGAGCAAGGTGACCCGCGCGTTTGCGTGATAGATTTATGTTAAGATAAAGATAATATCACTGTTCGCCTAAACTGTCGTTTAGCCCGTTTAAACACCGTTTAAACGCTACACGGTGGTCAACCGTTTACGTTTAAACAACCATTTAGTCTGTTTAAACACCGTTTAAACCGTTTAAACGGCCATTTAGCCTGTTTATCTAGCTAAACGGTGGGTGACCGACTAATTGGCGTTTAGCGTTTAGGAAAACACTGGATAATATATCACACTAGATTTAGAGTTTATCTCTAATATATAGATCAGCTTCAATAGTTTACTATAGAGGTTAATATTGACCGCTAGATCTCCATCCTTTGCAATATACATTGTCCAAAACCCTGTGTGATGCAACATGCATGTATTTGAATGGGTGTGAACCCTAGCCAGAAGTTACATGCATGCATGCATGAATATGGACAGTAGATGTAGAAGCGCGCGATGCACGGATTCCGGAAAGGAGCTCGAACTACTTGGGCGTAACAAAACAGAAACTTAAGTGCCGCTAAATGTGCAACGAATCGGTAGTTTAATTACTCTGCGTGCAATAAAGGATAACGATGACAAGGAGATACATACTCATATGTATGTATGAATTAATCATGCACATTACATTATATGTCTTCTTTATATATTAACGAGCAAGGTGACTCGAGCGTTTGCCCTGATAGATTTATGTTAAGATAAAGATAATATAACAGATTAGATTTAGAGTTTATCTCTAATATATAGATCAGCTTCAATAGTTTGCTATAGATGTTAATATTGACCGCTAGATTTACATAATAATATCATTTTTTCTCTCCATCCTTTGCAATATACATTATCCAAAATCCTGTGTGATGCATCTTGCATGCACTTGAATGGGTGTGAACCATAACCAGAAGTTACATGCATGCATGCATGAATATGGACAGTAGACGTAGAAGCGCGATGCACGGATTCCGGAAAGAAGGAGCTCGAACTGCTTGGGCGTAACAAAACAGAAACTTAAGCGCCGCTAAATGCGCAACGAATTGGCAGTTTAATTACTCTGCGTGCAATAAAGGATAACGATGACAAGGAGATATATACTCCTATGTATGTATGAATTAATCATGCACATTACATTGCATGTCTCCTTTATATATTAATGAGCAAGGTGACCCGTGCGTTTGCGCGGATAAATTTATGTTAAGATAAAGATAATATATTAGACTAGATTTGGAGTTTATCTCTAATATATAGATCAGTTTCAATAGTTTGCTATAGAGGTTAATATTGACCGCTAGATTTACATAATAATATCAATTTTCCTCTCCATCCTTTGCAATATACATTGTCCAAAACTCTGTGTGATGCATCTTGCATGTACTTGAATGAGTGTGAACCCTAGCCAGAAGTTACATGCATGCATGCATAAATATGGAGAGTAGATGTAGAAGCGCGCGATGCACGGATTTCGGAAAGAAGGATGTTAATATAGACAGTAGATGTTAATATTGACCGCTAGATTTACATAATAATATCAATTTTCCTCTCCATCCTTTGCACTATATATTGTTCAAAGTCCTGTTTGATGCATCATGCATGTACTTGAATGGGTGTGAACCCATGCCAGAAGATACATGCATGCAAGCAAGAATATGGACAGTAGATGTAGAAGCGCGCGATGCCCGGATTTCGGAAAGAAGGAACTCGAACTGCTTGGGCGTAACAAAACACAACCTTAAGCGCCGCCAAATGCGCAACGAATCGGCAGTTTAATTACTCTGCGTACAATAAAGGATGACGATGATAAGGAGATATATACTCCTATGTATATATGAATTAATCATGCACATTACATTACATGTCTCCTTTATATATTATCGAGCAAGGTGACTCGCGCGTTTGCGCGGATAGATTTATGTTAAGATAAAGATAATATATCAGATTAGATTTAGAGTTTATCTCTAATATATCGATCAACTTCAATAGTTTGCTATAGATGTTAATATTGACCGCTAGATTTACATAATAATATCAATTTTTCTCTCCATCCTTTGCAATATATATTGTCCAAAATCCTGTGTGATGCATCATGCATGTACTTGAATGGGTGTGAACCCTAGCTAGAAGTTACATGCATGCAAGCAAGAATATGGACGAGATGCATCATGCATGTACTTGAATGGGTGTGAACCCTAGCTAGAAGTTACATGCATGCAAGCAAGAATATGGACAGTAGATGTAGAAGTGCGCGATGCACGGATTCCGGAAAGATGCAACTCGAACTGCTTGAGCGTAACAAAACACAAACTTAAACGCCGCCAAATGCGCAACGAATCGGCAGTTTAATTACTCTGCGTACAATAAAGGATAACGATGACAAGGAGATATATACTCCCATGTATGTATGAATTAATCATGCACATTACATTGCATGTCTCCTTTATATATTAACGAGCAAGGTGACCCGCGCGTTTGCGCGGATAGATTTATGTTAAGATAAAGATAATATATCAGACTAGATTTAGAGTTTATCTCTAATATATAGATCAGCTTCAATAGTTTGCTATAGAGGTTAATATTGACCGCTAGATTTACATAATAATATCAATTTTGCTCTCCATCCTTTCCAATATACATTGTCCAAAACCCCATGTGATGCATCTTGCATGTACTTGAATGGGTGTGATCCCTAGCCAGAAGTTGTATGCACGCATGCATGAATATGGACAGTAGATGTAGAAGCGCGCGATGCACGGATTCCGAAAAGAAGGAGCTCGAACTGCTTGGGCGTAACAAAACACAAACTTAAGCGCCGCTAAATGCGCAACGAATCGGCAGTTTAATTACTCTGCGTGGAATAAAGGATAACAATGAAAAGGAGATATATACTCCTATGTATGTATGAATTAATCATGCACATTACATTACATGTCTCCTTTATATATTAACGAGCAAGGTGACCCGCGCATTTGTGCAGATAGATTTATGTTAAGATAAAGATAATATATCAGACTAGATTTAGAGTTTATCTCTAATATATAGATCAGCTTCAATAGTTTGCTATAAAGGTTAATATTGACCGGTAGATTTACATAATAATATCAATTTTCCTCTCTATCCTTTGCAATATACACTGTCCAAAACCCTGCGTGATGCATCATGCATGTACTTGAATGGGTGTGAACGCTACCTAGAAGTTACATGCACGCATGCATGAATATGGACAGTAGATGTAGAAGCGCGCGATGCACGGATTCCGGAAAGAAGAAGCTCGAACTGCTTGGGTGTAACAAAACACAAACTTAAGCGCCGCTAAATGCGCAACGAATCGGCAGTTTAATTACTCTGCGTGCAATAAAGGATAACGTTGATAAGGAGATATATACTCCTATGTATGTATGAATTAATCATGCACATTACATTACATGTCTCCTTTATATATTAACGCGTTTGTGCGGATACATTTATGTTAAGATAAAGATAATATATCTGATTAGATTTAGAGTTTATCTCTAATATATATATCAGCTTCAATAGTTTGCTATAGACGTTAATATTGACCGCTAGATTTACATAACAATATCAATTTTCTCTTCATCTTTTGCAATATACATTATCCAAAACCCTGTGTGATGCATCATGCATGTACTTGAATGGGTGTGAACCCTAACCAAAAGTTGCATGCATGCATGCATGAATATGGACAGTAGATTTAAAAGTGCGCGATGCACGGATTTCGGAAAGAAGGAGCTCGAACTGCTCGGGCGTAACAAAACACAAACTTAAGCGCCGCTAAATGCGCGACGAATCGGCAGTTTAATTACTCTGCGTGCAATAACGAATAATGATGACAAGGAGATATATACTCCTATGTATGTATGAATTAATCATGCACATTACATTGCATGTCTCCTTTATATATTAACGAGCAAGGTGACCCGCGCGTTTGCGCGGATAGATTTATGTTATGACAAAGATAATATATCTGATTAGATTTAGAGTTTATCTCTAATATATAGATCAGCTTCAATAGTTTGCTATAGAGGTTAATATTGACCGCTAGATTTACATAATAATATCCGTATTCAACGATGTAGATTTTTTTTATATGATTAACATGAGAATTTCTACTATTTTTTAATTAACGTGAAAATTTATAGGATTTTAGAATTAATGTGGTGGCTCCGTTTAACTCTACTTTATATATAGATAGATAGATAGATAGATAGATAGATAGATATATAGATATCTGTCCCGACCCCGCCCCAAACAAGGAATTAGTTAAGGGAAGCGATCCCAAACCCTAGCTAGCTACCACAACGACAATGGAGCCGGACCAGCCGCCGCCGCCCCCCGCCGCCGTGGACGACCAGCCGGCGTGGTTCGCCTGCGCCTTCCCGCTCTCCCGCCTCCCCGCCGTGGGCTCGGAGGTGTACTACTTCCCCCACGGCCACGAGGAGCAGTGCCCCGACCCTCTCCCGGCTCCGCTGCCCTCCGCCGGCAGCGTCTTCGCGTGCACCGTCGCCGCCGTCGAGCTCTTCGCCGACGGCAAGACGGACGAGCCCTTCGCCACCATCTCCCTCCTCCCGGGCTCCCACCGCCATCCCGCCCCGGATCAGCCGGACCCCGACCCCGCAGACGCCGACGCCGACGCCGCCGCCGCCTTGACGTACTGCGGCAAGCAGCTCACGCCCAGCGACGCCAACAACGGCGGCGGCTTCTCCGTCCCCAGGTTCTGCGCCGACCTCGTCTTCCCCGCGCTCAACTTCGAGGAAGACCCGCCCGCCCAGGACCTCGAAATGTGGGACCTGAGCGGCAAGTCCTGGGTCTTCCGCCACATCTACCGCGGCACGCCGCGCCGCCACCTCCTCACCACCGGCTGGACCAAGTTCGTCAACGCCAAGAGGCTCGTGGCCGGCGACACCGTCGTGTTCATGCGCCGCCCCGACGGCGAGCTGCTCGTCGGGGCGCGCCGCGAGCCCAGGCAATCCCACGACATGGTGGCGGGGCCCGGGCCGTTCCGCAACGCGCGGGCGCGCTCGCCGCCGCAGGAGGTGCTGCAGGCGGTGGCTCTGGCGAGGGAGGGGAAGCCGTTCACGGTGAGGTACTACCCTCGGCAGGGCGCGGGGGAGTTCGTGGTGCCGCGCAGGGAGGTGGAGGCGGCCATCGCCATGGACTGGAAGCGAGGGGTGGTGGTGCGCATGAAGGTGGTCAGCCCCGAGGACCCGCGCCGCTCCGACACGGCCACCGGCGTCGTCAGCTCCGTCAACCGCACCACCATCTGGCGCATGCTCCAGGTATGTATATATATAACCATGCATCCCCCATCCCGTGGATGCTTCCATATATCGAGTCTGATCTCCGATTACAAATCTGTTTTAGTCTCAGATTTCCATCGAATCTCAGGTTCCAATTACGAATGCACCTTCAATTATACCCTCCTCGCTTCCAATTACGAATTAATGCATGTTCATCTTTTATAATTATGCATTTGCCTCTCTGCATGCATGTGCTCATTTTTTAATATATTTTCTAGTTCTTAATTAATCTTGTTTCCAGGCTCCCAATATACTCTTTCGGTTTAATTACCACATGCAGTTTCAATTACCGAATTTTTTGCCTAATAGTAGGGGCATTGGCACTCCAATCGCATGTATTGTTTTAAGAACTGAGCCTAGGCTTAATTCTTTTACAGATTTCTTTTTTTTAGGAGCTCGACATCCATTATGCGGCATAGGTGTTACGTCGCGTTTACAACTTAATCGCACGCCACTTTTAGCAATGGCTCGTAATGCGGCATCTCTTCCACTGCCAGCACCTTTTACCATATCTTCTGCTCGTTGCAACCCACCATACGAATAAAATTTACGGCTGTTCTTTGACATAGCTCAGCTGATAGCATCTCGAGCTGTGGGAGGTATAGGTCTAGGTTTGAACTCCCGGTTCTTTTGCTTTTCCAAGATTTATTCCTAAAATTTATTAGTTTGTAGGATACACACGTATGTCTTGATGTTAGTTTGCAGTTTCTAGCATGTGTTCAGACACATGCGTGTGCATGCGATGTGTGTGGTGGGGTATCTGTACCCTCTCAAAAAAAGTGCATTGTTTCTATTGCTAGAGCCACGATCCATAAGTCGTTTCTAAATATGTCATATCGTATAGAAACAACCATAGATACAAGCCCACCAATGCATTTATCTGGTAGGCTCTCTTCGTTATGATATAGTAGTCGTTTTAAACATGTCATAAGTCAATGTTTTAAAATTTTATCCATAGTGAACTTTAAAATTATTTAGATTGAGAACATAAAAATTATATAGATAGATTCATGTTGAAAATAACTTTCAAAGTATCATAATTTTTAGTGCATTATATATAATTTTTTAAAAGTTTTTTTTATAGTCAAAGTTCTTTTTTGAAGACTACTATTTCATAATGGATGGAGTAGTTAATTTGCTCGTTTTCTTTTCTTTCCATTTATAGAAGCGAGCCAGCGTCCACGATGGGGATTTATCATGGTTTCACTCCCTTGTTTCGACCTGATCGATCATGTTATATCTTCTCATGCCGACCTTAATTATGTGATGCAATTCTGTACTGGCCTTAATTATACATGCTATATATGCCTGATGATCTGATGTTCTTTGGCTATGCATGGTGTGCAGATAACCTGGGATGACACCTCGTCGTTTCCTTGGTGGAAGAGAAGTGATGTGAATGGTTGGCAAGTGCAGTATGTTGGGATGAAGGGCATGATCCTGCCGGCTCCGTGCTCTGCGATTGCATTTGAGAGTGCCAACCCACTGCAGCTGCAGCTGCAAGGCCTCCCCCTGGTCCTGCCCATCCCTGCAGCCACACAGCAGCTGATCCCAGGGCCCATGGCCATGGCAGCAAGGAGGAGTCTTCCACCCCCACCCCCACCCTCCCCCAGCGCTGCCTCCTCCTCCGAGATCGTGAACCCCGATCAAGATGGATCTCCGGCGAGGCAGACGGTGAGCATAAGGCTGTTTGGCACCACAATCACGACCACCGTGCCCGTCTTCCACCACCGCCGTCGCGGCACGGGCGCCCAAGATGATCATTCTGCTTCTTCTTCGGGTGGCCCACAAGCTTAATCCTCGCGGTTGCAGGTATGAATGATCATCTCGTGCCATTCCTCCACGATCAGCATTCCAGCACTCTGTTTTGTTTTCCTGCCTATGGTTATGGTTCCTGCCTTGGCTGCAATCCATGCAGCTTATGGTTCATGCTCTCCCTTTGTGCTGCTTTGCTGGTTTCATATGGATTGATCGATCGATCGATTTAAAAGCAAGAGCAGATCCTAGCCTAGATACATACATACAATCAATCCACATGTACATGTTATCGGTCTCTTGTTCAACACTGACATTTCATTAAAAAGAGGACTGAATTATTGTTTGCTGAACTTTTGCAGATACATGGTTGCTTCAGCCCTCTGCGGTCGGACCGATGTGTGCAAGTTACCCGGAGTTTAACCTGATCTTCTTTGGTGCTAGTATTAGCTTCTATCTAGAGAAGCAGGGGAGTTGTCACTGGCCACGAGCCCTCACTTGTTGCTTTGTTTTTTCTATGTTTTCCCATCTTCATATGTTAAACTACGTTGCCTAATGTTGATGCTAGCGCCCGTAGGGTCTGATAATTTTTTCTTCGTTCGGAGACTACTGTGGTTTTCATTCATATTTTCTTAGTTTTCCTATAATCTCGTGGCACTGTTTGATGCCCAAAGCTTGTGGCAGCTGTTCAATGTACTCTGCCTCTGCGTGCCCGCTTTGGTTGATCCGGTCCGTCCATCTTTGGACCAATGTACGTGATTGCTTGATCAGTGGGGTGAGCTCACAGAGCAGCAGGAGGGAAAGGATCAAGGATGGTGTTGAGATTTGTGTGGTGTAGATTGGATGGATGGGAGGGGAGGAGAGGAGATGCATGCACTGCACTGCACTGCACTGATGAGCCTGAGGCCTGTCCAAAGGAGCAGTCTATTTTTGTTGGAAAGCAGGGCAAGATGACAGGCAACTCACCACCCACCCCACCAAAGTTGAAAGAGATGCCACCATGCGCTAGTACATGGTTTAATTGTTCAATCAATAGCAGCAAGCTACAGCTACTAAGTGAGCGTCTAGATCTCCTCCTCTTTCCCAGTTCCTGCAGTTGATTCACCAATTTGCAACTGGTGGCAGTCAAAACTCCATAGACGGGTTAGTTTAAGTTTGGCCCAGAATCTCTGGAAGAAAAAGGTGGCTTCCATTCGTATCCATTGTCCAAAGATCCAATCCAGGGTAAACCCCATCTCAATCCTGGCCCAAATTAACAAGATTTTCTCTGAAATTCACCAAGAGGCAATTCAGAGCAACAGTGGGCACCTGCATATATACAGCAAGCTCTCTCTGTCTGTGTCTCTCTCTCTGGTCAAAAAGAAAAAGGAAAACTGATGAACAAGATGTTGAGAAGATGCATCATCACACACGCGCACACACTCAGCCGCTCGCTCACTCTCTGTTTCGTTTGGTAGAAGAGAAAGTATATGGTTTGGTTGCTATGTCCACTTAGCTTCCGGTGAGGATGAGAGGATGGGGAGTCAGGACCATGCCCTGTCGCCGTGGCGCCTCCGGGTGAAGCTCCGGATCCAGCTCCTCCCTTTGGACCGCTCCGCCGCCGCCTTCTTCCCGTCCAGAGCCACCCCCGCCTTGCCGGGCCTCTTCCACCGCGCCAACTGCAGCAACCGCCCCACCACCTGCTTCCGCCACCGCGTCACGCCGCCCCGCTTCACGTGCTCCACCACCACCGTCGTCGACGGCGGCCTCAACGCCGCCGCCGCCTTCGCCTTGTGGCTGTCCCACGTCGCCTTGCCGTTGTCCTCGAACTTGATGGATATGAAGGAGTCTTTTGGTTTTTCGCCCAGAGCCCCAGACCCAGAAGAAAAGCAGGAAGCAAAACATTCAGGGCGGAGCCTGCAGGAGCGCGGCAATGGCGTGCAGACGGAGCAGTGGCAGCACATACCATCGAGGCTGGCGATGGAGGCGTCGGAGCTGGCGTCGTCGGGGCGGTGGTGCCGGGAGGAGTCGAGGCGCTGGAGGAAGGAGCCGAGCGCGAGGACCTTGGGGAGGGAGATGCTGCTGGCCTTGCGCCGCGGCCGCGAGGGGAGGGCGCTGCTCTTCACGAGGAGGAGGCGCTCCTTGAGGCAGTGAGCGCAGACGCCGACGACGAGCTCCCTGGGGTGGAAGCAGCACAAGGGGTGGACGCCGGCGCCGCCGCCGCCGTACACGTTGTTGCTCATGCTATTGCTAGCTCACGCTTGAACAAGCCAAGAACGATGGAGGGCGGTCAATATATGCAGGAGAGGGCTTCACTTTTGCATTGTTTAATGGGAGATGAGATCTCAGACTCAGAGGCAGAGCCTTCCTTCCTTTCCTTCCTTCTGGTTCAAGGCTTTTATGATTTGGGGCTCACCAGTTCACTCACCACAACTCCCCTCTCTCATAGCCCCTTGTCCCGCTCCCACCTACGCTGCCTAATTGTCTGCTTCAATTGTATTCACCCTCGCTAAGGCCTTAACTTTCATTCATTAATCAGGGACTAACTGATCAGAGCATCCAAAGAGGCCTTCAAATTTTCCTCAGATCGCTACAAGAATCGCTACAAGAATCGCTACAGTCTGGCTCACACTCACATGGACCAAATTCCCTCCTAATGCATTTGAAAATTTTTGAAGTAGAGTCCATTTTGGGGGGTGTGATGGGGATGCTCTCAGAATCCCAATGGATTTCAGTCATGGGCGGGTCCATCTCACCGCGCTCATCCCTTTCTTCTTGGGCAAAGCTCCACACGTCTCCACCGCCACCTTAATTTGTCCTGGCAGTTCACCACCGTAGGCCGACGTTCACCTAGCCACCTCGCAGCTCTACCGATATTCACATAGCAACAACTTAGGGAAGGAGGGAGGAAGAGAGGGAGGGGAGAATTGTTCAAACTAGTCTCCCTAATTTTAAGGTCAACCGATAAGTAGCATAGGCGGTACTGTAATTTAGAATGGTATGTAGTAGGTCCTATATATTTTGGGAGCCCCTGGAACCCAGGCGATTGCCCACGCATGCACGCACGCCGGGCCCACCTGTCGACGACCGTGTCGGCGAGCCCAGTCGCGGCCTGGGTTCTAGCAAACCCGATATATATTTTTATTACGGTGTATTTTTTTCATTTAAAAAACACAAACGTATTGAGTTGTGTATTGAACTCCTTTTTCATCTCAAAGTAATTTTTGAAATGAGTGAATCAACGTATAAATGTTGGAACTATTTCTTTGTATAAAAAATGAATGAAGAGATAAGTCGAACCCAAGCTAGGCAACGCGCACAATCGTATATGCATCATGAAACAAGGCAAGCGTATATGGATTGATCGATGAGTTGCCATCAAAGCAATTAACTGGATTGATCTTGACATGCGTGTCGTGTGGTTCCTAATTAGCATTGCATTAGCATTCCGCCGACAAAAGTCGTCCTTTGGCCGACATACTGTAGGAAGACCATGCATGCATGCATGCATCACCGATCTTTTCCTGCTCAGCTAAAACACATGCGTACTATATATACGTCTCTCAATTCCTTATTAATTTCGTTTTACGTGTCAATTACGGCCGGCGATGATATATATAGGTATTTTCCTGCAGGACGCCGTAATGAAGAAGCTAGCAACTAGTACGTGCATACATATCTTCCTCCTTGTTGAAGCTAATCAAGCTCCATTATTTTCAGGAGCCCTGAATGAACCATTTTTTGAGCATTCACTGATGACAGACGTAAGCGTCTTTCATTTCCGAAACTTTAATTAATGGATCTGTCTGTCTGGATAAAATACACAAAGAAATTTAGGCTGCCTAAAATGCAATATACTCGGGTAGAGCATAATTAAATGACAAGAGAAAGCACTCGAAATAGCTAGCTGGCTCTAATGTAATGGCATGGCGCGCTTGGGTTATAGAGAGACGGTGATCATCTCAACCATTAATATATAAGAAATCAATGCGGTGTGTGTTTTATAAAAAAAGAAGGCACCTGACAAACAAGCAGATGCATGGTTGAGCTTGAATGAATACTCCATTAATTCTATATATACATGGAAAATATTTTGTCATTCTTTGTCTCGAAGAGACTCTTGGATTAATACGCCATATATATATATGCATTGTTATCTGGCTAGCCAACAAGAGAAAGAGGTTGATTATATATGGACATACATAATAAAAAAGGTGATCGAGGATGCATGCATGCATGAATGAATGGGCAATTAGTCGAGAACATTGTGTCGTGATAATGGAGTTACAACAATTAATAGGTGATGGAACTGGTCGAGTTGGGCGGGTGGTCCAATTTTGATGGAGAAAAGGACCACAGCTGCGTGCTAAATGCTAATCCCATCCATCCATCCATCCATCGATCCGTTTGGTTGTGCTGATTAGCTCCAATTAACATGATGGATCGATATATATATGTGTGTGTGTTCTTCCCGTTTCAGATTAAATGCGTCAAGCAATTGCAATGAAGGCCCAGATTATTAGGCGGGAGATCGAGCGAGCCAGCCATGGAATGATCGATGAATAGCCTGGCCTAGCAAGCAAGCAAGCTAGGTAAGCCTGCACATGGCTTGTGGGAACCCAGCCCAGCCCTTCCCTCTTCTTCTTCTTCCTCCGGAGTGCAGACCATCCCCTGTGCTTCATTAGTTCTATTTAATTCCCCCATCAATCCGCCATTAACCAAGGGAAATTTGGCGATACGTAAGATTCATGATTTTGCTTTATAAAAAAAGCTCCATGCATGCATGCATCCGATCGATCGATGGTGGCCTAATTCAAAACTTAATTCCCATGTCAATTCTGTCTATATGTCGTGCGTCTTTTTTGTGCTTAATTATAAGAAGAGAACAGGTCCTTGCACATTGCATTTTTTGTGGAAACGTGGGTTTTCTTTTGTAAAATAATTAATCGTGGTATCTATATAATACCAGGATTTGGTTGCAATTGCAAAAAACGTGGAAGGACTTTCGCTCGTGCAGCTGCTCCCTTTCTTGTTTGATACGCGCGCGCGCGGTGCCAACCTGCAGGCAACCACGCACATGCATGGATATATCAATCTTCCCAATTCCCATAGGCCATATGCATGCATGCTTGGGTCTTGGCACACTGCCACATATATGCATCATACCTTCCCATCCGTATCCTCTTTGGTATGCATACTGTCTGCCTGCAGGTATAGTGCTGGGGAAATGGGCCGTGCCAAATAGGCCAGCCCGGGCACGGTCCGAAAAAACAGGCCCATAGCCCGGCACGGCACGGCAAGGAGATTTGATGGGCAGGGCCGGCACAGCCCGAAATGGCGTGCCAGGCCAGGCCTGGAAACCAGGCTCGACGTGCCACCCGGCCCAGCCTGACTATAAGGGCCGTGCTTGGGCCAGCCCGGCCCGAAAAGAGGCACATGTCAAAATTTTATGTTTTTTATGGTCTTCTATAGCTTGGATGAATTTATGTTCAATACAAAAGTTGTAGATAATTTTGAGACAAATATTTTTCATTTAGACATGTTTTTCATTTGAGCAATGTATGAATTTATAAAATTATTTTTGTCGCTGCCTGCTTTCGGGCCGATGGCACCGTCCTCGGTAATTTGCCATTTTTGAGGTCTTATGTTGCTCAGATGAATTTTCGTTGAACACAAAAGTTATAGATAATTTCGAGACACATCTTTTTTGTATAAAAAACCTTTTCATTTGAGCAACGTATGAATTTGCAAAGAATCATTTTGCCTTCTGTTTTGTTACTCGTGCCATGCTCGGGCCGACCCGGCCCGAAGCTGGCCGGCCGTGCTTTTGGGCCATGCCGGACCTAGATTTTGGCACTCCGTGCCGGCTCGGCATGGCCCGAAGTGCTGAGCGGGCCATGCCGGCCCGTTTTGGACCAGCCCGAGGCACGACGGGCTCGGGCCGGCACGGCCCAACTCCCACCACTATGCAGGTAGCTGCTAGTAGAAGAGAGGATCCATTTCTCCTATCCTAGCTCTTTTCTGTGGAGAAATGTGGACGTACGTCAGAGAAGAGCAAGGCCCAAGCTTGAATCATTGGATCATCAAATTGCATCCGGATCAGACAAGGCCTATCATTATAAATTGACAATGGGCCGACAAATATACTGCCCAGTACATTCTGCACACAATAATCAATTAGATAAAAAAAGGACTCACTAAAGGCACCTAATCTTTGCCGGTGCTAAACCGGTCATTGGTGCCGGTTCAAATCTACATGTGCCTAATTATCTATATCAGCTTATGGTTAGAAGCAACACAAAAATATTTTAAAATGTTTTTTAATTGCTAGCTAGGCTAGCTACCATCCTATCTATATCCAAAGCTCGTCGCCATCCTCCTCGACGTCAGAGGAGGAGTCACCCGAATCAAATAAGCTTGGGGCATGTCTCTCCTTGACATTCGAGGACATGTTGTTGTTGTTAGACCCTTGGATCCTTTCACATTCCTCCTCTCCAACCTAGCGGCGGGCTTTTCTCGTGTATTCTCCTTTTGTCTATTGGTGGCAACCTCCTCTTGCGGAACTTCTCCAATAGGTTTCGTGATGTCGTGGAGAACAGAAAGATCTTGTACAGCCGTGCCTTTGGCTTCATCAACAAGGGTTTGCCTAGCTATGTCCTCTCTTGGCTGCTCCATCATGAGGGACGCGCCGCCAATAACACCCTTAGCAGCAAAGACATGTTCGTTGCATGGAAAGAGGGACACTCCCTCATGGGGATTTGTTGCAGCTTTAGGGAAGACCTCCTTAGAATAGTGTCGTGCACATATGAGGAGTCATAACCTCGATGTAAGACCTGCTCTAGTCGGCGATGTAGTTGTGTGGGTTCGATCTCATTGCTTATAATAGGTGCTATGGAGTGGTTGGGTTGAAGATAACCAAATTTTAGCTTGTGTTCGAGCCAAGTCTGGTGGTGTGGGTCTTGTTGCCGATGATAGACTTGATGAGCGGTGACCTCTCGACTTCGCCAATCTTATTTGTGGTCGTGACAGGTATGGGTGCTAGCTAGCACGAGTATTCTTGATCTTGATCTTAGTTTTCCTATCCCTACGGGATTGAGCATGGAATGGAGTTGAAGGCAGTGTTTATGGCGACAATCTTTTATCTTCCAAGATAGTGGCCACCCATCTTTAACGGGGACAAACTCCGTCATCCTGGCAATCCTCTGGCAAATTCAGCTTGAGCGTAACTCCATGATCTTTTGGCAGTCTCAACGTCCATCGATTGTATTCCTGAACATAATTTTAGATGATGTACGCCTACGAGGCGCAATGGGTGCATGCTAAACTTGTAAATTAAGGCTACCACCTCCTCTCAGGGGTTTGACAGCCCCTTGTTTTTTTCTCTCTACTATTAAATAGACGACAGTTCTTCTATCCTTTACTTTAAAAAAGAGAGTGGCCATCATACCACATCTTGGTTTCAATTGTAGGTTTGCAGCTAGGTCCATTTAATTAAATACTCGCTTTTTATTGTGTTGTTAGCCCATGGCCTCTCTATTAAAGGGCTTTTCAAATATGGATGAATCTTCTTTGTTGGTCTCAAAAAAAATTGTTATCTAAACTTTTAGGGACTATCTATTCAACAGTTGACTTTTTTTTTTAATACCATTAGTTAATTTTTTGGACCGTTGGATCTCAATCCAACGGCTCAAATCAACCCCGCGTCCCCACTCTCTCTCGCTCTCTCTTTCTCTCTCTCTCTCTTACTTTCCCCTTCCCCTCCCCTCCACCGCCCCTGACCCCGACGCTCCCCCCGCTCCGCGCTACTCCTCCTCCCCCGCCGCCTCCGTCGACGCCTAGCCGCCCCGCAACCCGACCTCCCCCGACGACGCCCATCCCATCCTAACCCGCCATCGCTTTCACCTCGCCACCGCCGCCTAACCGCCTTTCCCCTTCCCGGCTCCAAGGCCGCCTCACTCCATCCCCAACCAACCACCGAGCCGCCACCTCCCCCGGTTATCCCTCTAAGCCTGACGACGCCCCGAACCCGAACCTCACCGAAACCCTAACCCATTCATGATGGCGCGGCAGCAGGAGAGTAGGAGGTCACCGGAGGAGAGGAAGACGGCCGGTGACTCGCGGGATTAGCAATTCCCAAACTTTTAATTAAGAAAGATCTAGCTAGCCGCATTATTAGGAAAGCGGTAATTAAAACCAAAAAGGAGGAGGGTCCAAGTGTAGTAGTATAAATGGATGCATTGCAAGGCGTGCCCGCGGCGGAGGGAGGAATGGTCCATTGGTCTTGGTCCTAGGGAATTAGGGAGTCGTCTCTCTCGTCTCCATCTCCGTCTCCGCCCCCCGCAGCCTCCCAAACCCTAGAAACCCCCAACAATGGCGCAGCCGCCCCCCGACGGCGCCGAGCCCGTGCACGACCGCCTCGCGTGGTTCGCCTGCGCCTTCCCGCTCTCCCGCCTCCCCGTCGTGGGCTCGGAGGCGTACTACTTCCCCCGCGGCCACCAGGAGCAGTGCCCCGACCCTCTCCCGGCTCCGCTCGCCTCCTCCGGCCCCGGCAGCATGTTTCTGTGCACCGTCGCCGCCGTCGAGCTCTTCGCCGACGGCAAGACCGACGAGCCCTTCGCCACCATCTCCCTCCTCCCGGTCCCCCACCCACGCCATCCTGCCCCAACCGGCGAGCCGGAGCCGGAGCCGGAGCCGGAGCCCGCAGACGCCGCCGCCTTGACGTACTGCGGCAAGCAGCTGTCGAACACAGACAGCTGCGGAAGATCCTTGTTCGTCCCCAAGGTCTGCGCCGACCTCGTCCTCCCCGCGCTCGGCTTCGGGGCCGACGACAACGTCGCCGCCCAGAGCCTCGAAATGCGGGACCTGCGCGGCAATTCCTGGGCCTTCCGCCACACGTGCCGCCAGATCAGGAAGGGCTCGCGCTCGCGCGGCAACTTTCTCTCCGGCTGGAGCAAGTTCGTGGACAAGATGGCGCTCCATATGGGAGACACCGCCGTGTTCATGCGCCGCCCCGACGGCGAGCTGCTCATCGGGGTGCGGCGCGTGCCCCATGTCATGCGGGCGGCGCGCGTGCCGCCGCAGGAGGTGGAGGAGGCGGTGGCGCTGGCGAGGGAGGGGAAGCCGTTCACGGTGAGGTACTACCCTCGGCAGGGCACGGGGGAGTTCGTGGTGCCGCGCAGGGAGGTGGAGGCGGCCATCGCCATGGACTGGAAGCAAGGGGTGCAGGTGCGCATGAAGGTGGTCAGCCCCGAGGACCCGCGCCGCTCCGACACGGCCACCGGCGTCGTCAGCTCCGTCAACCGCACCACCATCTGGCGCATGCTCCAGGTATATATATCCCGTGCATGCTTCCATCTAGTCTGATCTCCGATTACAAATCTGTTTTAATCTCAGATTTCCATCGAATCTCATGTTCCAATTACGAATGCACCTTCAATTATACCCTCCTCGCTTCCAATTACGAATGCATGCTCATCTTTTATAATTACGATCCAAGCAATCCATATCGATCATCCATCTGTTCCCATCGCAATCCAATCCAAGCAATATCCATCTATACATCTCATCTCCTATGGCTTTAGGAGATCGAGGTTGCTTAAGCGCATGCATATATTCGTTGGCTGCTAGTTTAGCTTTCTCTATATACATACACACCATCATGAATGGATATTGGATGATCTCCAATTAATCCGAATGCAATGTTACCCTAGCTTCAATTCCATCAATTGTTAATTTCGTCATTCCATATGTTTCCAGGAAATAAGGCGATGCTTGCAATTGCATGCGCTCTTAATTTGGTTTACCAATTACCATCTCATGCATGAAGTTGCCTCTTCTTTTCTGCATGTATTCAGTACAGTACTGTATTACGGCTTGATTCAAGTATCATTTATGCACGCATCATACTCATGTACATATATATGCAGATACACTGGGTGAGTGACCCCATGGAATTTCCAAAGAGCACACATGTTAATCCTTGGCAAGTCCAGATGTGCCTGGGACAGGGAGCCAAAGACCCTACTGATGTATCCTCTTCATCCTCTACAATGTGCACGGGCAGCACCAGCACAGCCAACCTACCCAAGATTGTGGATCCACCAATCCACGGCCTCAGGGAGATTTTCAACTCTGAAAACACGGCCAGTAACTCTAGCTCAATCAGGACAATTCGGCTGTTTGGCACAAACATAGTGGCACGGGCACCGTCTGCCGCAACAGCCATACCATCATCATCTCTGCAACTGCAAACTCCCTGTACCAGTTCCACCACTGATGCTTCCCAACACCAAGGTGATCAGCTTCCTAATGTTGGGGTTGCCGGAACTGAAGATGCTTCTGCCACAAGCCCGTCTCACCACCAGCATCCCGATAAAGATGATGATGCGACGAGCCTCAAGTGACTTGCATCCTTTCAGGTATATGTCTTAGTTATATCATCCATTCCTGCTGCATGCCTACGTACAGTCAAAATGCATATATGTCAAGTCTAGCTGCTTGTGAAGGTAGCCATATATGTGTTATTTTCCCACTAAGGTAGCATATATATATATGATCTGGGCCATCAAATTAAGGATGCATTGATTTAGTAATGGCTTAATATGCATCAAATCAAATGAATGCATGTATTATATTGTTTCCGAGTTATCCTGCCTCAATTTGCCTCCAATCCTTTCAGCTTGCATATTCTGCAACAGTCGGCCACATTCTGGAGGAGTGCAGGCCCCCTCCAGCTTCGTCTTCTTTAACTGGCTACTCATCAACAATATTCTAGAATAATCAATGAATTTAAATGAAAAGATAAAGCCCTAGATACGATGCATACAATAATAGTTCTCGCTTGTTTACTGACTCCTTGTTTCTGCTCTTCTGCAGATATATAGATGCATGGCTAATTCGATCGGATGTTTGCTTCAGCCCTCTGCAACTGCATGGGTGATCATGATCCACAGCGCCTGCCCTCTTTCTAGTTCAAGTACTGTATAGGTGCATTTTTTTAGGTGAATGGTACATATCCAGGGATTTGTTAGATGCATATATGAGCTGTTAAGTCTTCTACATATGTTTGATTGAGCTTTTCCGTTGCACTTACAGTAATGCTGATGTTCATGTTGGTCTGATAACTTTGTTTGATTCTTTCCAAGCCTGACACCGATATATCGATCTCCTCAGTTGGTAGTGTGAGTTTGAGCATATTATATATACTTGGGCGTGTGTTACTGTGTTGATTGATTCACGCCTGCCTGCGCGTACACTGGGATCCTCCTCATCTGACTGACCGCATAGAAAGTGAGAGGGTTCGGATCCTCCCCCCACACCAAAGTTGAGAGAGGGGGCGTTAGAGAGAAAGAGAACGACTCGATCAATTATTTACGAGTGACATCCTAGCTAGATTAGACGTCTGATGGGATGGCTTTTTATCAGACGCACATGTCATCAATCCTGATGAAACATGAATAAGTATTGAGGAAATATGGGTGAAATACTAATGAGACATGAGGAAATACGCACACTGTTGACAAAGTTGTAACGGTACACAGTACTAATGCATAATGATCGTCCAAAAGTTCATCCCATAGGATAAAAGATAATATAGATAAGAGAGAATGCATGTAGAGAAATGAGTCATCTCTAATTTTCTACTCAACACTATAGCACAAAAATCAACACAAGTTGTGCGTGTGAGGTCTCTATAGAAGACAGTTACCTACATCATTTTAGAGGCTGATTGATTGCCTTCTCTGCTCAGCCAGACTGGTGGGAGCTAAACTTAGTGGATGCATAGCACATAGGGATGTTGTTTGGTCGGTTGTATAAGATTGGAAAGTTTGCGTAGATGTTGTTTGGTTAGCTACATTAGTATGGAATTTGGATATAGACAAATTCAAGAGAAGGATGAAAAGAAATTGAAAAACAAATGCTAGAAAATTAATAATTTATACAAGAAATTTTTAAAAAATAGAAAACTAGTAAATTCAAAAAAGTAAAAAAAAAATACTGGAAATCAAGAAATTGAAAAGGCAAAATAAAAGGTTCCACCCTTTTTCCAATACCTAGTACTTAAATCTACGGCTTCATTTTTTTTGTCTCATTGAATGTGGATATCGTTTGAATTTTTAAAATATATTCAAAGGCCTTGTGTCTACGTTGCTCGTTAGTCTACATGCTGGCACCGTGGTCTGTGGTGTGCACGCGACTCACCTGAGTGTGGCTTTGGCAGAGGCAAATCTACAGTGTTAGCACCGGGTCAAGCGACCCCGGTGCCTTTCAAGCAAACTCTTCTTGTTCATTGGCACCCTATTAGTATATATACATATAAACATACAATTTCAAACTTAAACATAGTGATTTAGTGTTAAAATGACCTCGACAACTCCAGCGACTTGTTTTCCTGAATCCGCTCATGGGCTTTGGGGAAATGGTGGATTTTCTCCTTTCCTAGGAGCCAGACTGGGAGGGGGTTTTGCACGTGGAGCCAGGCTTGGATGGAAGAGAAGGTAACCAAGCACTCATCTTTTACATCTGCAGATGCAAATTTTTCTGGATGCAACCAACCGAACACCACATTATATGTTGGTTTTAGTGTAGTTTATAAGGTGGTGTGGATGATGATATAGATGATATTGATACATGTTTTTACCATATTTTTTATGCCAGGAGGATTTGTCAGCCAATTAAGATGTGTGCCCTTGTGTTGAAATAGGCTAACCAATGGATCTATGTTGCACTTTCTCTAGTATGTGTGAGAGAGACTGTGAACTAGTGTTGGGACTTGAGTTGTGCTGAGTCAGCGTGACCCGTCGGGCAGTGTAAAATGGGCCGATAAGGCCTAACCACTCTCCATCTTAGGTTGGGTCAACACAAACATCCATCAGCAAGACCCAACATGGCAATAGGCCCATCAAGGTCAACCCGAGCATAGCCTGTGGATGAGCGGCATTGACCGAAAAACTGAACACACCAAATAATTTTTTTTCAAAAATTTATACATTGCTTAAATAAAAAAAAATTGTTCCAATTGAAAAAATGGGTCTCAAAATTCTCTGCAATTTTCATGTAGAATACAAAATCATCCAAGCATGAAAGACCTCCAAAATGTAAATTGCTGACTTGTGCTACAATTAGCATTAGCCCAAAAAATGCATCAATAAATAATTTTAAAAATTTATGTGTTGCTCAAGTGAAAAAATTGGCCTTACAAAAAATATGCATCTCAAAATCTCTAAAACTTTTATGTAGCACCGTTTGATTCAGATTAAATTCTACCGCTTAAAACTGTGCTATTTTTATAAATCATATGCTGTAGCACTTTATAGTCATTTTTTTGGGAGTTTTATTGGATCTTCTCAAAGGTCTCAAGACCACTTCTAGAATCAATGAGGGCCAAAATCATCCCAACACAAAAAGACCTCCAAAAATACAGATTATAATTGGAATCATGCAAGCCCAAACACAGCCATCAAGCCGTGCGAGCCCAGCACGGACTACTCTGCAGGAGACCAGTACGGGCGTCGCATGTGCGCCTGTGAAGCTGCTGTCACGATGCATGTGTGCTGTGTGCATGTGCTGATTGATGTGCTTCCCGTTTGTTGCCGCCGCCGCCGACCTCCAGGAGCAGCGGGCAAAGCAAAGCTACACCGCAGCCACAAGCCGGCCGAACCTCACCAAGATGGGATGGGATGGGATGGGATGTTTCACAAGAGCAATCTTGTGAATCATCCAATCCAAGCAATCAGAATGCAAATGGATGCACATCGATTCCCATGTTGATGTTGCGCATGCTGTTGCCTTCCCTGCACACGAGCCATTATAATTCTGAATATCCTTTTGCGCTCAACACAAAGTAGAATGGCCGAATAAGGTGGTCCACACCATTCGCAGTCAAAAATTGCTGTCGAGAAAAATATGACCTGCTGCATATTCCCGGCGTGACATCATCTATATATTGATATCCACGGCTAATTCCTGAGTATGGCACGTCACTAGAGCAGCGTACAAACGTGGCTTCTACTAATCTAAAATTGTTACTACTGCACAACATACAAGAAAGTTACAGATCAATGCAACTTCAGCATTCAGCCCTCACAAGTTTCCCATGGTCAACAACAGTGATCTGAAGCTGATTGTAGAACCAGAGTACACAAACAACACGGTTCACACGGATTTCCCAAGCTCAGATGATGGCAGGTCCCACACATTGATTACTTCTGGGAAAGCAAGGAAAAAAGGGAAACACACAAAATAAGTATTAGCTGGTGCTGATGATGAACATAACATTAACAGATAATGTAATTGCAGCGCCCATTGCAACACAAAACTGTAAAAGTAGCTCATACATCCAAAAAAGAAAGTAGACCGACAAATTGAACATACAATGCATAATAAGAACACAAGGCGGTCAGACCTAGCTGTTCATTATGTAAAACTAAATTTCTACTGCTAAATAGAGGTATACTAAGATATGCATATAAAGGTTAAATGCAAGTATTTTGCTTTGCACTGTTGTAACAATATATTCATCACAAATTATTCCATTCAGCATGCATAGCAGAGGAATATAAGTTCCAGAAACAGAATAGATCAATGAGTGGATAATGTGGTATCTATGTCCCAGATAAATGGAATGTGATGCACAAGAAGTTCACCTAGAATAATAAGACATAGATTCAAGTTACATGAAACCGGACATAAATAAGCCGAGAAAGGGAACCTGCACATTTCCAGAAGTAAGAGAACACACCTAATGGTATTTTGTCAAATGCAACATACAGCACGCCATCATCACTGGAAATTCCCTGAAGAAATATGAAAAAAAATGATTTAAAGATGAAACAAAATATTATGGTTACAAGACAGAATAGAGAGCTGCTGAATGCAACCAAATAATAAAAATGACCATGCAAGTACTAACAAATGTCAATAACAGCTAGGATAATATCAATCACACTTGAGCAACTGATCAACTCACTGATGAGTGCAACTCCTAGCAAGAATCAGCAAGTAAACCACTAAAAATTCACCATACAAACTAGATGCTTTACATGCTTCAGAAGAGTACTGAATGCAATGAGGACAACTATCTAATTTAGAGACAGCCTTCTCACCTGTGCATTAACAGCATCCCTTCCAGTCCACCTATTTCCAAAATTTGGTGTAACAGATGAAGAAGCTGCTGCTGGGATGTTAGTCCGAGGATGATCAGGAAAACTTGAGGTTTGCTGATCTTGAGGGCATATATGTTCTGGTAGAACATTATCGGTGTTGTTATGTAAGGTGTCACTTCTGTATAATGAACATGTTCAAGTGTGAACGATTTTCCTCTCCCCCTTGAGATTATGACAAAAGGAATCTTAAAAGGCTTACTTGGATTCTAGTAACTCTTTGGTATCAGACTGCTCTTCATAACTATCTTCCAGATCAATTACAGGAATCACTCGCCCAATGCCAAGATTGTGAAGTGTAGCTAGTCCATCTGCAGACTTATCCAAAAGCTTTTCCTTGTCATTTAACTGACAACCATACACCGTGGGTACATCTGTACCATTGTTTCGGGCTATTTGCCCACTGTTCAGGTCATCATTGGTATGATGTACAAGCATTTGCCCATGCTCCATCAGGTGATTATTGTCCAGATGTTCATCCGCACCATGATTGAACTGCAACTGCTCATCGCTCCTAAGGTGATTGTCCAGAGCTTGCACAGCGGTGCTCTGATTTAGAAGCATTTGCTCATTCTCCATCATGTGATCATGGTCCTCCTGCTCATCTGCACCTTTTTTTAGAAGCGTTCCACCTCCATTCTGATGGCAATTATCCAAATCATGCACAGCCACACCATGCTTTAGATGCATTTGCTCATTCTTCAATGGGTGATTATCCTGTGCACGTTGGCCAGCTATCTGATTTAGAAGCTCTTGCTCATTGTTCAGATCATACTTAAAGTCATGTGTACCAATACCCTGATTCAGAAGCATTTGTCCATCCTCCAACTGGTGGTTTGCATGTGCATGTTCATCTTGACATTGAGTTTCTGAAGCATCATAGTTTGCTTTTTGGCCCATCTCGACAACTAGATCTGACATTTCACAGCCCTCATGCACTCCAACAACATTGAGCTCTGCAGGAAGATCACTAGAAATAGCGGACATTTCACAGCCCTCCCGCATTCCGATGACATCGAGATCTGCAGGAGGATCGCCAGAATTATCAGACATTTCACAACCCTCCTGCATTCCGACGACATTGAGGTCAAAAATTCTGTACCAAGCTGGTAGCTCTTGTTCGTCTTTGGTAAGATCACCAACATCAGTTTCAACTTCACTTTGTGGATCCATTTCCTCCCTAACTTCGGAGCAACCATTGTTCTCCGTCACTGGCTCTATCAAGCATGCATCTCTGTGTGCAATGCCAGCCTCCATGTCCCCCTCAACATCAATGAGCTGGGATTGTATGTGCACTGGTTCCTCAGCAGAATCTGATGGATGAACATCAGCACTGAATGGTAGGTATTGGGTGATATTTATTTCACTGATATCTGAATGACTCAAGCCAGCATTTGCATTCTTTACATCCTTGTTTGCACAAAAACCTTGACCATGATCGAGCCCAATGACATCTGACTCCATCTCTGCATGTTCATGGGTGGCACCATGAGTTTCCTCCACCAGCAAACTAGGTGACTTCAGATCCCTTGTTACTTGATCAGCATCACGGTAGTCCACATCGCCATCACCGCTACAAACAGTGTCAGACTCTAGCACCTTGCTGCGATCAAAATCACTGTCACCTGCTCGCCAATCTGAGGAATCTCTCCGACTGCCAGAGTAGTGGCTCCTGATCCTGGTTCTGCTCCTGCTCCTGCTCCTGCTTCTCCGCTTTCGATCCCCTCTGCCATCACTGGATGCCCGCCGGTCGTTGTGTGAATAGGACCGTGGCATGGTCACCCTTCTTTGATCGTTGTACTCATGGCTCCGGCGGCCACCTCGATCAACATCACCACCACCTCCGTCGTTATACTTACGCCTCCCGTCAAAGCTTTGGCTCCTCCTGTCCCAGCCCGACCTCCGGGATGGCCTGTTGTCGTCGTCCCCCTTGCTGCGGCCCCAGTCCCCAGCACCTCCATTCCTCCGCCACCTCGGGTCGTCGTCATGGTACGTGTCGTCCCGCTTCCTGCCGTACCCAGCGGCCGTGGGGAGGTCGAGGCGGGGGCTAGGGTTGTGATCTAGCGCCTCCCTGGCCCGAAGAAGGTGCTCGGGGATGACGCCCTGAGAAACCAGGTAGTGGGCGGAGAGGCGGCCGGCCTCCATAAGGACGTGGAAGCGTGAGTGGCGCTCTGCCGCGCCGCCCCCGATGACGTCGGCTGGGGGCTTCTCCTCGCGGCAGCGCGGCCGGTCGGGGCTGCGTCTCTGCGGCAGGGGCAGGGGCGGAGGCGGGTCGCGGGCGCGGCGATGGTGGCGCGGGGAAGGCGATCGGCGGCGGTATCGTCCTCCCGAGGGCGGCGGCGGCGGCGGCGGGTCGCGGCCGCGAATGCGGGACCTCGGCTGCATGAAGCCCTAGGACGAAGAAGCTTGGGGGCGGCGAAATCTTAGCGAAATGTGTCCGCGCGTTCGGTGTGTCTGCGGCGGTTAAATCCGGCCGGGCATCCCGCGGCGGAGGTGGCGCGATCCGTTCGTTGGCGGCGAGATCTGGGTCGGCGCGTTCGTTCGGGCGGCGGCGGCGGGGTTAGAGGCGCGGACCCGGAGGAGGGAGGCGACGAGACGAGGGTTTGTTTTGCTTTGCTTTGCTTTGGCGGAGAGGGTGAGTGGGGCGACTCAAGCTTGTGGAGATAAACCTACAGACAAACCACGAGAGGCACAGGCACAGACGCTCCAGGGCAGGGCTCCAGGCTCCAGCGCTCGCTCTCACCAAAATTTTATAAATCGCTTTTACAGAAATGTATGCAACATCTTGTATTCTGTAAGAACAGTCATCTGTCGTCTATTGGATGAGCGATAAAAGACGTATCGTCCACTGGACAGACAATCACCCATTGAAAACACGACAAAGAGATGTAACCGTTACCCATTTGTTTGCACCGTTAGGACCGTGAGATTCTGTTTGCATCGACCGTTAAACCTAACGGGTCTCACATATCGCCCGTCAAAAGAGCAATTGCTCTCTCCGTTGACGACATATGTGTTGTCCTTTGCGCCGACCGTTGCAGGTGCTAAACCCCACATATAGTCCATGACATGGACGATATGACCATGGCCCTGTACCTAGTGCCCGCTCTATGAGCGATCACCCTTTCCTTTGATAATAGGTTCACCCCTCTTCGCCGACCATTGTCGGTGGGTTAGCCTTAACGGGCGATCAATTAACCTTAACGGACGACACTTGTCGCTCATTCAATTGGCAATCTCCCACCCTAGTACGTTTCCATTATGATTTTTTAAAAACCCAAAATTTTCCTCGCTCCAGCTACCCCGGCTGCTTGCGTTATTTTTGTTTTATTTTATTTTACTCTGCTCGCCACTTATTTACTCCTACTATTTCATTGCAACAATTACCTCCTACCACTTAATAATGTGATCGAGATGCAATGTAATTCTAACCATATGTATTTGCTGTGTTATTATCTGTCACTAAGATTATTACTGTGTTATGGGAATGGGAAATGTTTGCTGCCTTGCTCCGCTTCTGTACACCTCTTGGGGCTTTGATAATGAGCTGAGGCTGAACAACAAATGTAGAACATGCTCAGCCAAAGGCGATCGATTCTAATAGCTAGAACTTGTCAGCCAGCCAGCGTTCTCATTCATCCGTGTATGCAGAAGAACAGCAGAAGTGAGTAGCAATCATGCACATCAAAGGATTCAATTTAGATGCCTTTGGCCTTGTTCTCCTTTCAGCTTAAATCAAATTCTCTCTTATGCTCGCCTCTCCTTCCTAAAAACCCTCTCCTGACCGTCCCAGACAACATCCTTACCGGCAGAGGGTCCAGCCTCAAGAGTTGGATGTTTTCCATGCACCGAATCTCAGCCAAGTAAAGAAGCAAATCATGTAACACAATATGGCGTTTCGGATCACACAACTGACCCTTAAATACAATGGTCAAACCAAAACACGGGGACTGAAGATACATTGGTGCATAGACGCCGCGAGAAAGCATGTAAACAGAAATTTTTTTGAACTGTGGTACTGAAAATGTTCCATCGTTAGCAATACAGCAAGACATTACGGCGGTGCAGAACAGTGATAAGGTGCCCAAGATGAGTTTTAAGCACATTGACATTCCATGTTTGATCAGCAAAGAAAAATACCAGCAGAACGCTCTGCTGGAGATAAGAATAGTACCATGAACCATCACCCATTTTTCTTGCTTATCACCTCTAACCTGGTCCTGCACAAAAGACATGACAGAGTACAACAATTCATATGCAAGGCATTCAATTGTTCAACACCAATTCTGTTTCTAACAGATAAAGTTTCTTTTATTAAAAAAAATGCAGTAATCTGCCAGTCAAATGATCAGGAGCGTCCAGTTTTATCTTCTATCTTCTTTTTTCTCCAACTCAATGGAGAAAGCTAAAACGGAAAGGGAAACTGGAAGTATAAATTATATAAGATTAAAAGTTGAAACGGAAACAAAATACAAAGGACAACCTTCGCATGGAAGTATCACTATCTATGCAACATAAAATCAACATCGCTATTTTGTCTCACACTGGGAGTGGGAAGATTGTTAAGAAACAAAGCATAGTATGACCATCTTTTTTAAAAAAGAACAAGCATAAAAGTCATTCACATGTTTTTCCCCAACAGATAGAATAGGTGGACCTCTGTTCTGTTCCAAGAATGAGGAAAAACGAATGCTTCACTCCAGAGAACCATTCAATAAACAAAATGAATTACTGAATTATTAACAAACCTCTAGGTGCATCTTCATGTGGGGCCATCTGTGGTGCAAGCATCTGCATCACAGCTCTCAGAGCCTCAGCAGCCTGCTCTGTTCCTGCCAAGTTTATTTGGACGCCAGAATCCCTCTGCACCCCTGGTTCGCCATGATCCCTTGCATGCCCACTTGAAGCTTGCTGTGCATGATTTCCTCCAGTACCCATGCCCGCGAAGGCAAAAGGAGGAACTGCAGTACTGGTCGAGTTATCAGCAGATTGAGTATGGTTATTTGAGTTCCCTGGCTGAGTTGATCCTTGACCATTCCCATTAACGTTTACATGACCAAAAAAGTCATTCAAATTTATATTCATGGACTGTTCAGGTGGCTGTTGACCGAGATCAGACCCACTATTGATGATATTGGCCATAAACTCATCAGGAGAACTTCCAGGGGGGAATAGTGAGAAAGGAACACCCCTATCTGCCTGGCTAGTACGTGGATGTGACTCTTGACCTTGGCCTGCGTGTGTATTCTATAAATAAGGAGATTGATTACTTGGTGGTTTCAAAAGGATCAAACAAAATCATAGCTATAACCAAACATAATTGGCATTCTAGACATAAGAGAAGTTCCAAGTAGGAACTTCGAATCTGCAGTTTTTTTTTTGAAAAAATGATGGTCCTGATTTGATAAGCCGACAATAGGACTTATCTCAAAGTCAATTTTACAAAGCACATGTAGTTTTCTTGTTACACTACCTGTCCTTCCGGTGCAACTTGCTGTCCAGCCAGTTTCTTTTTGGTAACCTAAAGTATCAAGGCAGAGAGCAAAATGAAAATTTATTGATGTTTAGCAGTTGGTAATTGGAATAAACAAACTCCATCCAGCTACATAACAGAGAGAGAGAAGAAAAACATCTACCTCAATATTCAGTCGGACATTTTCATTGCTAGGATCAAGCTCAGATGCTGCAATTAGAGAGAAAAGTGAGCTCACGATAGAAATAAAGTATTATACAGTCCATACTGACCATACATTATTGGATATTCTTATGCATCGAATCTGAAATGTAAATTCATTCAGAAATTGCAATGGAATTGTTAATTTGATAAAGCAGAAGAAAATTATCACTAGATATTAGAAGCACCAGAATTTGAAGAGAACACATTTGATATTAGTCAGAGTTTACACAGTGCTGAAAGCCTCCATAAGAAAACATGACAAGAATTTTGTGCCAGAATTTGAACAAGAGGCAATCAAGTAAACGTTTATTTGACCAAATTGGATACCTGGATCTAGTAACACTAGACAACTAAATGAACAGTAAAGACACTTAAACATGTCATTTATTGCGGTAATATGAATCATAGCAAGATGCACGTGCATCACATAAAAGAGAAAGAAGGGATAATTATCTTAGCTTGCTTACTACTATAAGTAATAGACCTAACACAAAGTTCAACCTTTCAGTCTACTATTGGAAAAAATTATTTCCCCCCTGAAAAATTGGCGACATGTAGCTTAACCTATCACTGCTCCACAAAGTCAACAGAAAGTTTCCATATGCCCACCTTTCAAGTATCCCTTGTGTAAAGCATCATGATAATTCCCCATAGCGTAATAAGCAGATCCAAGTCGGCTATATGCTTTGCTGTAGTTAGGGTCAATTTCAATTGACTTCAAGCAGTCCACAATAGCTTCATTACACATATTAAGAAGGGTATAAGCGGCAGCCCTGGAAGTAGCATGTACCTTTCATGTTACATCAGAGTATAAATGGTCTTGTGAACAACAAGATTACTTTGACAGGGTTAATAACACCACTGCCGGAACAAGAAAAAGAATAAAGACGCTGCTCAAGCATTCTAGCCAGATATTGGCAGCCAGCGTCTTCTTGATTCTTGTTTTGGCCAAGTCATTCTTAAACGTGTGTGTTTCATAAACATTCAACAATCTCTAAAATCAACTTTCCAAGTAGTTTCCTGTGGAAAATAGCCCATGACATGTATGTTTGTACAGCTGCAGGTGGTTTCCACCAGTTTTCAGAACCTTGTTAATAGTAGTAGGAAAAGGCAACTTTGAAGCAATAGAGTAATATGCATCTATACTGGTTCAGGCAGAAATATTAAGTGGGTGCTTATGACCCACTATGCATCACTTAAGCCATCTCAAAACCCATAATACATAATTACTTGTGAAAATGGGAAAATCAACCCTGTTTTTTTTTTGGGGTTCCACTCATACTGGTTCTTATCAATGCAGAAAGATGATGCTTGCCATTTTGGACCCATTAACTTTTACTCCTACCTCACAGTCACAGTTAAAAATTTCCACATCGCCTCTTCTATCTCCATTGATCCCCAGGCCAAAAAATATTCCCTACCCTGGTCACCCATAACGCTATTCTTTGGAGCCCTCCCTCCCTCTCCTATCTACCAGGCTGTCTTCCTCTCTCCCGGTGGCTTTCATTGTGGCACAGACCTCTTCCCAACACGGATCTGGCCTCCTCCCAACTGCAGTGGCCTCCCCCAAGACCAGATCAGGCCTCCATGATGTCATCCACCTCATCCCTGGTGGCTTCCTCACTGACCGCAGTACAAGCTCCTGTCTTCAATACACCAGAGTGCGGGTGCTACGGTAGGAGATGTTGGGGAAAGTATCCTAGAAGTGAAATCATCCGATACATATTGGGGCGTGTCCAACACATATCACGGCATATCCAATATGTATCGGGATATGGGTACAGCGGTTTTGGGAAGTATCTGGGTACCACATATCAGGAGTACCATTAATTTGTTCAGAGTTTCGTACCTGTTGCAATAGTATATAGCATTTCTTCTGCTCAGTGCTATGGCAATGGTGTACAATTCTACAGCTTTAGGATGTTGCTTTGACCTCATGAATTCATTACCTGAATAAGAAATGTGCAGTTAGCTACTAAAATTCTACGGCACATCCACAACATAATGGTCAGAAGTTGTAATTTTGCTTCACAAACTAATGAACAAATTTGAAATCGTGAGATGATTGAGGATTGGTGCTAACTGGCTATATACCTTTTGACTTAAAGAACTCCGCAAGATTCTCTAAGCTTGCCATGGTCCTTCCTGACTTATGCATCTCCTAAACAAAGACAAATCATACTTCATCATTAAAAATATCTTTGGGATAATTAAGTTAAAGAGAAAAAAAGGAAACATAGGATGCAAGCTAGCTACAGGTTCCGTGATGGGTGCCTCAACAATTCCATCTATATTTTGCAAAGAGAACTGCGATGACACAAGATGCCTTAGGAAACAGGGAAGCATGGGTGGTGGTGGTGGTGGTGGTGGTGTGTGCGTGCGTGCGTGCGTGTGTGTGGATGGAGCCATGGGGGCAATCAAATTCTTACTTAACTACAAATAAAACAAGAAAATAGCACGCTGTACCAGTAATGCATCGTCAAAGAATTGTGATGCTTTTGAAAGTTGACCGGGATCTTCAGCTCCAGCAGGTGACGTCTTAAAGAAATTGATTTCATCAAGTGAGGCATAGAACTTTGCAAATAGTTCATCTCCTGAATGATCTGATTTTAAAAAAAGGAAACCAAGTTCCATAAAAAAAGAGTAACTGCAAAAGTTGTTTTTTTACAGCAAGACCCTAGAGGAGTACCCAATTGCCACAGCAGGCAGCAAACCTTTACAAAGCAAAGCATATCTGAACACCTGATCATAGAGTGGGTCTACAGTTTATGAAATAGTCATACCTAAGTCAAAGGTATCTTCAGCTTGGTCTTCACTCTGGTCAGGAGATGCAGAAAGGCCGTATCAGAAGCTATATAGGGCTTGTAACCACCATATATGTGTAATGAATGTTTGATGGGATATCGATAAGAAAATATAAGCATGTATTTAATATGCATCAACATTAAAAAAAACATGTCCAAAATGATAAGATACAGAGCATACATTTGATGTCGTACATTTATTTGAGTCTTCTTGGATATTGGAAGTGCTAGCACTGGAAGAAGGTTTGTTTGACACCGACTGTGATACCAGATGTGGTCTCAACTTGTCTCGTTCATTAGCTTCCATAGAACTATATAGTTCAAGTAGCAGTCCTGGCCGTATCCCATCCCCAGTGGATGATGAGTTGATACTAAAAATAGACTCTAGGCAATCCCTAGCAACTTGAAGAGCTTCAGGATCAGCCCCAGGAGCTAACTCGACTGCATTGCAAACACAGTTCAAACGTCACAAAAAGCGAGCAATCGCAATAATGCCTTTATTTTTCAGAAAAACTCACACTGAGGAAACCCAGAGCAGCAAATATGCCTCAGTTGTTTTAACAAGGGCTAAGTGGGTCCCTTTTAATCTGTGAACCGTACAAGTTAATTTATTCACATATTTGTCTGTTCTCATGTTATTGTGGCAAACATATAGTACTATTACAGCTAGCTAGTAACCATTACCTAGTTGCATATGTTTCCAATGCATCCGATGCTTCCATCCAATGAGAACAAAACCAAACCAAAAAAAAAAAAGGAAGAGAAGATAACAAAATAATAATAGCGGTAATTTCATTGCCTTGTCTTTTCACAGGAAAAAAAAGGAAACATGTTGTTGTATTATATGAATACGTCATACAGTCACCACGTGTTGTTTGAAAAATGGAATTAACCATATGTACTTTAAGAAAAGCCCAAGCCATAGGTGTTCATCTAAAAACTAAAAACAGGAACCACAAACATATATCACTCTCAAGTTTGGCCGGTCTTCAGGAAACAAGACCCATGGTATGTGTTTTTCTTATTAGAACTAAACTATAGGTCATAGCCCCCAGGCTGCAGTTAGCAGATCCATAGCTGTTTCACTCACTACTCCAACCAAGTGCCATTCTGCGCCCCCCACAAAGCATGCAGCAACATGACAGAATGGCATCGCTAGTGCACATGACGGATCACAGTAAGTGTAATTGTAGATTTCAATGCCGAGATAAAAGAAGAAATCACAAGGTGGAACTGCAGTGCATGAAGCATAAATTATGTGCACGGAGGCGAGCCTCCTCTTGCAGGACGAACTCGGAACGAGAACCTGAAGCAGTGCAGTTTGGTGGCAGGCGGGATTGGGCGACAGCACGAGGCGAAAGGGAACCCTAGTTCAAGCGGCGAGCAACCGGAAATGGAACCTAGCTAGTTGGCGGTCGCTAGTGAGCCCGGCGGTTGCAGGTAGAAGCGGTTCTCTGGTTGAATTCCGGGCGGCGGCGGCGGGGCGATCAGGAAGCAGCAAGGGAGGGAAGGAAGGAAGAGCACAGGAGACAGGACTACAAGTCGCAGCAGGAAGGAGGCGAGGAGCGGGGAGGAGGAACCGACCGGAGTTGAGGAAATCGAGGAAGGAGATGACGACGCGGCGGGAGATGGGGGAGTCCGAGCGGGTCGTGCTCCCCATCGCTTCGCTCCCTCCACGAGCCGGCCGACGAGGACGACGACCACCACGATGCGATGCTCTGCTCTAGCGTCTAGCCTCTAGCAGCGGAGAAGGAGAAGGGAGGAGTGGAGGACAAGGGAAGCAGCAGGCCAGCCCAAAACCAACTGGGCTTGCCTTCTCGAGGCCCAGCCCAAACTTGTACCTTTTGCATTAAAAAAACTTTCCTCCTCATAAAAAAACAGGTGTTCACAATGTTTATCATCATAGTTGACAATGTTCACATCGGAGCAAAAATAATTGGCGACATGTCCGTGGTCGGGAATGAAGTGTATAATTTTCAACACCACGTTTGGGGCAACACACTTGTGCTTTTCAACACCCTCTCGTATAACTTTCAGCACCACCTCATGTTTTTGGGGCAACGTACTTATACTTTCCAACACTCTCGTATAAGGGTCCCGCAGACCTTACACGAGGAATAGGAATGAGCGACTTAACTTATTTTTAGTTGCATTGGCTAGGATTTGAACTCAAGAACTCTTTCATAACTTATATTAAGTTTAATGCATCGATCAATTCACGCAAAGCATAAGTTGACGGGAAGGACAAAGAACGCATTCATACTTTCCAACTAAGAGGTGAATTTTAAGTCGAATTTCAAGGAAAATCGGTGAGCCGAAAAGGAACTTCCCACATTACAAATCACCAGAGATCATCAACATTCTACTTTCTGCTAGTTAACTGCCTTTATCATGGTAAGAAAGGCCGGTGACAGCCAATCTCCGATGTGAAATGGATGCCTTTTTACTTATCCTTTGAGTAAATGATATAAATCACATGGCTCTGAAAAAGAATAAGAAAATACAGAGCTCTGGGATTGCTTTCCTCTGTTTAAAATGGCTAGACAAACTTTGATCAGTATATAGAATTTCAAAGGGAGGAACTAATTCAACTGTAATACCAAAAGTTCAACTGCTCTACTAATTCCTGAACGCAGCGAAGCGAATGAATGGAGACCATGCACCCTCTCGTCTCTACCGCCTTCCCCGGCGTGCAATGGCCGGGGAAGCACCAAGTGCCGGGAACTCGTCGCCGTTGAGGATGAAAGCAGGGTCACCGCTGGCGCTGCGGCCTTGCTGACTCCGAGGCGTTGAACTTGCAGGCCAACCACCACCACCACCACCAACAGCGTGCCCAGGGCGGGGGGCTGGCTGCTCAGGCTTTCTTGCCGCGCTCTCTTGCTCTGTTCGCGGCGGAGGCGCCACTGGCTGCACCGGCGACGGCGACGGCAACGGCAACGGCAACGGCGCGAGGTTCTGCAGCTCCGGGTCAGGACTGAAGCCGAAGGGAACCTTGCTGGTGTGCATCTTCCGGAAAGTAATCGAGATCCTGAAGAAGAACCAATCGACGTCACGATCCCGAGAAAAGAAAGAAAATACGTTGGGAAAGGGAAGCTGCGAAAGGATCAGATGGTGTGAAAAATGTTGCCTTTTGGCTGGCACGGCCGGGACGCAGTGCTTGGCGACGTCGGCGCCGTTGCCGCTGAGCACGAGGACGGAGCCGACGGGGAGCGGGATGGAGACCGGGCCGGCGAAGTCGCCGGGGCCGACGACCTTGAGGCCCCGGCCGAAGAGGATGCTGCACTGGGAGAGGAAGGAGGCGGTGCAGAAGGGGCGGAGGAAGTCGTGGTGGTCGATGTGGGGAGGGATGCAGTCGCCCTCCTCGTAGATGTTGACGATGCAGGTGTCGGGGACGCAGGCCGGCGGGAGCACGCGCCACTCCACGAGGCGGCGCACCATGGCCCGCAGCGCCGCCGGCAGCCGGTCCACCTCCTCGTCGCGGATGATCCCCGCCGGGTTGCCCGCCCTGTCGGTGGCGTAGTTGTAGCAGCACCCGAACTGGATGGTGGCGCGCCCCTTCCCGCGCATCCACTTCCGCGGCTCCGAGTACGTCCGCTCTGATCCAGCGGCAAGATTGGAAGCAATCAGAAGAAGACGACGATGAATCAGGCGCTTCAAGAACCTACCCGAGATCAAAACCCAAATTGGCGGCAGATTGGGCATTGAGTGACCTACCTCTGAGGAGGCCGCGGCGCCCCCTGTCCTGCATGTCGTGGACGCACTCGACGATGGCGCGCTGCTCGGCGACGGAGAAGACGCCCGTGTGCAGCTCCAGGCCCTGCAGCACGTTCACCATCCGCCCGTCCACCCGCTCCATGTGCCTAAAGTCCTTCTTCCTCCGCACCCTCCCCATGCCTTCCTCCTCCTCCTCGCCGCCGCCGCCGCCGCCCGCCGGTTTCTTCGCGGCCATGTCTGATCCTTAATCGTGCAGCACGCGGAGACAGAGAACGCGGAGATTGGGAATCTGAGCGATGGCCGATGGACGCCCGCCCATAGGTGACATATATGGAAGAGGCGCCCCAAATCCAAATCCAAATCCAAATCCAACACGGGCTCGGCTGAATTGATGATCAGATGAGACCATTGGTGGCTCGTTGACCCGCAACACCTTCTTGTTTGGGAGTCAAGTTGGGCCGTCGGCCCAAATCCGATGCTGGCTTCCATATTTTGCATTACAAATAATCTCTTTCCAGGGAAAAAGGCATCTTCTTCTTTCTTACAAAAAAAAGTCTGTTTATACGAGCACTTGCCTAGCCACAATACATTAGATTCAGCTAGAAACATATCTAAGGTTTACATATCCGCAATTGCTATTTTGCAGGCGCATGCAATTAGCCAAAACGTGCAGGCGCAAAAATTCCACTTTCTTTCTACTGTTTTTCCACATTTGTATTTATGGAAGAAACGCTTTGCGATAGTGGAATTTTTGCGCGAGACCGATTTTTGTATAGATATATTTTGCTTTATGGTTATTATAGATTTATTTTGTTTTCTGTTTATTATAGATTTATTTTATTTTCTGTATATTATAATTTTTATTTGTTTTCTGTTTTTCACGCCGAGAGATTTTTTGCTCGTATAATTTGCGAAATTGTGCAGGCGCAAAAAAATCCACTAATTTTCTTCTATTTTTCCACATTTCCAATATTGGAAAAAATATTTTGCGATAGTGGAATTTTTTGTACGAGGTTTGCACGCATGTGCACGGCATGTGCCCGCACAAATGCTGAAATTGCAGGCGCCTGCCAAATAGTGCCTCCCGTACATATTTGTAACCTAAACCTGCTGGTGTAGATTTTCTATTAAAATTGACTAAGCGCATACGATGAGTACCCTAAATAATATCAAAAAATAAAACACTGATATTTTGCCCACATACCAAATCTACCCAATGGCCCACTCAACCGCATCCAACCTTAATCGCCAATAGCTAGCCTTCTCATCCTACTCCCGCATATCCATTCTCCTGCCATTGCCCACAATCCTCCTACCACTCCCTCCCTCCCTCCCTCGTGCCATTTCCTCCTTATTGGATCTCCGATTCTACGCAGTGGCCTCTCTTATGAACCAACATGTCGGTGTGATGTGGTCCCTCACCTCCAACCCCCCACGCAACGACTTAGGTCCTCCCTCTGTAACTCGACATGTCAGTTTCCCCTCCGAACCGATGCGGCGACCTCCCAAGCGAGGCCTCCTCTCCCTCGGCCACGCGTATGCTCTAGTGTGGTTTTCGCAATGTTGCCTTCCTTTTTCTAACGGTACGCTCATCCTTTCCCCTTCCTTGCTAAATAGACATTCATGTTTGGATATTCATCGGGTTTGGGTTCCGATCCATGTCTGTATCTATGAAATAGTTTAGATCTAGGTCACTATACGAAGCATCCCAAATCTCAACGGTCTAAACCATCGAGAGAACCTATTTTGGATGGTCGGCCATCGACAATATGCCTCCGGCGACAAAGTGACCCACTGGCCACTGGATCACTCCCGACCGTCAAACAAAAACCGTTGAGAGGAACTCCTGCACGAAATCGAAGCACAAAAAAGATTATTTGCCCTTAGCTTGCGATGATACTAAACAATGAACCTTCGGCAGAGTAGTCGAACACTTTCAGTTGAGGAGACGAACGGTCAAACGCGAAGGTACCGTACCGATGTAAATGGTACGGAGTAAAAGCAAAGCAAATGGTGGCGTCCCGTCGCTTGTCCAATCTGAAACCAACATCCACTGATCCACATCCGAACGTCTCCTGCTCCTCCTGCTGCTGCTGCATGCGTACGTGCCGGCAGGGCACGCTGTATTTGTATGCTGTCCCGTGTATGTAGGACTAGCCGCTGTACATGCCAAGTACGCTCAAGAACAAGAACTGCATCTTGCAGCGACAACGACCAGGCCCCCAACAACGTCACATCGATTCGATGGATGGATCAGTATTGGAGTGACAATTAATATATGGAGTAGATGGATGGATGAAGCAGGAGGGGTTGGAGTTGATGGGAATTGGGAAGGGCTAGGCCTTGTAGACGACGACGAAGCAGGGCAGGATGGCGGTGGGGTTGAACACCTCCAGCTCCTCCAGGCTGGAGTACACCCCCGCCGACCCGGCCACCGAGTCGTGCTCCTGCTCCTGCTCCTCCCACGCCGACGCCGCCTCCTGCTCCTGCGCCCGCCTCACGCGCCCCGCGATCACGCGGCACACCAGCATCGCCCTGCGCTCGCCGCCGCCGCCCTCCTCCACGGCGTCGTGCGCGCGCCCGCTGGTGGCCATGGTGCGGACGCCGGAGCCGGGCTCGGCGGTCCGGAATCCGTGGCGGATGATGGCGCAGGCGTCGCACGCGGCGGCGGCGCAGAGGTGGGTGGCGCCGGCCAGGCCCAGGGGGCAGGCCAGGGTGGCGCAGCGGAAGCGGAGGAGCTCGTTGCCGTCGGCCGTGCAGCGCGGGTGCTTGGCGGCGGCGAAGAGGTTGTGGGCGGCGGCGGCGGCCTTGGCCTTCACGGCGTCGCGGTACTCCTCGAAGCGCGCCAGCGTCCTGGCCGTGTTGTGCACCTTGAGGATGCGCTCCACGCTGCACACGGGGCTCTGCTTCTTCAGCCAGCTCGACTGGAAGATGATCTCGATGATGTTCCGGCTCGTGTCCTCAGGCCCCAGCTCACACACTGCACATATATATAGCACATTCATCAACACTTGAGCAGCAACAAGAACAGCAAGGAGAAGAAGAGAATTAACTGGGATGGAAGGTACCTGCGTGCCTGGTGGACTGATGGAGGTGGAGGCTGTCCGGGGAGACGAAGATCTCGCCGCAGTCGGGGGCGGGGCAGGGGAAGATGGTGGCCCGCATGGAGCTCTCCCTCTCCCGGAGCACGCCGCTGATGGGATCCACCACCATGTGGCACTCGTAGCACCCGGACAGCCGCCGCAGCTGCATCCCGGCCCGGAACGAGCCCCCTCCCCCTCCCGTCGACGACGACGACGACGCCGACGACAGCTGCTTCGCCGCCTCGCTCAGGGGCTTCTTCGCGCACCGCTCCCGCTCCCGCTCCCGCTCGCTGCTGCTGTTGCAGGCGCTCACCGACGCCCGGCGCTTGCACGGCTCCGCCTCCTGCTCCGGCGCCGGCCGCTGCATCACCCTCGGGCTGTCCCTCAGCTTGCAGATGGAGGCGGAGCCGGAGCAGCCCGCCAGCTTCTTGCTCCGGCTGCTGTGGCTGTCCGGCGCGCCGTTTCTGCACGAGAAGAGGCTCTTGAGGGCTAACCTGTAGGAAGGGCTCTCCGCCTCCCTGCAATGCCTGCTCTCCTTCTCCTTCTTGCTGCTGCTCCTCTCCTTCTCCGGCATGGCGCCGGCGCTCATCAGCTTCTTCCTCACCTTCATGGTGGCACTGGCACTGGCAGCGGGGCTCTTCTTGGCCTCCCTTGCGCCTGCCGATCTGCCTGGTTCCACCATTAGCCGATCCTAACTAGCCTGCAGCCTTGCCTTGCTCTTCACTAGCTAGTATGTGTGAGGGCGAGCTGGAGGCATGGCATGCAGAGGGTATGAGTGAATGATATGATGCCGGCCTCTCCCTCACGCTCCGGCCTTGCTGCTTTATGCTTTTTCAGGACGGAGCCAGAGCTAGCCGGCCAGGGCGATATATGTTCATTAACGATGATCAATCCCAGGAATGGGCTTGATTATCATCATCGATCCGGCATGTCATACTAATGATGTCTTGGATACTCTACAGATGCATGATTAAGCCTGGACTGGAGTCAAACTATATATGTAAGTGTGTATATATATGCTCGCTCGTGTCACGTCCACAGTTCCACCTGGGAAGACTGAGATCTGGCTATGCTGCATTGCATTTGCTGCTCAACCTAGCTACATCAGCCGTATATATGTAGCTGTACAGGGATCATCCTCTGCAGTCTGCACGCTGTTCTGTTGAGTTGAAACAGGTAGCATCTTCATTCAGGAGAGTAAGGCATCTGTTTGTTCTATGCACGCTCATGCCATGCCGTCTAGTGACACAGCTGTTAAATCACACATATGCTACCTATGTGATATATATTCAAACATGGTTCAACCAAGCCACCACATTAATTTTAAAATCTTAGAAATTTCCACATTACTTGAAAGACAAAGATCTACAACGTTGATTGCTATGGTTTCGAATTAACGGATTAGATTAAAAGAAAGATTTCATATGAATTACAACCTAAATTAAAAATTCAGAATAAAAATAATAGCCCACACCATAAGATTTGAAAAAGAGTTTGTATCACATTAAAAGAAAGAGTTCATATCCGTTGCAAGAAAAATACATAAATTTGAAATAGAAGATAATAGCAATAAGAGTTCGTATAAAATTAAATGATTAAGACACAATATAAATCTAGACGCACAAACGCGCGTGACACCATGCTCGTTAGAGGAATTTTATAATACTCAGGAAGTACTACCATGTATGCATGAGGCAACTCGAGGTACCATGCAACGGTGGTTTTTTTTTTCCATTTACAAATTATTTACTCATTCATCTCTCCTATCCCTTTCTTACTTCTTAGGTCCACTGGTAGTCCTCTGCTCGCTGCCACCGTTCTCGTCATCAGAGCTTTGTTCGTGTGTTCTTCGGTAATGACGTGAAAAATGAAGGTGCAGGTAGAAAGCTCGGTGCTCTACAGCCAAGCCTGAGCCCTGCATGGCCCGATTTTTTGTGTGAATTAACGTCTGAATCCAGCCCGAAAGTCCATCGGGAAGCCTCAAAACCGGCATGTTTTTTATCTATTAGTTTTCGTCGGTGAAAAGGCCGAGCCCGAATTGATTTTCCTCAAAAGCGGGCATGGATGATAACTAATAGAATTTGTTCGACTTGATTACAAACTTTGTTCTTCCTCTAGCATTGCAACATAGGCCTTGTTTGTTTCAGATTAAATTAAATTAAATTAAATTAAATGAAACTTTGTTATTTTTGTATAAGCCAAATGATGTAATGTTTTGTAATCATTCTTGTGGGGTTTTAAATAGTACTTCTTAAAGTTTGTAAAATATTTTTTTCATAATTTTTTGAACTCGTTAAGATGTATTTTAAGTGGATCACAAAATTGCTACAGTAAAACGCAACGCTACATTAATCTGAAACAAACAAGGCCATACTCCATATATCTCGAGTGTCATCGTTTCGTTTTGTTTTCTGAGCCGTAGGTTGGACTATTTGTTACGTATTCGACGGCGCACATCTTGTATAACACAGATACTGGAGTCTTATTCCATTATCTAAGAAAAGCTACCAGTAACATAAATTAACTGCAGGCAACTCTAACTGAACTTTTACTTGTGGTTGATGGGGGAATTGAAGGAGGCAGAGTAGAGAAAGACAGCGCAATGAAGCGAGGCAGCAGGTAGTGCATGCACTCGCTCAGCATCTTACGAATTAATGTGATGGAGCGCATGCAGATCGATGCATGGCTAGCTGGTGCGCGCGGGGGCGTCGTGGAAATTCTGAATCTCCTTCAGGTTTGGTTTCTGCTCCTGAGTCCTGATCAGATCCGATCTTTCTTCACCACGAACACGATCGAGCCTGGCTCCGGGACAAATTAACACGTACGTACAGACAATCTCCTCTCTGGGTTTTTGTTTTGCTTGTCGTGCAGTGGCAGAACGGAGCTAATCACTAATCATGGCGGTTAAACAAAACAGCCACTCCACAAAATATATGGTCATCGATCACAGCTCAACAAGATGTAGAACTGCATGTGTAGTTACCCTCTCTGCTCTGATCCTGCAGGCTGCAGTGCACTAGCGTAGTGGTGGTGTAGTGAGTAGTGAGTAGTGACCATGGCAATGGCGATGGCGATGGCAGCGTGAATCTGGCCGGAAAGGAGAAAAGGGAAAGGAGATAGATGCCGGCCATGGCCACGGTTAATTGTAGGGGATGGGCAATGGATGGATGATTCATCAGAGTTCAGAGAAAGAGAGTGAGGGAGGTTTCTTGGGGTCCGTAGCCCTAGTGCCCAACCCATGGTCCTACTCCTGCACTGCGCTGCCTGCATGCTGAGGTGAGAGGAGTGAGTGTATATGCCTTTTTTTACCACTTTACCCAGGCCCAGCTCACTCTTCTTCCTCCTCATTCCTCTCTCTCTCTCTCTGTGCTGCAGAAAGGAGGTGGCTCCTCATGCTTGTGCATGTGAAGGATGTGCCTCACTAAACTCACAGTGCCACTGCCACCAACTGGGACGAGCAGGAGGCAACTCGCCGGGACAGGGAATAAAGAAGAAACAAAGAAACAAGAAAGGAGAAAGATCTTATGCGCTTTCTTAATATTCCTTGCTTTAGCATCTAGCATCTGCTCACTGCTCTCCATGTTTGATGTTTCGATCTTTACACCCAAATTGCTTGCTGCTGCGTCTGATGAGTCCCCGGAGCAGTATAGAACCGCCGCATTGCTCACGCCTTTTCTTTCCACTGTTCCGCCGGGGGAAGTTTCCTGCCTGCGCACATCTTTCTCTGTTAATTACAATTTACAGAATACACCACATTCATGATCACATGGGGCAGTGGGGCTCCCTATAAAGCAGCACAACACAACGCACCTAGCTTCCAAACCACAGTTACAAGCCCAGCCGATCACCCATCTGCTACTTGTGCTACGTTGTTGTCCTTCATGGTTACAGTACGTAATCGATTATTCGTCGATCTGGTCAAAAGTAGGTGCAAGTTAAAATTTTACATCTTTACCTATAAATTTCTTTTGAGCTACTTAGATCGAGTACATAAAGATCATAGGTGCATATTTGCATTAAGTAGTGCTTAATATTGTGATTTTGTTGGATTATATATGTAAACACCCCTCCGTCCAATTTTATAATGCGCGCATGTATTTTAAAATCAAACCTCATGATCTTAATCAGTAAATACCCCTCAGTCCAATGAGCACTATACAGTGCACACAAGCTAGCTTCTTGGGTTCCTATTGCGTTTGGTTGCTTGGAAGTTGGAATCGGAAGCAATGGCTCTCCAATTCAGTTTGTCGTGGATTTCAGTGCGAGCATGGAATAAGGGAGGAAGCACGAGGGTCTGCATATGCCTGCCTACCGGCTCTTAAAAGAAACAAATTAGGCATATATAACTCGATCTACGCAAGCCATACCCTAGGAGACCGCGCACGTTACACTACTCACTATTGTACTATACTACATTATGAACTTTATGCAGTAGTGTACATATATACACCAGTGCTGCTGCTTAATTTGTTCAAGTTTAAAATCATGCATGTCGCCATACTCGACGATATTTATATGTAGTCGACGCTGATTCCCAATAGTTCTTCCTCCAGCCGAGACGGTGCATGCACCCTAGCAGTAGCACAGCGAATAAGTCGTAAATATTATCCTCATCCTGCACACATGGGAACGGGATCGACTGCTCCTTAATTTGCAAACAAACACGAACACTACAAGTAGTAAAGCTAAGCTCAGACGTGTACGTACAGAGAAAGCATGTGTGTAAACTCTTCTAGCTAGCTAGCAGGAGAGTGAGCGAGCGAGGGTGACACGTGGAGAGAAATGATGCATCTTCGGCTCATGATCATGGGTGCATGTGGCACGTTACGCTGTGCGATGATGCGCCTGGGCCTGGACATGGGCATGAACGGGCTCACTGAAAGTAGTCGTCAACTTCTTCCCTGACCTTCGCTGTCGCTAGCTCGATCGTTTCATCCTCTCTTTCTGGTCAAGTCCGTACGTGTCTTTCAGTTTCAGGCGTATCTGTCCTCAGGATCTCCCACTGAGGTCATCAACCTGGTTGGTTTCACAGCCCTCTCGGATACGCTGTTAAGCTTACACATCAATTCTCAACAAAAAAAAAAAGCTTCTCATCAGGTCATGGATATTTCAAAATAGGGATGATGCTACTACGTACAGATTACTCAGTAAAATATACCCATTTCTTTGACCTACCTAAATGAAGTACGAGTATGAAATATTGAAATTTGTGATATTGTATTTGTGGGTCTCTCTCTCTTCCTTGAAACATGGCCTGTCGGTTCACTGAATCCAATATCGGAGTACTTCACTTGTTATTCATACCATATATAGAGATATAGGATCATAGCAATATTTAGTGCTCACCAGCTTTATCCAAACGGAGGCCTCAGTACAGCAGGTTCCAACTTCCAAGGAACAACCAAAGCTCTCCACAACTAGTTGCCTTTCATGAAATCAAACTTGATATGACTGCAATCTAATTGACTTGGCTTGACTTGCTTTAGGCCAAGCTTCTAATAGTACTCTAATGATAACAAATCACTAGTTCTTCGGGTGTGTCTTTGCCCAAGAAGTGTGTAGGAAGCTTTTGCGGAAACATCAGTTTGCTCTGAATGGTATCTTGCCTCGAAACCTGTCTGCGATGCTTGATTTCTTCAAGCGCAGCATTCAAGCTTCCAAGCTAAAGGAGGTCGATGGGACTCTAATCTACGCGTTGTGGAACTTATGGAAAGAGCGAAATTCCCATCTCTTTTCAAACAAGTTTAGTTCCACTCTCCATGTGTGGGAGAGATTGTTAGATGATCTAAACCTGTGGAGATTAGCAACCCATGAACCTCCTTGATTGCCTTGGTTACTTGCGCAAGCCTCGACCTTTGTAAAGACTCTTTCTTCTGTTCTTTTTTTTCCCTTCTTCTATGAATATAAGCTTTTGGCACCAGTTCAAAAAAAAAAACAAATCACTGTTCATATCAGATAAATGAAACCATAAGCCTGCAATAGTAGACCTAATGATAACAAATCACTATTTAGATCAGATAAATGAGAGAATAGGCCATATTATGCATAATCAAGAGTCGGTGCACATTAACGAATATAAAACACAGCAGGAATAGGATACGCAGCATTGCTGAGTCAGTCAGCAGAGGTTTGCTATGGTGTTTGCGAGGTACCTAGAGGTACCTCGACGTGGACCGTCGATCATAGAAGGGCATTTAAGGAAGTGGAAAATTTGTAACGAGCGGCACTTGGGTAATTAGTTAAGAATTAGTGGGTAATTAGTTCAGCGGCGGCGGCGGCAACTCTGATCTCTAGTTTCTTTCGGCGTGTGGATGCTATCGAAAGGCACGTCGTGACCACGAGCCTCGACAGCGACGCGCAGCTCCCTCCCGTCTCCTTCTTGGTTCTTTCTCCCTTCCTCGTCGCCGACTCCGGCTTGATGCTCGCCCGTCTGCACGCAGCGGCGGCAAGCCGAGAGAGGCGAACGCGTGGAGAGGAGAGGTTGTTCGAGGTGGAGGCTGTGTCCTGTGTGTAGTACACGCACGCGAACCTTGGTAGCCAGCGAGGGGCCCACGCGGCGGTTCCCCGTCGAATAGAAGGCGCCGTCCTCGCCGCCGCTGGTGGACGCCAGCGGGCCGGAGCCGAGCCGCCGCCTTGTAGTCCAGCCAGTGAGGCGGGCGCCCGGCCCACCTCCCTTTCAGCCACCGCCGCCGCCGCCGGCGACGGGCGGCGCGAGTTCTTCCCAGCGCCACGGCCAGCTAGATCAGCTCCCCCTCCTCGTCCCATCCCCGTCCCCAGACGACTGCGGGGGCTTGCTCCATGGCGGCGTCCACCCCCCGAGGTCGGCCCCTCGGAGCGAGCAGATGATGTTGGCGGCGAGCGTGTCGTCCACGTTGGCGGCCGCCATCGCAGCTCTTGGCCCAAGCGAGAGAGAGAGAGAGGAGGCGGCTTTGCCCCTAATTAATTTGATGTGAAATGACCTGGTTATCCTCCGTATCTATGTAGCTCTGTCGGTACCTTTGTTCACCGGCGTCTTGAAGCCGTCCACCAGGCTCACGTTGTAGTAGTCCACCGACGCCAGCGTGAACTCCGCAAGGCTCGCCGGCGGCGCGCCCGACGCCGGGCACTTGAGCGACGACCCGCACGACTTGTTGCCGGCGAGAACACCACCGACTGCTGCCCCGACCGCAGCGCAAACCCGCCTCCGCCGAAGCTCTCGCCGGGAGTCACCGCCGCCCAGATGGTCGTCTTGCACTGGTTGATGATGGTGAAAACGCGGGAACACTCCACGAGTTTCGTCGGGCCTGAAACAAAGCATAAAAAACATTCTTTTTCCTTAAAAAATCTATTCTATCTATCTATCTATCTACTATCTATATAAAGCAGAGTTAAACGGAGCCACCACATTAATCCTAAAATCCTAGAAATTCCCACGTTAATTGAAAAATACTAGAAATTCTCACGTTAATCATAGAAAAAAGAAAAAATCTACATCGTTGAATATGGATATTATTATGTAAATCTAGCGGCCAATATTAACCTCTATAACAAACTATTAAACCTGATCTATATATTAGAGATAAACTCAAAATCTAATTTGATATATTATCTATATCTTAACACAAATCTAGCCGCGCAAACGCGCGGGAGGGGAAAAAGAAGCCACCACGTTCGTCCACATCATTCAAATAATGTCAGCCGTTCGATCAATGGTGGGACCAAATTATGACGGCCAAGATCAATCAAAGAAATTCTCACATAAATTAAGAAAAAAATAAAAGATCTATAACGTTCATTTTGTGGGGCCAAATTATAACGGCTTAGATTAAAAGATCTGATATGTTAGAGATAGATTATGAGTTAGAGATAAACACTATATACAAAAACAAATCTAGCCGCACAAACGTGCGGGCCACCTCGCTCGTTATATATTAAGCAAATGACGCATCTACCAGGACTCTCTTGCTCTGCATCTTAATTATAGTGATTTGACAAACTAGCTAAGTTCGTATACAAGCGCATCGGTGAACTAGCATAATGAACATTACTCCAAATCTCAAGTGTGTTAGGATTTTCAGAACCATTGACTAGAATATATTACGTGAACAATGGCATCAACCTACAGCAAAGTAGTCGTCCATGGACGACAAAACAGTGATAGTTTCCAAGCAAGATAGGCATGACCAGCGAGAAAACCTGAAACATTTTTTGCAACACGCATTTCACACATGAAAGGCCAAAAAAAAAGGAGGGGAGACAGACATTCTAGGTCTCCACCTTTCAGCAGGAGAAAGTGAGAGAACATGCATGATGCTCGGTTCTTTTGGAAAATACGAGTGAGTACCTGACAAGAAGCAGATGAGAGTCAGAGCCAGCAGCAGGGCACCTCTTGGGGAGTCGACCATGTAAACAAAGAGCAAAACCTAAAACACATGGCTAATTCCTACTTATATCTTTCTAGGATTTAATCATGCGTGACCGTTTTACTATGCATCGAAACCGTTTTCTAGATGCAGAGTTCTAGATATACTGCCATGGAGATGAGGACAGGATCGGGAAAGAAGAAGAACACGTGACAGAGAGGTCGGGCATGGCCAAAGCAGCGAGATTACCTTGCTTGCAGAGGATGGAAATGGAGGTGCCAAGAGTGCCTTGGCTTCTTTCTCTTTCTTTTCCTTCCTTCCTTGTTCCTCGTGATGCTCCTCCTGCCATCCTTCCTCAGATTCCTAGTTTTTTATGCAGCCTTTCCTTTGTTTTTTTGCTCTATGTATTCCTCAATTTGGAAGAGCCGACCGTTTGATATTGGATGGTACAGTGCCCCCATGTAGTTTCTCAATCACCTGACTGGACGAAATAGCAGCCGACCAGTAGCTCTGTTCCATTTGTCAATCATCTGACGATAAATGACAATAGCAGCTGACGAGCGTTCTGTTGCTGACCTTGTGTCTACGAAACATGGAAGTCGTAAACGTTGCGTGTTTGTAAGCCTTATTTAAAGTTAAAAAAAAAAACTGATAAAAACTTTTCATCTCCGTCGCTTCTGAAACCTTTTCATTTCCGTTGCTTGTGTTTGTGCATATGTATATGATTGTGAGCAGTAATATGACGTAAGGGTGGAGTCTACCTGCTAATCACAAAGGAAGCACACAACTGATCTTCAGGGATAGATTGTAGCCGTTTCTGCAAAATTGAGGTGACAAAGGAGTCCATTCCAGACAACCAAATTCCTTCATGCTTCAAGCAACAAGACCTATCCAAGACGGTAAACGCATCTGAATCTAAGCCAGGAACGAGAAGAAACAATATGGCACAGGGAGAGACGAGAATATTCTGTAAGAAATTAAGACTGTAAGCTTTGAATGGTAAGTTTCATGTGGAAGCATACACGAGAATATGAGATAGTATCAGACAACAGTCAATCACCTCGATGTCATGTTAGAACTGTAGAAATAATATCACTACTTTGCTCGAGAAATAATGTCACTATGCATACCGTTGGCATTACACAATGCAGGAATTGTTACACTAAGGATGCTGTTATTGGCTCAAAATGCAGGAACTACTTTACACAGATGATGCAATTATTAGGCCACAACTAATGTGTGGTGTCAAACTAGTAACTAGTTATTGGAATACTACGAGCGATTATACATGCTGCTTGCACTGGAGAATCAGAGTAGTTCCATGATTGCCAAAAGCTGATCAGTCATCGGCCAGGCTGATTCCATAATGGTGAGCGAGGTTCTTGATATTTCCATTGTTCACGATAGTATCAAGCATCTCATACTTCTTATAGTTTCCATCAAGTAACTGCTGCTGCTGTTTTGCCAACTCCTTCTCCTCTTCCAACAGATTCTGAGAGGCACAGAAAAATAGTCCAACAAAAATATTTTCATGATTCATATATAACTAAAGATCAAAGCACCATATTTTTAAAAAGGAAAAAATGAAAAGGGAAGGAGAAAGGAGAAAAGGCAGCAGCATCAAGATCCCAAATACTCTGTATACTGCATTTAAGCCCCATCCATATTATTAAATTTGGACAAACACCAACCTGGCATGCTCATTTCTCCAATTCTTGACACAAATTTTTACTTCTAGTTAGACGTGATACACGCTATAGGTGCATCCAACTTTCTTTCGCTGTAGGAATTTAGATCACAAACAAGCCTACATTTTAAGCATACAAGGGCATCACCAATGGGGCTCTAAATTAGGTCGTCTTAGTACTATAGAAAATAAAATAGAAAAGATGGAAATATAAATGAATAGTGGCTGAATAGTGTTGGCCCGACCTAAGTTAGGTTTGGGTTGGTGTCTTGGTGATGCTCTAAGTTGCACACCTTAATTCTCAATGTTAGCAAAATTGTAGAGCACTTAGAATGTTATATTCATATGTGAAATATCTCACGCTAGTTTGTTTATTCTATGAAGCAATGGAATTGGCGTATAACCACTTATGCAACCAAAAAAAAAAACTCAAAATACTAAAGTGTGGAACACTAAGAATATCATATTCATATGTGAAATATCTCAGGCTAGTCTACCATAGAAAGTATCTAGCACTAGGGGTTTACTCCTGCCGATTTAGTGAAAGTTAGCCATGATAAAAGCATGTTACCAGTAAAAAACCTTTCGCTATTGATGAGGATCAACAGAATTGAAAGTTTGTACATAATTTTGCAGACTCTAGTGCTTCAGTATAACAGAACTATATTGACATCACTGGGTTCCAATTGCATATGTGTCAGGTTTGGGTTCGGCCAAGTCTACGCCAGGAGGAAGAGAACAGCCGCGGGTCCTGACCCTGGTCCATCCTCTTCTCCAGCGGCTGAACCAGGTTCAGTACATAAGTAATAGATAAGTATTAGATAAGCTATCTCTGAGTTAGTTAGTTAGTTAGATATTATCTCTTAGTTAAAGTTGTTATCTTCAATTGGTGATTGTAATCTTGCCGCAGCCTTGAGTATAAAAGGCATAGCCGGTCAATTAATAAAGTTTAAGCAATAGATTAATTATCTGTTGCTCCCCTGTTTCCCATTTACTAGGACGCCGGCATCAGTCTGCATGCCGCCGTCCCTCCTCCCTCATCTCAGTTCATAACAACTTAGTATCAGAGCCAGGTTGACGCCTTCATGGCCGGCGGCGAGGGTTCCGATCCCCATATCACCACGAGCCAGTTCACAACTGCCATGACCGAGCTGACCAAGATGATCCATGAAGAGTTTGCCGGTGTCAAGCAGCAGCTCACCGACACCACTGCAGCGTTGTCGGATGTGCAACGAACCACCGATGCACACGCAGCGCTGATCACCACCTTGAACACGCGTCTCACGCGACATGACACTCGGATGGCGGCCCTGGAAGGCTCCGGCGGCTCTCAGGCACGGCGGAAGGGACAATCCGGCGTGACCGCTCCAGGAGGCGACGACGATGCAGACCCGGCCGAATCATCCATGCCACCAAAGTACCAACGGATGGTATTCCCAACCTATGACGGTGAGAAGGACCCCATGGTCCGCCTCGGCCGGCTGTGATCGATTCTTCCGTGCTCGCCGCGCCCCAAAGAAGAGAGAAGGTCCTGTCGCGCTTACCACTTCAGTGGACAAGGCGCAAGAGTGGTACCGCTTAATGGAGCAAGAAAGCGGAGTTCGAATTGGGCGGAATTCAAGGAGATGATGCATCTCCGGTTTGGACCCTCCCGCGAAACAAAGTGAGGAATTGAAGAAGTCGACACGACGGTACCGTGGACGGAGTATCGAGAGAAGTTCAAGCACCGCTGCCCGCTCCGACTTGCCCAACGATCGCATATTGAGATGTTCACTGCGGGCTTAGCCGGATCGTTGGGGCCTCAAGTGGAGCGAGCTGGACCAACTTCTCTTGCCGACGCCATGAGCCTCGCCCTGGAGTTTGAAGAACAGAAGCAGGCGGAGAAGGACGAGATCAAGGCCTTTGTCCAGCAGGCGATGGGGCGGACGGCGACTACCAATCGTGGTGCGACCAAGGCCATCACGGTGCCATCCGCAGCGACCAATGCAGCGGGTACCGGTCGCGCTCAGATGGAGGAACGCCGTAAGATGGGTCTTTGCTACAACTGTGATGAAAAGTGGGAGCGTGGCCACGAGTGTAAGAAGCTATTCTTCCTCGACATCACCGACACTACAGAGGGGGATGATATCACAGCAATAGCAGAGGAACCTCCCTCCATCTCGCTGAACGCGCCCGATCGGCATCTACGCCACCGTATTATGCGTACCGGAGGTGGAGGTAGGCGGTCGACGATCGCGTCTTGTTGGTGGACTCCGGTTCGACCAACAACTTCATAGATGAATCGGTGCGGTCGGCGTTGGGCCTTCCTCTCCGGCCAACTCATCAACCCCTACGGGTTGCGGTGGCCAATGGCGACGCCATTCAGGAGCCGAGATCGCCCCGCCGTTCAATCGCAGATTGGCCATGCGACCTTTGCGTTGGATTGCTACGCCATTCCACCGGCCGGACCGCAGTCGTCTTGGGGTGCAATGGTTAGCAACCTTAGGACCGATCCAGGTGGGATTTCAACCACCGACGATGACATTTTGGCATTCAACAAGAAGATCACGCTGCAGGCTAACGCTCGAGCCGCCTCTCCACCGGATGAGAACCGGAGCCCGAAAGACCTGCGCCCGCTCTCCGTCTCAATTCAAGAACCTTTTGAAGCTCCAACCGGATCGCCACCGACGCGATCGTATGATCATCGGATCCATCTCAAGCAAGGGATCGACGCGGTGGCGGTACATCCTATCGCTATCCACAGCTCCGAAGGATGAGTTGGAACGCCAATGCCAAGAGATGCAAAGAGAGGATTATTCGTCCGAGTACATCGCCTTTTCCTCACCCGTCCTCTTGGTTAGGAAGAAAGATGATACTTGGCGCTTTTGTGTGGATTATCGCGCTTTGAATGAGCGGACGATCAAAGACAAGTTTCCAATACCGGTGGTCAAGAGTCGCTCGATGAGTTGCACGGTGCTCGCTTTTTACCAAATTGGATCTGCGTTGGGTTACCATCAAAGCGATGCACACGGCAGATGTACACAAGACGGCGTTCCGCACACACCATGGTCACTTCGAATTCTTGGTTATGCCTTTTGGATTAACCAATGCGCCGGCAACCTTCCAAGCCTTGATGAATGATATTCTTGGTCCTTTCCTTCGCCGGTTCGTACTTGTATTCTTTGATGACATTCTCATCTATAGTTCGTCTTGGGCAGAGCATTTGTGCCACCTTCGTCAAGTCTTCAAGGCCCTCCAACACCATGGTCTCGTTCTCAAAAAGTCCAAGTGCTCATTTGGGGAGACATCCGTTGCTTATCTGGGACACGTCGTGTCTGCCAACGGTGTCGCCATGGATCAACAGAAGGTGGAAGCGGTGCGGAAGGGTCGATTCCCACGATAGTCTTGGCTGTTCGCGGATTCTCGGTCTCATTGGGTATTATAGGCGTTTCATCCACAACTATGGCACCATTGCGCCCTCTTACCAAGCTTCTACGCAGGAGGCTTTTACTCGACCTCGAAGCCCAAGTCGCCTTCACACCTTTACAACAGCCCTTACCACGCCTTCGTGTTGCACCTCGCGGACTTTGCTCTCCTTTTGTGGTTGAGTGTGATGCGTCGGGCTCCGGATTTGGGGCTGTGTTGCATCAAGGTAAAGGACCACCGGCTTTCTATAGCAGGCCCATCGCGATCGGGCATACTAAGTTGGCGACTTATGAGCGAGAACTTATTGGTCTAGTCCAAGCCGTCCGGCATTGGTGACCTTATCTTTGGGTCGCCTTTGTCATCAAAACCGACCACTATAGCCTTAAGTACTTGCTGGACCAACGCCTATCCACAATTCCGCAACACCAATGGGCAAGCAAGTTGGTCGGCTATGATTTTACCGTCGAATACCGCCCGAGCCGCCTCAACACGGTCGCCGATGCCTGTCTCGGCGCGATGGAGATCTTCCCGTTGGGACACCCACTGTCTTCGCAATTTCCGCACCAAGCTTTTCCTTCTTCACCGAATTGCAAGCGGCGTTGTCAACCGATGTGCAATGGTGCAAGATTCGGGATGAAGTTCAGCAAGGTCACCGCCTCTACCTTGGTCCCTGCAGGATGGATTTGTCTGTATGATAGCAAGATTTATGTCCCTGATTCTTCTCCGCAAGTACCGTTGATTATTGGACCGTCTCATTCACCGGGCCATGAGGAATTCGAAAACTCTTCACCGCTTACGGGCTGACTTCCATATTCCCAAGGTTCGTCAATTGATTCAAGAGTACATTCGTTCTTGCGACACTTGTCGGCAGAATAAGACGGAGCACCTACATCCAAAGCGAGGTTATTACAGCCTATTCATGTCCCACAGCAGCCATGGAGTGATATTGCTATGGACTTTGTCGAAGGACTACCTAAGGTGGGCGGCAAGACGGTGATTCTCACAGATGATCGATCGTTTCTCCAAATATGCCCACTTTATCCCTCTAGCCCATCCTTATACAGCCACCTCTGTTGGCTGAGTTTTCTTTGATAATATTGTCAAACTTCATGGCATTCCTCCTCTATTATCGGTGATAGGGATGTGATCTTCACTAGTGCCTTTTGGCGGGAGCTTTTCCATTTGGCGGGCATTCAGCTATGCATGAGTTCAGCATATCATCCCCATCCGATGGTCAATCCGAGGCGCTAATAAAATCATTGCTATGTATCTTCGTTGCTTGATCGGGATCGCCCAAGCAATGGGTACGTTGGCTCCTTGGCTGAGTATTGTTATAATACTTCATTTCAGTCCTCGCTTCATGACACCCCATTTAAAGTGGTATATGGCGGGACCTCCTCTCTTCGGTCTTACTCCAGGGGATGCGCGATTCGGCGGTGGATAATACCATGGTCAACCGAGACTCCTTCCTCGCCGATGTTCGTGTTCGTCTTCACCAAGCTCAAGAACATGCCAAGGAGTTTTATGATCGTCATCATCGTTTGGTGGAATTTGTTTGTCGGTGATCGGGTTTGGTTGCGTCTTCTTCATCGCTTTGCTGCTTCCATGCCGTCCGTCAAGGGCAAGCTCATCCACGCTTTGTGGGTCCTTATTGTGTCAAGGAACGGATTGGCACGGCCGCAGATCGACCGCAACTTCCGGAGGTGCTCGTATCCATGATGTGTTTCATGTTGGCGTCCTCAGCGATTTCATGGCACACCGCCATTGATCCACCGCCATCGCCACCCATGGATCGGGTCGAGTTTTGCCTCACCGGTGCAAGTTCTTCGTGGTCGCATTGTCCACGGCCTCGCCAAATCTTGGTTCGTTGGTCTGATCTTCCGCTTCCGAGAATTCCTGGGTTGATTTGGATGTCTTTCAACATAATTACCTTCGCCTTCCACTCGAGGACAAGCTGTTTGAGGAAGGGGAGATGTCGTTTTGGGTTCGCCAAGTCTACGCCAGAGGAAGAGAACAGTTGGGTCCCGACCTGGTCCATCCTCTTCTCCAAATGGTGAACCAGGTTCAAGACATAAGTAATAGATAAGTATTAGATAAGCTATCTCCGAGTTAGTTAGTTAGTTAGATATTATCTCTTAGTTAAAGTTGTTATCTTCAATTGGTGATTGTAATCTTGCCGCAGCCTTGAGTATAAAAGGCATAGCCGGTCAATTAATAAAGTTTAAGCAATAGATTAATTATCTGTTGCTCCCCTGTTTCCCATCTACTAGGACGCCGGCATCAGTCTGCATGCCGCCGTCCCTCCTCCCTCATCTCAGTTCATAACAATATGCCATGTGAAGCAATCTCTTGTATTCTGCAGGGTGACTTTTAAGGTTGTTCAGCACAAAAGTTTGCATTTTTAGGATCCTTCGACATAAATATAAGTACTTTAGATGAAAAGAAAGCAGGCATGACCAAAGTGCAGTCACAAATAAACGACCTTACCTTGATGAGTGACATAGTTTCTGATTCTTGTCTCTTTGCGAGGATCTTCAGTTTTTTCATTCCTTCGAACTCTTGATCTCCTTGTTTAACCCACTGGAACTCTGGCTTAAAACCAGGGCGAGGAGGGCGATCCCGAAACATCTCAGGCTTTGCATAGACAGCCCTTACAGGCCTTGGCATTCCTCCGATTATGAAAGGGAAGTCATTCATCAATTCTACAGCAGCCTTGGCCTGATTTTGGTCATCCAGTTCCACCAACGCAGCGGCGGGGATATCATACGGCAGCGTGTGGTTCACAATAAACTCCACGCCAGCAACATTTGCGCACTGGGCAAGCGCTGCTTTAATTACCGGGGCAGTAACCAGAGGGGAGAGGTGATCGATATAAATTGTCCTCTTGACCTTCTCCTGAAAATCGGCATAATCCTCCTTAACCTGTTCATCAGATACCGCACTGCCCTCCTTGCTAGCCTGTTCGTCGGATGCCGCCATGGGAGGGCAGAGCGGGTTCTCTGGAAGAACCAAGAGAAGATAAGATTTTTACCTCCAAGAAGAGATCAAAGGGCGACTCAACATGGTAAGATTCAGTGGACGAACCACCGCCCGGGCTCCGGTGAATGAGCAAGGATTATCGATTCGAAAGGTTTCTTTAGGGTTTCAAACACAAAATCGGGGAGGGGGATGACAAAAATTCCTAAAAAAACAAAAAGGTAGGAAGGGACGGAGAGAACCAGAGTGGAGGCAGGGCAGCGGTCGCCAGAGGGGAGCGGCGGGTGGATGCCGACGTCGCCGTGGAGGAGCCGACGCAGACAGCGATGGCGCAGCGGAGCGACACAGAAGAACAATGGCGGCGCGTGGCCGTGGGCGGAAGGAAGGCGGCGCTGCCGATCGGAGGTCTCTCTACGGGCCGGCCCAGTTTCTTTTGAGAGCGGGCCGGCCCAGTTAATGTGCAAATCGGGCTCCTTTTCTTGCTTGGTTTTTGGTTCTGGTCTTGTGGATCATCTCTCTTTTTTCTTCGTCCCATTGCTTCACGGCTTGGCTTGGTTCTCTCTTTTTTTTCTGGCTTGATTTTTTTGGCTCAAGGCTCACCTCTTCTAGGCTCTTCACTTTATTCTCTCTTTTTATTGCTTGATTTCTGGCTCGTGGCTTGTTTCTCCTTTCTCTTCTCCCGATTGCTTCACGGCTTGGCTTGGTTCTCTCTTTTTCCTGCTTGATTTTTTGGCTCATGGGTCACCTCTCCTAGGCACGTGGTGTCGCTCGCAATCCCTCTCTTTCATCGTCGTTTATCGTCAAACCCTTTATCTCATTTTGCATCTAACGGCCCTCTACAATTAGCGACGGTGGACCTTTAACCCCTTGACACAAGTCTCGTTGTCACGTTTGCACCACGTTGGTGCCATGTTGGTGGACCATTGTAATGTCGATATTATTTGAAAACTCCCTGGACAATTGCGCTTGATGAAGCTAAACCAAAAGTAGCATGGCTCAACTGCCACCACCGCAGCGCCGACCACCTCCTCATCGAGACTCTCACACCCCGATTCGTGCGCAGTGTCGTACGTGGAACTCTCTTAGGCTTTGCTGCCAAGCTCCATCTCCATCTGGTCGCCATTGTTGTTGCCATGTTCTTCTACCAGTCGACCCTCTCCCTAAGCTCCATCTATGCACTCTCGCAAGCCAAAGAATAATACATGTTGTAGCCCCACCTAGCCGCTACGACCACCTCCTCAAGTCTCCCATGTTCCTGCTCCTTGTTTTCGTGATCTCCAATGCAACTACAGGTGCCATAGGGCCCGCAAGCGCGATCTCTCTCTCTCTCTCAAAAGCTTGTAGTTTGGGCAAACCAGGTGCTCATCATGTCCTTCCACGTCACCATTGCCTCAATCTACTACTTCACTGTCGACATTGGACCATCACATGTTGTGGCCGGTAAGGGGGCATGGTTGTAATAAGAGGCAACCCGTTCTTAGGCCATGTGGTATGTGCGTACATGCTACTGTTAATGCTATGTAAGTTCTACGCCGGGGGGGTTCAGATAATATCGATATGATATCATTCCAGTAGATGGCATTGACGTGGCATGCACGCAGAGATGAAATTGGTCTCAGGGAGTTAAAAGCCCATGAATATTATTTGTAGGGGTTGTTAGATGCAAATCGAGTTGTAGGGGTTCTTTATTAAACAGTCTAATCTTGAGGGGGTCTGAGATAATATCCCTTAAATTAAACATTACTTTCTCCAGATGAGTACTAACTTTTGTAAGAGGTAAGAAGACACTGGCCACTGGATCAAGCAAGCAAAATGAACAAGGGTGTATCTTTAAAAAAGCATATCATTCCAATGAATTTATATACGTTATTACACCGCTATTCTCTTTTGCTCGAGGAAGGTACAGACGCTGCGAAGAAATCCGGTGGTACAGGAATCTAACGCGGGGAATACTCGCGGCCATGGTAATTAACAGTACATCATTATGTAACATCCACAAAAATAAAAGAAAAGAAAAGAAAAGAGAAAAAAGAATAAATACTAGTCGTAGCAGCTGTAGAAGAATGGGCTTGTCGAGAGATATATCTTAGGAATATTGGCAGGCCTTGGCGAGGGAGATGGGCTTGTTGAGCTTGGCCGGGTTCATGAGCACCTTGCACTGGATGGCACGCGTGAACCGCGGCTTCACCAGCGCGCCCAGCACGTACGCCCGCGAGTGCACCGTCGTCGTCAGCGTCATCGGCACCGGCGCCACCGCCTTCCCACCCACCGGCGCCCCCGTCAGCGTCGGCCCGCCGCCGTACAGCGGCACCTTGCTCCCCGTGACGCCCACGCTCACCGTCCTCCGGCTGCTCCGCGCCTGGTAGAAGTTCTTCAGCTGTAGGCAGCAGAATCGATGGATCAATGTACGGGAAGAAGTAAAAAGGACTCCTTTTTTTTTCTCTGTTTCTGAAAGATCGCATTTTGGTCGATCGATCTGAAAGATTTTGGGGAGGGAGGACGGAGGAGGGAGATGACGTGCGTACATCGCCGGACGCGAGCGTGAGCTGGCTGTAGGAGAGCTGGAAGGGGTCGGCGGAGACGTGGATGCCGAAGAAGGTGCCGGTGTTGTGGTAGGCGAGCTTGACGGTGGAGTTGGTGGTGGCCATGTCCGTCGGCACCAGGGACGCGTCCGTGCCCGCCTGGATGATGAAGTTGTCGAAGGTGATGCTCTGCGCGGCGCGCGGCGGCGATCCGCGCCGACCGGGTTAGTTCCACCCCAGATCCAAGCAAATCGATGTTTTTTTTCTGAGCAAAACAAGCAAATCGATGGTGGGATTGCGTACCTTGACGACGATCTGCGGCTTCTGGGATCTGCTGGTTCCCCAGAGCACGAGGGCGAAGAAGGAGAAGAGGGCGACGAAGCCGAGGGCGAAGAGGAGGGCGTAGTAGCAGCGCTTGGGGAGGCCCCTGGAGTGGTGGTCGTCGTCGTCGAGGAGGCCCTCCTCCTCGATCACGCCGATCTCCTGCCAGCCCTTGCTGGGCTTGCGGGCGGGCTTGCGCTTGGAGTTGGGGTGCGCCGAGAAGCGGCTGGAGGAGGAGTCGCGGCCGACGGAGTGGCGCGGGGAGGCCATGGGGCTCAGCGCCGGCGTCGAGTGCACGGAGGTGGCCGTCTTCTCGCCGTCGTGCGAGTCCCGCGACGGGCTCTGCACGTAGTACATGGCCATGGGCCGCCCGCCGCGCGACGTCGGCGACCGCGGCGGCGACGACGCCGCCAGGCTCGTCACCTCCGAGTCCGTCTTGGCGTGCATCCTGCCCTGCCCCTGCCCACCACTGCCACAGCCACGAACAGCTTCTTCCTCCCCCTCCTCCTCCTCTTAATTCTTACCCAGTGGTAGCTTAGGCTTAGCAGGGTGCTGCCCAAATAATGAGAATCCGGAGGCGCTCGCTAACCATCTAGCTACTTAATTAGTGAACGAAAAGAAGAAAGGGAAAAGGGGTCGTTAGTTGGATCAAATCGTCGGTGGGCGAGAAGGAAGCTGAGCTGCACCTGCACCTGCACGACACCTGCACCTGCACGGACCGAAGCAGTGGCAGCAGCAGCAGCAGTAAGCAGCTCAAAGTGTTTTGTATCAGTGCAAGCAGTAGATTAGTGGCAGAGCCATGCAATTACTTACTACTAGTACAATACAGGCGCATGTTACTTAACCAGCCGCTTGCTTGCTCGCTGGACCGACAGATACGGCGGCTGCAGGTGGGGTCGGCCATGTGATGTGATTCGTCGGTTGCGGCGCGAGACAGTTCATGCGAGCCTGGCACTCATCCCCACCTTCCCCACCCCACCCCCTTCTCTTTTCCTTGCACGCAGCCGCACTCTTGTCATCTTACTGTTACTGGCATGTGTTAATTGCTGCCAGGCTAGTGCTTAGTTGAGTTAGTTCACCTCAAACCCATCAGAATTACTACTCCACTTCACTATATTTGGGCCACGAATACAGTTCACACTGCAGGTACAGTTTTAACAAAATCAACAAAAAATAATTTCATCTGACTACAGCAGTTTGGGCCTGACTATGATCAAAGCTATGCACACCAACCACATGTGCAACATGTGCCAGCTGCCATTAAGCATTTCACAGGAAAAATGTGAGAAAAATAAACTGTTGCACCAACCACTGCGCAATCACCAACTCATCTCCACAGCAAAAACGAGGATGGAGAATCTCAAGGTTGTCTATATTGTTTTTTTTTCCCAAATGCAAAGCCTAAGCTGCATATGCTGGTATGCCCACTACAGCCATTTGCCAACACACACACACACACACTGGATGCGGATCCATGGTACCCGACTGTCTGTGAGGGCAAGGGGGAGAAGGAAAGAACATCAAATGCAAGATTACAAGCCACTTGAACAGTTCAATAAAGAATGTACCATGCCCAGCACACAAACCGGAGTAATTTACTGCCACACACAACAAAAACACCTAGCGCTACTGCTATATAACAAGATCAGTCAATTGCTCCCACAAAACTAGCTGCCTGATTTGCAACTCATGAGTTGTCGCTTGCTATAATAACTTGGATGCCACAAGTTGCTTCACCGGACGTATGTGCTCAAGAGAGAGCAAAGTTTCACAGCAAAGTGGAAAGTGGAGTGATACGGATGCCATGATCAGAGAGTTTCCGAGGGGGACTGAGCCTGCCCGCCTTCAAGCAGCATGCTGCGGCTGCAATAGGATCTTGTTGTGCTCGAAGAGGACTGGAGAGACCTCATGTCGCCACTGTGGGGGATCAGCTCGTTCCGTTGGATGCCGCATTTGCTGTTCCGAGGATAAAAACCACCCTCTGCATCTTCCATGCCCTCGCCAAAGCTGCCATTCCCTGGATCCAGCCTCTCCGAGAGCATCCTAAGCACCTGTCTGATGGATGGCCTTTGCCGCCCTTCTCTCTGGGTGCACCACTGGGCGATGCCAACCACCAAATGCAGCTGATCCAAATCAACCAAGTCCCTCATTGTTGGGTCTACCAGCTCCGGAGGGATCACTCCAGACGATAAGTATTCCTTTGCCCACTCGACCAAATTCCTGTTGTCTTGGATTGCTCTACGCCCAGTGACCAGCTCCAGTAGCAGCACACCGTAGCTGTATATATCGCTCTTCTCTGTCAACTCCTGAGTAACCACGTATTCAGGATCCATGTACCCTGCAGTTCAATCATGGAGAGATTAGCAAACCTGCCACAAATAGTCTAATAAATTTCATGCATGCTTTCTATAAGTCATAGCAGGAGGAACTGCCAAGTGCCAAAGCTTCTTTCTCTGTGTTGCAATCTAGCATTGCTAATAAGTTGTTCTCGAGTTCTTCGTTAATTAATGTAATTTAAAGGATAACTCCTTGATACGAATCTGCTGTGTAGTTGCTCCAGCTGATCTTTATTGTAAAGTTCACCTGGAGTTCCTCGTATATCAGTGTTGACAGCTTCAAAGGTGATGGCACCAGTTCTTGATGCATGTGCAAGGCCGAAATCAGCAACCTAAACACAAGAATCAGGAAATTTTTTCAGTGATTACAAATAACTAGAGCTAGAAGTTGTCAGCATATCACAAGATCACACCTTGGCAACAAAATTCTCATCTAAAAGAATATTGCTTGACTTGATGTCTCTATGGCAGAGCGGAGGGTTACAAAAGAAATGAAGGTATTCCTGAAAGAACAAAAAAAGATATGACCATCCATCGTAATGCAATAAGATGTGTGTCAATTCAAAGGGAGTCATACATAATAGAAGTGAAATATCAATTATTAAAAAGGCAGCTCAAGTTTGAACACTAAATACAGGATTTTACACCCTGCTTCTTCTTAAAGAGTATAATATACAGGTCCCAAGCAAGAAGTATACAGATGAAGAAAATATGGTAACATGGAGGGAGCTAGTAGTGGCGTGCCAAGGAATGAACTACAGTCCAAAAATACTAAAAAACCTTGGCTGAAGTAATCAAGTAATATAGATGTACATGTATCAATAGTCAATGTTGTCCTCTCTCAACACTATCCATTCAGAACCTTAGGTAGAAAGGCTTACCCTCACAAAAAGGAAGAAAAAAAGTGCAAAAGCTTATTTATTCCAGTCAGCTAAAGATCACTGTAGTAGCAAATGGTCCTTAAACAGGTCAACCGTACCAAATGACAAATTATACATCATGGCAGGACCACATTCAAGAACCAGAAAATATTTATTTGCACATCAATCTCACAGCAGTACAAGACTGTATCCTCTATCAATTTACAACATCAACAACAACAAAGACTTTAGGTCCGTCCCAAACAAGTTTGGGTAGGCTAGAAATGAAACACAATAGGAATCACCAACTATATAAGAGCCAAAGAGAGTGAAAAACTAGGTCATGGCTCAACCACGTGGATTGCTAATTTCCATACATCCCTATCTAAGGCTAAGTCTCTAAGTATGTTCCAATCTTTAAAGTCTCCTTATTGCCTCCCACGTCAGGTTAGGTCGGCCCCTACCTCTCATTATATTATCGCTATGCCTAACGATTCCACTATACACCGATACTTCTGAAGGCCTTCGTTGAATGTGTTTGAACCATCTCAACCGATGCTGGACAAGCTTCTCTTCAATTAGTGCCATCTCAACCCTATCACGTATAACTTTATTACAAACTCAGTCCATTCTTGTATGGCTACAAATTCATCGTAACATATGCATCTCTGCTACACTTAACTATTGGATATGACATCTTTTGGTAGGCCAACATTCTGCACCATACAACATCGTCGGTCTAATCGCCGCCCTATATAACCTTTTAGCTTTTGCGGCACTTTCTTATCGCAAAGGATGCCAGATGCCATCGCCATTTCATCCATCCCGCTTTGATCCTATAGGTAACATCTTCATCAATATCACCATTTCTCAGCAGCATCGGTCCCAAATAACGAAAGGTATCCTTGTTGGGTATTACTTTTCCTTCTAGGGTAACTCTCCCTCCTGCCTACTAAAATTGAAGTCGCACCTCATATATTCGGTTTTCTTCCTACCAAGTCTAAGGCTCTGTCCAACAGGAATCCCTAAATTTGATCCCCTATAGCCTCATATACATGCTTCCTTTTAAAAAAAATCTCTCCCTATATTTCTCCCATTTCCAACAACGTTCCCTATATGGAGAATTGTATAGGGGAAGGAAAGAGAACCCCTACATATAAGGGAATGGAGAGAATCTCTATTTTAGGGAACCGAATAGGGAATGATGTTGGAGCACATAGAGGAAGAATCCGTCCCCTATTTTGGGGTAGAGGGCGCTTTAGAGGAGCCTGTTGGAGATAGCCTTAACCCTTCAATTCTAGAGTCTGTATCCACAACTCCAATTTCCTATTAACACTGCTCCTACTCTCATCAACTAACACCACATCATCAACAAAGAGCAAACACAAAAGATGTCTTCTTGTATGTCTTTAGTAATCTCATCCATCACCAAAGTAAATAATTAAGGGCTCAAGGCTGATCCTTGATGTAGTTCAATATTGATGGGGAAATCATCGGTGTCACCGTGACATCATCACTTGTCCACACACTTGTCACAACATTGTTGTACATATCCTCTATCTATATATACAACATTTTTTCACATATCAACAAGGACGGTCAATCCTAATTCCTGTAGATGCTATTGTTGTTGTGGTACACCCAGGTATTGAACCCGGAAGCAGGCAAAATGTCATCATGTTTTAGTTCTACATATTAATAGTTGGATCAATTTTCAAATAGGACCTCTAGACAGGGCTGTCCCTCTCAATAGGGGGACAAGTGGGCAACATCCTACCTATGTTCAGCACATAATGATGAGTTGTGATCCAAATCTGTATTCAATGGGGACTTTTACTCCTACACGAAGTCTCCTTTGCATCCCTTATAGATATACCCATGTAGATAGTAGGGCTCGACAAGAGCGTCATTGTAAATATCAGGTGCATCGTTAGTTGGAAGGTAAGTTTACAAGCTGCCGTCACCTTGCCACGCCTTATAACACATAATAATAGATTAATTCTTTTTATCAATTTTCCAAATAAGACTATCATAGAGGGGACATTTTTCTAAGGAATAGTTCAATCTCCATAGGGCCATTTGAGAAATTAAAAGGCATTTTGCCAGGGCCCGAGGGTGCTTGTTCTATAGGAAAGAGAGAAGAGGAAAGTACCCACATGTCTGCTGAATGACATTTTAAAACTACAAAAAAAAAAACATTCAAGAGACAAAGGAAGCAGTTTCATGTGTGTTGTAAACTTACCAGAGCATTAGCTACATCCATTGCAATTTGTAGTCTAGTCTGCCAGCTTAATGCCTTTCTTCCAGATGCTGTAGCAATTCAAAACAACAACTCAATATATGATTTATATTTATGAAAGATTTGAAATACACAGAATCTTACAGTGCAGATGATCTTTTAGGCTTCCATTTCCCATGTACTCATACACAAGAAACCTGGCAAGTAAAATATGAGATGACCGCTGACCGCTACATATGAGTTGTAGAACACTAGGATGCAAAGAAAACAGCATTACCTTTCTTTCCTTTCAATACAATAGCCCTTGAGGGTTACAAGATGGCGATGATGCAACCTAGCCAGGAGCTCCATTTCCTTACAAAACTCTTCTTCGGCTTGTCTTGAAACCTTGTCCATCCTTTTCACCGCAGCCATAGAGCCATCACTAAATTGAGCTTTATATACTGTTCCAAAACCTCCCTTTCCAATGACTGTGCTGAAATCATTTGTTGCCTTCGTTGTTTCTTTGTAGCTATACCTTTGAAACATTGGTGATTGGCCTGAAGAATAAGGTGAACAAGTTATTTTGACAAATGACAAAGGACCGATGGATAATCTGTTCAATTAATAGCATCATAATTCAAGCAAAACCACTGCCAATTTATAACAATATAAACACAACACTGTTGTAGCATGTATTCTTTCCCACAACAAGCTCGACTCAAGGGTGCATAAATCAGTTGCATTATGCAAAAACTTCTTATGACCATGGAAACATTGACATAAGAACCTAAGCAGTTTACAGGAAGCCAATATAAATGATTGATGATACCACGAACAAGTCAAACAAAATCCTAGTTTGTAAATTAAGGCATCTTTGCCAAAGCGAAATGCAGTGTTTACATAGAATAGAAGCACAAACCTTCTGGGCATCTCCAGGACTGACTCTGATGAAATACATTTTCTGGATTCTGAGTAGGAAGGTCAGCGCTCTTTAATTCCCTGCTCTTCCTACGAATTAGAACCACTAGGATAAGCTGAAGCAGAACAGCTAGCAATATAACACCTATCCCTATCCCTGGAATCACTGTAATCCGATAAGGCTGGTGATGTTTCTGTTTCTGCGGAACATTTTTTATCTTTGGAGGTGGGGCCTCAACAGTAACATTTGGAGAAGAAGCTGGAGTTGAGGTGACAGATGATGGCCCTGGTACAGTCCCCAGTGTTAGATACATATAACTGACCGTACATCTTTCAAGCACAATTATAGCGCAGCAATGGCAATACCTGGAAAGGTGGTGATTCCTTGAACGCCAAAGAAGCATGTAACAATATCATCATATGAAAGGATACCCTCTTGAGTCGCAAGCGTGACAAAAATTGCGTTGCGGCACACACTGAGGGCAACATTATCATCTGAGCCAATGAGACGATGAAGGTAAACAATTCCATAATTCAAGCAAGTCTTGCAGGTAATATCCAAGGATAGAGGCCCCCTGCAGCTTCCAACAACATCATTGAAACTCGGGGACTGCATCATTTCCAGCACAGTTTCCCGTCCAGCACATTGATACGAAACCCTTATTTTCGGACCCAACCCACAAAATACATCAGCATCGGTGGGGATTCCTCGTAACTTGAAGGTTTCAGACACTGAGCTCAGACAGATCTCAGAGAATGCCGGTGGGACTCCCAGCCTACCAGTGGCATTCGCGTACCGTGCAATGGAAATAGCAACGAATGCATTGATGTACCGGCAACAAGCTGCCCGTTGGCTGGGATCAGAGCATGCGACTGAAGCTAATGTGAAGTTTGCCCACCTAAAATCCAAAGGGCAATCTGTAGAGAAACACGCTACTTTCAGTAAATGCTCAGTAGCTGGTAAGTTAGAGTAAATGCTCAAATTTGGTGAAAGCATAATTATTGCGCTATCGGCTTCACTCTGCATTAGATCAGCTACAAGGTGATCAACACGCTTAAATGTAGGGTTTTTAGTACAAAGATGACATTTTTATCTGACCACTGTGCTTACAAGAAAGATCAGTACAGAGGGCATCCTTAAGAAGATCAAATCAGGCATCGCAACGATTCAGATCAAGAAGCCCAACGGATCACTATCTAATTCATGCTTCAACAGTAATCATTGCATTTTTATCCCCACGCATCAAGAAGCCAACAGTAGCATGGAGGGATAACGAATAGCGGCAATAAGGGGAAGCTCGGAGTAGGAGCAAAGATCAAGAGGTGAAGGAACTGACCTCCGACGGCGTTTGCTGCAGGGCTGGGGGAGAAGAATAAAGGGGATGAGAGTGAGAGTAGGAAGAGTATCACTGGAGCGGAGGAGGCGGCGGCGAGGCGGCGGATGGGCAGCGCCGGCATTTGGAAGCTGGGGTGGTGAGTGGAGTGGAGGTGGAGTGTGGAAGAAGAGAGGGTTTTTGGTCTGCTCGGGCGGCTGGCTGGGCTGACAATGATTTTCGCTGCCTTGAGCCTTCCCGTGACAATGGCCCTCGACTCGATTTGGGGGTTTGCTCCTCTCGCCCTCGGGTGCTCGCCTTCACGAGGGTTTTGCATTCTTCCTTGGTGCTCCGTAATAAAATAGGTAATTTCATGTCTGTCCCTCCAAACATATATGTTTGTCCATGCTCAGGCTGTCTATTCTCTTGGAACTTGGCAAACACCGTCTCCAAACAACTCCAAAGTCTCTGCATGCATTTATCTCGCCTAAACTAGTGTAATACTCTTGGATTGCTATAGCATGAGGTCCACCTGGAACAGTGGTGGCATTAGTCTCATATTACTAGAATTGTTTTAAGAAAGTAAGGTTTTACACCAGTATTAGTAACACAGTTTTAACTAGATATAAACATAGCACTTTCGTGTTAACCTTCTAGACTAACCGACAAAGCGGCGACAAAAGTCAAAAAAAATATCTTTGAGTTTGAGATGAGCTAGCCTCTATGCGAGTTGGATCATGTTGATTCAATTAAGTTACTATAACCATTGTACGCCAAGAGGAGCAATGTGTTTTCTTCTTAGTACTCTATGCCATCAAGAATTCATCGTGGATCTAAACTCTTAATCTAAGCGATTTCACGCATATTTATCTAACTCCAATGATGCTAATGTTTTTAGACTTCTCGTTGGCACTAGGAGTCCATAATATAATAGGAGAAAAACTAACACCCCTAAAAGAGTACATCATGTATACAATGCTCTTTCGAAATATAAAAAAAAAGTCGGCGTAGATACAGGGGAGAATAAAAGAACCAAGTATAATGTTATGGATTAAAGAGATAACTACATAGATAAATATGAAAGAGAAAATTACACATTCCTTTCTAGAACTTATGAGCAAATCTCACTTAACTCTGAAATGTTGAAAATTATTTTTTTGCCCCTAGAAGTTGGTGTTATTTGCATTGTTGCCCCAAAACTGATAATGTCGTCGTTAAATACTGATGCGGATGTCTAGGTGACCGTTCAATGATGAAATGTTGTATGCCATGTCATCATAAATGCTTACATATCAAGCCATACATGCATTAAATTTTGAGAAATCTCAACCAAAAAAATTCGACATCGAACTTAAATGTCTGAAAAGATGAAAAATAGTTTTCTCAATTCAAATTTCATATTTAATGAAATTTTGCTTTTCTAAAAAATAAAAATAAAATTTTTAAAATTTTAAATTTTGGAAAACACAAAATTTAGAATAAAACTTTTGAAATAATATTTTATGATTTTTAATTAACGGCTTGTCAAAAAAATACTCACAAATATGGTACCGCTCGCTAGGACTCCCTCCATTTCTTTTTATAAAGTGTGCACGCGCGTTTTTCTTTGACCATGGATTCGTCGAATAAATATATGCATTTTGTGACACACAGGTAATACCGTTGGATCGCAAGCATGCATGCGCACATACATCACGAAAATGCATGATCGATCCACTACTAATTAACGAACTTTGCAATGCAAAAATGGAAATCAAGGAACAAACACAAACACAAACACATGCGACTTGTGAGGTGAGACGAGATGAATTTGCAGCATATTGAGGGAGGGGATGGATTTGGAAGAAAGCTGGGGGTGGGTCGCACGTGACAAGCACTTGGCGTGCCCCCGGCGTTAGCGCGGCAGGAAGCATTAGTTAAGCCCCGCGTGCCGCGCGCGCGTCCGGTCCGTCTCTCCGTCGCCTCGACCACCTGCCCGGAAGATGTCCGTCCGGCGCGGCCTCCTGCCGCTGGCGGCGGCGGCGGCCATGGCCATCGCCGCCGCCAACCTCGCCGCCGCCCTGGTGGGCGAGACGTGCCCGGAGTCGTCGCCGTCGTCATGCGGCGCGGGGCAGCGCTGCGCCGCCTGCTCGCCGCTGCCGCTGCCGGGGAAGGAGAAGGGGCCCGCCGTGTGCTCGAGGACCACGCCCGTCGACCCCAAGACACACGTATGTACACAATCGTACGTAGAGAGTAGAAATACGATGCATGGCTGATCATTGCGCATGCAATGCATGCAGGGCACTGGGCTGGCGTTCAACAGGTACTCGTGGCTGACGACGCACAACTCCTTCGCCGTCGCCGTCGCCGGCTCCGCCGTCATCTCCCCGCCCAATCAGGAGGACACCGTCACCGCCCAGCTCAAGGTAATTAGGTATCCATGTGCATATATGCCTCCATATTCTCGATCATCCTGTCTAATTTCTCGGTGCCCTGCGGCCATGGAGTGCCAGTGCCAGTGCCAGTGCCAGTGGGCGTTTCGTCGTCATCTGCTTGTCCTCCTGCATCCGCTCCCTTTTCCGATCGATTCCGTAATTTGCAGACGCACGCCGCCTCAGGCCTAATTAAGCTCGAGGAAGTATTAATTAGCATAATTTTATCTTGTTCGATGATGACCTCTAGTCCTTGGGCTTGGGGGGATAATGGCGGAATGCTACTAGCTAGATATATGTCCCTGCATGGCTGCATATATGTCTCTGATGATGATTAAGCCAACAACGCGCGCGCGGTGCTTCAATGCTTCATCTTGGTCTCAAAAAAGGGGAAAGGCTAAAGCGATGCTGAAAAGCTGCAAGCCCATCTGAATCTGATTACTCCACGCTTCTGTGTTCGTCTATCGGATGATGCCAATAGATATCAATATGTACGTACACTTAAATTATGAGACTATGAGCTACTTTGCTTTGGTCTCAAGGAAACTGGCACCAAACCATTGATGCCATCTTTTCCTCTATCCCTATATAAATATTTCTGCGATTTTATACTCACCTTGATATCCACCACCGACGTTGTCATCTTCTCCATTTCCAACACCACCGCTGTCTCTCATCGCGTCGCAAGTTTAGGTTCAAACATTGGGTTCCTCGTGTTCTTCGGACTTTTTTTTAAAGAGGGGCAGAGGGGCAGGAGAACTGCCGTCCTATTTCATTGATCAACAGAAGAAAATAAAGTAAAAAGGTCGTGCAAGCATGGAGTACAACCGCAGCGCTCCGCTGCAACTTTGACTAAAGCCACACACCTTCGGCCACCGCCGGACACAACACCTATAGGAGAGAGAGAAAGGAAAGCAGGCCGACCGCTGCCACCCAAGCCACAGGCCAAACAAAGAGTTGCCTCTTTGGGCTTAAGAGAAAGATCAGGGAGAAGTGAACGAGGTGGGGGGGAGGAGCGAGGTGTTTGCCTTTTCTACTTTGTGGGCTGGCTTTTTTTTTTCCAAAGTAAAAAAAAATGTAGTTGGCACAAGCAAGCAAGCTGGCTAGCTAGGTGTTGCAAAATCCATGCGGTAGTGATTAACATCGATCATTAATTCTGCTTGAAAGTGGAAATTAACGAATTAATGCGCAGAACGGCGTGAGGGGGCTGATGCTCGACACATATGACTTCCAAAACGACGTCTGGCTGTGCCACTCCTTCGGTGGCAAGTGCTACAACTTCACTGCATACGTAAGCTGCTGCTCTAGCTAGCTACTTATAGATGCTCGCTGCGTATCATATCCATCGATCCCTTCATAATATAATTTAGTTGATGCATGGACTGAATGCAAATGCAAATGCAGCAACCTGCGGTGAATGTGCTCAAAGAGATCGGGGCGTTCCTGGAGTCGAACCCATCGGAGGTGATCACCGTCTTCGTGGAGGACTACACGCGCGCGGGGGCCATGGCCAGAGTGCTCGCCGCCTCCGGGCTGACCAAGTTCTTGTTCCCGGTGGCCAAGATGCCCAACAACGGCGGCGACTGGCCTCTACTCAAGGACATGATCGCCCACAACGAACGCCTGCTGCTCTTCACGTCCAAGCAAGGCAAGGAAGCCACCGAAGGCCTAGCGTACCAGTGGACCTATGTCCTCGAATCCCAATGTAAGTACAATACTCCCTCCGTCCCAATATATAGGCGCAAATTTTTTCCGGTTGTTCCGTAATATAAGGCGTCTCGTCATTATTTCCTTGAAAAAGATGAGCAATTAACTCATAGTTAAGCTATTCACACTATGAAGTGCATGCTTTTACTAGCTTTAACTATTAAAGCTAGTATTAATTAAGCGTATGGGAAGGAGATGCATAGTTGCATGCACTAAAGCAAAAGATTAAAAATTAATTTGTGAACTTCGAGTAACGAGATAATTAAAGGTGATTTACTCACTTAAACACAATTTTTTTGTCTTGATGAAAAAATTTATATGCCCTATATTTTGGGACGGAGGGAGTATATATTATACTCCCTCCGTTTCAAAATAAAATACTAGACATGTACATGCATATATTCAGAATAATAAAAATGGTAAAAGGCGTGTTCAAAAGTTAAAAGCGTTTTCAAATTTTACTTGTAATATTGGAAAATCTGAAAGGGAAGCAGGCAGATGATGGAAATGGGGTAGGTTGTGGTTTTGAGTGGAGGTGTGGTGGTGTGCAGATGGGAGCGAAGGGCTGGTGGGCGGGGCATGCGGCAGCCGGGCCGAGTCGCGGCCCATGGACTCGGCAGGCCACTCGCTCCTGCTGCTCAACTTCTTCACGACGAACCCCAGCCAGGCCTGGGCCTGCGGGAACAACTCCGCGCCGCTCGTGGACAGGCTCAAATCCTGCCACCATGCCTGGGCCAGGCGCTGGCCCAATTTCATCGCCGTCGATTTCTACATGGTACGTACGTACCTGCATACCACATGCATGCATGTAGATGTAGCTCCGCGTATAACCCTCTGGCGAACGTTCGTCGGATGAACAGCGCGTGATAAACGGTGTCGAATGAACATTAAAAATAAAGAGCAATCTTTATTACTGATCAAAATGTAGTTTACATGTAGGGATATATATTAACCCCTACATATATAGTACATATACTATGTGATGCCTTCAAGAGACATCTATATATATATGTATGGAAGAGACACCTTTCGGTAAATGCGTTTTTCAGGATTTGTCCACACTAATTATTTCTTAATTAATACGGTTTATCGATGCAGAGGAGCCACGGCGGTGGAGCACCCTTGGCCGCCGACGTAGCAAACGGCCATCTACAGTGTGGATGCGACAGCATAACTTACTGCAAGGTACGCCCATGCATACATGCATACGTATAAATATATACACCTATATAAATGTGAGTGTTGTATATATAATTAAGCTGCTGGCTGTTGCTTCCATTAATGTTGGGTGCATGCATGCATGCAGGCTAACGCGACGTTCGGGGCATGCGCGGTGCCGCCGCCGCCTCCTCCGTCACCGCCGGCGTCGTCACCGGCGGCGGACGGGAAGCAGCAGGAGAAGGACGCACAATCGCAAGCAGCGAGTGCAGCGCCTCATCACCTGCAGCCCGCCTTCCTCCTCTTCTTCGCCCAGCTGCTATCTCTGCTTTTCCTACTCTCCTTGTTTTAATTAAGAAAGATGATCGATGCATGCATGGATGCATGCGCACGTACAGCTTCCCTGCAGCCCTGCATGGATGCTACGTACTATACGTACGTGTACTAGTACATACTATACTAATGCTTAATTTTAATATAATTAATTGTACGTGTGTGTGTATATATATATATATATAGAGTGGAGCTAAAGTACTCTTAGAAGTACTTTAACTAAAGTACTCCCTAATCCCCATCCCATCTATCCCTAGGCCCGAGCGCCCCGACCCGGCCAACCCAGGCACGCGCGCACCCATCCCCTGCTCGCGAGACTGCCTCCTCCCACGCGCGCTTCCTCCCTCCTCCCACCTCCCAGCCAGCGCCTCCTCCCTCACCCTCCTAGGCGCGCCGCCTCCATTCTCCCCCACAAGCAGCAGGAGTGGCAGCTTCTTCTCTCCCAGTTGCTCCACCACGCCTCCTCCTCATCATGATGCTCCCCAAGGCAAGGCGCGCCTCCTCCCGTGGCTCCCAGTCAGGCGCGCCTCCCCCACTTCTCCTCTACCGCAGCAGCGCGCCTCCTTCCCCGTGGCTCCCTAGTCCGGCGCGCCTCCTTCCCCACGCCTACTCTCCCGCGGCTCCTCCCCCAGGCCAGCACTCCTCCCCAGGTCGGCGCGCCTCCTCCCGCACGCCTCCTCCACGTGGATCCTCCTAGGTGCCTCCTCCCGGCTCCCGTGTGCGCCTCCTCCTGAGCTCCTTCCTCCCCCGAGCTTCGAGGCTGCCGGCCATGGAGCAACCCGCTGCCCCTCCTCCCCAGATCCCTCCACCAGATCGCTGCCCCTCCTCTCCAACAACTGCTGCCCCTGCCATGGTCGCCGAGGACGAGTACCGCCGGGAATCAACACTTCCATCAACCATGATTGTAATGTGACTGGAATCAATGTTTACTATAATGGATTACGAGATTTGCTGTAACTAGAATTAGTTTTAATTGAACGCACTGCAACTTTCCTTTGGTGCTACTAGAGATAGTGTTACTATAAAGCATTAAGAATTTCAAAGTTTCGGAATCGGGTTTCTCAGAATGCTGGAATTGGTTTATCAGAATGGATTGATGCTTTCTTTGTAACTAGGATTATGTTTAGTTCGATGTAAAGCATTAAGAATTTCAAAGTTTCTGGAGTTAGGTTTACAAGTTGGAAAAAAATGATTTACTGTAATACTACAATCAGGTTTACTGTAACACTGGAATTAAATTTACTGCAATGACAGGTTTACAGGTCTACTGTAATGCTGACAACATGTTTACTATAACACTGCAATCAAATTTACTATAATTTGAAATTGTAAAACACTGCAATCAAATTTACTACAATTAGAAAATTGTATGGAGTTTAGGGTCGGGATGACTTTTTTGAATGAGTTGTAATTATGGATGACAAAAACGAAGAACAAACGAGGTTTACTGTAATAGATTGTTGTATTTTACAATAATGTGTTTACCAAGTTACAATAACGTGCTAATCAATTTACAATAATCCGACCAAGAGAAATCAAGCCAGCTCGGTAGTAAAACTAAGTCCTTGCCCGAACAAAGCATGGCCCATTTACAACAATGTGCAAATCAATTTACAAATAATCCGAGTAAGAGAAAACAAGTCAAACTCAGTAGTAAAATTGAGTCCATGCTCAAACATACTTGACCCATTTACAATAATGTGCTGAACAATTTACAATAATGTGCTGATCAATTTACAATAATCCCGGACAAGAGAAACCGAGCCAACGGTAATAAAACTGAGTCCATGCCCGAACAGGCTTGACCCCATTTACAATAATGTGTTAAACAAATTTATAATAATTTTAGTACAAAGAAAACAAGCCAACTTGGTATTCAAACTGAGTCCATGTCCGAACAAGATTGACTATTTACAATAATGTGCTAACCAATTTACAATAATGTATTAATCAATTTACAGTAATCCGAGAAAGATAAAACCGAACCAACTTGGTAGTAAAACTTAGTCCATGCCCGAACAAGCTTGACCCATTACAATAATGTTCTAATTAATTTACAATAATCCAAGCAAGAGAAAACAAAGCCAACTCGGTAGTACAAGTTAGTCTATTCCCGAACAAGCTTGACACATTTACAACAATGAGCTAATCAAATTTACAATAATCCGAGCAAAGAGAACACAAGGTAAAACTGAGTCCATGCCCGAACAAGCTTGACCCATTTACAATAAGATGATAATGAATTTACAATAATGGGCCAAAAAATTTACAATAATGTGCTAAGAAACTTTACAATAATATGTGAAGGTATATTACAATAATGTGCTAAGAAACTTTACCGTCTGTGACTGCATATTACTTTACATGTGATGTTTTGTTTACCACATTGAAAGAACTGAAGTTTGTAGCTCTGGATTGGGTAGAACTGACAGAATAATAATAACTCAAAACTCGATTGTTTAAGAAAAAAAACATCGTTAGTCCAATGAGGAAAACAAACATATACATGGTGATTATGAATGAAAAATGATGTGATTACCATAACATTAGTGCAGATGGCATATCTAAGCGAAGAAGCACTCCGACTCCTGTAAAGGCCTCCATTGTCGGAGGCAATCGAGTTTCCTTACATGAACCCGAGAATCTATTGCAGGCAGCAAGCATGAACACACTTAACCAATTAATGTAGGCCGCCAGGCGGAGGGTTGAGAGGCCGCCGGACGGAGTAGAATGAAGAAAATATTTGAGACACAAATATGAAAAATTAGGGCTAGTACATATGCACTGACAACAATCTTTACTACAATAAAAAAGACCATTTACCAGGAAAAACACAAAACCAGAAAAATGGAATTAATATGGACCCTTTTACTATATATCTACTAACATTAACTTTTGCGGTAAACATAAAAACAGACTGTTTACAATAAAAAGACATGATTGTTTAGTACATACTATTCAACAAACCAAATTTCTATATAGGAGATTACAGTAAACATGCCTAGGCTGTTACGGTAAACATACGTATGCAATTACGGTAAACGGCCCGAGCACATTCCGGAGAAGGCGATGTCGTGTAAAATTACAAATTATAGTCATATGAAAACTGTTAATACAATTTTTGCTGCCAAAACAAATGCATAGAGTGATTGTTGAGCAAGGATCCGAAACATGTGAAATTTGGATTGATTGTTGGTACCAATTGCATGGACTTTTTTTTGTAAAGGAGCCAGACCAATTTGAATGTAAAACTTCACAGCAACATGTCATTTTTTTTGCCGAAGAGCCAAACCAAATTCAGATTTGAGAGATCCTGCATGTCTTTTCTCTCTCTATCCTTACATTTTCTAATAACAACAGTAAGAAGCAACTATGCCTGAAATTGGCTTACACTTGCAGGAAGCTGAAGGCCACAGCTATATGCTCCCATGGACTATGGTTGGTACACACCAAGAAGCTAAAGGTCTACACTGGCAGCAGATTTGTTCAATATCTTGTTCATTTCATCAGATCGGTCCATAGCTATATTGTATGAGAATAACAAGTCCTGAAAAATCGAACATGGTTTGCAGAGTCAGTAGAGTATACCGTGCATGAAAAAGCAATGGTAGCATGCCACCATTGCAAGGACGGGAAGAACTTCTTGATCTAACAGATCGGTGATCTAAAGAGTCCGCATTACAGAATTAGCAATTTAATCTGCTATGAATATGACTGAATTCCTATTTTTTGACCCAAAATGGGCCAACAAGTAGCAACTCCTGCATATCCCGTGATCTCTAGCATATGGATCTCCAAAGTAGTGACCAGGCCAACAAATAGCAACTCCTACATATCCCGGTGATCTCTAGCCAAAATTTCTCACAAGAATGAGCTATCTTGAAGCTACAACCCCTTCCATATAACCATATTAATACATCAAAACCAAGATACCCAAAAATAAAGTGGGATAACTGTAATACTCCTATGGGGCATTTCATCGAACACTTGAACTCCATCCTAAAATGGCGTGTAAATTTTGAGCAGGTCTACAAGCAAGGCAACCAAGACTGGACCTTGTGGTGGTGGACGCTGGAGAGGAGGTAGGCGTAGTCCTCGGCAAGCAGCAGCCTCGCTCTGGCGTCCGCCTACGTGCTGGCGGGGCTCCGGAACTGCTACTTGGAGGCGCCGGCGCTGACATGCTTCTGCACCGCCTTAAGCACCCGCCAGTACACCGCCGCCGTGGCCGCCATCGATCTGTCTATCTGAAGCAGCAGCGCGGCAACGCCGATGCGAAGAGCGCAGCGGTGCCAGTGGCCGGTGGCAAGAGGTGGCGGCGGAGGGGCCCGAGTGGCGGCAGCGGTGGAGAATGAATGGCGGCAGGCGAGGACTAGAGGCGATGCGCGCGGGACGGGATCGCGCGAGGACCAGCGGCGGCGGAGGGGCGCGACCGGCAGCGGCGATGGGAGCGAACGATGGTGGGCGTCGGAATCGGGCGTGGAGCGGCGCCGATTTTTTTAAAAGGAGGCGAATTAGGAGGGGGATGCCGAGGGGATCGGACGAGGGCGGGTAAAGATCCAATGGCCAGGAACGTGGGAGTACTTTAGTTAGAGTACTGTAGTCTTTGTCTATATATATATATATATATATATATATATATATATAGAGAGAGAGAGAGATCGACTATTGTGCTATAGATAGCACGGATCTTCCCGTGCTATATACCGGTTTTGAAGATTCTAGGACTAAAACGAAAGATCCGAACCGTCAATCTTGTTCATATCTATGAAATCAAACTACACGCAAATTTCAAATTTTTTAGAATTTTTTACTATTTGTTTCGTATTTTTGAAAATCTCAGATCTAATTAGCTGTGGACCTTCCAATAAGTCCAGTTTTCAAAAATATCAAAAATATAAAATATATTTGAGTAACCCATACAGAACTAGATGAAAATTTCTTTTATAGTTTAACAACAGTTTCTGTTGTCCATAATGAGGATCATTTGATACAGAACAACAGTCAAGATGAGATTAGTGCCGGAAAAAAGATTAAAAGTTTCAGTTTAATAGGTTTTTCTTAAATATTGTGTGTACTTAGCATTTCAGTGCTTCCTTTTCGCTTCATATCTTGTATCCTACGCTAATATTCTTGTAATCCCTTGCAGATAGTTCAGACTCTATTATCAGTCGATACAATTGATATCAATGCAGTTAATAAAGCAGGCTTTCTGCGATCATGCTGGCCACTCTTGATCAGTGGCAGTGGACCGTGATGATCAGTGGCTGGCTTGGTGTACAATGGCAATTGGCACTGCGATCATGCTGGCCACTCTTGGTTCCATGTGCTACTGTATTATCACTCACAGGATGGAGGAGAAGAGCATGAGGAGGATTAGGAGGTCCTCCACAAGCCAATCATGGTCCATATCAGTTGACTCAGACACAGATCTACTGAATAGTGAATATAAGAAAATGTATGCACTCTAGAACAATGATGACGGTTGCAGTCGAGTCTTGTATATATTGAAGCCCGTTTGCCTGAGGCCACTCCATGGCATTCAGTGAAGTTGACTCGAAGTCTATTTAGGCCTAGAGCATGGCATATGTATCATATATCAGACTTAGGCGAGCGCCTTCTCAAGGTACCTTACCTTCTCGAAGACTACTCCAACTTGTTCTACGCCAATGGCTACCACATATCCACTGCCAAAAAGCCTCCCACTGGTATTGCTAATTTGCCATTGGCACTAAAAAATCGTATCTTGTCTACCACTACGCATGCTCAATTTGATTATGAATGGTATCTAATCACCCCCCTTAAGATGTTTGTTTGTGACAGTCACATGCCATGTTTTGCAGGAAAAAGTGGAAGATATGTATATGGAACCAACATCAAACCATATGAGCAGCAACAGCAAGAGATATATGAGGAACCGAAAATGTAAAAGTATGTATAATATGTATAAGTTTGTGTGTGCTCAGGTCAGTAAGGAAATGCCATGATGATGGCAGCTAGAGCGTGGTATGTGTAAGTATGTAACCAACATCAAACCATATATGAGCAGCAGCAGTAAGAGATATATGAGGAACCGGAAATGTAAAAGTATGTATAATATGTATAAGTTTGTGTGTGCTCAGGTCAGAAAGGAGATGCGTCATGATGATGGCAGCTAGAGCGTGGTATGTATAAGTATGTACTCAAGTCCTATCGGAAGAAGCTAAATCTAATGAAGCTGCTGCTGCTGGTGGTGGTTCAATAGCACCATCTGCTGCATGTTAAGGATCTGCTGCTGATTTTGTGCGAAATTCATCTCTCGGTAGGTAAAGGTGTAAGCAAAGAGACTTGAAATGTCGCACGCCACCAAGCACCCGACATCCTGTAGCGCGAGCTGCAACGAAAACATCGCCATGGGAGCTAGTGCATGCAGAAGGCCGGCGAGGTCCCTCAGTTGGAGTGATCACTTGGTTTGCTCAGGCCCGTGCACAGTCCATGGCGGAGGAACTTGGCAAACAGATCCGCTTGGGAGGTCCTCCTGGAGGAATAGAGTGACCCACAGTATAGGATGAACAGCCATCTGCAATGCAATGCAGGGTGATAAAGCAAGGTCAAACACAAATCCAAATAAGTATGAAGCAGCAGGCACATATGCGAATCACGTACGTACCTATTGTAATGGACCTGCGTGTGCCAATCCGCGGGGAACTGGAGGCGGCCTATCACCTGAGCGTAACCTCCCGGCTGGAGGATGTCCAATCCTGTAACCGCGAAATGGTACATGGTTACCCACAGGGCCAACTTGCTCGCCAGGGGCGTCAATGCTGAGCTGTTCACAATCGCATGCCATGCTTCGTTAGCCCTTGTCCTCATCAGGTCGAACAGTGCGTTCGCCTCAGCGACATCCTCAATCTTGAACCCGTTATATCGGAATATGCATTCCTCCAGCACATCGGCGAGCTGGGCGACGTTGCGGTTGACCTGGCCAGCTGACATCAGCGGGATGACTTTGTTCAATGGACAGATGAACAGAGGCCGGCCTGACTGGGCGTCCACCCCAATGTCCTCCGCGGTGACCTCTGACAAACAGTGCTAAGAAGCAAACATATCCCCAAACAAAATGGTACAGCTCCTGATGATAGATTGCGTCGATTCACCCAGCACCGACGCGGGGGGTCCCCCATTCACATCTGGTGACCCAGCAGGGACGTACCACTCAACCGCACGAAGCCCCTTGCAGACAGGGCCGTTCCTAATGTTTTAAGGGCCCTAGGGCGAGACTAAAATATGTCATTTTAAATTTAATTTTATATTTTAATTTCTAATTACTTAATACATTAAATATTAAATATTTTTGTGTTTAAGAACTATCTCTTAGCTTCCGAATCATAAATTAATAACGAACTAAACATCTGTAAATGACATGGCTTGATTGGGAGACTCATTATTACAAATGACTACTATATTATAGATTTAGTAATATAACAAAATATTTATAGATCTTTTGTATCTAGCCTGCTCCTTTTCTCAAGCACACTGACCATGTACTTAACCTATCTATACATGGTCATTCACAGACTTATAAAAGTTACTCTAAAGCACATCAATTTATAAATGTGTTAACAATATTGGATTATTGCCACATTGTAAAATCTAGTTCATCCATATACAAATATCTCCTAAAATATATATATTCTATGTAGTTCTTAAAATTGTTATAAAAGAATATATCTAATAGTCATTATTCATTGCATGGATTACTAAAATATCTATGTATAGACATACTTTTTATACAAATAATGCAACCTAATCATGGATGATCAGTTTGTGTCGGTGATAGGACAATCGAGGTATGGAGGGGCGAGACGTGGATGTGTTCGGTCTTTGTCACGCTCCATCTAGATGTTGCTATGGCTAATAACTTGCACACATACCACTTAGGTGACTCACCATGGCATCGAAAGCACATGGGCTTGGGATCCTAGGAAACGAGAGAATTGTATCAAGATGAAACCTAATAATATTATACCTTGGCTAAAGCGCAACACTGTCCTGCCCTAATATTGTAGTGACATCGTTACACAAATCAAACTACTCATTGCTCAACTGCTCACAATCGAAAACCACACCTCGATGGTCACTACAATTCAGAAGCCCTCGCCATGTCAATTTATTGTTGATCCTACGAGCCAATAACACTTCGTATTCCTTGGTGAAGCCAAAGCCTTAGGTGGTTAGACCGCTTTATACAACCATTATATCTATCTTCTTTATGCTAAGTAATGCATGCTTTTATAGAAAATGAAATGGTAGTGGACTCACTAGCTCGCAACGACTAAGTACTATGTTGTTATGACTAATTGGCTAGCGACTAGGCTAATTTAACGGACTATTTTTGGTTGATCTATGAGCTCCCTAGTACTCCCTCCTGTCATAAATATTTGACGTTGGAGATGTATGGTGGCCAATGTTTAAAACTTGAGTTATGAATACCTTTTAAAATTTTAGATTAGCTACATACAAATAATATGTAGATTCATTTTGAAAAGTACTTCAACAATATTATAATTTTTATGGATTTCATATATAAACTATAATGATAACTAGTGACTTTGCTTTGTAAAATAAAAGGTTTAAACCACAAATATTTGTTACTAATAGAAGTACTTACCAATACCTACTAACTATATGGGTCGGGGCCTCCAAAATTGGGGGCCCTTGGCGGTCGCACCAAGTGCCCCCCTATCTGGACCGGCCCTGCTTGCAGAGTTCCTTGAGGGGAACGACCTGCTGTTGAGGGTGCAGGAAGTTCATCAGGTAGAGCACATGACGACCCCGGGCAATCTCTGTCCATCTGGAGCCGCTCCCAGATCGGTGACATCAAGCTACAGCTCTCCGTGGCTTTGGAGGCAATTAGGCTCTTTGATTTGGCTATGGAAGCCCGACAGCTTTCCCCTGACGAGTTAGACCTCCGAAAGCAATTAAAACTCCGAGTCCTTGGGCTCAGCTCCATTGAGAAAATCAAATGGAAACAACGCTCGCGTCTCACTTGGCTCAAGCTTGGCGACGCCAACACCAAGTATTTCCACCTCCGAGCGAATGGCCGTCGTCGCAGGAATCACATCCATTCCCTCCAAACGGACAACGGCCTCCACATGGAGTTTCACGGCCAAGCTCTCGCCCTCCACCAGCACTTCAGCTCGATCTTCGGCGCCTCCCCGGCCCAATCCCACGCCTCCCCACAACGATCTCTCAATTGGGACTTCCTGTCGATGCACTCGGCAGACCTCTCAGCCCTCAACGCCCCGCTCTCCCTTGAAGAGCTCAAAACCGTCCTCTTCTCCCTGCCCAATGACAAAGCTCCGGGGCCGGACGGGTTCACTTGGAGCTTCTACAAGGCCTGCTGGTCCATCATCAGTGCGGACCTGCTTGAGGCGCTGCAGTGTCTCCTCAACCTTGACGCCACCGGCCTAGCCGGCCTAAACAGAGCGCACATTGTCCTCATCCCTAAAAAAGAATCCCCAACCACCCCTTCGGACTATCGACCCATAAGCCTCATCCACAGTGTTGGCAAACTCTTTACCAAAATCCTAGCCTCTCGCCTTGCTCCATTCATGGATGAGCTAATCTCGCCATATCAGAGCGCGTTCATTAAGCGTAGGCACATTCAAGACAACTTCCTGCTGGTTCAGCGCAAAGCGATGGCCCTCCACAAATCTGGCACACCGGCACTTCTTTTCAAGCTGGATCTCGAAAAAGCCTTTGACTTAGTATCCTGGGCCTACCTTCTTGGTAACCTAAGGGCTCGGGGGTTCAGCGCCCGATGGCGTGACTACATAGCACTATCCCTAGCCACCTCCTCTTCCAAGATACTTCTAAATAATCGCCCCACAGCTCCCATCCAGCACCGCCGAGGCCTGAGGCAGGGAGATTCACTCTCCCCTTTCCTGTTCAACCTAGCCATAGAGCCCCTGGTCTCTCTGCTCAACAAAGCCATCGCTTCGGCCGTCCTCCAACCGCTGGGTGGCCCTTTCCCAGACGCCCACATCTCCCTGTTCGCCGACGATGCGGCCATCTTCCTGCACCCATCCGTAGAAAACGTCTCCAACCTCGCCCAGATCCTCCGAGCTTTTGGTAGTATCTCGGGCCTTCGTACCAACTTCTCCAAAAGCCAGGTGGTCCCCATTCGCTGCTCGAGCCTTTCTCTTGTGCCCATCCTGCAAGCCCTCCTAGCCGCGCCAACCTCCTTCCCCATCAAGTACCTGGGGATGCCTCTCTCTATTCGAAAGATTCAACATGTCCACTTCCAGCCCATCATTGACAAAGTGGCCTCTAGGCTTGCCGGTTGGCGGGGACCGCTCATGTCCAAGGGCGGCCGCCTTACACTCCTCAAGTCAGTGCTAACCTCCCTCCCCACCTTCGTGCTTTCTGTAATCCAACCCCCCATCTCGGTCCTACAGAAGATCGACGCTCTGCGCAGAGGTTGGCTCTGGAAGGGTTCCGACAACCAGCGTGCACCTGCCAGGATCAGTTGGAGTGTGGTTTGCTCTCCTACCTCCCTTGGTGGCCTTGGTGTCCTAGATCTCCACCGCTTTTCCAGAGCCTTAAGGCTTCGATGGCTCTGGTTAAGCCGACAGCCAGCGGCGCCCGCCTGGGCCCCCAATGCGCTGCCTGGCCCAGAGCCGGACATGGCCCTTCTTCGAGCCAGCTCCGACATCATCCTTGGGAACGGGGCCTCCACCTCCTTTTGGGACGACCACTGGCTCTCCGGTTTCTCCCCCAAGTTGCTCGCACCTGGACTTTACAAAGCCTCCGCCAGGAAAAATAGATCAGTGCTCCAAGCGACGTCCAACTTTACTTGGATCACGACCTCGGAGCAATCTCACTCCCAGCTTGATCCCCGAGCTCACTTCGCTCCTTACGGATGGTCGCCTGCAACTCAACCCGGAGGAGCTCGATCTCTTCCTTGGCGCTTCACCCCAATGGATTTCTCGGTCCGGCATTTCTACTGCTCCGGTTCGTCGGTCGGATCCCTAAACCGCCCTACAACAATCTTGGAAGTCAGGCCCCTACCAAATGCAAGTTCTTCCTCTGACATTGCTTCATCGCCGCGTCTTCACCGCCGATGCTCTGCTCCGCCGTCAGCTACCCAATGACTACTTCTGCCCCCTCTGCAGCAGAAACCTGGAGACCCCGGAACACCTCTTCCTGCAATGTGCTTACTCATGGGGGCCTGGGTTAGGTTGGCAGCGCGACTTAACACTTCGTGCCTAAACCCCGCGAGTTGGCTTCATGACAATTGCTTTGTCAGTTGGTGGTCCACCAACATCCTCCAAGATGGGCCGGCTCCCCGAAGCGCGCTTTCCGCCGCCTGCGCTCTTCTTTGGAGCATCTGGCTGAAGCGAAATAACAGGATTTTTCGGAGCGCCTGCAGAACCACACAAGTTTTTTTCAACCAGCTTTTGGATGACCTGCGCCTCTGGGAGGCTGCAGACGCCCCTTTTGTAATTAATTAGCTAGTCCCTCTCGGCCTAAGGGGGAGGGCCCTAATTTCCCCCCAACCTGTAACCTGTAACCTTCTTCTTCTTTTGAATACACGGCAGTCCTCCTGCCTGCTTCAAAAAAAAGAACCAGAACACCCCAATATAAAGGTATGCATTGTTGCAAACTTTAACATTTCTTGTAGGGACCGTGGCTCGGCAAATTGCAGGTTATGACAGGCTCTACATTGTCCAGTTATGCATTATTTTCCTGTTGAATATTAAAGTGGATGTATGGGCACGTTAGAAAGAGTTTGCATGTCCTGATATGTATTATAATTGCAAATAGGATATCCATATGCATATTTATTCATGGATTCTAATCAGAGGTTGCTGATACTTTAGGAAAATGTGCTGAAGGAATCTACCCCTTTTCTCCAAGAGGTATGTACCTATTTCTGGATAGATCTTCCTTGTAGCAACTACAATTTTTCTGATTTTAACCTCTTTTCTTGAGAGTTGCGAAGCCTATTTCTAGTGGTTATCCTACAAGGAGCTCTGATGTCTGTGAAGAACATGACATACGTAGCCATGCGGTGCTCCTTCCAAAGCCAGAGGTTGATGTTTTACCTCTTGTGTAGTATGGTTTCAGACTTTCAGTTATTCTTACTTGGAGTCAAAATAATGGCCAAGAAAGGTTGGCCTCATCAGCACTCCTGCTGTCTTTGCGATGGCCCTCTCGAGACGATAGACCACTTGTTCGGTTCTTGTAGCTTCTCAGCCGTCGTGTGGCAGGCGATCCTGCAGGTTGACACTCCGTTCGCCGGCCACACCTCCTTCCTGGACTGGTGGTTTGCTCGACAGGCTAACCTTCCTAAGGCCGTTTCTCGGCAACTAAACGGCCTCATCATCCTCTCCTCCTGGGAGATTTGGAAAGAGCGTAACCGTCGGATTTTTCATCACCACAACTTGTCCACCTCTCAACTCTGTGGTCGTATCACGGATGAGATTGCCGCTTGGAATATGGCATTCCCCTACAGTAGTCTAACCTTGTAGCCCTCCCCTATAATCCCCCTGTTTCTCTCTCTCTCTCTCTTTTCCCCTGTAGCCCCCCTCCTCCTTCTCTCTCTTGTTCTTTGTACAGTTCTTTCGTCTTAATGATACGGCAGTGCTCCTGCCCTTTTACTCAAAAAAAAAAAATAAAAAAAATAATGGTAATAGTCTTTCTGCTGGCTTGTCAATTTTGTAGGCACCGCTTTGGTCAACAGAAGCCGATAAGGAGCTTATATATATGCAAAGAAAGAGATTGCTAATGCACCATTGGTGTCCGATGACCCTGATCTGTATGCACCCCTGTTCCGGAATGTGTCTGTCTTTAAGAGGTAAGCCTCTGGTTTGGCTTCATGTTGTCTAGCTAGCAATTGTTGTGCAGAGATCTCCTAGCCATTAAATGTCCCAAGTTACTATATGGTGCACGGCACTCGACAGTTGACACTCTTCTTCTCTCTCTTCGTGCACAAAAGAAATATGTGTTTGTACTATTTGCAAAAACAATGATCGCTTAAATGGAAATGTTTCATTTATTGAGCTGCATGATATCTCATATTATCTGATTGAGATATGGCCCTATTACTGTTCCTAAACCTTGTTGATTTAGTATTTCTCAATTATATTACTTGTGTGCCTCTTATACTTCATTATTTGACCTTGCCGTTTGTACCATGTAATAATTTCAGTGCAATCTCTCCACTTATCATCCCTTCTCGATATTATGTCACTGTAAATACTAAATAGAAGAAAGTGTAATGGTAACCTAAACTCTGTAATATGGTCCCTTTGTTTTACCATGCCACTGCTCCTTTGTTGGATTGTACTTTGGCTGTTTTAAGATGGCTTATGGATGCTTTAATTCATTGTTCCAGGAGCTATGAACTGATGGATGGACTTCTTAAGGTGTTCACATACCATGATGGAGCTAAACCTATTTTCCATTCGCCCGAGTTGAAAGGCATTTATGCTCTGAGGGATGGTTTATGAAATTGATGGAGGGGAACAAGAAATTTGTTGTGAGAGATCCAAACAGAGCCCATTTATTCTATCTCCCCTATAGCTCTCGTCAAATGGAGCATAATCTTTATGTGCCTGGATCAAATACAATTGAGCCGTTGTCTATCTTTATAAAAAACTACATAGATATGATCTCTGCCAAGTTCCCGTATTGGAATCGGACGAAAGGATCTGATTATTTTTTTTGTTGCTTGCCATGACTGGGTATGCTTTCTTCCTTATATATCATCATATTTTAATAACCATCATCTAACTTAAGAAATGTAGTTCGTAGTAGTTTTACTCTTTTTTTTATCAGTGTGTTGGAGGGCTGAGATTTACAGATGAAAGAGCTAGTATTTTGTTCCTGTCTTTTGGCTTTCTTATTGCAGGGACCTTACACAACCAAATTGCATGACGAATTGCGAAAAAACACCATCAAAGCTCTCTGTAATGCAGATCTCTCTGAACGGATTTTCATCCGTGGAAAAGATGTGTCCCTTCCTGAAACATTTCTTAGATCATCGAGAAGACCTCAAAGAGCCATTGATGGAAAACCAGCTGCACAGAGAACCATCCTTGCATTCTTCACAGGGCAGATGCATGGTCGAGTTCGACCCATCCTTCTCCAATATTGGGTGGTAAGGATGCAGATATGAGAATATATGGTCGATTGCCACACCGCATCAGTAGGAGGATGAGTTATGTTCAACATATGAAATCAAGCAAGTATTGTATCTGTCCCATGGGATATGACGTAAACAGCCCACCGATAGTTGAGGCGATATACTACGAGTGTGTTCTGGTAATAATCGCTGATAATTTCGTGCTCCCGTTTGATGATGCACTCAATTGGAGCGCATTCTCTGTGGTTGTACGAGAGAAAGATGTACCAAGGCTGAAGGAGATCCTGTTGGAAATTCCTGAGAGTCAATACATAACATTGCAGTCAAATGTGAAAAGGGTGCAGAAGCATTTTCTATGGCATGCAAAGCCCATCAAGTATGACATGTTGTACATGATACTACATTCTGTTTGGTTTAGCAGGGTAAATCAGGTGCAAATAGAGTAGCCCTTTCCATCCATATGCCTGTAATTACATGTTATGTTGGCTGCTCTGCTGATCCAATCTCCGGTAAGGTCTTGATCCAAATAGAGTTTTGTTCTTTTGAGGCGGCACTGAGTTGAGACGCTGACGTTATTGAACTGACCATATAACCCTGGCATACGCAAATCACCAATACCCATTTTCCGAGACTGTTGCATTTAGTAGCAATTTAGAAGTTTGCACTTTCACATTGCTGACAATTTTCTGATCCAAAGACATGTATCAGGTCAACATAGGCCCCGAGGCGGTATTTTCCAATGTATGATATATTGTAAATTCTGTCCACCCTTTTCTTTTTGTGTGAAAGGAGAAGTGAAAACAAAGAAGGAGAGCTGTGAATGAAGCACAAATCTGTTTTTGAGTTTAATGGTGACGAACCCCTGTTCTGGTTTTTAAAAAATCAGATACTGTGTTGCCCCCACTCACCGTCCATGGACGATGAGACGAGGAGAGTGAAGAGGAAGAGGGCTGCCGTCGACATCCTCATCTCTTGCTCTACTGTGCAATCCAGTTTAAGAGGAAAAACTGGAGTCAGATGAGAGCGTGCCGAGGCACAAGAGGATTGCATTGCAGCGTCCGATAGCTTCGGACGGACGCCTGACTTGTTTTCTTGGTAGAATTTAATTTTGTGACATATTCTTCACTCAACCAACAAGTTTGCGAGTCAGCGTTATAAATGTTTCGGAGAAGAGTAGAAATATTTCAATACAGAAATATTTCAAGTTTGCTGATACTCCATTTGGTACATCGGTTCATCTCGTGACAAGGAGGACAAGGTGGTAGCTAATTACTCTGGTGGGTTTAACAACGCTAGTCTGGTCTTCCCAGAATTCCTTATCACATCACAATACAACATACATAACATAAAGCCTTTGTTTATGTTGTCTGTAGCACCAAGACTCTTTTCTACCATCATTTATTTATTTATTTATTTTTTATTCAAAAAACAACAAAGAAACTGTTGGGCTTTTCCCTTAATTTGTTCCTTTGGGCCGGCCCACATAAGCAAGAGAGGCGATGCTGCCCCTTCCCTGTTCTGCAGACTGCAATGCGCCACGTGATGCCGGCACACTCCCCTCGCCTTACTAGACGCGGATCCCCTGACTTTGTATTACTGACATGTGGGCCATGTCATCATGGGGCCCACATGTCAGTAACACAAAAATGCAGGGGAGAAAGTCAGGGGATATGCTTCAATATGTGTGCAGGCCGCAGAGGCCGCCGCTCTCTCTCTCTCTCTCTCTCTCTCGATTATTTTTGTGCGATTTGGCTAGTTCTCTCTTCTCTCCCTCGATCTGCTGCTGTTTGCCGGCCGGCGCAAGCTGCTGTGGTGGTGTTCTTCCTCGACTGGCCACAAGGTGGTCGCCGTGAGCTCGCTGCTACATCTGGGGCTCCTCCTGCGGCCTCGGCTGTGGTGGGGGCGACGGCATCGTATCTCCGGGTCTCTTCGCTGGTGGTGCTCCATAGCACGGCGATCTGATTTCTCAGACAGTGCTTGTGCACGCTTTGCCTTGACTTCGTCGGTTTGAATCCAGCGCTCCCTAAGTGTTCGATTCAATCTCCTTTTGTGCAGTGGGCCAATCGATATTTGGGGACCTATTCTTGTGAATAGAGGCTGATATCGATTAGGGTATATGCACTGTTCTTGTGGGCTTATTACTGCTCGACGATGATTGCTTAATTTGAGGCCTGTTAATCTGTTAAGTAAAGGATTTGCTGAGTACTGCTCTTAGTGTTTCATCTATGTTGGCATAACTGGTCAATTAACTGCTGCACTTCATATATTTCTTCAACTGGAGAACTATTACTGTTATGGACTGAATACTAGTTTGTGCAGTGTGTTATTACGCTGCAGTTTGGATTAGTTTTGTGGCTGTTTGGAACTGGCCCAACAGCTAGTTTGATCTCTCATTATATGGTTTGGTTATACATAGACAAGTGTTTGATTCATTTGTGCTGAAGCAGTACTGTTCCAGGGTTGATATCCTTAATTTTCAGATTTAAACAACCTGTGATATATTGCCCAAATTGTTGTTGGATGGCTAATTTAATTAGCAACCTCAATTTGCAATCTGAGAGCACAACATTGCTTAAAACCTTGAGCTTTGTTGCTGGTTTCATTAAGTTGGCAGCCATGATATTATTTGTGATGATCATGTATTTATATGCCTTTTCGGTCATATTTGGAGAATTCATGATCTGTAGTGATATTGGCTTGCATATCTTTATAGCTGTGCTAAATTTGGTTTATTCATTTGTCTCGATCATACGGCATTATTTTCAACAGAAACAACAAAAGGGTCCCATTCGCATCAAACATGCCTATACTGTATCACTCGGCACGCCTAATACCCTATTTTTATGTCGCATGTAACCTCAACATCCAATTAAACCAAATAGGTCAGTAACATAAAAATGTTGGATTGATCGTCTGGCTCCTATCAATTAGAAGCCAGGCAACTCGGGATGCTCGCCGACAATGGAAAAAAGGCGCAGGTAACCGATTTGATCAACTTGGAAATTTGGATCAGCCTCTTTCCGCATTCGTGCTCACTTCCATGTGAGAATTAGCTCATTTCAGCATAGCCTCATCACTCTGGAAGTTTAAGCCGGTCAAAGAGAACCAAGAAGCTCTGCTCAGGCACACTGTACAGGAAACCAAGCTCCGCACCACCAAGATGTGGGATTGTGCTCTGCAAAGGGATCAACAAGAGATGTCAGAGGGCAACCAAACCAAATGAACTACACCAAAATCATTTTTATGGAAGTGAAGCAGATGTCACGGATTAATTGCAGCTTTCCTGCTATGCTAGCACATTCCATGTACTTCATAATTTGCACAAAAAGAGCCTACAATGCTACACTATTGTTAGGTTTAATCTTGGATCATTGATGAGGTTAGGTTATTGAGTTTGTTTTGCATGTGAATACGAGTTAAGACTAGGATCGAGTTTGAATGAGACTCAAGGCCTTAGAGATAAGAATTTCTTTTCTTCTAGGTAAAGATTCCTAGCTGGTTTCAAGTAAACTTCAAGTACAAATAAAAGGCCAAGGGTCAGATAAAAGGTGCACAAGTTGGCACCACTAAAAAACATCACATGTATGGCATATTTTCTATCTGATCTATAGTTGTGCTTATGAAGCAATCTGAGTGTTCTAATGCATAAAGCGCAACAACGTGCTTGCATGAATCTCTTGGTCTAACAGTTAATGCTTCGGTTTATTGCATTGTACAGGCACGTGCACATAGAAGAAAAGAGAAGAGCGTCAGAGCCTGCTGTTGTATGTGATATGTCCACGGCAGACCAAAGGGCACCAGTGTAGCCAGATCTCTTCGTGCCAGATCGAGTTGAGATCAGCTACGGCAAGATCAATCCTGGAGAGCTAACAACTTTCACCTTTAAAATAGTGGATACTAATTTGGGACTACAATTTTAAACCATGAGGCACTCATGGGAGCATCAGCTTAAGTACCGATCCAGTGAAATGGCTCATCTATTACATAGATGATCCAACAAGACCAACAGTGTTGCATAAAGTGTAAAATAAAGTTTTTAACTATAACTTTTATGATTTTTAATTTGAAGAGAATCCCTCTAGTGAAATACAGCATTAATGCTCTCTAAAGTGTAAAATAAGATGGATGTTTTTTTTAAAAAAAAACTGCAACTCTTCTTATATTTTTTAATTTAAAGAGAATTCTTCCAGTGAAATACAACACTGTGGATCCAGAGGCCAACATACGTCAAGATATTTGTAAAACGAATGGCGCACTGGATATCAAGATATTCTCCACTCAGCTAGCAAGTTTATTATCTGGGGAAACAGCACAGTAAATGTTTTTTTAAAAAACAGTACAATTATTTTGGTGCAGACCATATTATGCTAGGCATGTTAGTTTGATGTTATGTTCATATTGATCTAGTTACAGGAGCAATGCAGCAGGAGATACAAATCATCAGTGTTTGTATTTCCTTTTACCTTGCCATTGAGCACCAATAGCTCACCATCCACCCACCGAGGGTTTTTGAATCCAGGTTGTGCTATCCTCCCCTGACCTTTATAGCTGGCAATCTACAAATTTGCAAAATAAAAGGATTTAGAATTACAAATGAGAAAAATGCATGTAAATCATATGGTTCATGGGCATTGTGCTAATGTGCTTGGGAACAGAACTTGCATGATAAATCTATCTAAAATCAGATGACTTAAAACTTGTCAGAACACAAACTACATCACAGATACATGTTATACATACTAACATCCAAAGAGAAACATCAATTGAACAATTGGAAGTGTAGACAAAATTACGACACCAAATTCCTCTGGGTATGCACCACAATTCTCAAGACGCTTGCCCTTACCAATCTTAGCACGGAATGTTATCTGTGGCAAATTGCTATCGGTAAAATACAACGCCAGTCCGTTTATAAAAAATATAGCAAACATCACAACAAAAGGGTTGCAGACCTGTCCAGCAGGGACACTCAGATCACCAGTCAACTTCACTGCTTCCATATACTCGAAAAACTCCACCTCGTCTGTACTGTTCCAGTGGCCAAACTTCCGACAAAGCTGCACAGCTTCTGGTCCATATGGACTAAATGCTCCCACGTAGAGACCTACATGTACAGCAGGAACCCGCCTACCATTATCAGACTAAAAAGGCAACACACCATCAACTTTACTAAGCAAACTATACCATTAAATGGACCTGAGCCGTTAGAGTCCGTAATGATCCAATTGAAAATGGTATTTTCAGTCAGCTTCACTCGAGCCTGGCTTAATGTAAGCTGTAAAAGCTCCTGGACTTCTTTATTTATTATCTGCAGTATGGCCATCACTAATGTTTTTTGAGCAAAGAGTCATCACTAATGTCGGTTAACTTGATCATATGAATGAAACATTGTTTACAAAACTGGTAGCAAGGGACAGTTAACAGTTGCAAATATAGATGAATCAAGCTACATTTCCATATCTACTTTTTTCCCCCTAAAAGAATCAACAAGTGGGGAATGATCGATTGATTTGAGGCATCCAAGTGTTGATAAATGAAGATCCAGAGCAAACAAAAAAAAAGGAAAAGAAATCTAGGAGGAGCCAGAGCCAGAGCCAGAGTCCGAGTGGGCGTCGGCGAGATTGGTGTTGCGGGAGTCAGAGTCAGAGGCGGCGTTGGCGTCGCCGAACTTGTGCTTGAAGGAGTCCTGACGCTGCATCCACATCATGTGTCCCTGTGTTGGACCATAAAATTCAATCCCGTGAATATTTGCCCCAAAATTAATTAATCCCGAAATTATTTAATTTCATAATTAATTAATTGAGAAAATTAATTAATCTTGGGATTAGAGATAATCATCTAAAAGGATGATTAGCATGGGTAACCGAACGAAATTCTTATCTGTTCCTGTCTCTATCTCTTACTCCGTACCCTATAAAAGCAAACCGGAGAGCAACAGAAAAAAAAAAAAGGATCTGGCAATCTGCAATCTACGATCGGCAATCTGCGCAAAGAACAGGAGAAGGAATCGATCTGCTATCTTTCCATCTGCTTTGCACGCGCAGCGAGGAAGGAGAAAAAGGTAAAAACAAAGGGTGCCATGTGACGCCGTGGTCCTCTCCTCTCCCCCATCTTCCCTCTCTCTCCTTCCTCCTCCTCTGGTTCTCTGCACAAGCAGCAGGGGCGGCCGGCGCGCCGCCCCCCCTCTCCTTCCCGCGGCCGGGGCGGCCGGCGCGCCGCCCTCTCCTTCCTCGGCGGCGGCGGCCTCCCCTTCCTCAGATCGGGCGGCGGCCGGCGCGCCGCCCTTCTCCTCCACGCGCCTGCGGCGGCCGGCCCAGCCCTCCTCCTCCACGCGCCCGCGGCGGCTGGCGCGGCCCTCCTCCACGCGTCCGCGGCGGCCGGCGCGCCCTCCTCCTCCACGCGCCCGCGGAGGCCGGCCCAGCCCTTCTCCTCCACTCGCCCGCGGCGGCCGGCGCGCCCCTCCTCCACGCGTCCGCGGCGGCCGGCGCGCCCCTCTTCCTCCACGCACCCGCGGCGCAAGAGATAAGGTAATACCTACCTGGAGCGCTGCTGCCCAAGTGACGAGCAAGGACGCCGCCCAAAACTTCTTCTCTTTCACCAGCTTCGACAGCTCCACCCTCGCCGCCATGCCGGCTGCCGCGCCGCCCTCCAGCTCTCCACCTTTCCTCTACCTGGGACTATAGGGTTCAAGCCTCTCTTTGCTATGGGCCCTTGCACTTTGTCTTGGGCTCCGCCAGCCTTGGGCCTCTTTTACTTTGGGCCTCACCTTCACTTTTAAGCTAAAAGAAAGAGTTGATATAAGCTCCAATAAAAAAAAGGAGTCCATATATGCTATGATAAAAGAAAATTCAGAAAAATAATATAAATAAAAGTCCATGTCCAGTAAATAGAAAGAATCCATATATACTATAATTACAAATCTAAATTATATAAATTCCAAACAAAAATAATAGAAATAAGACTCTAAAGCTAATACAAAGAGTTCATACCGGCTGCAACACAAAATAAAAGTTACATAAATTGGGATAAGCGACACTCAATGTTTCTAGAAAAAATGAAGGATATACCCTTTGGACTTTATCTGAAATTATTTTGGAAAAAATAAAAAATTCCAGAACAGAGGGGTTGGCTAGAAAACATCTTAAAATATAAGTGCAACATGTGGAAAAATGGGTTTTACAGTGGGTATCAGAGACAATCTAGCGAAACCCGCCGTTTTTGAAAAACCCAATGGCTAAGCCCTTTGGACTCTCTTTGAAAATTTCTAAAAATCCATAAAATATAGAAAGCCAGGGTTGGCTAGAAAACATCATCAAAATGTAGAAAACAAGTGTTACATATTGGAGAAGTGGTTTTGCAACAGGCATTTGAAGTATTGAGAGAAACTCATCGTTTTGAAAAAAAAAACAAAGGCTAAACCCTTTGAAATTTCACTGAAAATTTTCAAAAAAATATGAAAATTCCAAAAAGATGGGGTTTGATAGAAAACATATTGTCTATGTTGAAACAAGTTTAACTTGTAGGAAAAAAAGAAAATTGAGCGAAACACGCTATTTTTGGGTCTTTTGAAACCTTTCAGAGAAAGTCCAAAGGGTTAGCCTTTGGTTGCCCAATTTTCTTCTAATACCTGCCGCAAAACCATTTTTTCCATAGGTTGAGCATGTTTTGTACATTCTTAAGATGTTTTCTATGCGGCCCCAATTTTCTAGAAATTTTGATTTTTAAAAAAAAGTTAGAAAAAGTCCAAAGGGAGTTAGCCTTTGTTTTTTTGAAAACAATGAGTTTCACTCAATTTCCTTTAAATACCTTATGTAAAACCACTTTTTTCCACTGGTTGAACATGTTTTCTACATTCTTAAGATATTTTCTATCCAACCCTAGCTTTCTTGGATTTTCAGTTTTCTTGAAAAAATTTTAGAGAAAGTCCAAAGTTGTTAGCCTTTGGTTTTTCAAAAACGGTGAGTTTCGATCAATTTCCTTCGAACACCTGCCACTGAACCACTTTTTTTCCACTGGTTAAACATGTTTTATACATTCTCAATATGTTCTCTATCCAGCCCTAACTTTATAGAAATTTTGGATTTTGTTTTATAAATTATAGACAAACTCCAAAGGGTTAGCCTCTGTTTTTTCTAAAACGACGAGCTTCACACAATTCCCCTCGAATGCTTGATGTAAAACCACTTTCTTCTCACTGGTTGAACATGTTTCCTATATTCTCAAGATTTGTTAGACATGGGCTGGGCTTTACAGGCCTAGACCCCGGTGGGGCCCCTCCTCCTCCAATCATGTCATCACTGGAAGATCCAAATTTACAGTTGTTTGCTTTGAAATAGCCCATATCAATGGCATTAATTATATTAGTACTTTTTCTTTAAAAAAATCCAATGAACTCCAGATTTGAACTTGAATTTTAAGCAGTTTGTAACATCACGACGCCTTTTACAGAGAGGCGAGCAGAGTTGGCACTTGGCACCAAAAAAAAAACAAAAACAAAACAAAAACTGTGATGACCATACTGGTTTTCGTCCACTTTTCAAACCCTGGTTGTAGCTGAACAAGTGAACAGCTGGGCTAAAAACAATGTGAAACAATGTGCAGTATGCCAGCAAGCTAAACACGAGCACTGCAAGTTGCCGGGTTTGTTACAGCCATTGCAAATTCCGAAGGGAGCGTGGCAGGACATTTCCATGGACTTTGTTGAAGGGTTGCCTTTATCGGAGAGCTATTCGGTCATCTTGGTCATTGTGGATCGGTTCACCAAATATGGTCATTTCATCCCTGTCAAACATCCTTTCACTGCGGTTTACATTGCCAAGCTGTTTTTCAACAACATTGTCAAATTACATGGGCTGCCTCGCACCATAGTGTCCGACAGAGACAAAATATTTACTAGTAGCTTTTGGAAGGAGCTGTTCAAACTATTTGCTGTCCGTTTGCATATGAGTACTGCCTATCATCCCTAATCGGATGGCCAGACCGAAAGGGTAAATCAGTGTGTTGAAATGTACTTGAGATGCTCCTGTTCACAAACTCCTAAAGATTGGGCCAAATGGTTGCCGATGGCGGAATTTTGGTACAACACTTCATATCATAGTGCCATTCGGATGTCCCCTTTCAAAGCTCTTTATGGCTATGAACCTTCATATAGGGTATTACCGGATTATGTTTCTGCTCACAAGGAGGTTACTGACATGGTTCGGGACAAGGAGACATTTTCTGCATTGTTGAAAACGCATTTGGCAAGAGCTCAACAACGTTTCAAGCATTATGCAGACACTCACAGGTCTGATCGAGTGTTTCAAGTGGGAGAAAAGGTCTTACTGAAGTTGCAGTCTTATATTCAGTCTTCGTTAGCAGCTCGACCGTGTCCAAAGTTGGCATTCAAATTCTTTGGTCCATTTGAAATTCTGGAAAGAATTGGATCAGCTGCTTACAAGCTTAAACTACCGGCATCCAGTGCGGTTCATCCAGTGTTTCATGTGTCGCAGCTTAAAGCTTTTGTCCCTGACCATACTCCGGTTTCTAATGAACTTCCGGATGTGTTGATGCTCGACGTGCAAGACGTCGAACCAGAGGATATACTGGATCGTCGTCTTATCAAGAAAGGTAATGCTGCATATCTTCAGATTCTGGTAAAATGGACCGGGTTATCTGCAGATTTCGCATCGTGGGAGGATTATGAAGTTTTGAAGAAGAGGTACCCGGATGCTCGCGCTTGGGGTCAAGCGTCGTTTCAAGGGGGAGGCATTGTCAGGGACGATACCCAGGCGGAAGGCGGCAACAAGGAGCCAGAGGCGTGATTGAGCGGGTTGGGCTGAGTGTGCGTCTTAGTGAGCCGTGGGCTTGAATGCGTGAGTGGGCCGTGGCCTGTGTGTGCCGGCCGAGGGGAGTTGTTATAACAGAATTGCTGTAGCTGTCTGAACTTTGTCGAAAAATGAAATAGCATTTGCCTTCTTCCCCAATCCTCTTCTTCCCCTTTTCCTGGTTTGCGCTACGGCGGCGATTGCGATGGAACGTGATGCTTGAACCCTCGGGTTCGGGTCATCACAAAATGCTGGGCTTGAAGAAGTAAAAATGTTTGGTTGAACTGAGCATTACGAAAACGACGATTATATCGAATCTCGTAATAATAATACAGTAAGTTGTTACAGGCAGGCATGCGCCATTCCATTCCATTCATCATGACCTGGCAGTCGCAGGGATGCACCTGGAGTTGGGCCCGCCAGCAGTCTCCTCTTTATATATTCACCGCCCTGCAGTATTCATATATGAGTGCACCACTGAACAATCAAAGGCAACGGAACGGAACACAAAACAATATGTCATGCTCGGTTTGCTGTGCTGCTACCGATGGAGCTGGAATGCATGGATAGCATGCATGGGAGGAGGCAAGCGCATTGTATCGAGCTTGAGCCAAGTCTAACTTCCAACTCAGTCACAACCTGACCGTTTCACCTAAGCCTATGGGCTGGCCTGCTCAACTACCCCGACCCACTCAGTCACCTCCTAATCCTATCCTCCCAAATTCTCATCTCAACCCTACCCTCCTGCACCTCGATTCTCCACTCTCCTGACAGGTGCCGCCATTGTCTTCTTTCTCCTCTCAGCCAGCGCCTCCACATTCCACTTCCTCCCTCTCAGCCCATCATTTCCCTCTCCTCTCGCCGACACCACTGCCCCTCGCCTTGTCATCTAGCATCCTCACTTTTCTCCCTTACTCCCGCTGGCACCACCACCACATCCCCTCCTCATGCCTGGTGGCTCCGCTCTGCTTTGCCCCCATCGTCTTGCCCGACACCGCCATCACCTCCCTCATCCCACCCGATGCCACAGCCCTGCTCCGTCCTCCTCTAATGGGCGCCGCCATCCCCTCCCTCTTCCAGCCAAACATGCCACCAATCCGCTCCGCCCTTTGTTTTGTCAGCGCCACTGCCCCTCCTGTCCATGCTGCCATCCCCTCCCTCCTCTTGAGTACAAAACTCTAACTGCAGCCTGAGCTTACGAGGGCTTGCGAGTTGGCTCCAACTACCTATTAGCTCGCTCAGGTTTGGCTTGATTGCCAAACAACTTTGAGGCCCTCTTTCCTAACTTGTTTAGTTTAGTTTAGTTAAGCTAAAAATTAAGAAATTTTAAAAAGACACATAAAAAGGCTAAAACAATTATTAAATTTTTTTTAAAGATCTTTGAGTAAATTCTACAAAATCACAAAATGTTATTACAAAATGTTTCATGGAATGGTCTATACAAAAATAACAAATTTCAGCTAAACTAAACTAAACAAGCTAGGAAAGAGGGCCTGAACTGATCCTGCTTCCTGGCTGGATCACTCGCACAGGCTTGAGCCTGAGCTGAGTCAGTCTTGGCTCGCTTTATGTCAGTTCGTTTTCGCCTCTACTCACATGCATTAAACCAAGAGGAGGATAGCTTTGGGGTTGGCCTCGACATGGATGCCTATAGCAGCGACTCTTCAGTCCGTATACAGAAAGAAAAAGGAAAGGAAACTAAGCAACTTTGGTGCAGGCATGGCAACGAACATACTCCACCATAGCTAGCAGCGAGCATGCATGGAACAGAGTAACATACTGGGTCTCTCTGTGTACCTGTCGGCATTGTACGAAGACGACCTCCTGAGGCCGCCACGCTGGCTCGTCCTCTTCGTCTCCACGAGGCTCCCGCTCAAGTACGTACTCGCGCTCCATCTCCATCGATCTCCATGGCGGTGGCCATTCCTCCTCCCGACGACAAGGCCTCCTGAGGAGCACGGCCAGATGCCGGCTTCCCGGCGTCGCCCTTGACGGTGATGGAGCCGCAGGAGATGAGCTGCAGCAGCATCGACGACGCCCACAGTCGCCCGCCGGTGCCGGCCATCACGCCGACGCCCACGGCGTTCCCCGGCTGCTCCCGCTGTCATTTTCGCTCATTTATTCCGGGGACTCAAAAAAGAAAAAAAAAACAAATTACTCCGGGGACGTCCGTACGTACCAGCTCGGTCTCGACGGCAGTGGTTGCGGCGGCGTCGTTGCTGATGAGCGTCTCCAGGGTCAGGGTGTCGGGGCTGCTCGACGGCGGCGGCGGCGATATCTCCTCCATGCTCAGCTCCGTTGTCGTCTCCTTGCCACGGGGGCACCGGACGTCGGTCTCCGCCGCCAGCTTGTATAGTCGGCGAGGTCGAAGGAGCTCCAGTTGGTGCGGCGGCGGAGCGGGAGGAGGAGGGAGCCCTTGAGGACGTAGTCGGCGGCATGGGTGGGATGGATGAGGTCGTCGTGGGCGAGGTCGTGCCAGACGTAGCCGTTCTTGTAGCTCCTCTTGGAGGACCAGGAGTAGAGGTGGGCGACGGCCGGGCCCCGGAGCGCGTTCAAGCAGGCAGTGAAGTCCCGGAGGTACAGGCCGCTGCGCCGCCCGGCCGGGGGAGGAGGAGAAGGAGGTGCAGGACGACAGCTCCACCTCCATCATGTGCGGCTGCTCCAGCTGCCCGTCGTTGTTGGAAATCAAGCCCAGATCAGCAACAAAGAACTACAACTCACGTTAATTTGATTTTTTCCATCCTCTAATCACCTTCCGGCAACAACGACAGAGAGAGAAAAACAGAATAAACGCGAGTGTTTTTGGTGCCGCATCCAACTGGGGTACGACGTTTTCATTGATACATATATATATATACACAATGCATGCCATAATTAAACATGAGACTTCCTTTCTTAACTTTCTTAATCCCTAAATTACGTACAGCCAAATGCTTGCACGTCATGCACACATGCAACAAAGAAATAGATACTAAATATGGCAACTGACAACTAGCTTATTACTAACATTCACCTCCCTAAGCTAGTTGCATTTCTTCTCTTCCTTCTTAACAGCAACCATGCTGATCTTCTCTCTCAATTCAGCGAACTTGAGCTTCCCCAACGGCTTGGTTAATATGTCTGCGAGTTGATCGTCTGAGCTGACATGATTGACAACGATCTTCCCTTCCTCCACGCATTCCCTTATATAATGAAACTTAGTATCAATATGCTTACTTCTATCATGATGAACTGGATTTTTGCATAAAGAAATCACGGATTTGTTATCAACCCTCAGCTCAATTGCACCAGTGCTTCGGTTCACAAGATCACCAAGCAGACGTTCTAACCATATTCCTTGACATGCACCTGATGCTGCTGCGATATATTCTGCTTCACAGGACGATAATGCAACTACCTTCTGCTTTTGGGATTGCCAATTGATTGGCCCGTTTCCCAAGAAAAAACAACACCGGTTGTACTTCTTCGATCATCTTCATCTCCTGCAAAGTCGCTGTCACTGTAGCCCAAGAGTTGCACCGGATTTCCATCTTTCTTGTAGCTACATCCAAGTGACAGTGTACCCTTCACATATCTCAGAATTTGCTTCACCACAACAAAGTGTTCCGCGGTTGGGTGCTCCATATAGCGACTCACAATACCGACAAAATATGCAAGGTCGGGTCTTGTGTTCACCAAATACCTCAAGCTGCCCACGATGCTCCTATACATCGTCTTATCAACTGGTGACGATGTACTCTTCTTGCTCAACTTGAGTCTGGCTTCCATCGGTGTTTTAGTTGGATTGCAGTCAGCTAAGCTGCAGTCTTCGAGAATTCTTCTGGCATAGGCTTCCTGACTTATCAAGACTAGTCTTTGGGAGTTGGGCGTCTTAGAAGCAAGCACGGCAGACAGACCCGTCGTGCCTCGGGCGGCGTGGCGGGCAAGCACGGCACGCAACACTCAACCGTCTTGGGCGGGCTGCCCAAGAGGACAAAATCAGGGCACGGCACGGCCCAAAAGCACGACGGGCCCAGACCGAGCCGTGCCGGCCCAAGCACGGCCCACATTTCTTCAATTCAGCAACAAACCACTTGAAAAATTCAGAAAAAATAGCTCTTTGCATTGAACATGACCACATCACCATAATACCAGTACAGATATGCAAAAATTGAACATTTAACAGGGATCAACACCACATCATCAGTTCAGAATTTAGCTATTAGAAAATCGAACAGCATTACAGCACTATATGTCCATATCATCAGTTCATCACAGCACCACATCATCAGTTCATCACATCATCAATACAGCACCATATCATCAGTTCATCACATTTTCTATACAGCAGTACAGCACCATATCAAAAATTGACACAAGAACACAAAAATTGAGGAAAATAGATTTTATTTATGGTCTGCCTCGTTAAAAACCTTACACCCGGTGTGGGGTTCCTCGATGGAAAAGAGTACAAACCATTTAATAATAAGTTCGATTCAGTCCAGTCTAGTTCAGTTCAGTTCTCATTATACAGTCCAGCACTAGTTACAGGCACATAACATAGCTAACATGAGACATACAACACAAAAGTGAAACTACTCAATGTTGAGATCTTCCACTGCAAGTTCAATCTCAGGGTCTTCTAGTTGATGTTGCTTCCTCTCATCAGCTCTTAGCCAATCTTTGAGGCATGTTATTGCCTCCACTGTCTCAGGTGCAAGAGAAGACCTCCTTTCTTCAATGATCCTCCCAACTGTGCTAAATGTTGCTTCAGAGGAAACAGTTGAGACTGGTACAAGTAAAATGTCTCTAGCAAATTGACTTAAAACAGGAAAAGAGTACTGGTGTTCCTTCCACCATTCTAGAAGGTTTACCTTAGAACCCCTAAGTGTACGATCAGTTGCTGCAAAATTAGTACTAAGATAGTGATTAAGTTCAGCATTAGGATTCCACCTGGTACTAGAAGTAGAGGCAGCAGCAGCTTCTTTGCCCTTGGACCTCTTCCACAAATGAGAGGTCAAGGGCTGATCAGATTCCAACTCCAGGTCAGCTGCATGGGAGTCCACATCACTGTCCCCAAATTTCCTGAAATACAACTCAAAAACCCTATATAATTCTTCTTTCACATGAGTAAAACCTTCAGAGTAATCCATTCCTAGTGCATCACCTATCCCCTCCATAGCAAATTTTAAACCATCTATTTTTTTGCGTGGATCAAAGATAGTAGCAAAGGAGTAGACATGTGATATTGCCCCAAAGTATTTGACAAACTTTTTCTCCATTGGTGCAATAACAGAGCAAAGAACAGGATCTATTTTATACTTAGCAAAAGATTCAGCAATTAACCAGATGTACTCAATCACTAAGCATGATGTGGGATAGTAAACCCCAGAAAGAACATTAGTTGCTGCATAGAAGTTCATTAAAAAATCTCTAAATCTAGTAACAACACTCCAGTCATAATCAGTGAGTACCAAATTAAAGTCTTTAGCATTAGCATTGACAAAAACAGTAAGAATATTTTCATAACCCTCTAACTTCTTGAGCATTAGGTATGTGGAATTCCATCTTACCTTCATATCAAGACCAAATTTTCTTGGTCTTATGTCATTAGCCCTGCAATATTCAGCAAACTTAGAAGCCACCAAAGGACTACTAGATATGTATCTAATAGCCCCTCTAATATTATTCAAATATTTGGAAACAACATTCATACCATCTTGAACAATGAGATTTAAGATATGGCAAACACATCTTTGATGAATAACATACCCATTGATATATGATTTCAGACAAGGTTCCAGGAAATCAATGGCAGATGAATTAGCAGATGCATTGTCAAGAGTAATAGAAAGTATTTTATCTTCTATTTTGAAGTCACGAATTACCTCAAGAATAGAATTAGCAATGGCAGATCCACTATGAGACTCATCCATTAATCTAAACCCTATCACTCTTTTGTTAAGATAATAAGATTCATCCAAGTAATGTGCAACTACACTTATATAGCAAGTTCTTTGGTGGGATGAAGTCCAAATGTCAGAAGTCAAAGCAAATGAATATTGAACCTTGCTAAATGTTTCTTTCAAAGCATCAAGCTCATTTTTGTATAAAGAAAGCAAATCAGATTTAGTAGTTCTTCTACTAACAGGTTGGTACTGTGGGCAAAAAGCCTTTTGAATAAGTTTAGTAAAGTTATGGCTCTCACCCATCATGATAGGCAAGTCTTCAGAAGCAATAAATCGAGCAATTTCATCACGAGCTACTTGTGGGTTGTACACCCAAGTACTTACAGTGCCGTCGGCAGAAAAGTTCAATTGAGTTTGCAGACCTCCTCGAGTTTTCCCTAATTTGATCAGGCAAGCTTTGTAGTGCCTATTCAAATGCCCAGTGCCCCCTCCTGAACCTGCAGTCAACTCAGCTTTGCAATAGTTACACACCGCCACTTCTTGCGGTATACCATCAATGACAACCTTACGCTTTTTCATATGATTCCAACATTCAGCTTTCTTAACCTTACTGCTAGATGACAATGGAGCACTTGGAGGATCAGTTCCAGTACCTGTACCAGTACTAGTACCATCCCCCTGTGAAAGATCAATCCGATCAGTACTACCTGTGCCATTTACAAGATCTTCTTCGCCCTCTACGCCATCCATATGACAGTCATCCATGCCATAATCTCCCATGCCAGGGGAGAGTTGGCGAGGATCGATGCCGTCAGCAGCATCATCATCACAAGAAAAGGGATTAGAAGAACTACCATTGGAAGCAATAGTGCGTCCTTTCTTGAAATTGCTGTTAAACTGCGACAACCTTCCTCCTCACCCTCGTCATGGTAGCATGAAGAATGGAGAGGGACAGAGAGAGTTAGAGTCTTAGAGACAGAGAATGAGAGAGAATGAGAGAAGAAGTGTCTTAGAGACAGAGAATGAGAGAATGAGAGAAGAAGAGTTAGACAGGATAAGAAGAATGAGAGAATGAGAACTCTTTATATGGCACGGGGGATAAGAGGAGGGCAGGAGGCGACGGCCGAACGGGGGAGAAGAGGAGGCGAGGCGATGGCGATGGCTAGTTGCCTAGTTGCACTTACAGCGGATATATTTCATATTTTCATATATGCATTAAACAACAACAAAAAGTAAAAGGGAAGCGAGGAGGCGGCGGCAAGCGAGTAGAAATCGATGCACCATGACTGGGGACAAATATCTCCAAGAATGCGTACCGTTGGTCGCAGTTAACGCCATGGTGGACGGGGTCGGGGTCGGGGACGGGTTCACCTGCGTTGGAGAAGACGACGACGTCGACGAGGCGGCGTCGCCGTCGCTGGTGCCTGCACCGCACCGCCGATCCACGAGTCGGTCCAGCCACAGTACGTGAGGAGCCGCCACGGCGTCAAGGACGCCAGCGCCGTCGTGGTCCTCGTGGAAGTCGCTCGCCTCTGCCGCCGTGCACCAGATCTGGGCGCCGCCGCCATGTCTAGGGTTAGGGTTGAGGAGTCGCGAGGTGAGAGAGAGAGGAATTGGGAGCGAATGCGGTGCGGGGCTGCGGGGGCGGGTAATGTATCGCCACTCTTCGCTTCGCTTGAGCCGCCGTGCTTAGGTCGAACTGTCGGGCCATTTTCGTGCTTGGCGGCCCAAGCACGCAACCGCGTCTCCTCGGCCGTCTTGGCGGCACGGCGGGCGGGCAGATTTTAGGGCACGCAAGACGGCAGCAGGCGACCATCGGCCGTGCAAGACGGCCCACCAAACCTCTGGCCGTCTTGCGTCTTTGCGGCTGATTTTTCGGGCGTGCAGCTGGCCCGTTTTGGCACGGCCCAACTCCCAGCACTAATCAAGACACTACCAAACATTTGTTGAACTTCAATGCCTAAATAATAACTTAATAAACCAAGGTCGCTCATTTTAAATATCTCCATCATCTGCTTCTTGAACTTTGCAATTTCAACTTCACTTGCACCTGTCACCACCAGATCATCTACATATACACCCACCAGAATGCGACGTTTTCCTTCACCCTTTTTGTAGACAGCATGCTCCAAAGGACTTCTCTCAAAACCGAGTGACACTAAGGTTGCATCAAGCTTTATGTTCCATGCTCGTGGAGCTTGGCACAACCCATACAAAGCCTTATGAAGTTTCAACACCTTGTGCTCATTTCCTTGTTCAATAAAACCAGGCGGTTGTGCTACGTACACCTCCTCCACTAGGTCGCCATTCAAAAATGCCGATTTTACATCGAGATGATGTAATTTCCATCCACCATGGGCTGCAATTGCTATTAGCAGCCTAATGGTTTCAATTCTTACCACCGGTGCAAATACATCTTCGTAGTCGATTCCTTGCTTCTGGACATACCCTTTTGCAACTAGTCTTGCTTTGTGTTTGATCACGGCTCCCTTCGAGTCCTTCTTTACTTTAAAAACCCACTTTAGCCCGATCACCTTCCGTCCAGCTGGAAGTTCAACTAAACTCCATGTCTTATTATGAATGATGGAGTCCATTTCCTCTTGCATTGCTTTGCACCAGCTCACATCTTTTTGGGCCTCCTGGACCGATTCTGGCTCCTCTGCATTGAACAAACAAAGACCGGAGTACTTGAGTTGCACCGGCTGTGTTCCGCCATAGAGATCATGCATCTTTCTCTGGCGTATTGGTGCTCCATATGACACATCGGTAGTGTCATCAAGAGCCACAACATTATGCGGCGTGCATGGAGAGCCTTGTGCAGCGGGCTGTGTGCTGCCCGCCACATTACCCGTTGCTTCTTGCATGCCTTCGTGTGGGCTAGCACCTTCTCGAGTGTGTGTAACAGTAGCAGCTGCGTTGGCATGGGTTTGTGCAGCACTTTGCTGCTGGTTGACGACGCCACCTTCCTGGTCACAGTCACCGACTGAACCAGGAGGTGATGGTGGTGGTTGCTGCCCCCCGTCTTGTACAACGTCAGCCCTTCCATCACCATCTTGCCCACCTGCAATGTCAACACTATACATCACATGGAATACCTCCGCGTCGGCTTCTTTGCTTGTCGCAGTAGATGCACTCCAGTCTCATGCTTTATCTTCTTCAAAGGCAACGTCACGAGTGATGACAACCCTCCTGGTCGTCGGATCAACTACACGATACGCCTTTGATCCCGCTTCATAGCCGATGAACATCATCTTTTTGCTTCAATCGGCCAACTTTGCAAGGTGTCCACCCCTCTTTTTGACATGCGCCACGCACCCAAACATGCGTAGATGCTCCACCGATGGCTTCCTCTTGTGCCACGCTTCAAATGGTGTCATCCCTTCAACGCTCTTCGTCGGAGAGCGGTTAATGATATACACCGCGGTTGTGACGGCTTCTCCCCAATATTCTCCAGGCATGCCCATGCTTTTCATCATGCTTCTTGCCATGGCCACCACCGTTTGATTCCTCCGTTCCACCACGCCATTCTGTTGCGGTGTATACGGTGCAGTCAGGAACCTTTTGATGCCATGATCTTCACAATATTGGGTGAACTCATTCGAACGAAATTCGCCGCCCCGATCAGTCCTGAGTGCTTTTAGCTTTGCACTCGCCTCCACTTCAGTAACTATCTTGATCCTTTTGAACGCTAGAAAAGCTTCATCTTTTGATCTAAGAAGTGCTAGCCACATATACCTACTAAAATCATCAACCATTAGTAGAAAATATTTATTACCGGCCGGGGTTGGAGGTGATATCGGCCCGCAAAGGTCGCCATGGACAAGTTGTAGTGCCTCATCTGCTCTAAAACTTGTTTGATGTGGAAACGGTGCATGACGTTGTTTGCCAACCAAACACCCGTCACACAATTGCTCCAAGTGGTCCACCAGTGGCAAACCATCAACCTAGCCCTCCTGGCTTAGTTTGTGCAGCGAATGGAAATTTAGATGCCCGTAGCGAGCATGCCATCTCCAAGCCTCATCATCCATCTTGGACAGCAAGCAAACCGGTTGTGCCAAATCTAGATTGATCGTATACAATCTATTCTTTGCACGATTCACCCGGATTAGTAGCTGTCCTTGTCGATCCATGACGCGAAGCTCTCCATCTTCAAGAACAACCGTGCACCCTCGATCCTCGAGCTGCCCTAGACTTATAATATTACTTGTAAGTCTAGGAATGTAATAAACATTAGTGAGTACCTTATGCTCTCCGGTACGTCCCTGGATGACCACAGTGCCACGGCCGCCGATGGCCACGTTGGAACCATCACCAAATTTCACCATGCCCTCGACAGAAGTGTCGAGTTCGGTGAATTGGTTCCTCCTTCCCATCATGTGATTGCTAGCCCCGGTATCAAGATACCAGACACTAGACTCCTCGTTTCCGTTAACCCCAAGGTGGAGTTGCACGGATTCTTCAACCAGCTCCACCTCCCTGCTCGTGTCATTTTTAGCCTCAATGACTTCGCAGGCTTCTAACATGAGTAGAGCAGGTCCATCATCATTTTTCTCAGCCATAAAAGCCTTCTCCTTCTTCGGTCTACGGCACTCCGAGGCGAAGTGACCGTAGATGTTACAATTGAAGCACTTAATCTTTTTCTTGTCAAATTTTGGCTTCTGCTGACCACCACGTTCATCCTTCTTGAAGTTCCCATGGTGATTAGCATTCCCATGATGATTAGCATTCCCATGGTGATTAACTTTCCCATGGTTTTTCTTCCAGCCGCTGCCAGATGTCTCTTCCTTCTTGGACTGCCCTGACATGGCTTCCCATTGTGCGCGCGTAAGCATCAGGTGATCCGCTTCCTTTGTTTCACCCATAATGCTCTTCATCCTCTCATCGTACGCTTTGTAGCGTCCGACGAGATCATCCATCGACATGGTCTTGAGGTCGACACACTGCTCAATCGATATGACGAGCTGCATGTATCGAGCGGGTGCAGCCCATAGGAAGCGACGCACCACGTCTACCTCGGCAAGCTGCTTATCCTTGTCTGCCTCCAAACTTCGAATGCCATTGACGATCGCAGACACTCTGGCTGCATAAGCCTCCACGGACTCTCCGTCCTGCATCTTTAGACTCTCAAATTCTCTTTTCAGAGTCTGCAGATTGGCTTCTTTCACACGCTCGTGTCCGACATTCGCTGTTTTGATCGCTTCCCATGCCTCTTTTGCTGAGTCCTTTCCAGCAATAGAGATCATGAGGTCTTCAGGAATTGCTTGGTAGATAGCCGACAACGCCAACCGATCCTTGCGAAATTCAACGCCTCCTTTCTTGTACGCATCGCCTCCAGGATCCAGTGATCCACTGCCTCCCACACCTCCTGAGCTTGCATGGCTACCCACATCTTGATAGCCCATATGGTGTAGGAGCTACGTGAGAGATGAGGGTAGATAGCCGTCGGCAACGCTTCTTGCCGTACCTCCGATGCCCCTTCTCCCACCTTCTGTAGCGCCATCGTCTTCTACGCAGCACTTCCGAAGATTCAATTCAAGGCTCTGATACCAAGTGTTGGAAATCAAGCCCAGATCAGCAACAAAGAACTACAACTCACGTTTGATTTTTTCCATCCTCTAATCACCTTCCGGCAACAACGACAGAGAGAGAAAAACAAAATAAACGCGAGTGTTTTTGGTGCCGCATCCAACTGGGGTACGACGTTTTCATTGATACATATATATATATATATATATATATATATATATATATATATATATATATATATAGAGAGAGAGAGAGAGAGAGAGAGAGAGAGATCCTAATCTACACCCAAGGGTAGATTAAGCCTAATCTACACCCACTGTTTTGTGAGCCACTGTTCATTGACCAATTCCTTGATTTGAGCGTGTGGCACGGTAGTTTAAATAACTCATCCCCACGTTCTCCTCCCATTTTCTCTCTCTCTCCCCATTCTCTCGATCCACGCTGCCATGCCCCTCACGCCTTCGCCCAAGCGCCGCCGCCTCCGTCGCCGGGCGCCCCTTCGACGCGCCGCCCGCGTCGTCGCCGCCGCTTCCCGACCCGCCCTTCCGGCGTAAATGCTTTGCCGCCTCCCGACCCGCCCTTCCCGGCGCGCGCGCCTCCCGCCCCCGCCTTGGCCGTATTCATCTCTGATATATAAGAAAGGCTGGACGTAGGGCTATTATCTCACCTGAGAGGCTCGAACCAGGATAAAAACCCCTGTCTCCCTGCTCGTTGCAATTCGTTCTGTTCGGCGTGTCTCCTATCTCCTTCCTGAAGAACCTTAGTTGACTTGGGTCGTTATCCCAACCGTCGACAGTTGGCGCCGTCCGTGGGGATACGCAGATCGAGCATGTAGAACTCCATCAGCGACCAGGAGATTCTCCATGAGGACTACGACTCAGAAGGGCAGGATGTCTCTTCCCCTGCCAGATCGGATCGATCCCTTCGATCTTGATCGCCTTCCAGATCTGGTCCTTGCGACGAGCTCCGTGCTCGGGGGCTAGATCGCTTCGCGCCGGGCAGCTCTTCACTCGGGGCACGCGTCTGGTCCCCGCGACGAGCTCCGAGCTCGGGGACTGGATCTCTTCGCACCAGGCAGCTCTTCGCCCGGAGCGCGCCTCTGGTCCCCGCGACGACCTCCGTGCTCGGGGACTGGATCTCTTCTCACCGGGCAGCTCTTCGCCGGGAGCACGCGTCTGGTCCCTGCGACGAGCTCCGTGCTCGGGGGCTGGATCTCTTCGCGCCGGGCAGCTCTTCGCCCGGAGCGCGCGTCTGGTCCCCGCGACGAGCTCCGTGCTCGAGGGCTGGATCTCTTCGCGCCGGGCAGCTCTTCGCCCGGGGCGCGCGTCTGGTCCCCGCGACGAGCTCCGTGCTCGAGGGCTGGATCTCTTCGCGCCGGGCAGCTCTTCGCCGGAGCTGCGTCTGTCCCCGCGACGAGCTCCGTGCTCGAGGGCTGGATCTCTTCGCGCCGGGCAGCTCTTCGCCCGGGGCGCGCGTCTGGTCCCCGCGACGAGCTCCGTGCTCGAGGGCTGGATCCTGACAGTGGATGGTGGGAGAGAGCTGACCAGCACTTGGAACATCGACCAGCTTCGTAAGTTCCTCGTGTAAGTCTTTCGTTTCCTAGCTTTGCGCTTTTTCTTAAATTTCGCGCCTTAGTTCGTCCAAGTCTCTCGGGCTGCCATATAAAGTTCAACACATTGAACGGTGAATGTTCGTGGCCCCCTGCGGCCCTTCTCACCACTCGTCTTCTCAGACTACCTTACTATTTGGTAACACTTGATGGCTGTCCGGTCTTGCGAACTCTTGGCTCCGCAATCTTAAGGGTTTTTCTGCCCGTATCTAGTTTCGACTAGTTCCTAGACTCAGAGTTGCGTAACACGGCTTCCAGCCTTGCGGCTAAGTCTGCTCTCGTAAGCCCTCCGCGGCAGAGGCACTTACCGCTCACGGCACAACCACTTGGCAAAGCCTGCTCTCGTAAGCCCTCCGCGGCAGAGGCACTTTCTTTGTTCGGTTACCTTCGGAATTGCCTAAATTACGTTAACGAGCAGTTCCTGGAACGAGTCGATCAGGGTACGGGTGTCGCTTTAACTCTCTACGCACGTGCTTGAAGTCGAAAGTTCAGGTCTTCATGCGTCGTCCGTACCGGGGCTAGGGCATCGCTCTTTCTCTTGTGCACCTGTTCGAGTTCGCAAACTCAGTCCTCGGCAGTACTGGCAGAAGGCCGGAGTTAGGCTAAGCGTTCTACCGGTTTTCCTTAAAACTTTCTAGCGTTGTTCGCCTTACTCTTGGTTTCCTGTTCGTCCTTGTCTTTTGCTGCTCTTTTTTGCAGGGAAAATCTGTTCGGTCAGACTCTCGTTCTGATTCAAACGCTGCTCGGCGGTCTTAAGCTGCTCGGCCAGCTCCTAGGAGGACTGCCTCTCCTCGGTCAGTTGGGACTTGAGCTGAGTTTCGGCAACCCCGGTACGTTTTCAGTTTTCCAGTTCCTTTTCTTAGCGTTGGTTTTCCAAAACCTCGTTGGTCTTTCGCTCTCGTAGCGCTCTCCGCGTGCGAGCATGTCTTTTTATCTGGCGACGACTTGTACAGCTCCGGTTAACCGAAGCGGTGCACCACCAATGGAGTTCTGCCCACCGTAAGCCGATTCTCATCGCAACGGGCATGCCCACCGTAAGCCGATTCTCATCGCAACGGACACTCCTGGCGCTGGCTCTGCACCCGCCAAGGCGACACCAATGCTACACGGGTCCATGCCCGGATAAGATTTCGCCTCGCACGTTTTGCCTGCGGCTAAGGTCCCGATCGCCTTTCCTGGTTAGCGGTCTTAGCCACAGCGGGGCTGCACTTGCCCGCACACGTCTTCTTTATCCATGCTATGTCCTTCCTTGCACGGTAATCCGGAGCAATGCACCACCAACGGAGTCCTGCTCACCGTAAGCCGATTCTCATCGCAACGGGCACTCCTAGCGTCGGTTCCGCATTCGCCGAGGTGACACTAACGCTATCGGGGGACGTACCCAGAAAAAAATTATGTCTTGTGCGGGTAGGTCGTCCTTAACGTGTTTTCCAGAACTCGCTTTGCTCTTTTTAGAGCCTGTTCTTGCTTTCTTTTTCTTCTTGCTGGCTCGTTTCTTGTTTGTCTTCTGCAGGAAATATGGGAACGGGGAACGTCAGACTCCGGTGTTGGTCGCGGCGAGGTTCCAGGCTTCTCCGCCAAAACGGATGTCTGCATCCCTCTCTTCCCGGGTACGCTCCACGCATGCCCGGGGGCTGATTCACTCCACCCGCGTATGATTTCTTGCCTTTGCCCGGTACTGACCTTCACAGTACGGCTAATTCAAGGTAGTGCGCCACCAATGGAGTCCTGTCCACCGTAAGCCGATTCTTATCGCAACGAGCATGCCCACCGTAAGCCGATTCTCATCGCAACGGGCACTCCAAGCGTCGGTTCTGCACTTTCCAAGACAACGCTTACGCTGTCGCAGGGAATACGTCATGGGCAAAGCATTGATTTCACACGTTTTCTTGCAGCTCTGACTGCATCGGGTTGTGATTCACCTCGCACCGGGCAGCTCTTCGCCCGGGGCGCACGTCTGGTCCCCGCGACGAGCTCCGTGCTCGGGGGCTGGATCACCTCGCCGGCGACTCTTTGCGGGGAAGCGTCTGATCCCATGCGACGAGCTCCGTGCTCGGGATCGGATCTCTTACTGGTTCCTTTGACGAGCTCTACGCTCGAGGACTGGGTCACCTTACCCCTCGTATGCATTGTCTGTTTCTAGCACACGATCTATGTTTGGGAACATATCACCTTCACTCCTGAGCACGACATTCGCTCGAGAGTGCGATCTCTATTTCCTCGGGCAAGCTCTAGCCCGAGAGCTGGTTCACCTATTTTCGTTTATGCTATCCTGGGTATCTTCATACCTGGATGCAGCAACACGAACCCATCTCGTGACTTGCTATGTTCATTCTCTCGGAAGATCTGATCTTACCGGATGCGGTGGTACGCTTTTCACTACCAAGAAGTCAATCCCTCCTTGATGACATTCAGCTTCGAGGAGATGATTCATCTCACCTAAGGCTCGAGTGCTCTGCTCGGATAGATGTGTTTCCCTGTTCGACGCAACAGAGTTGCTCGGCACTGATCGGGTTTGTTCGATCCCGGACAGATTCTGTTCGGTGGAAACGTAACCTGCTCGGTCATGTGTTGCTTGTCCTTGTAGCAGCATAATTTCCCTCTTTGTGACTTTGAATCTCAAGAGGAAGACCCCACTCTAGTGAGTCCTTCCACTTAAGTCTCGGGGGCTAGCTGTCGGGGATAAAATCACGGCCCATTGCCATGGCCCACTCCCTGACGGCCCAGTCGAACAGCCTACCAGGGCCCAGCTCCCTGGAAGGTTCCACAAGGCCCATGTGCATCGTGCCGAACAGCCTCCTGGTCGGTACGATTGCGTGGCGCCCAAGACTTTGTGTTTGAGTCCGACTCGAACAAGAGTTCTGCACGGCTACGTGAAAACCCGGACGTGGTTTCCCGGATTGGAGTAGAAGTCGTGATCCCCAAGAATTGGAGTATGCCTTATCTGCCTCGGGATATATTTGGCATGTCGAGTTCGTTACGATCTCGTTGTTAGCCCGGCCCGATATTCCCTCGGTAGGTCGGTTTGCTCCGCACTATATAAACAGGGCCCCTACGGCGTTGAGGGGGCACTGAGTTTTAGGTCTTAGCATCTGGCTTAGAGCTTTGGCATTTGTACACACATAATCTCGCCGAGACTTGTTCGTCTCGTCGAACCATCTCTTGTATTCATATCTGATATATAAGAAAGGCTGGATGTAGGGCTATTATCTCACCCGAGAGGTCCGAACCAGGATAAAAACCCCTGTCTCCCTGCTCGTTGCTGTTCGTTCTATTCGGCGTGTCTCCTATCTCCTTCCTGAAGAACCTTAGTTGACTTGGGTCGTTATGCCAACCGTCGACAACTGGCTTGGTCAAATTTTAGCTTGACTAGAGTAAATAGGATAAACTAACTTTAGGAACCTAATCTCGTCTCGTTGTCCTCCCAACTAGCTATGCCACTCTGTATCCTTTAGTGTGAGTATTTGTTGATGCTTGAGAACTTTGCACAAAACCTAAGCTTATTTGGTTGATTATGAGGTGACCAACCTTCTTCCACCACTAGGGGGTTGCGTTGCAATGATGTGAGCCAAACGAAGGATGGGAGATAATTTTACCCTGGTTCATGCCCATTGCAAAGGAAGTAAATAGCCCTAATCCAGCTTCTTTTTACTATGCCAAAAGACAAGTACAAAGGGATGATCCGATCTTGAGCTTTGAGAACCTTTAGATCGAACCAGAGGTGGATGATCTCTACGAGAAGAACAATCTCGACGAGATTGCTATGCACTACGGGTTGTTGATGTGATAGCTCGGTATGATCGGCTCATGTTTCAAGGCATGGTACAAGGGGGATATATATACTACTAGGTTGGCTATCTCCAAGTCGACTATGAGGCAAAGTCCTTGTAGATTGAGTGTCTATCTCGGGCCTCGGGAGTGCTTCTACCAAGGGGTGTCCATGTCTTTGGCGCCAAGCTAGGTCATCATATGCACCTGCGCCTATTATGTAATTAGCATGACTTACCCGGTTTAGGTATAGCCTGTGTCACCGGACTACGCAGAGTTCAAGCGGGCCTCAGCCCCACACGGTGCCATGCTTGGTTATAGGATATATGGGGCCTTCAGGACTCAAAGGCCAAGGTAGCCATTGTGTAGGGTGGCCATATCCCGTGACGGGCCGTAAGCGAGCCACGTCAGGCCCTTCAGACCGGGGTCTAAAGGCTATACTTTAAGCCCATGAGGATAAATATGGTGACGTCAGCAAACCGCTTCCCAATCCCCAACAGTATCCTGTGTGTGCCAATCAATTATCATGCTTATCATATCGTTACCTCTACTATAATTTAGTTGGTATATTAATTAGTAGGGAATTTCTATTATTTATCGTTATTCTTTACCCTGTGCTTCTTGAGGATATGATACTCTAGAATACCCCTGGGTGAAAAGTGCTACAATGGTGTTCCGTGCGCTTGCGGAATTAATTGAATATACTCTTAGGACATAAGAAAGACCAACAAACGATGAATTTCATTCAATTTTCTTTAAATATTCGATGCAAAATCCGTTTTCCCACAAGTTACATCAGTTACCTAGCTTCGTGATGTTTTCTAGCTTACCCTAATTTTTCAATGTTTTCAGAGTAATTTGAAATTTTCAGAGAAAACACAAAGTGGTACCCCTTGGGTTTTCAAATTTTCTTCAAAAAAATTGATGTAAATCCTTTCCCCCACAGTTACACCTATTTTTCATGCTTCCATGATGTTTTCTAGCCAACCATTACTTTACAGGGTTTTTAGAGTAATTCAAAAAATTCAGGAAAAAACCAAAGGGGCACCCCCGTTGGTTTTTGAAAAATGACTAGTTTGGCTCAATTGTCTTCAAATACTCGATGCAAAATTCATTTCTTACAAGTTACAAATGTTTCCCATGCTTTCGTGCTATTTTCTATGTTACCATTATTTTTAGGGTTTTTGGAGCAATTAAAATTTTTTAGAGAAAACCCAAAAGTCCCTTTGGCTTTTCGAAAATGAGTTTGGATCAATTTTCTTCAAGCACTTGATATAAACTCGGTTTTTCACAAGTTATACCTTCTTACCATTATTTTGAGATGTTTTTTCATAATCCTAATTGTTAGAAATTTTGGAGTAAATATAAAAATTAGGAAAAAGTCGAAGAGGGAGCACTTTGGTTTTCGGAAATGACGCTTTTGGTTTAATTTACTTCAAGTACATAATGCAAAGTCTATTTTCCACTAGTTACACCAGTTTTCCACGCTTTCGTGATGTTTTCTAGATGGCCCTAATTTTTTAGGGTTTTCGAAGTAATTCAAAATATTCATAGAAAACCCAAAGTTTTACTCCTTTGTTTCCCCAAAACGATGAGTTTCGCTTAATTTTCTTCAAATACTCAATGAAAAATCTATTTTTTACTAGTTACACCTCTTTACCATCCTTACGTGATGATTTTTGGCTAATCTTAATTTTTCAGGAATTTTAGAATAATTCAAAAATTTTAGAGAACAGCCGAAAGGGTACCCTTTGGTTTTAGAAAATGATTTTGGTTCAATTTTCTTCAAATACTCAAGGAAAAATCCATTTACCACACGTTACTCATGTTTTCCATGAATTCAATATGTTCTGAAGCTAACCCTACTTTGTTAGGGTTTTCAGAGTAATTTGAATTTCTTAGAGAAAAGCTAGTGGGCACCCCTTAGGTTTTTTCGAAAACGGCTACTTTGGCTCAATTTTGTTCAATACTTGGTGTAAAATCTATTTTTTTCCACGAGTTCCACCTATTTTCCAAGATTTCATGTTGTTTTCTAGCCAAGGTTCTAAAAATCCTAGTTAATCCCTAATCGATATCTGATTAATCCTAATTGGTTGTCTTTCTCCTAGGACTGATTTATGATTAGTCCTAATTAATTCTGATTAATGTGAATTTAGTTACTAATTAATCCCACTTAATCACTAATCCATAGCTCACCGTCCGACTAGTGATTAGTGATTTCTTGAACCTTATTTCTAGCTAGCCGTTACTTTTCATGGTTTTTAGAGTAATTAGAAATTTTTAGAGAAAACCCAAAGTGGTACTCCTTTGTTTTTTTAAATGACGAGTTTGGCTTATTTTTCTTAAAATAATTGATGCAAAATCTATATTTTTCCGTAAGTTACACCTGTTTGCCATCCTTTTGTAATATCTTTTTTTTTGCCAACCCTATTTTTTCAAAATTTTTGAAGTAATTCAGAATTTTTAGAGAAAAGCTAAAAGGGTACCCATCCTTGGTTTTTGAAAATGGCAAGTTTGGTTCATTTTTTTTTATCAAATACTCGATGCAAAATCCGTTTTCCACACATTACACTAGCCTTCCATGCTTTTGTGATGGTTTCAAGCTAAATCTAATATTTAAAGTTTTCCGGAGTAATTCAAAATTTTCATGGAAAATCCAAAGGGCACCCTTTTGATTTTTTGAAAACAATGAGTTTGGCTCAATTTTCTTCAAACACTCGTTGCAGAATCCGTTTTCTCTACAAATTACACATGTTTGCGCCACACTTTTGTGTTAATTTGTAGCTAATCCTAATTTTTCTAGAATTTTGAGACAAATCAAATATTTTAGAGAAAATACAAAGGGTACCCCCTTTGGTTTTCAAAAACAACGAGTTTGGCTCAAATTTCTTCAAATACTGGACGCAAAATCCATTTTTCCCTACAAGTTACACCGGTTTTTCATCTTTTCATGATGTTTTCTAGTGAACTCTGTTTTTTCATGGTTTTTATAGTATATCAGAAAAATAAAGAAAATCCAAGGGGTCCCTTTGGTTTTCAAAAACAGCAACTCTGGCACAATTTTATTCAAATAGTTGATGCAAAGTCAATTTTTTCCATAACTAACACCCATTGTTTGTGATTTGTTGTTTTCTAGTTAACCCTTATTTTTTAGGGGTTTTATGGTAATTCAACTTTTTTTTTTAAAAAAAGGCAAAGTCAATACACTTTTGTTTTTTTTTTCAAAAAAGACGAGCTTGGCTCAATTATCTTCAAATACTTGATGCAAAATCCGTCTTTACTTGTTTTTCATGCTTCCATGTTGTTTTCTAGCTTACCATTTTTTTAGGGCTTTCAAAGATAATTCATAATTTTTAGAGAAAAGTTAAAGGGACACCTTTTTTGTTCTTCGAAAAAGGCAAGTTTGGCTCAATTCTCTTAAAATATTCAATGCAAAATCCTTTTTTTTTTGCACAATTGCACCTCTTTTTTTCTAACTAAACATTATTTTTTGGGGGCTATTGCGTTTTTACCCCTAATTTCAAAGCCAATTGTGATTTCACTCCTATTTTTTCATCTTTGTGATTTTGCCCCTGCTTTTTCGAATTGAAGCTCTAGTTTGCCCCTATTCCGTTAAAAGCATGTAACGGTGTTAATTCTAAACATTTGCTCCCACTTATCTTTTGACTTTGTGATTTTATTCATATGTTGACATATTTTTGAAAGTATTTTGACAATAAATATGATAGGATTTTCATATACTTAAAATCTAACTGTTCTATTTTACAAAAATAAAAAATTGACCACATTTTAAGTAGAAAGCATATGTAACAACCATCACATAAGGGCCCCATCACATAATATCACATGGTAGATATTATATAACTATTTTTTACATGTCTAGACCATATGTCCTTAAACATGCATGTCCAGAGCATATACACGTCCTTACTCCTTAAGCATGCATGGGTAAAATCAATTTGAAATATGTTAACATACGAGTAAAATCACAAAGTCCTAACTACGATAAGTGAGAGCAAACCTTTAAAATTAACACCGATACATACTTTTAACGAAATAGGGGTAAACATGAGCTTCAATTTGACAAAAAGTATGACAAAATCACATATAGCTGAGAAAATAGGCGTAAAACCACAATTGACAATTCGCTTTAAAAATAGGGGTAAAAACACAATATTATCTTTTTTTAGGGTTTTTGAGTGATCTGAAATTTACAGAGATAAGCCGAAGCCCAGTTCGAGACAGCCTCAGCATCGGCCCAAAAGAAATTAGTAGGAAACTCTACCCCCGCGCTTCGCTCCTCTCTACTTCAATTCTCTCCCTTTTGGCCCTTTACCTAGTCCGCGTCGCCGTCGCCGCCGACTCGCCGCCAATCACTGTACGTCCACTTCAGTCAGCCGCCGCCGCCGCCGCAGCCGCAGGACACAGCGCCGCCGCCGCCAAACTATCCGTCGCTGCTCCTCTAGGCAAACACAGGTAGGTGTTCGTTCGATCGCCTAATTCAATCTCCACTGAAACTCCCCTTTCTTTCTCGCGCATGTATTCCCGCCAAGGCCATCGATTCTCTCTCGTCCTCCGTCTAGGGATTCTCGTCGGATCTTTGGCAAGTTGGCGTGTTAATTCCAGGAGGTCGTAGATCCCAGATCGATCGATGATCATGCGGCCAATTTATGGCTACATCTACATGATTGATGATTGTACTCGTTCCTTCCGTGCAGGACCCGACCATCGGCATCGGTATCGGTGGATCCCCGACGATGTCGACGCCGTCCTCCGGCGACGAGCAGAAGAAGATGAGAGTGCTGACTGCGGCCGCGCTGGAGTCCCGGCTGTGCTTGGGCATGGCCAAGTCAAAGCTCCCTCCACATGTGTACAACCAGTTCATCTCGATTTACAAGGAGCTGAGGTACATTATATTAATTAGCAAAATACTCCATATGAATCTCTACCACGTCCTACTCTTTATATATTTGCTAAATATATACTGTACTACTTAAACCAAAAGAAAACTCTGTTGTTCTGCGTCTTGGACTTACCATCCCTTAGACGGTATTGTTAAAAGATCTTCGATTCCTAATGAAATTGATGTAGTAGTGGCTTGATGAAAGCCCAAAGTCTTTATTTGATCCAGCATATGGGATGTATATCCATTCTGAAATGATCTATTAATCTGCTAATATAAACTGTAATTAGTATGCCATCTTCAGTTCATCATCAGATGAGAATAGATCGATGTTAGTATCAATGGTATATATGGTTGTTTTGCAGCCCTGCTTCTGAATGTGGAATCAGGACCACCAGTATCTCCACTGACAGCTGCCTACAGAAGGCCATGGAGCTACTACAAGGGCATGACACTGAATTCAGCATGAACTTCAAGCTCTTCATTGAAGGCCATAATCCCTTCCTCAAGAAATTTCAATCACAACTGGATTTCCTGACAAGACTGAAGGTGCTCGATCGCATGCCTGCTGGCTTGCTCCTCCTTAATTATGTGGCTGCATGCTATTGCTGCATGATTAATCGGTTCCTGTGGCTGTTTGCTTAATGTTTTAATTCATGCTTGCAGACATCTGGTATCAGGGAGGATTATTACAGAGCCTTTTTGGAAGCCCTGGAAGATTTTTCTAAGAAAAGGATTACGAGCAAGGAAGATCTTTACCGAAAGGTGCTTCTTCTTCATTATCTTTTCCTCTTAGCAATTTGGAAGGTCAGTAGTCTGATTGTCTCACAAGTATTTGTGTTGTAGGCGGAGGGCTTGATTGGCACTCGTCCTGAGTTCCTAAAAGAGTTCAAAGGTGTTCTGTTTGATCACTCATGGGCGCCTTCCCAAGATGAATAATCTTGCACAAGTCCAAAGTCTATGCAAGTGGGCAAGGTGATCGATACATTGCATATTTCACAACTTACAATACCAAATGATTGTTATGCTACCTCCTAAGTGCTAAAATATTAAAATATATGAGTTGTTTTGTTACAACATATATAAGACAATATTGTTAAATGCAGACAAAATAATGTGACATCGTTTTCCTATTTCTACCATGAGCTCAAGTGTCATCATAAGGTCGTCAATTTTCCTCTGTAGGTGGTTAAGAGCTCTACTCCAGATGCTAATCCGGATGTTATTCCAACCAATAGAAGAAAAAGATCGTCCCAATTGGAGTGTCCCTCAGACCAAAACCATGACGGCGAGAAGAAACGCAGGCGAGATCAAAAGCCTACAAAGAAAGGTGCGTGGAAGCTTTTGTCATGAATCTGGGATCCATGTCAAGGAGAAAATAGGGGGCTAGAGAGAAGGTTAATTAATTAATAGGTTAACCTATTTATTATATTGGTTGATTGGCAACAATGGACATAACACAATCTTATCCTAATTATTCCTGCAGAAACTAACCTATAATAAAGGCGCTAATGTGCCACCACTACTGTTCAAGCACTTGAACAGTAATTCTGTGTTAAACCCGTATTTTTACCGACGTGGCCATGGCATTTTCTCTCAAGATAAGCAGACCCTAGGTACCGTGCCTCGATTTATATGTTCTGTTTTGCAAGCCACAAATATCTATCTCCTTCCTTAATAATAATTGCTTGGTGGAAAATCTCCATAAACCAGTACGTCCATCATGTTGGAAAACCTGCATAGACCAATTGTGCTACATTGCTATGCCTGAAAAACACGTATCCCATCCATATTATCCATATATATTACCAGAGTTCAGACCCATGCAACAGCATTCCACAGGAGGATACATGTGTGTTAGTACCAAGAGCAATTCAAAACTTCTATGTTGGGACACCAACATTCTTTCCTGAGCAAAACGATTTCAAGACAACAGCAGTGTTTCTAGTTTCGTTATAAGTACATGCATCTTCTGTGTTTATGTTATAATTATGTTTACTCCAAACATGCTATCAACAATTTTTTTTGTATTTTCTATTTTTATTTAATTAATTAAATCTCCCATGTTAAAGTCTTGTTCACTGATAGGCCATGAAGGACCACCTCCACCTGCAATAGGTGATCTTGCAGAAGAGGACGAGGACAACAACGTTGAACGCTTGCCAAATTGGAGCCCCTCAAGAGAAAAACAATTACCCCCACAAGTGGATCTCGGTACCTCTAAACACCGCTCTAGTGGATATTGCCGACTCCCAAAGAAAGTAAATTCCTACACATACATGAGCATTTTATGTAAATTACTGACATGAGTAGCTCTAACATATTCATTTTCAATCTCAGCATGCAACCCTTCAATCAAGTTACCGGACCACACTAGGAAGGTCCGTGTTAAACGATGTTCTCACTTGTGTTACATCTGGAGGGAGCGAGGATTTTAAATGCAGAACTATAAATCAATACGAAGAACATATTTTCAAATGTGAAGATGACATGTAAGTATCTAGTGGATAACATTCTAACTGACCGTTACAACCAACTATAAGTACACGAAATAGCTCCCAAGATGTCCCACTGATTATTACTCGTCTATACTTTAGCCATTAGTGGCACATGTGCTTGCTCATTGAAAAATTGAACGATGTTTATACCGTCCTTTTCTTTTAATGTGATCCATGATTATTCATTTGTTCCCTTATTTTAAGGTTTGAGAGTGACATGTTGTTGGAGAGATTAAAAGAAACTGATAGATTTATCGGGGATCTTCTTGATCACGATGAAAGCAGTATTATGATTGAGCATATACCTCGTAAGAATTCTATACTCTGCAAAATATTTTTGGTCAAAATTTTGTTCATTTTAACTAAATATTATTCTGTTTCCTATGTTCTACTTCTACAAAATTAAAGCTTTACATAGGAGGTGCATTAAACATCTATATGGTGACCATGGCCCTGATATACTTGATCTGTTGGAGACGGAGATTGCTAGTACAGTTCTTGTTGTTCTACGTACTCGTATAAAGAAGAAGATTGAAACTGTTTCAAAGGCACGCTCGGAGTTGGTGAAAGAGTGTAGAGGTATTATTGCAAATAATCACAAGGGGTCACTCAATCATCGTAACTCGTTACCCTCTCCTAACAACGAGAAATAAGTGCATGGTTTCATGAGTTGAACACATATGGCACAACTGACTATGAGAAACAAATCTGTAAGTATGCCATAAACTTTCCCATTTAAAGCTCTAATTCAACATGATTTTAGGACCGCGTAATGAAAGTAAAAAAATTATAGATGCTTAGCCATAGAGAAAAAACCATGGGTGCACTTCTTTCTGTAGAAAAGCTGTTGAAGTTTTAAATCTAGCAGTAGTAGATTTTGGGTGGGTAATGTTATTTTTTTAGAATTAACTTAAAATATGTAACATCACCCTAGAGCAAGAATGTCATTGTGGTAATGCACAATCCAAACTCTAAAGGGTGAGACATTCTAGAATAAAACTTGGTTGTGGGATAGGGGGTGAAAGAGAGGAGCTGCACGAAAGGGTTTAGAGTGAATGCTTTAATACTAATCTAAAATATTTTTCCTTTTTATTTAAAATGATAAATCACCCTATATGTGAACAAGCTTTAAATATCATTTCTTATGCCAAATTTCTAGATTCATTTGTACTATAGTGAAATATTCATTGTACTCACTATATACCTCTTGGTATTTCTTATCTATTTGTTTACTAGCTGAACAATGTTAAGAGGGAAATAAAGGGGTTTGCAATGCATATTGTTTTAGAAACGACTGAATGTTGAACCTTTGTCCCTTATTCATTTTATATGCCAACGATTACTATGTGGGCAATATTGCAGAACATGGAGGAGGTTGGAGAAGTCGTATAATGAGAAAAAATTGTTTATGTAAAAATACAGTGGGAGCCAAACTAATACCAGAATGGTGTCTTCAATGCTACAAGATATAAGGGAGACGATGACAAAGATATATGGGAGATGATGACAGGATGAACGATTGGTTTTGGTTGAAGAAATTTTGTTGGGACACCAAATTCTATGGGATGGTGTATTGTACAAAAGAAAGTTCCAGTTTATGATAAAACTAACGTGTTGCATCCGTCAGGATGCCTCCTTTCATCCCTCACCCTACTCATTTTTTACATACAAGCCAAAACCTTGTAGATATTCCAATAATGTCCCTTAATACCCTTACATAATCATACACCTAGAACATAGTAATAAATTTACGAAAGATATAATTTGTGTTGATGAAACATTTAGGTTGCACCGAAAAATCCTGATATTTTCCTTGAAATGTTTTCATATGTGGCAAAAAACATCAATAAAAATATATAAGACATTCTATTTGCTCTTATGAAACATTTGCTCGATTGGTTGAAACTTGAAACATTTTACTATTTTTCATCTTGTGAAACATTGGCTCCTTCGATGCTAAACATTTTTTAAATAAATGCTAAAATATTTTTTTAGGTCAATTTGTGTCAGGGTAACAGTTAGGGAAAATTTGACCCATTAGGTAAGCGATCGCATACAACGGGCAACGAGAGCCTACGTGTAGACGGTCATTGACAATGTTGACGAAGCCCACCCAATCACCCATACAACGTGTGACCGGCCGGTACGTAGTATGCAAAAACATATTTCTTGAGAAAAATTAAAATAAATATAAAAATCATAATCGGATGGCTACGGCCTAGCTCTCGGCCTTACCTTGTTTTTGTACTCTAACACGCGATGTTTATATCTCAAAAAAAAAAAAAAACACGCGATGTTTAATTACTGCCGGCCCATGGCCCATTGCAGTGGCCAATGAGTCGCTCTCATTGGCTCCATATCTTCTCTTGTTTTCGTGTCTTATAAGAAAGAAAAAAAAGAGAGAAAATAATGGTATAGGAGATGAGACTTGAGAGAATAATCAGATTGGTATACGTATGTTCACGTTGTGCCCTAGCTAAGCAAACTTGGAAGCCGCAGCCACCTCCAAATTAGCAAGAGCAAGCGCAAGCGCAAGCCATCGATCACGGTGGCCATGTCGTCGTCGTCGTCGTCATCTTCGTCGTCGTACGGGGAGTACGACAAGTACCTGACCCTGGCGGCGGCGGTGGCCGGCACGGCGATGGTGCTCCGCGGCGTGGTGGCGGAGCTGGTCCCCCACGAGCTGCGCGACCTGCTGAGCTCCGGCGTGCGCAGCCTCCGGTCGCGCGTCTCCTCCACCCACACCGTCGTCGTCGACGAGACCGAGGGCCTCTCCGCCAACGAGATCTACGACGCCGCCTGCACCTACCTCGCCGCGCGGATCACAGCCAACATGCGCCGCCTCCGCGTCAGCCGCGTCGACGGCGACGACGCCCAGGGGCAGGCCGGCGGCATCACGCTCACCATGGACCACGGCGAGCAGATGGTGGACGTCCACGACGGCGTCGCCTACACCTGGCGCCTCGTCTCCCGCGACAACCCCGGCGCCGCAGACCTTCACCTCGCCGCCGCTGCCGCGAACGCGAGGGGCGGCGCCCGTGGCCGCCTCGAGCTCCGCTCCTTCGAGCTCACCTTCCACAAGAAGCACAAGGACAAGGCTCTGGGCTCCTACATCCCCTTCGTCGTCGCCACGGCGAAGGACATGAAGGAGCGGCACCGGAACCTCCGGATGCACATGGTGGAGTACGACGCCTGGACCGCCGTCAACCTCCGGCACCCCTCCACCTTCGACACGCTCGCCATGGACGCCGAGCTCAAGCGGTCGGTCATGGACGACCTCGGGAGGTTCGTGAGGAGGAGGGAGTACTACCGGAGGATCGGGAGGGCGTGGAAGCGGGGCTACCTGCTGCACGGCCCGCCGGGCACCGGCAAGTCCAGCCTCATCGCCGCCATGGCCAACCACCTCAAGTTCGACATCTACGACCTCGAGCTCACCGAGGTGAAGTGCAACTCCGACCTCAGGAGGCTGCTCGTCGGCATCACCAACAGGTCCATCCTCGTCGTCGAGGACATCGACTGCAGCATCGACCTACAGCTCCGGGACGATGGCGACAAGCGTGCCAAGAATAAGATCACTTCTTCTTTTGCGGAAGAAAACGAAGACAAGGTTACATAACTACAACCTTAAGTAATAGTGGTCACAAATACATATATACATGATATAAAATCAACTAACCCTTTCGTTTCTTGATCATCCACAACTTCTTATCATGTGGAGTATTCTTTAGATGTGCTAGACAACAGGTTGCTTCATTGATCAAGTTTCAAAAAAAATCCCATGAAGTTTCCAAAAAAATTATTGTTAGCATCATCATCTATCATGTATGTTGTCATTGTTGCGTTTCAGCGCATCCCTTGACTAGCAATTCTTGAAGAAATAGTTCCAGCCTATGTTTAAGAACATATACGACCAATGCCAATTCATACAAACATACGCAATGCTGAAACCCTAAACCTAAAATAATACCATGAACCTCGGTGTTTTGAAACCCTAAACCTAAAACAATGTCCTAACAACATGAACCTCGATGTTTTGTCGAACAGGTGACGCTATCGGGGCTGCTCAACTTCATCGACGGGCTGTGGTCGACGAGCGGGGAGGAGAGGATCATGGTGTTCACGACCAACTACAAGGAGCGGCTCGACCCGGCGCTGCTGCGGCCCGGCAGGATGGACATGCACATCCACATGGGCTATTGCACCCCGGAGTCGTTCAGGATTTTGGCAAGGAACTACCACTCCATCGAACACCATGCCATGTACCCAGAAATCGAGCAGCTCATAGAGGAGGTGCCGACCACACCTGCGGAGGTCGCTGAGGTTCTGATGAGGGATGACAACGCTGATGTCGGCCTCCAGGATCTTGTCAAGTTCCTCAAGGCGAAGAAGACCGAAGCTGGTCAAACTCAGGGTACAAATGAGAAGACAACTAAATAAAACACTCCCTCCATTCTTTTTTATTTGATACTTTTGACTTTTGGACACGCATATGGGCATTCATCTTATTTAAAAAATTATATAAATATTATTTATTTTGTTATGATTTGTTTTATCATTAAAGATATTTTATAGGGTGTTTGGTTACCTTCTTTCGTGAGCCTGGTTGGTCCGACTCATCCAGGCTGGTAGGATACGGGATGAATAGATGCAGAGATCGTGTTTGGTTGATTGTTTGATAGATACACATTTTGAAATTTAAATACTTAAAATTTATGTGGCAAGTGTGGTCTAGTTTTGTTCGAAAAAACGCTAGAAACCTATTTTTTAATTCGGTTCGGTAATTGGTAATGTGCTGCTCCTGGCTGCCTGGCTCATGTGGGACTCTTGTGGAGAATAACGTAGGTGCATGTTGCATCTGGAGAAACGGCCAAATTGATCTTCTCTAGAGAGCCAGGATTTGAGATTTTTTTTTTTTTGCATCGGTTGAGCCTGGCTGAGAAGGTCGTGTAGGCAACCAAACAAAGCAAAATTGCATGCATGTCTAGAGCCAAAACTCTTCTCATGCACCCAACCAAACAGCCTATTAAGCATGATTTATTTTTTATATTTTTACATAAATTTTTTGAATAAGATTAACGATAAAAAATGTGTCCAAAAGTCAAAAGTGTCAAACATAAAAATTAGAGTTAATAATTGTGTATGCCGTAGAGTGAATTATGCAAAACTGTTGTGATCGAATACTTCTTTTTTCCATTTGTACATTACCACCTGATATTAATATAGGAGTATATTTATTGGCAGTGAGCTTTGCCCACTGTTTCTAGTCAAAGAAAACGAAATTGCCAAAAATTTTGCTGTTTAAACTATAAGTGACAAGCAATAGTCCGTGGTTTTTGTTTTCTCATTTGTACCCTGAGTTGCAATATAATTTGTAGTCATTGTTACATCAGTGCACAAAGAATCCTTGTACGTCGAGATAGCTTGAAAACAACTTCGTGTTTGAACAGTTAGAATAGAGACCATGATTAAATTGTGCCAAAGTTCTATATGCAAGGTTAAAAAAATCAAGAGAAATCGTAAAAAAAAATTACAAGGAAATCGAGAAATCGACTGGCAACGGAATTGAAATATCGTTCAGTGAATTTAGATGTGCAATTTGAATTTAAAAAAGTATAAAATCTAGAAAATCCTAAAAATAGTATTAATGCCTAGGAATGCTATGGTGATTTTTTTGTTGCAAATTTAAATGTTATTTACTCAAACATTTGAATTTGAATGTATACCCGTATTTCCGTCCTAGCACTCTCCCCGGTCCTCTTACCAAAGTCGTAAGTGCCGAAGAATTCTTGGAAGATCATTAAGACTTGGACTGAGATGTCACCGTTGAAGAGGTTGTGTACGAGAAAGCTGACAAACTTCTTAGGGCGATCCTAATAGGAACCAAGGCAGGCTAGCTACATGTTGCTTCCTAATTGGCCGAATCTTTATTTATTGTTATTTATAAATTGCATGCATAATCTGATTAGCATGCGACTGATCTTTCCCATAATCATATCAGCCACCAACTAATACGTGTACTAACCTTTACTGTAGGTCTAGGCAAGGAGTCTTGTGGAGCCCATGTGATTGTTCCTTGGTTAGGGCTCGTGTCATTGTAAAGTGTTCACGAGTGTTAACTAAATAACTATCACTTAAATAAATAATGCATTGGTGTCGTTTTGGCAAAATAACCACCCATCCATTATTCCTGCATTCCTATTTAAGGAATGTTTGTCGTGTACGTGTTGATGTACTCATTAGATCAATCATAGATATTTGAATTTAGTGGAAAGAACCAACTGAGGTGCCAAATGGGATATATACGAAGGATCCGTTCGAAGGTGATGGGGATTACCAGCTACTTAATCCAAAGTCAACTGTAGGATATCATCGTTATCTTCCGCTACTCTGATATGTTATTTTGTACATTCAGTACAAGACAATATTTAAAGTTTATGTAACTTGGATGGTCTTTGTGTAAACTTTGTTATTTTATTTAGCTATTTGTTGTTGCAATGATATCCTATGAATTGTCTGCTATCAAACACTAGCGATGATCTTCTGAGACTAGTGTTGGATCACAGTGATCTGTTAGAAATACATAGGGTCATGAGACTCATGACAACTAGCTACGACCATGCATGGTATATTTTTGTAAGAGAAAAATTATAGACACTCTATTAAAAATAAAACGCGTATTATTTTTTTGCCACAGTCTTCAATTTAGAATTTTGACAATTAAATTATTTCTTAGGATACCATCAAGCTATTAATATAATATGAAATTGCTTTGAAATAGAAACCCAACTATATCACATGCATGACATGAAACATATACATTTTTGCTTAGTTATTAGTGAACAAATAAAAAATGTTGACTTCTTAATAAGAAACTCCTAAACTGATGTGTTTTTGAAGTGAAGGAGGGTCAATCAAGCCCCACACGGACGCGCATAATTAAACCCTACCCTGCTGTTCGCGTCGGCATCGCCGTCGGCACAAACTCGCCGTCGGCGTCGCTGCTCCTATCCGGCAGGTTGATTCTTCGCCTGATACTCCGTATATAGATTTCTCCGATGCAAGATGATGTGGTCGATCGATGTCTTGGCCCTGTGCCGTGTGCAGGTGTTGGATCAATGGCGTCATTGTCGTGCTCCTCCAATGAGCCCCAGCCGAAGAGGTCCAGCAGGTCCAGCATGAAGGCACTGACTACCATCGCCGTCAATGCTTCCCCTGCAGGCGTCTACCAACAAGAGTATCTCGCCACAATGGACGAGATTGGAGATCTTCTCTCGAGGTCTACATGCATCTCCATCGCCACGTTTCCCCTATGATGATCGATACTGAGATGTATATAGATCACAAATTCAAAGATATATCTATGAATGATCTACATGTATGTGCTGTGCTTGTTCTTCAGTGTGGATGTTTTTTTTTAAGCAAGGCAGGAGGACTGCCGTGTATTCAAAAGAAGAAAGGAAGTTACAGGGTGGGGGGAGAAAACGGCCCCTCCCCCCGTAGGCCGAGAAGTAGCGCTACCTAATTACAAAAGGCGCGCCTGCAGCCTCCCAAAGGCGCAGGGTGTCCAAAAGCTGATTGAAAAAAACAACGACGCCGCTGTCGGAGGTCCGAAAAATCTGGTTGTTTCGCTCGAGCCATAAGCTCCATAGTAAGGCGGCGGAGACGGAGAGCTAGTACGCTTCGGGGAGCCGACCCGTCCTGGAGTATGTCTGAGGACCACCAATCGGTTAAGCTGTTCGCGTGTAGCCAGCTTAGCGGGTCTAGACACGAGGCGTTTAGCCTCGCAGCCAGTCTAGACCAGACCTGCTGTGAAAAGGTGCACTGAAGGAAAAGGTGCTCTGGTGTCTCGAGGTTCCTCCTGCAGAGAGGCGTATAGTCGCTTAGCGGTGACGACGACGGCAGGGGCATCTGCAGTGAAAACTCGGCGGTGAAGCAGCGTCCAGAGGAAGAATTTACACTTCGAAGGTGCCCACAACTTCCAAGATTGTTGCAGGACCGGTCGTTGCACCCGACCCGAGAATTGAAGCATGTAGGCCGACCGCACTGAGAAAGCCTGGTTGGTGGTGAACCGCCAAGGAAAGCGATCAGGCTCGGCTGGGTTAAGCTGCAAGGTAGCCACACGTTGGAGGAGCAGAACGAGCTCAGGGATCAGCGCAGGAGTTAGGTTACGCCTCAGATCCTCGATCCAAGCGAAGTTGGAGGTTGCTTGAAGCACTGATCTATTCTTTCTGGAGGAGGCCTTGAAGAGTCCGGGTGCGAGCATACGTGGGGCGAAACCGGAGAGCCAGTGGTCGTCCCAGAAGGAGGCGGAAGCGCCGTTCCCAAGGATGACGGCAGAGCCTGCTCTGAGAAGTTCGTTGTCCGAGGTCGAGGCAGGTAGCGAAAGGGGGGCCCAGGCGGGCGAAGGATGCTGCCGGCAAAGCCAGAGCCACCTAAGTCTTAAGGCTCTGGAGAAGCGGTGGAGGTCAAGGACGCCAAGGCCGCCGACGGAAGTGGGTGAACAGACCACGCTCCAGCCGATCCTGCCAGCCCTGTTGAGATTGTCAGAACCGTTCCAAAGCCAGCCCCTTCGGAGAGCATCGATCTTCTTGATGACCGAGTTGGGGGGTTTGATGACCGAGAGCACAAAAGTGGGAAGTGCAGTTAGCACGGCTTTGAGGAGTGTTAGTCGGCCTCCCTTGGACATGAATGGTCCCCGCCAGCCGGCCAGCCTAGAGGCCACCTTATCGATAATAGGCTGGAAGTGAATATGGCGCAGTTTGCGAATAGAAAGCGGCATCCCCAGGTAGCTGATGGGGAAGGTGGTTTGTTGGGCCGGGAAGGCCTGCAGGATGGGAGCAAGGTGGAGGCCAGAGCACCGAATTGGGACCACTTGGCTTTTGGAGAAGTTTGTACGGAGGCCCGTGATGTTTCCAAAAGCCTGGAGAATCTCAGCCAGGGCGGAGACATTGTCGGCGGATGGGTGAAGGAAGATGGCCGCATCGTCAGCAAACAAGGAGATGTGGGCATCAGGAAGCGGGCCGCTTAGAGGTTTCAGCACGCCGGAGGTGGTAGCCTTACTGAGTAGATAGACCAAAGGTTCAATGGCAAGGTTGAACAAGAAGGGGGAGAGCGAGTCACCCTATCGCAAGCTACGACGATGTTGGATGGACTCAATGGGGTGGTTGTTGAGAAGAACCCTGGAAGAGGAGGTGGCTAAGGATAGGGCGATCCAGTCACACCAACGGTTACTGAAGCCACGGGCCCTGAGATTATCGAGCAAGTATGTCCATGATACAGAGTCGAAGGCCTTAGCGAGGTCCAGTTTGAAGAGCAGGGCTGGGGTGCCGGATTTGTGGAGGGCCATGGCCTTTCGCTGGACGAGTAGGAAGTTATGCTGGATGTGCCTTCGCTTAATGAAGGCACTCTGGTAAGGCGTGATCAACTCATCCATAAAAGGGGCTAGACGCGAGGCTAGGATTTTGGTGAAGAGTTTACCAATGCTATGGATGAGACTTATGGGGCGACAGTCCGAAGGAGAGACTGGGGACTCTTTTTTGGGGAGGAGGACAATGAGGCCTTTGTTAAGGTCGGACAGGCCGGTGCCATCAAGGTTAAAGAGGCATTGCAGTGCCTCAAGAAGGTCCTCTGAGACAAAGTCCCAGCAAGCCTTGAAAAAGTTCCAGGTGAAGCCGTCTGGGCCTGGCGCCTTATCATTTGGTAAGGAGAAGAGGACAGATTTCAACTCCTGGAGAGTGAGGGGGGCGTCGAGGGCTGAGAGGTCGGTTGTGGGCATGGCGAGGAAGTCCCAGTTGAAGGATCTAGGATTCACCGGGTTCGCCGAGACCGAGGACTCACCGAAGATACTGCTGAAGTGTTGGTGCAGGGCGTGGGCCTGTTCGCGAAACTCAGTGTGGAGGCCACTGTCAGTCTCTAGGGAGTGGATATGGTTCCTACGACGGCGGCCGTTCGCCCTGAGGTGAAAGTATTTGGTGTTTGCGTCCCCGAGCTTGAGCCATGATAGACGGGAGCGCTGCTTCCACTTGATTTTTTGAATGAAGCTTAGCCCAAGGATGCGAAGCTTGAGCTGCTTACGGAGGGCCAGTTCATCCGCGGAGAGATCACGGGTCTCCATAGCTAAGTCAAAGAGCCTGATGACCTCCGTTGCCACCGACAACTGGAGCTCTATGTCGCCGACCTTGGAGCGGCTCCAGGTGGATAGAGACTTCGCAGTGCGAGCAAGCTTGTACTGGAGGCGGCGCATTGGGTGTGACGGAAGTCCCGAGGGATGACTTGAGACATTCAATTTCCCGACCCAGGCCTCCTGAGCGACCTGGAGAAAGCCCTCTATGGAAAGCCAGTAGTTTTCAAAACGGAACCGATGTGGCGGTCGAGAGAGACTCTCGGCCGTAAGAAGCAGTGGGCAGTGATCGAAAGCCGAGGAAGACAGGGGGAGAAGGGAACAGGACGGGAAGAGGAGTTCCCAGTCGGCATTTGCGAAGGCCCTATGAAGGCGGACCAGGGTCGGTCAGGTTTGCTCGTTGCTCCAGGTGAAACGCCTCCCAGAGAGGTGGACTTCGCGGAGGAGACAAGTGTCAATTGTCTGACGGAAACGCGACATGAGCCTCCTGTTGAGGTTAAGATTGTTTTTGTCGGAGGCCTTGTAAATAAGGTTGAAATCGCCGAGGATAAGCCAGGGGCCATTTGTGGTGGAGGCGATGGTTTGCATCTCTTGCAGGAAGAGCAGCTTGGAGGGATCATCTGTGGGCCCAGACGTTGGAGATGGTCCAACTACGCTGCCCATCCGCATCAGTGACATTGGCAGAGATAGAGTGGGGGAGGATAATAGTGTCGGAAATGGTGACGCGCGAATCGTCCCTGAAAGAGCAAAGAGCCCCTCTTGTGCTCGCAATGGCGAGGAGAGGACGCCCGTAGCTCAGAATCGCACGTATCCATAAGGATCTGGTGGGAGGGGGCAGCCAGCTTGGATTCTTGGATGGCAAGGATGGTTGGTTGGTGAGTTCTCACTAGCGAAGCGACTACGTCGCGCTTGGTGCCGGAATTGAGCCCCCGGAAATTCCAACAGAGGATCTTCATTGGAGACACCCAGAAAGCACACTAAAGGGGATCTCTTGCAGCGGCTTGAAGTGCGCAATCAAGCTGGAGATGGGCACTCTTCGGCGAGAGCAGTGCCGGAGGCCGCGAGATCGACGCGAGGGCGCCCAAGGCCGCAGATGTCGGCAATGGCGGAGCAGGCGGTATGGGCGAGCGACCCAGCGGGGAAAAGCGCCTCGAGCTGGGTGGCTAGGTCCACGCTCTCCAGAGAGTGGGAGGTACCAAGGCGGTGGGCAAGAACGCCCTGCGCCTTGCGTATGGCTGGAACGGAGGACGATCCGGCCGGAGGAAGGGTCGGACGAGAGGAGGCTATCCTGGTGCTGCGGCGGACCGGCAAGGTCAACGCGGTGCGGGTGCGCCGGGGCTGAGGTGGAGGCAGGAGTGGGGGTGCGGTAGTGGTGGTGGCCCTGGCAAGGAAGGCAGAGACCGGAGATGGGTGTGGTTGGGGCAGTAACAGTGCCTCGAGGGACATGGGGTCAAGGGAGGTGGGAACTGGCGCGGGGAGGGGGGCTTCGAAATCCCAGAAGGGAAGCTCGGGCCCAAAGGGATCCAGCCCAACGCTGACTTGGGGCCCAAGAGGAGGGGCCAGAGAGGTAGGGTGGCGTGGCCCGGCTACGTTGGGGCCAAAGAGGAGGGGCCTGCGAGGTGGAGTGGCGCGGCCCAACGCGCTTCTGCTGCTGGTGTGCGTCTTGCAACAGAACGGGCTTCCGCCCGAAAAAGAGGCGTCTGGCCCAGAGGCGTGCGCAACAGCAACGGACGTCCGACCCAGGCGCCAACAGGCGAGGAGGACACGACTGGGCGAGGCGGGCGAGAGCACGCTACCGACGGGCCGACGGGCGGTTACCTTGGCGCTGGCTGGTCAACGACCCGTTAAGGCGCGGGATCGTCGCAGAACCAAGCAGCACGCGCGAGGACGCGGACTGACCAGCCGCAGGGTCAGCAGACACGCGCGAAGGTGTCACAGTGCCGGGCAACAAGCGGGACCCCGAGGCGAGAGGCGGCGAGGCGGCGCCGCCGGTGGGTGGAGCGACAGCCGCGGCGGCGGAGGAACTGCCGACGCGAGCAGCGGTGCGCCGACCGGGCGGCGGGAGTGGAGCGCGGCGCGCTGGAGTGGATCGGTGGCGCTGCGCTGGCGGAGGCGGCGGCGGTCGCCGGTGAAGGAGAATGCGGGCGCCGAGGTCCGGGCGCGACCACGACGGCCCAGGCGTCTTTTGGCACGGCCGCCCCGATGGTGACAAAATTTCCGAGCGGCAGGAGGAGCGCGTCGACCTCGGCTCCTTGCCGGGACGACGGTGGCGGGGCGCCAGGGCGCCAGCGCCGTCACTGCCACCTTCACCATCATAGTCGTCGTGGTGACGCACGGGCGTGAAGAGTGCACGGCATGCGGCGGTGATGACAGTGGGTGGTGGTGGCGGGACCGAATCCGACATCCCCATTGCCAGGGCTCAGGCGGGAGGAGCTCCGGCCGTCCGCCGCTGACGCGAGACGACACCGCGGAGTAGTCTTCAATTTCGCCGATGTGAATGAGGAGGTGGTGGGTGGTGACGCTGCGCGCGGGGGCGGAGCGACGCGCGACGGGTCCGCGCGGCCACGGCACCCCCGCGGTTGGGCTCGAGGTAGGGGGAGGAGTCGTCGAAGAGGTCGACGTCGGCTTCGACGGGGATGGCCGCCGGGTCGCTCGTCCAGATCCACGCACGGAACGTGATCGTGTCTTGGAGGAAGCGTGTTTCGGGCTCGACGACGTCGAGGCGGCCGACGCCCGAGAAGAGGAAGTCGATAACCGGTGTGGACCAGGCTGGGAGAGGCAGCCCTTCGATGTAGACTTGGACCCGGAAACGCGCCGCGCCGGGCGCGCCGCCGGAGTGGAGATCGATGGGGAAGGCTTCCAGGAGGAAATCCCTGCCGTGGGCGTGGAAGGATCGGCGCGCCGCTTGGCGCGCTTGCTTAGGGCGTGTGAAGCGGGCGAGTAGACGGAGGTGGGAGAGGTGAGTGACGGTGATGTCTCCGAGCGGGATGTCAGTGTAAGAACTGATGAGGGAGGCGACGAAGGCGGTGTCCGGGTGTGGGCCGTTGGTGACAGAAACGATGATAGCACGCCAGTGCAGCTTCGCCGCGTCGGCCCGCATGGAGCCGGAGATGCCGACGGCAACCCGCATGGAGGGAGGGCGGCGCGCGGCGAGGACGGTGCGCGCGGTTGGAGGCATGGCGAAAGGCGGAGGTGGTGGGAAAGCGGCGGCGCGCCGGCGGCAGTGACGCGCGATGTGGCCAAACTTGCGGCAGAGTAGGCAGCGGATGGGGTCACGGCAAGCGGCCGCGCGGTGGTCGGGGGCGAGGCAGCGGGCGCAACGCCCGTTCTCAACACGGCGCGCGGCATGGTTGGTGGCAGGAGCACGAGTCGGAGAAGGAAGGCCGCAGGAGCGCCGCCGCCGTCTCGGGAGGACGCGTTGCCACTGGCCATCAACAGCACACGCGGCAAAGGACTGGGCGGGGCGCGTCTGCACTGGAGCCCCGGGCTGCAGGTCACGCGAGGCGCTGGATAGGGGAAGGCAATGGCGTGGTTGCTGGCAGCGGGCAGTAATGGCGGGCGGCTGAGCTATTACTGCCGCAGCGTAGGACAAGTGTGGGTGGTTGGCAGGTGGGGGAGGAGTAAAGGAGGGCGCGTGGGAGGAGGGCGCCGCATGCCGGCGGGAGCAGGAGGACGGTGGCGTGGATGGGGCGGCGGTGGAGGTGGAGGTAGCTGGACGGTGGTGGTGGGCGCCGTGGCCAAGGCGGCCGGCGGCGGCGGAGGGAGAGGAACCCAGGCGCTCTCCATCTTTTGCTTCAATATGAAGCCGAGCGGCAAGTGGCGGCGGCGGAGGTGGTCCGACGGCGGCCGGCGGGAGGGGCGCTGGACGCGAGGAGGCCGGGCCAGCGACGGGCGTGACTGGCGAGGCGGCGCTGCCCATTGTTGAGGATGGCGGCGCGTGCGCGCACGACCGGGCGCAGAGGGAGCGGGCGGCGCCGAGCGCAGAGGAGGCGCGCGGCGCCGACGGAGGGGGCCGGGCCGAGGAGGCCCGGCGGCGTGGCGAGGAGGGCGGGGCGCCTGGGGACGAGGTGCGGTGGAGAGGGGAGGCGGCGATAGGGGCGAGGGGCCAAGCCGGCGTCGGTGGTGGAGGGGACGTCGGAGGCGGGCGGCGGGCGGCGGCGGCGGCGGCTAGGGGAAACCCTAGTCGCCCCGCGTGTCGCACGAGCTGGGCCTCATCTTAAAATGACAGTGTTGTCTCAGTGTGGATGTTGATGCTGAAGGCTACGCAGAGTCGGCCAAGAAGACCGACCGAGTCCAAGCCGGTTTCAGGAAGGCCTTTCACCTCTTCCCTCAAGCCCATGGCCTCTTCAAACGCATACTGGAATAGTGGAATTCTTTCTCAGAGTAAGGTGATCGTTTCGTTTGCTTCCCGTTCATTCAATCCCATTCCCATGCAGCTGCACAGAGCACAGAGCACAGAGCACAGAGCACAGAGCAGTGCTTGTTAACTAGCTTGGTTAATCGTTTTGCCTTTTATTGCATGTGTGCCTGCAGGCATGTCTCAGCACCCAAGATTACAAAGCTTTTCTGGATACCCTCTTTTGAGTATAAGAAGAACATGAGCACCCTTGAAGCCACTGTCCACAAGGTTCGTTCTGGTTCTTCAATAATTAATTTTACATCAGTAACAACCATATCACAATTATATTGCATGTTATTATATATATATATAGGTGATAGAGCTCTTAGGTAACCATCCTGAGTTGCTAGAGGAGTTCATGACTTATCTGCCTCCCAACTGAGAGTGCCTTTGCCGGATGAGCAATCTTGCATAAGTCCAGAGGCTAGGCGAGAGAGCAAGGTGATTTATTTCATTATTTATGATAGCATGTGCCGATTATATGCTCCCCCCAGTCACAAATAATTGATGGTTGAGATACGTTCTTTCTAAAGTTTTGAAACGAACTATTATTACCTTTTTAAACAATTGGATCATCTACATAATATGCGTATGTAGATTCGTCTCAAAATGTATTTCAATTTTATTATAATTTTATTAGGTTTCTAAAATACATTATAATAGTATTATAGTGAAAGTTGCATCTTTGCAGACTGTTCAAACTCAAAAATATCAAATATTTGTGACATGTAGGAGCATATTTTCTAACTAGAGTTAAAAATCAATGAAATTTGGTTAAAATCGACCTTGAATTAGCATGTTTCTATGCACTGGTAAATCAGGAAGGGTAAGGAATAGGAACTTCATTAGAGGGAAGCTAGAGAACAGAGCATGCTAGCTGGAGGTCCTTCGATCCTTATTATACAGTCAAAGAAAATGTTATGTTAGCAGTATATATTTTCTTCTTGTCAAATATTTGGTGTATGTTAGCTAAAAAAATACTTGGTGTATTAAATTTGTAGCCTGGAGGATCTGGAATATATAAATTTGTAGCGGCGCTCGTCCCCGGCAGTCTGGTTCCGACGGCGCTTGCACGGACCTGGCGTGGCGGCGATGATGTCTGGGCCGGCACATCCTTGGCTGGGCCGGCGCGGGCCGGCGGCTGGGCTTGGCCTGCTCGGGGACGATGACTGCAACGACACGACGCCTTCTCCTCAGCGGGGACTCCGTTGCCTTTGCCTGTGGTTCGTCGTCAGCTTCGGTTTCGCTCTAGTCCTACGGCAGCCCGGCTTGCGTGCGAGGGGTGCCATACTGCCATGCGCCCATGCCTGTGCTGGCCGGCGGTGGCAACGCTGTTTTGGCGTTGTTTCCCGTCTTGACAGGCACTCCCTCGCCCCTGGGGTGAAAACCCTGTGTGACCTGCTTGCGGCGGCGGCGGCGGCGGCGGCGATATATATCCTCGTCGTTCCCTTGTTGAAGACGCCATAACCGTCGGTCCTTCCGTGTTGCCTGCGGTTTCTAGAGTCTCTTCCATCGCTGCTTGTGTGGTGCCCTGTGTGGCTGTTTGGCTTCGTCCGCGGTTCGTCCTAGGCCTGCTTCTGGCACCTCTACTTCGTCATCGGTCTCCTTGTTGGTGGTGTCCGGGTGCTCCATGGTGATCGGCCTTCCCTCCTTCGAGGCTTCCTCCCCTCGATGTCGATGGGCGTTGGACGGCGGTTGGTGGGGGCTCAGATGTATCTGTTGCTATGGTGCCACTACTAGCTCCAAGGGAGAGCGGCGTTTCTAGCGATGCTTTCTATCGTCGGCGTGCTCCCTCCACCCTTAGTCCCCTCTCTGCTGTGCCGGTCCCCCACTCCATCGGGGTTTCCTCCTCTCGATCGTTGGACGATGCTAGGAGGGGGGCAGCAGTAGAGCAGCGAGGCGTAGCTACGAGGGGTGGTGTGGCTGCACTGCACAATGACGTTTGTTGAGCTGGCAAGCATGTGGCTCGGTTGTGGGTGGTTCCTTTGGTGAACGGCGGCTCGCTCTTCGGCCGGCCTATGTTTTACTCTTGGGCGCAGTGTTTTCCCCTCCTCCCCTCTGTAATTCTCCGATGAATCTGTTGCTCTGTGTTTGCAACCTCAGTGTACTCTCCCTGTTGTATATCTCAGTTGTACACTCTGCTCTTGTAATCCGTGGTTTGCCACACCTTTAATGAAAAATGTTCAGGCGGGCATCTCATTCTCACCCGCCGCAGTTCCCTAAAAAAAAAAAACCATGCAATTAAAATGGCACACCATTCTTTTCTGAGAAAAACAGCTCCCGGCAATTGGATTGCTAGTTTAAATGCAAGTACGTGTAGGTTCTTTTTGAGCAAGACATGCATGCATGTAGACCTTCTTTAAAAAAAAAAAAGATATGCATGTAAACGTAGGTTCTGTCTTCTGTGTTTGTAATCTGTTCATGCGCTCAACTGACTTTTTTGAACGATGTTATATTTTTTAGGGAAGATTGGCTATACTACATGACACTGCAAATATGATGAGTACCTAATAATCCTTGACTTTCCAAAAAAAAAACAATTGTTGGCTGCACTGAGAAACTACAGATTTGATGTATTTAGTTGTACAACACTTTGGATGTTATAAAAAAAACATCAACATATATATACACAAATCAAACAAATTGGAAAAAAAAATGATGATGATAAAAATATGTGTATTCAACACCTCAATTTATAAACTAGCTTGTTTAATTCAACATTTTAAAGGACAAAACTAAATGACTCCCTAATAAAGCAAAAAAAGTAAACCACATGTTAAATTGAGTTTATTAGAACCTAGGACAGACCCTAGCTCCTGCGACCGAGCCCGACTATCCCTTTACACTAACCACCCTCCTCTCCCGTAGTAACGGGTTGTTTGGTTGCCCTCGGTAGTTCTCGATGGCGCTCCCCTTCCACATCGACGCCTTTCATCATGAGCCTAAAGGGGAACAAAATTCTACCACATTCATCTAGAATATGATTCAAGCTGGGATCATGAATCATTAACCTTGATAGGGACATGAAAAAAAATTGATATTTTGTCACTCTCACAATAAGCGGTTCATAATACAACTTTGAAATCAATAAAAAATTTTCTTTTCGAAAAAAAACTTGCGGCTAAACTATAGAACCACCGGAGGTAACCTTAACATCACAAGCGGGTAATGGTAATTAATACAAACCACTAAGGGCATGTACAAAGGCATTTAATAAGGCGTCTCTTAACAACACTATTTAATAGTTTCGCTGATGTGGCATGGGGTAAAATGCAAAAATTGCTAGAGTCGACTCTTGGTGAAGAGACTAAGGCCCTGTTTGGAAGTGGAGTTATTTTGTAGTTTCTATGCAAAACCATGGTTTTCTCAAAAACCATGGTTTCTGAGACTATGAGGTGTTTGGAAGCAACCTTAAAAACTCTGTTTTGAAAACCATGGTTTTGGCAAAACCATGGTTTTTTTGGAGTTTTGTAGACTCCACTCCACACCAAAGTTTTCTAACTTGTGCTAGCAAACAATGGTTTTCAAAACCATGGTTTTTCATGATCATAACAAAACACAAACCATGGTTTTACAAAACCATGGTTTTAAAAAACTCCACTTCCAAACAGGGCCTAACTCTTCACAAGCTCTTGTGCGTGTCCATTGTATATGATTTATCTCTTCGCTTGGATGAATGTGCCAAGAGACATACTTTGACTCTCCATTGTACATGCCCTAATGATGGGGATTATCACTTGCACGGTTTTCGATTCGTCAGAGATAATCCTCTATTATCAGTCAATCACACGTGGTTTGAAAACCATGCATTAGTGATCTGCATTTTTTTTTGAAAATGAAATATTAAATTACTTTTAAAAACCAAACATTGAGTTGATACAAAGTCTTGAAAATATCTCCCGGCCTCTGCATACAAGATACACACAGCCTAACTACCTAAGCTTAAGTAAGCTAATACCTAAGCTTGTTTCTTGTTAATATAATTACCTTGGATCGTCGATGGAGGCTACCACTTGGGGTTTGTTAAGAGGGAATTAGCTAGTTATAACAATATACGAGGATGATGGATATGGATGAGCAGGCTAGGGAGTAAGGAACGCATTATGCATGGTTGTACTGTACTTGTAACAGCACCGCACGCACGATCTTTTATTATTCAGCCGTACGGCCGAACGTACGGTAGCTCGATCACGCCGTCCCCATGCATGCAAATGCATGCGATTGCGCGCGCAAACTTGCTTCACCTAGGAGTACGTAACCGTCAACTCCCCCGGCCTCGATCTCATGTACACGCCGATCGCATGCACCTGCTTCTCGTTTCGTTCCACATGATTTTACGGCCACAATTAAAACACGTACTCCACGTACGCGCTGCTGCTCCATCGGAAACCGTATCCTCTGTCATGTCCTCTATTTCTGACTAATTATAAGACAATTTTTTGGCTTTGTTTAGTCCTTCCATTCATCTCTCTACTCTGTAAAGCTTGTTGTTGGAATATTAGGAATAGATAGAGGCAAGGTGGAGGAAGCGGGATGTGGGTGATGGCACGCATATTTGATCATGTAAAAAAATTGGGGATGAAGATATGATCGAGGATAAAATTTCCCAATTTTAAAAATATGTTATAGCATGTGATTTTTTATAATGGAAGAGAGGAGTGACCATACAATTAGAACTCATAAAATATCGTATGAGCTCGTGCGACCCGGGGGCGACTAGGGTTTCCCCCTAGCCGCCGCCGCCGCCGCCGCCGACGTCTCCTCCTCCTCCGACGCCGCCTCCCTTCTACGCCGCCTCCCCTCCTCCTCCGACGCCGCCTCCACCTCCGTCGCCGACGCCGCCTCCACCGCCGGCGCCGCCTCCCCTCGCCTCCACTTCACAGGTCATGGAGCTAGGGGCTCCGCTTCCCCTCCACCTCCGACGCCGCCTCCTCCTCCGACGCCGACGCCGCCTCCACCGCAGACACCGCCTCCCCTCGCCTCCACTTCCTGGCTGCGGGAGCTAGGGGGCTCCGCTTCCGTCGCCGCCGCCCCGCCGGTGGCGGCCTCGCCCCCGCCAGCCATGCCCTCCAGCTCCAGGTTCCCTTCCCCCCCTCCACGCAGGTTCGGATCCCCTCCCTCCCAGTCGGATTGCAACTCCTCAGCGCCCCAGATCCATCGCCGGGCAAAACTCCAGATCCAGCGGTCTAGATCCCGCCCCTCTTCGCCGCACCAGATCCGCTCCCCGGCGTCCTCGGCAGAGCAGCCCCAAGCTCCGGCTGATGCTGTGGCCTCCCCCCCGCCATGAAAGTGCTGCTCCGCTCCTGTTTGAAGCAGAAGAGGAGCTTCGCTGCGGTGGTTGCCAGAGGTGGGCAGGCACTGAAGAAGGTCCGCTTTGCCTCTCCTCCACCCTCCACCCCGTCCCACCTGCCGCATTCACTCCCCACAGCCACCCCCAATGCGGCGCCCATCGTGTCTGGAGCCGGCATCGACGCCCCCTGGCAGACAGTCCTCCCCAGGCGCCGTCGCCCGCCTGCTGCACTCCCCCGCCGCATTCATGCCCGCAGCTCCTCCTCACCGGCCACACGCCGTCAATCGCTCACCAACCAAGCGCAACGTTGCTTCCGCTGCCTCGGTCGCGACCACCAGGTGGCCACGTGCCGGGAGCCCCTTCGCTGCCTTCGTTGCTGGAGTAATGGCCATAAAGCCATCTCCTGCCCGGCAAGGCTCTACCCCTCGCGCCATTCACCATCAAGCCTTGCTTCCCACTTCCACCGCCTCGCCTCGCCTCCTCGTCCCACCCACTTGGCTCGTGGTGATCCTGGCAACCGCCCGCGTCGCTCTGCTGGGGTCCTACACCGCTCCGGGGAGATGGTACAAGCCGACGCCGATATTGAAGCCCGCTGGGCAGTGGTGTCCATCCACTCCGGGGGTCAGGCGGACCCGGAGCGTACTCGTGATGCGGTGAGGACGGCCGCCTTCTTCGCCGGCCGCGTTACCCGAGGCCACGACGAGCTTCTCATCGCCAAGCATTTTCCGGAGCCCTTCATGGTTCGTTTTCCCACCACTGAGCAGAGAGATAAAGCCACTCGCCTGGGGCGCTTCACGCATGGCGTGTTTGTGGTTAGCTTCAAGCCCTGGCGGCCTCATCTGTGTGAAGATCCTTCGCCGGCGAGGTTCAGGGTGCGCCTCTGCCTTGAAAATGTGCCTCTGTTCGCCTGGAATGAACAGACGGCCCGCCTTGTTGTTGGTTCGGCCTGCGCCCTCCAGGGCATCGAGGAGCGTTGCCTCAGTGCAACCCGCGATGTTACAGACTCTCTCAATGTCTGGGCGTGGTGCGCCAATCCGGACCGTATCCCCAAGGTGCACTACCTTAGCATTGTTGATACTCCAAGTGGTACAGCGGCTGAGCACCATGTCAAGATGGCGTCCACCTCGAAGGTGTTCATCCACCTGGACACTATTGAGGACTACTCCGACGGGCCTATTGGCCGCACTCGCGTCTCCAACCCGGTCTGGGATTTTGGGCGTGCGGACGGGGACCTCCCGCCACCTCCTCCCCCTCCAGGGGACGCGCACCGACGCCCTTCGCGCTACGATGAGTCCGATGAGGATGACGACGTCGACCCCCGGCATCAGCGTCGGCGTCGCTCTCGCTCGTGTGTCGCCAGGGAGTCAAGGAGCGTTGTCCGCAGCGTCTCGGTCATGGGGAGGGGCTGCACTGCCTCCCCCCAGGGGCGCCGTGGCGTGGGACAGTCCAGCGGCAACCATCGCATCAACCGTCACAGGGCGCTTTCTCCCCCGCCGGTAACCAATCGCGTCTGGAAGGCCGTTGCGGTGAGCTCCCCCCATGCTGCTCCAAGCCCCTCCCCTATTCAATTTCCACCTCTCCCACCACCGCCTGCCAACGTCCGCACTCCGGCCACAGGGGATTCTTCGATCCTTGGTCCCCCCCCATCTATAACTGCTCCCCTGCAGGCCTATGCTCCTCAGTTGCCGCCTCGTCCTCTCGCCGCGGTCCCCTTAGGCAAGGGCATGGATGCTAGCCGCCTTGGGCGTGCCGCGCTGCTTGTCCTCCTGGCAAGTTCATATGGAGGGCCGCCTTCGCCAACCGTGCTGCCGGCGTCGCCTGCCGCCGATGAGGCTGCTGATCCCTCTTCGCGGGTGCTCAGTTCGTCCCCTCCCCGCCAAACCACTGCTGTGGACTCCCTCATCGCCAAGCACTTTGTGTCTCCACCTACGCCTCTGCTGCAGGCTCCTCACGCCGCGCGCTCCTGCGCCAAGGCCAAGGGCGCAGCGCTCCTCCGCCGCAGCACGAGGATCGCGGCCTGCACTGACCGCAAGGTGCTGGCAGAGGTCAAGGCGAAGAAGCTGTTGATCCGCAAGCTGCAACCGTGGCTGAGGTCCGGCTCCCGCCCTCCCAAGGTGCAGCCAAACGACGACGACAACTTCAACTCTCTCTTCAAAGATGAGCTACCGCCTGTTGCGGTCATGACCCTCGCGGAGTTCGCTGGCGTCCAGATGCCTGGGGGAGAGCCTGCTCCTACCGACGCCTCGCAGACCCCCTCGTCGTCACCTTCTTCGGGGACAGGGTGGATTCCCCCCTGCTGGACCTTCCTCCGACGTCTGTGGCGCGGTCGTCTTGCAAGGCCAGCCGGAGCCCACGGTGCCTCCTTGTGCGACATGTTAATGCCTCTGCGGGTTAGCTTCAGGACGCCAGTACCGTTGCCGTACTCCGTTCCTCTACTCCTGGAAGTGGGCCCAGAGTCGTCGCCCTACCCTAACCTGATGCCTTCAAGGTTTCCAAATGGCTGACAACCTCCGTCTTCTAAGTTGGAATGTCCGTGGTCTCAACGCAGTTGTCCGCCGATCGGCTCTCCGCAACTTCATCCACTCTTTGCGCGCCAACCTAGTCTGTATTCAAGAATCGAAGCTAGACTCACTCTCCCCCAGCCTTCTTCTCGACTGTGCGGGTTCCGCCTTCACCGCCTCCTTCTCCTCTCTCGACGCGGTCGGCACTCGTGGGGGCATCCTCATCCTCACGCATGAGGATTTCTACACCCTAACCTCCCAGGATTCCTCCCAGCATTGCCTGTCGGTCACGGTTGTCTCCCGTACGGACAGCCTACGCTGGCGGCTTACGGTGGTTTATGGCCCTCAATCTCGCCAGGAGAAGTTCGCTTTCCTTAATGAGCTCATGAATCACGCTCCGACCGACCCTGACCTCCCTTGGATGGTCGTGGGAGACTTCAACATGATCCGGCGTCCGGAGGACAAAAGTAATAGTAACATCAACCCCGCGCTCATCAATGCCTTCAACCAAACCGTGGACTCCCTCTCCCTTGTGGAAATCCCTCTCATGGGCCAGAAATTCACCTGGTGTAACCAGCGCAGCAACCCCACTCATAGTCGCATCGATTACCTCTTCTGCTCCGCCAACTGGGATCTCCTGCTCCGGAATGTTTCTCTCCGTGGCCTCCCTCCCCTCTTGTCCGACCACGCTCCCCTCCTCCTGGCTATGGAACCAGCGGTCGTCACTTCTCGTCTCTTCCGCTTCGAGAACTACTGGGTCGGCCTCCCTGGATTTCAGGATGTGGTCCAAAACTCTTGGGGCCGGGAAGTGGTCACCACCTCCCCTTTTCGTCGCCTCCACATTAAATTGTCTCGGGTTGCCAAGGCATTCTCCAGTTGGGCCCGCACTAAAGTTCGCTGCACGGCCCTCCAGTTAGCCATTGTTAAGACCCTCATCACCTGTCTGGATACCGCGCGTGAGCATCGGGCCCTCTCCGAGTTAGAGCGTTGTCTCCTCAGCGGCCTGAAGGACCGTTTCCTTGGCTTGACGGCTCTTGAGAAGTGCCATATCAGACAACGGGCGAGGATTAGTTGGCTTCGTGCGGGTGACGCCAACACTCGGTTTTTCCACATTCGGGCTAGTGGGCGTCGCCGCAAAAATTCCATCCACTCTCTTGCTACCCCGCAAGGAATTGCCCTCTCTCACGAAGACAAAGAAGCTGAATGTTGGCGCTTTTTCTCCGGTCACCTAGGCCATGATTCGCCGAGAACCCTTACCTTTGACTGGCCCAGCCTTGGCATCCCTCAGCATGACCTCTCTGACTTGGACGCCCCTTTCTCCGACGCTGAGATCCTGGACGCCATCTCCGCTCTACCGGGGGGAAAGGCCCCTGGCCCCGACGGTTTCACTAGCACTTTCTACAGAGTTTGTTGGGAAACCATTAAGATCGATGTTATCAGGGCCTTCGAACATCTCTTTTCCCTTAACGGTCGCCACCTCGGTTTGCTCAACTCGGCCAACATCGTCCTCCTTCGCAAGAAAAATGACTGCATCGGCCTCCAAGACTTTCGCTCAATTAGTCTCATCCACAGCTTCAGCAAGATCTTCTCCAAGCTGCTTGCCAACCGCCTCGCTCCTCGGCTTGATGCCCTCATCTCCCCAAACCAGAGTGCCTTCATCAAGGGCCGCTGCATTCAGGACAATTTCCGTTGCGTGCAGGGCTCGCTTCGCCAGCTCCACGCCCACCGTGTCTCGGCCATCCTTCTCAAACTTGATTTTGCAAAGGCCTTCGATTCTGTTAATTGGGGGTACCTCCTCGAGCTCCTGCATTGGTTAGGCTTTGGCCCTCGTTGGCGTGAATGGGTCGCTCTCCTATTCGGAACTGCCTCCTCCTCGGTCATCCTGAATGGCCGCCCGTGTCCCACCTTCCACCATGCTCGCGGAGTCCGACAGGGGGACCCTCTCTCCCCGATGCTCTTCATCCTAGCGATCGATCCCCTTCAGCGCCTTGTCAGTCTTGCGGAGGAGGCTGGCATCCTCGGTCAGGTTGGCAATACTCCCTTGAAGCTGCGTACCTCTCTCTACGCCGATGATGCGGCCATCTTCCTCCGCCCCTCCCATGACGAGATCCTTGCCATGATCAACCTCCTCAACTCCTTTGGCGACGCCTCCGGCCTCCGGATAAACCTTCACAAGTGTTCTGTCATGCCTCTGAACTGCGACGGCGGGGACCTAGATCTCGCTCTCGGCCCCTTTCCTGGGATTAGGGCTTCCTTCCCCTGCACCTACTTGGGTCTTCCCCTCCACTTCCAACGTCTAGGGAAGATCCACTTCCTCCCCATCATCCAGAAGGTCCGTGCCCGCCTTCCTTCCTGGAAAGGCCGTCTTCTCTCCAAAGCGGGCCGCCTCACGCTCGTCAAGGCAGTTCTCTCGGCCTTGCCAACTTACTTCGCCACGATCTTCCATCTACCAAAATGGGTCATCAAGGAGATTGACAAAATCCGTCGCTCCTTTCTGTGGAAGGGTCAGGATGGCTCTGCCTCGGGGCATGCCCTCGTTAGTTGGCAAATCGTCTGTCGTCCAAAATCCCAGGGTGGTCTAGGCATCCCGGACCTCAATTTCGTCAACCGTGCCCTCCGCCTACGTTGGCTTTGGCTCGCACGTCAGGATCCTTCCAAGCCTTGGGTTGGTCTTGACCTCCAGATGACTGACTCTGAACTAGCTCTTTTTCGGTTGGCCACCACGGTAACTGTCGGCAATGGACGCGATACGTCCTTCTGGCGAGACCGATGGCTACTCGATTCTGCCCCGGCTGACCTCGCCCCCAACCTCTACAAGCAAGCCAAGCGTCGTAACAGTATGGTTGCTCTCCTCCTTCCCCGCAACCAATGGATCCGGCATTGTGGCCCAATTTCTTCCGATACCCTCTTCAGAGAGTGCCTCCTTCTTTGGTGCAAAATCCGGCAAATTTCCCTCTCCGACTCCCCGGACACGGCACACTGGCATTATTCCTCGGATGGGCGTTACTCTGCTAAATCGGCTTACAACCTTCAGCTAGTGGGCGGGGTTGACCACCCGCTGGCTAGCGCCATTTGGTCGGCGCATGCGCTGAACAAAAGCAAGTTCTTCGCTTGGACTTTGAGCCACTATCGCATCAACACCGCTGACCTCCTCGCTAGGAAGGGATGGCCGCACCAGACGGCTTGCTGTTTCTGCCTCGGCCAGCTCGAAACGGTCGACCATCTAGTTGGCTCCTGCCCCTTCGCCACCACGGTTTGGCAAGCCTTTTTTCCTATCCAACCACCCTCCTCTGGCTCGGTTGGCTTCTGCGACTGGTGGACCTCCTGCCAAATTGGAGTCTCAAGATCGCCATGAGATCCTCAACGGCGTCATCATCCACGTGATCTCGGGAAATTTGGAAAGAGCGTAATAGGCGATTTTCCATAATCGCTCATTCGCGTCGCAAGTTGTAGCTCTAATCAAGGATGGTCTCGCCATTTGGTTGGCGGCATCCTCGCCTGACAGCCTAAGAGCCTAGTTTGTGTGCCTTCCCCCCTCCCTCTCTCCCCTCCTCCCTCTTCTTGTAATTGTTTGTACAGTTCTGTCTTCCACTTAATTGAAATGGCAGCGCCCCTGCCCTTTATTTCAAAAAAAAAATAATGGAAGAGAGTTATCAGCCTCCGCACCAACTAAGTATGCATACGACATTACGATCAATACAAATAATTATTACAAAACCATAAACATAACAATAATAGTCTCAAAAATTAGGAAAACCGAGTGACAACCGGTATAACAATGCCCAAAACAACGGTTGAAAGGGACTCAACAATTCTCGGGCTACCTGAAAGCGTACAACACCACTCCCTTCAATGGCAACAAAGGCCTTCTTCTGGTGGCGAATGATGACAATAGAAGATTAATCCGACAACCTCATATATTCTTCTAACTAGAGAACCTGATAAAAAAAACTATCCTTCCACATAGTGAATTAAAGGACCAAGGAGGACGATGTGGTGAGGCCGATGAAGAGTCAGCCACTGCGAAGGACAACACACAGCTAAAAGAAAGGAACACTCCAGAAGCAACCCCTGCACGCGGGAGGACACACAGTGCCCTCAGAAGGGAGAACGACACCACAAAGGCGTCACCACCGATAGCCCGAGCTGGACAGGCTTTCACTCAACACACCCTCGTCCTAACCACCCTACAAGAAGAATTGGAGCATTGACATGAAGAACAAAACCACCGGCCACCACCGGACAAGGCAATCCCCCTAAAGGAAACGTCGGGCTGCTGCCTGCACACCCACCTTGATGCGACGTGTCTCCCAAAGAGGGAGGAGCCAAGAAGGAAGACTAATATGAGCATCACCGGCGTCGAAAACAAAAAGGGCTCACGAAGTTGTCGAAGACCGATCCACTCGAACGGAGGCCAGGGGGAGGTTTAGCAGAGGCGGCGGCACCGCGCATGCTCCGGTGAACCAAGGCCTCCCCACAATGGATTCGATGAGCAAACTACCAAATGGGGAACACAGTCACTGAACTAGCCCAAAGTCATGGTATGCCGTTGTAGACCGTGAGCCCGCCGGATCCACGACGTCCACCACTTGCCACGTCGGCACGCCACAACCGACATGCGCCGCTTCCCGCGGCCGCCTTGGAATCAACCACAGCGTGCGCGGGCCAGATCTGGCCGCCCCGCCGCTAGATTATGGAACACCATCATCGAACTATCCCAAAGTCGTGGTATCCCGTTGTAGACCACGAGCTCGCTGGATCCATGACGTCCACCACCTGCCCCGTCGGCACGCCGTAGCTGACCTGCGCCGCTTCCCGTGGCCGCCTCTTAATCAAACACGGCGTGCGCGGGCCAGGCCTGACCGAGAGAGAGGAGGGGAAGGAGTAGGTCGCACCCCATCCGACCTCCGCCGCCGGATGCCGCCGCCGACCTCCGGCCACCACCACCGTCCGCCCGAAAAAAAATAAAGGAACCCGCCTCTCACCTCCAGCCTTGTGGAGTAGGTGCCGGCGGGAAAGGGGAACACCAGGAGGCCCCGCAGCAGCAGCCGGCTGGCCAACAGCACGCGCCGCCGCCGAGAGCGGGTAGGGTTTGCTAGGGGTAGATGAGAGAACGAGAGACGAGTGCTTTCTTTCATCTCCCGCATGTGGTTTATATAGTAGCGACACTCTTAGAACATGCTTTTCAACAAGTCTTTTCTAAACACGTTAGATGATATATAGACAATACAACCCTCCTAATAGACCAAATCTAGCTTTTAATTTATTCGTTACCTTGAGTATGATTTGATTATTTGCCACGTTCAAATATGTGCAATGGATCATTTGTCGCTCATGTGGCATCGACATATTGATCATGGGTCTTCATATCATTGACACGGCATTGGCGCTAATCTCTATTTATTCGAAGAATTGCAAATTAAATCTCTATTTATGAATTATATAGAAAATGGCTTGAATCAGAGTAGTGTTTCTTCTCGTTTATTTTCCTTTGTTTTTAAAATAGAGAGACCATATCTTATATATAAGAAACATTTTTTACTCTTCCTCCTTATTAATTATCCTCCACATCAACAATTCGTTCGATGCGGCGGCGCGCTATAGAAACGATGAACATGAAAGCATTGGGATATTGGGTGTGCCCTTATCCAGCCGTTTGTTGTTGAGTTCCTGCCTGCCGGCCTAGCTTGTCTCTGCGCCTCACAAGCAAACGAAAAATAGGCAGGCTCCTGTTTCTGTTTCTTGCTCATCACTGCTAGATAGCCACGGAGCCATGGACGATTCATTCGCCGGCCGGCCTGTATATAAGCTCCGGCCATGGCCCATTCCATCCGTGTTCTGCCTCCCTCTCCCTTCCCTTCCAACCTTTCTTTCTCCAATCCTTCTCAAGGGAAGGATCGATCAGGAGCTAGGGCAGGCAGAGACCAGTGGATTCATTTCATTCCTTAACTATTCCAATCCACTATACATTAGCTGTATGATCTAGCTCCATGCTTGCAATCTAGCCAGTTCATCCATTTTCTTGATTGGTTAATTCATAAGAAGAAGAAGAAGGCCGGCATCATGGTTAACCCCGACGCCGTCCGCAATGTCATCGGCATCATCGGTACGCCATGATTTTAGGACTGTCAAGCTTGCTATCCTAAATTAATCACTTCCCTTGTTTTAGGATTTAATGGAACTGAAGTCCCGTTTTTATGATCCATAGGATTCAATTTAGTGTCTGCTGGGGATAGCAAGGATGTGCTGGGTTTATATAAGGATTTAGCTAGAAAGCTCGACACCAACACCATCAGTAAGCGTACCACCAGCCGTATCACTTACCATTATAAGTTCTTATGAATGGGCAAATTCCTTATACACCATCGGGTAAAACTGCTTCGGATTTCCTTAAACCATCTTGGACGTGTGCTCTTCAAACTGCTCTGGCTGCCATGCATACGCTGCTGGCGACAGGTTCTCATCGAACACCTTCCCATGGAACCTTATCATAATATATGCATGGCATATAAGGAATTATTCCTTATGATTAACACACTAAACTTCCTGACACGCTGATATCCGATGATTCCTTATTGTTGATGGACATGAGTAGCCACCCTTGCTCGCCCCTATCCATTGCCACTGCCATCTGGTATAGAGGACACTCTAGATCAGAATTGAGATCCAAGCATCCCATGCAGCAACTGCAAGGAGGGAGAGGGCTTTTGTACATATATAGTCTTCTCGATGGGATTTGAGAAGACTTCGTCGGAGTCGGAATACTTGACGAGGATTGTGATGCTGCAGCAAAGACTGATAGGCCGTTGCTGGTCACCAATGTAGTCCTAACAGTTGCTGGTGTTGCCGGCCACACGAGCTCGTTGGAGACATCAGGAGAAAGAGTTGTTTGAGTAGGACAGACATTCCATCTGAATTAAATAGTTAATGGTGAGTGGAGTGTGTACAGCACGTTGGTTCGACTCAGGGTGTGTGATACATTTGATATCAGAGTAGGTGCATTGTCGTTTTGTCATTATTGGATTTTTACATTGGCGGATTGGCCTAAGGATGAATTTCATTCTCATTAAATATGGTGTCATGTCAACATTTTTTATGATCGCAAAGGAATTAATAAAGAAAGAGCTTAACGTGATTTTATCCGAATGAAATCATGTGTGCACTGTTTCTAATATAACTTGTCTCTTGCATGTATTATCTACCACGAAACAACAAAATAAAATAATGCATTGCATTGCATGTGTGCAATTTCAACCGTCAACTAAATATCTTGTTGCTTATGTGGCATTCTTTTGGAAGCGCAAAACTGAAACCCGCTAGGAATGGCCTAAGCTGCTTTTTGTACACGAAAGCTGGATATTTTTTCTTTTTCCCTTGCCAGGTTTTGAATTGAGCGGCATCATCTCTGGAATCAATCAGTGATTTTGTTTTAGGGGATCTGATTTCGGGTTATGCCGTTTTCAGTGATGTGACCCAGCAAACATAGACTTTGACGTCTTTAGCTGTGAGCCACACATGGCATGGCTAAGGAAACGATTTTATTCATACTCGGAGAATATACAAAGTTGGGAATCTGCCTGTGTAGGGGTGGGAATGGGTCAACCCTTGACCCATTAGAACCGACCCACATGATCCATTTTTTAGAAAGGGGTCAACGGATCGATCCGTTGGATCATGCTGGATGACCCATTGGATCAAAAGGGTCGACCCGCTTCCAAAAAATTTACTTTTGTATAATCTGATTCAAAGTCTTCTAATACCATTAAATGGCATTATTAGTACAAAACATAGTACAAAACAGTTTGGTACTAATATCTGAGATTTGTGGAACTATTTTATTTAAAAAAATCAAGCATTGCTCATCTATCACTATAATATAAAAAATTAGATCCGGGGAAGAAGACAATAACATACAGATAAAACCGATCAAAACAACGATTGAATGAATAGATCCATCTGAGCCAAAATTTGCTAGAAAAAATCCAGATTAACCCACACCTAAAAATACTAGCTAATGAATCATTGAAATCTAAGGGTCCACTAGCACATCGATTTACCGTTCTTGCCTCCTGATTTAGTTGAGTTTTTGGCTTCAAATACAGGCTTCACAACATTGTAAAGCCTGAGCAGATGAGAGTTGTTTTAGCGGGGCACATGGCAGATCGGCGAACGACGAAGATTTGTGGACTCGCAATCTCATAGCCTCCTCATCAATGCTGCCTTGAGCAAATCGGCGAATTGTAGATATTCGTGGACTCGCAATCCCAACCTCCTCATCGATACTGCTCATATCTGATCTAGGAGAAGCTGCGGAGAGATTGTTACTCGTCAGGGGATGAAGAAGGGGCTAGCAGGAAGGAGGATGTTGGGGAGGCAAATGTGTGGCCTGTGAGGAGGTTGACCGGTGGAGGTGGCCGACGATGGCGATGGATGGACGGAGTAAGCAAGCCAAAGCAGCGAGCGCCACCGCCGCCGAAAAGCCTAACAGAACGATGGAGCAATGTGAATGAAGGGACGAAGCATCCGAGGCAATCCGATCCATGGATACCCTTTGGGCCAAATGGATCCAATGTCGATGACCCATTCATAATTTTTGGGTTAACCCTTCACTCCAATTTATCTCTTTTTTTAGGATCGGGTCAATATCCAATGGGTCGTGGTGACTGGCACCGGCTTTAGTTTTTACAGAGAAGGAGCACCAAAGAGCGCATTATTATTGTTATTCTACTACCAGACTGCTAGCTATCCACCCTGGCTACTCCCCGTAGGTCCGAACAAGGCAGATCCAGAAGGCAAGGATGGCAGCGACAAGGACGCCGACAAGGCAAGACCAGAGTATGCACGTCAGGTCAAAGAACAAAGCAGCGGCGGAGGTTAAGTGGACAGCCATGGCAATCTCCTCTAAACCGACATAGCGGAGAGCTTCCACCGCGGCGTAGGGCGCCTCCGGCAAGAAGAGGGTCATGTGCCACATCGCCAGCTGCACCACTGCCATGTAGGCACCCCATAGCATGGCCACTGGCACGAACCATGGGAAGCCAGGGCCCCAGGTGTGTTTGTTATACGTGGTGTACGCCCAAGATACTGAGGCGGCAATGCAAATAGGTGGAAAACAGACAACGATTACTGAGGTGGCAATGCAAATACTGAGTTTGTTATGCTGTATGGAACCTAAAATTTGGAGGCTATTTTCTCGGTATAGACATGGAAACTAAACAAGAATTCTGGAAAAAGGCTCAAGCCACTAGTTGAATATCTTTATCTATATCTATATCTTTATCTTTATCTATATATCTTTTTACCTATTTCGAAACAGACCAATGCTTCTGCTTTATTTGTTTTTACGTCCCGACAGGTGATACCCAATCCGGCGTCTATCAAGCGCTTTCCCGGCTGAAAACGGCTCCAGCCCACCGATGGGGGCCCCACCGCAGGAGCGGCAAGCTTTGCACGCCGCCTTGATGCCTCTGTCGCCGCACCCCCAGCACACCCGGCGGTGAGCCGTCAAGACCTCCTGACACCGCGACGCCCCACTTGCCTCTGCGAGGTCTACTTCTCTCGCATTGTGCCTCCAGCCGTAGCGCCTGGCCGCCGCGCTACACGCGCCTCCGTGCACCTCTCGGCGCTCCTCCACCTGAGACCGATGCGATTCACCCACCCTGCGAGCAGTTCCTCCATGCACTCGCGACTCGCGAGACGCCGCCTCCTAGTCGCTAAGACGACCTCATGGTGGCTGGTGGTGGGATTAGTCCTCTCCGGCGGCAAATTTGCATGACCGGAGGGGAAGGAGATGAGAGAGAGATTTGAGAGAAACACCAACAGCTCACAGGAGTACTGCCCCAGTAGCTTGAGCCACAGCGGCGCGGACAGGAGGAGAGAGAAGCAGCGGCGACTTTGAGAAGAACGTTTATGCGTTTGTTTGTGCGGCTGTGGCTGTGAAGGAGATAAAGAATCGATTTTCTCTTTCTCTTGTTTTTCACTGTACCCATCTGAAATGTGGGGTTCACCAAACCTTAGAGCCGTGTGGTAATTTGTTGGATGTGTTTTTATGTAACACAAACATTAGGTTCCGATCCTGATCGGCAAAAAAAGTCCACCCTATGATTCCGATCTTAGCTACATATATAGCATGATCGGTAAATGTGCCGCATACATAATTCTCTCTATAATTTGATACATACCCGCCTACCTCCATCTCGATCTGATAAATAGATGAACATATATAAGAAGAAATCGCTCGACGACGAGCCACGCACACATCTGATCGACTATAACATACCTCCTCGTTCCTGACTGCCATCCTTCTCGCCATTCCACAGCTAGCATCGATGACAGGGACCTACCCAGGGGCCAGGACAGTCACCACCATCGATGCCAGCGCTTGTCGCAGCATCAAGCACCTCCCCTAGCTCTACACGGAGGTGCACCTCGGCCTCTGGCCCCGACCGATCAAGCGGACGCAGCGCTGCGGCACCGCATGACCCAGATGATGTTCGAGTTCTTCTGCGACTACGGCCGTGGGGCTAGCTGATGCTCATGGCGTGAACAACCCGACTGAGTATATACTTCGCCTTCATGGAGACCGCCGGCGAGACGGAGAGGCAAGCTGGGCGCCCAATACAGGTAAGGTGTTCTGCACTTCTTCTAACGCATAGTTAGCATGTTTCATGTGGTTAGTCGCTGGTTAAGCGCATCGAGCTTATAGCTGGCAATAATTAATTCTGCTACCACCAATTCGTTGTAAAATTTTGATCGCTCTTCCGCAAGTTTCATGTCAACTCCTCCGTATTACAAGAATTTTTGTTTCATCTTCCTAACTTCAAATGCAGACATATTTGGTGAGAAGGGTACAGTACACTAGCAGTTGGAGAATTTAATTATTTTATTGTTTGAACATTAGAATGTCATGATTATACCCTCGAAAGCGAGCGTTAGCTAGCTCAATCGAAGTATGTGGCAAGATTTGCCTGACATTCATGCTTAATGCATGAGAGTCCTGTTGCGGTTAAGAAAAAGAAAAAAAAAGGTATATATGCGTGTCATGAATATTCACTTAATATGCTCAGTGAATTTTATCTGGCATATATCCGATTGGTTTTGTGAAAGGTTCGTTGAGTTGTATTTCTTAGAAGGTAGCTCGTCAAGATGACAGCAACAAAGCAAGGAAAAGAAGAAAAAGAAAAATAAAAAATAAAAGGGCAAAGGTAATACAATGTAGGTTCTTTTTTCCATTGTTCTTTCACACTTTGTATATTGGGGAGGAAGTGGGTTACAGTTTCCGTTTTGAGGATTGTTGCAGCAGCCACGAAACGTACTCACTCCGTCCTGAAATATAAGACATCTAAGCATTCAAAAATTATTCTCAAATACAAGATATTTTAGCCATATTTTGTTCATCTAATTCTCCTCGGAGTTGGCAGGATCAGTTTGGTTGATTGAGGTATTAGCTGAAGTAGACTCCTTGTTATCTGCAACTGCCATTATAGCGAGATAGAATTGAACAGCCAGCCAATAAAGCAACACAACATAGCTCCTCATGTTATAACTTAGGTGCACATGCGAAATTTGTTAGCCTCCTAAGCTGTCCTCAAATTTCTAGAATGTCTTGTATCTCAGGACGGAGGGAGTAAGCTTTTAGAGTCATAATATCATTGATGAAGGACATGATTAAATGCACTATCCCTTTGGTCGTTGAAAAATATAGTGGCCAGGCTTGACGATAGTTACTTTACCTTTTCCGAGTTCTTTTATTTCCATTTGCTTGCATTTAGCTGGATAACATAAATTATCTCTTGGTTGTTGTATCTTTCCTTTTTTTTACGTGAATCATAAATCTATATAATACTACGCTTGATTACTAAAATATATATCATCTTTCGAATGTTTGATTTGCATTAACAAACGTTTTCATAGCTTTAGCACAGGCATTCAGCCGATGCCCCACCAGACCCAGGTCCATCGGAGCCCACAACAACCAGGGTCTCGGGTCTAGCTCAACTAAAAGGACTAACATGATGGGTGATTGCTGCCCCACCTTATATGTTGTGCTTCCATAATCAATTTATGATGTGGGACTAAACCTAACAACCCGAATGTTACGCCACTATTGTTTGCATGTTGAATCACGTGATTGCATCGCAACATACGAGATCCGCCAAAAAAACGCCTTCGCCGCACACACTAGGGCACGGCGTCGCCTTTGCCGTAGAGGCTGCTTTTATATTAATAGTAGATTATTAAACAACAGATGATATATCTATTTGGATTTTTCCGTAGCGACGTACGGATATATTTGCTATACAGTTGAACTAAACAGCGTACATGTAACGTGCGAGAGCATAGCCGGGACCAAAGAATTTTTTCCAGAAGGGGGGATACCCCATTTCCATTATCAGAGACAACGGAAACATACAGAGTTTAACTAAGACAACCACGCATCAGTTTAATTGTTATACTAGAGGACCTTTTTCCCAAAAGGAAATCAACACTACACCGCGTTTACTTTCACTAACAGGGATACCAAAGGAACAGCAACCTCCACTGAGGCTCAAGTTACAGACGACCAAAAAACAAACAGCAAAACATAGGCCAACCACCGATGCCCCATGACCAAGCATTCATCAACATAGCTCCTGCTTCTTATCCTGTGTCGTTTCAATCCTACACTTTTTCTGGATCATCCTAACATTCTTCAGCACTTGTCCGGACGATCCCCCCCCCCCCGGTATATTCTAAATGATCATCAGAGTTGTACCATCTCCGTCTTTTCTGCTTCTTCTCTAATCCTGCAACAAAATTTTTTAACATTGTACAGCAACTTTTCAACACATCTTTATCTTCACCAGAATAGGTCCCAGCCCAGTAATCCAAAAGAGCACAACACACGTGTAAAATGTTTAAAGGGGACCTAATCAAAGATGATTCAAACACAGCTTTATTTCTATTTAACCAGATAGCCCAACAAACTGCTGCCAAACAAACAATGTGCAATTTTTTGCCCTCGGGCCAGATCTTATTCAACCACCTATAGAAATGCTTCAAATCGTTTGGTCTAGAAGTCACTCCACAGCATGACATGACAACCCCCCATATGGATCTGGCAATGGGGCATGAGAAAAATAGATGATGACTTGTCTCAATGTTATCACAAAAACAGCATCTCGGATCCCCCATCCAATTCCTTCTCCTCAAGTTTTCTTTAGTTAAAATAGAATTCTGATGCACCAACCACATGAAAATCTTAATTTTCAGGGGTAATTTAGTATTCCAAATGGGTAACAAATCCCTACAGTTATGCCCTCTTTCAGAATTTTTGTAAAGAGATTTGACCGTAAAAATTTTACTATTCTCTAAAACCCAAAAAGGTTTATCAGGGCCTCCACCCACATTAATCTCTGACAACTTAATTAAAATTTCCCCCCACATCTCTTGATCTGTTTCATTCAACCAACGTCTGAAAGGCAACCTCCAATCTAATCTATGACAATCAGCCACTGAAATGTTCTGCTTATTACAAACTACATAAATCAATGGAACTTTATCTTTCAAAGGGTTCTTTCCTTACCAGCAATCATTCCAGAAATCCACTGATTCTCCATCACCTAGCACATAACCTCTATGGTTGATATAAGTGTCTTTACATTTCAATAAACCCTTCCAACAGGGTGAATCCGAGGCTTTCTCTCTGACTTGACTGATAGTCACACCTCTCATGTACTTGGCTCTGACCAACTCTTGCCAGATACCCTTTCCACTATCTAATCTCCACCACCACTTACACAAAAGGCTAATGTTCAACTCTCTTAGGTTCATGACCCCCAGGCCACCCTTTTTCCTAGACCTGATTATTCTGTCCCATTTGATCAGATGATATCTCTTCTTATTACTATTACCATTCCAGAAAAAACCTCTCCTAATCTGATCAATTTGTTTAATAGTTGTTTTGGGCAGAAGAAACATTGACATGCTATAAATAGGAATATTAGTCAGACAGGAATTTATTAAAACCAATCTACCACCATATGAAAGTGATCTACCTTTCCAGCCATCAAGTCTTTTCTTAACTTTTTCAACCATTCCATCCCAATGTCTAATTTTTAGACCACCACTTCCCACTTGTACCCCCAAATACTGCATAGGAAGAGTCCCCACATTGCAATTAAAAATCTCAGCAAAATTTATTTCAGTCCCACTATCCCCATTAATCACATATAATTCACTTTTATGAAAATTAATCCGCATTCCTGGTAAATTTTCATACAAAAACAGAACAAATTTGAAATTTAGTGTAGAAACCACATCATTTTTCAAGAAAACAATTGTATCATCTGCATATTGTAGAATAGCTAAACCTTCTTCATATAAATCAGGCACCAAGCCTTTTATCATCCCATTTCTTTGAGCCACCCTCACCATTTTAGAAACACCATCAGCTACTATATTAAAAAGCAAAGGAGAAAGCGGATCCCCCTGTCTAACCCCCTGCTTACTTTGAAAGTAAGGGCCATTCTTACCATTTATATTCACATTTAATGTACCACTTGTTACCACCTGCTTGATCCAATTAATCATTTTCTCATCAAAACCTCTAAATTTCAACAGCAAAAATAAAAAATCCCACCTAACTTTGTCATAAGCTTTTTCAAAATCCAATTTCAGAAAAATTCCACACTCTTTATTAGTCTTAACTGAGTGCATGACCTCATGCAGAGACATGACTCCTTCTACAATGTGTCTACTCTTTAGGAAAGCGTTTTGATTTTTTGAAATGATTCTATTAAGCACCACTTCTACCCTATTGGTCAGAACCTTAGTGAAAATCTTGTAACAACAATTAAGCAAACATATAGGTCTAAAATGCTGAACCATTACAGCATCACTCTTCTTGGGGAGAAGGATTATTTGCCCATAGTTAATTCTATCCATTCTTAAATCCCCTTCAAAAAAATCTAGGAACAGGCCTAACAAATCTTCTTTGATAATATGCCAACAAGATTGATAATATGCCAACAGCATTTGATCATAAACGCTTCTATCTTGGTATTGGCCACCACTGGCCTTTCCCAGACTGACTTGACAACCTCATGGAAGTTATCCTGATGTATCCATCTTAAATTGAAATGAAATCTTGTATTTTTCACATTCCCACCATAATCAGTTTTAAACAAAATGAGGTTATGATCAGAGAAGCATTTTTGAATTTTACTAACGTTTGATAGAGGATAAATCTTCTCCCATTCCATATTAACGAAAACCCTGTCTAACTTAGCCAACACTGGATTAATTTGATTATTAGTCCAAGTAAAATAACCGCCTGTCAGTATGAGCTCTCTCAACCCAAAGGTGTTAATCACATAATTGAATAAGTTTGCATTTCTCTGATTAATACACCCAGTATTTTTATCCATTGAAAACCTGGTTAAATTAAAGTCTCCCCCAATGATAACCGGACAGTCATCTATGCCACAAAACTGAGCTAGCTCTGTGATGAACTGAATCTTTCTATCAGAATGAGGAGCTCCATACACACACACATCACTATGAACCTATGTTTATTCCTGATATGCCATAAATTCAAGCACAGAATGAACTCCCCTTTCTTAACTCCCATAATATCAAAATTATCATTGTTGGTCCCACAGATGATCCCACCAGATCTCCCCATAGAACCAATCCAATGCCAAGTGTATTTATTAGTACAATCAAACTTTCTCAAAAGACCTCCATTAAAATTTTTGACTTTTGTCTCCATCAAACCTATTATATCTAACTTGTGCAAACATATCAGCTCCCTGATATAATTGCCAATTCCTTTCTTATTTAACCCTCTACAATTCCAAAATAAAACATTCATCATTTGATAATGTTATTCTTATCATTCACTTTATCACAATTTGACCAAACAGCTCTCTGTTTGTCAACCTTATTCAAATCTTTGGGACTCATCCCTTTTCTGAATTTATTCTTTCTTTTTTTCGTAGACCTCTTCTGACTTCTACTAATCACTCTGGAGAATTCCTTTTCACTTTCAGAATCAAACTCATCAGACAATTCATCTCAATGTAAGAGTAAAACCTTATCTGAATTGTTTTCTTCCATTTCCTTGCCCCCCCTGTTGCATGTTCTTAACATTATTGTTTTTTAAAAAAAGTTCTAATCTAGCCACTTCAAGTTCTTTAATCAGATCAAAACCATCCAAATTCCCATCAGAGAGCTCTACCCCTAATGTTTGTGCAACATGAACAAGAGTATCATTGTTTAAGATAGAAAAGGAGTTAATGGAAGTAGGTGTCTTATTACCTTCCAGATTTCTTTTCTTTGATAGAATCTCAGCTTTTTCCAGAATAGGAGTACCTCTACCCATAAGCCTTTTGCTTCTTCTGGTTGGCCTATGAAAATTATCAGCTTTAGCTTCATTTGTATCAACTATCTTTCTTTTAATAGGAGACCCTAAGCACTCCCTAGGAATTATTTCCCTAGGTACCTCAGCCTTCTTCCCTTTTTCTAAAATTTTATTTTTACCATGATTATAGGCCGCTGCCTCATTGTTTGCACTCATGATATGTTCCCCCACATTCGACCCCACATCATCTATATTTAAATCACTATTATTCAACTCTATCCCTCCGGATGACGTGAAGATGTGAGGTTCATTATTTTTACTGTAGGGATCAGGGGACTCCTCTATCTTCTTTTCACCCTCATCACTGATTTCCTCAATTCTTACTTTAGAAGCACATCCCTTATGTGCTCCAGCATTTTTAGCAAAATTATGTGAAAAACACGGGAGCATGGATAAACCCCTTTGGTCACCTACATCTTTTTAGACTGAATATGTTTGCCCAACGCTCCATGCGCCCTACCCCAAAGAATATTTGCAGACCCCTTGAAATAACATATGGGAAATCCCCTACCCACACACACAGAATTATAAGATTGCACAATGCTCTTGCCCACATAATGCGAAATCACACTAGAATACTGACCTTTCCTTGCAGCCATGTGTTCCTCCATTTCAGCATGAAGTAAATCATCTTCCTCCATATTAATGTAGTTACCCCTCTGACTAAAACCACCACTGATTTCCTTTCCTGCATCAGAAATCTTAAAATTTTTGGAAGGAGGTTCACCACTGCTCATTTTATAGTTGGAACTTTCTGGAGTCATTTGTCTTTTAGCTGAACCACTATCTTTATGCGCATCAACTTGAATGGGCAACTTATCATTTGGACCAATGCTGTCTGACACTATCTCTTCAAGTTCCAAATAGAATTCATAAATTCCATTTTTAATCACCCCTTCTACAATCTCAGGAACTACAGCAACATCCCTAACTACGACTTTGATTCTAACATAATCCATCCCCTTGAGACTGCTCATATCCACCTCTGTGGTCATCCCTATCATAGAGCCAATGTAACATGCCACCTGATATGTCCTCCTTCTTCTAGGAATGTTTCTGATTTTAATCCACACCTCTTGCAGAAGACCAATAGCCTCATCTTCTTCATTCCAAGGTTCAAACTTCAGCAAAGCTGCCCCTGACTTCATCACCATGGTTGGAAATCTAGAAATCTTGTCCACTTCTTTGACACTAGGAAACTGCACAATGAATTTATCTTCCTTAAAACTGGAAACCTCACCCTGCCATTCACTTCCAAAATAGTCCTTGAATTCTACTATAAGTTCCTCCAAACAGACTTGCCCTTTCTCCACCGAAACCATCACAAAGCAATCATTCAGTTTCTCAAACTCTTCCACTTGAACATCCTCAATCAGAAAAAAAACCCAAAGCCTCAGAATGAAAACCACATAAATTTGCAATAAACTCCCAAGGTTTTTTATCTGCACACCTCCTAGCCATATGTCCTTCTTGACCACATCTCAAGCATTTAACAGGGAAGTTACATTCTGCAAGTTTATGCCCTTTTCTACCACAACGAAAACAATTCCCTCCTTCTTTATCCTCTTTCCTTCCCGCACTCACCTCAGAAGCCTCATGAGTATCATGCATCATACCTGTGCCTTGCACATTTGTAGCTTTTGGTTTCCATCCCTGATGATGTTGGTTCCCTCCCAAGCTTGTCTGTTGCGATTCCCCTCCTGCTCCACCATCTTGAAAGGATTGCCCCCCATGACTGCTAGATGCTGGATTTCTCTAAGTAGACCACTCAGATGAACCACCAAGGCGACCCCCATTCCACACCTGCGGAGGCCTCCATCCACCCCTCCAATTCTCTCCCTGAACCGCTCCTCCATGCCAGCGATCCCTCCATGTTTCCTCTCTACCTATTCCATCTCCTTACCAACCAAAACCCCTGCCTCTCAGTGGAGCTCTCCCCTGAGGATCTCGCCAACTGCCCTGAAATGGCCGACCACCTCGTCTACCACTCCCGCCTCTACCTCCACGATCCATCTCCAGAGACTTCCGAACCACCTCAGCGAAACTTCTACGATCCCCCGATCTGGTACCACTCCAACCCAACTGCGTATGGACCCTAGCAGGAGAACACACGCATTTTCTCCACAGGTGAGCAAACCTCCGTCTCACACCACTGTGAGGAAAAAACTCCTCCCTGTAGATCTCAGGCTCCCCCGAGTCCTAGGTAATCGGATCCGCATCCGCTCCACAAACCCGTTATTCTCTGCCGAAACTCCATTTGGAGAGACAGCAGTAGCCCCCCGATGACTTAGAGGGCACGTACCTCCCTTCCTAGCCGTTCCTGGCGGTCCCCATCACGGAGACGTCGCCGGAGTTGATTTCGAGCGTAGGATCGCCGCCGTCGCCAGAGCGTTCCGCCCTTTCAAATGACAACTAATTTTTGTGGACCAAAGAATTAGACAGCTCAAAAGAGAGAAAAAACAACGCCCCAACTTGAAAACTACTACTACAAAAGAAATTTTGAACATCGTATCATCCGTGTGGGACCCACATCGATCCACCTAATCCCCCTCGTTTTAAAAAACATCGTGTCAGATTTAAATCCCGCTATATCCAACCCGTTAACCTATCAGATACCGAAAAAAGACGGAAACGATCCCGCACAGCAAGCAGCGGCATACGGGCCGGGCTGAATTCAAAGAGCACAAACACACAACTGAAACAAAACGGCCCACAGATACCATATCGGTGGAAGTTGATATAACAAAACAAGAATAGGTAATCACCAATCACAAAGAGATGTGAGCCGTCCGATTAATTGACTGGTGACAAACCAAATTGCAACGTGTTGCACCATCTCGAGAGTATGAAAAGCTTCTGATTCAAATGTATGATCATTTCCTTCTCATCGTATATGCTCTTTTGAAATAACAGGTAAATAAACAATACTAAATGGAAACACGGCTTGACGATGGTACATAAATGCTTATGTGCGTGAAGCTCATCAATTTTAGATATGTATCTTTTCCTTTTGCTTGCCAAACGGGCGATTTGCATCCATACAGGGGCACTTTTCATCCTATGCCATTAGACTAGTCAATGACACGTGGGGTCTGGTCCCATATGTCATCGAGACGCACTAGTCAGTGAAAATATTCCTAGTTTTTTTTTTTGTTTCTGGGCTCTCTCTCAATAGTTAATACTACTACATTTTTCTTTTCTATCCTGAGAGTAGTCCTCGGCGTAGCAGCGCTTGCAGAGGAGGGCGGCGCGAACGAGGCGTGCGAGGTCTTCCAGTAGGAAGCCGAGGAGGAGCTCTTCGATCAGGGCCTCGGTGGCGCCGTGCTGCTTGCTTGTCCGGCGAGCGATGTAGAAGGGCACCGGTTCTGGTTCTGGCTGGGGAAAGTGTGAGCGATTCATGCGGTGTCTCTGCCAGGTGGGGCCCACAGCCAGAGGTCGTCCCGTGCGGCGTGCGCGTTGACACTTGACAGGCGGCGGCGGGGATGCGCCACGTGAGAAAGGAACTATGGCACGTACGGTACGACCCCAGGTATATATCAGCCATGATGTATGTGCTGATCACTAAGATATTGTGAATGTATACATCCAGCAATATCTACACTATCTTAAATTTAAAGGTTATACAGTGTAAAATTATTTTTACAATTGATGCTAATCTGTTGATCCACATAATTTTTTAAGATAATTATAGATGGGCTTATATTTGTGATCAGAACAAGCGGCTAGTTGCTTTTGGAGACTTGGATCGAGCAATTAGATAAACAAACTTGACCAGAATAATGCATATACTTAGGATCGCTTCATTAATTCGCACCTCCTATATATCACTCACCAGAAAAACGCGCAACGGATGGCAGAGGACGGATGGCGGGCTACGTCGGCGACAGGAGAGCACAAAAATAGAATGGTCGGTGTGACGCAACACTGGGTAAGGGTGTTGACCCGGCGACACGGAGGAGCAGGGGCGGACGCAGCCATAACTTATAGGTGGGTCTAAGATAGGCGTCCTATCAGTTTAGCCCCTCCTTTCCATTTATTTTATATTAAAAATTATAGGTGGGTCTAAGGTGGGGCTCCACTGTCATAGACAGCGTAGGTGGGGCTGGAGCCCCACCAGACCCACCGTTGGATCCGCCCCTGCGGAGGAGCGAGCAAATGCCGAGCAGGACGAAAGAAACAAAGCATCGTCAGGAGAAAGAAGATGAATGAACATCACTTTGTGAAGTTTACAACTAAGGTATTAGGGATAGGTGTGGAGTCCAACCAGAAAATATGGAGCTCGATAGTGTCCCATGGCTCTGTGGCGGGAACAAACACACAAGCCAAGACTAATGCCTCGTTTGGAAGGTCTCCGGCTTCATCGGCTCTTAGGAGTTTTATTTCAAGAACGGCTTTCAGGAGACATTTTTGCCAATGTACTTCCTCCGTCCTAAAATACAAGACATTCTAGAGATTTTAGAACAGATTAGGGGGATTGGCGAAAGACACATGTACCTCTGAGTTATTAGGTGGGGAGTTGTATTGATTGGTTGTTTTAATAGCCCACTCAGCTAATTCTCCAATCAACCAAACTAATCCTGCCAACTCCGAGGAGAATTAAATGAGCAATTGTTTAAATGTTCTTGAAATACCTTATATTTGATGATAAATTTTGAATGCTTACGTTACTTCCAATTGGGGGGGGGGGGTGGTCATTTTCATTAAATAGGATGCCACATAAGCAATTTTGATGACATAACATTAGAGTTATAAAGAAAGAGAGGGAATGTGTTTTATCAATATGAAACTGGAAGTACACTGTTTCCAAAAATTAGAAACCGTTCCACACTAGCATTGGGGCCAAAAGTTTCATTTCATAGAGTAATCCTTCGATCCCATGTGCCGAGCATTAACATACACCAAGGCGACAAGTATCGTGTATGCAGCACTGTACCTTGTTCGGTCCAGCCAGAAAAAATAAACTACCGAGACTCTGTTAATCACAGGCATGAACTAAACGAAGAATGGTTGTAACCGAAATATATAACCTAATAGATTCATCGGAAAAAAAAGAAATTACTAGGCAGCACAAGGGCGTGTCCTAGAATTAGTATTGTACCAACTGTATGTACAAAAACACACGCAGGCATTTCAAAAAAAAATTCAAAATCACACCGACCTTACCCTTCCCGTCCCCTCTTGGCCCAAAAGCACATTACCACCGCACGCCGCCTCCCCCTCCCTCGATCTCTCCCACCCGTGCGTACGCCGCCGCCGCATCATGGGGAATTTCATGGCTACGCCGGCATCCGAGCTACCGTTTCCATTCAAGGGACTTGCCTCCGCTCCTCACGCAGGAGGCGAACACTCGGTATACAGAGGCGGAGCCACATTCAGCTACCCTGTGTCATAGGACACCGGGTGGCTTGGGATTTTTAGCTTGTACAAGCATCTCTAGCCCATGTGTGCATCGCCCAGCTCGAAATTGGTGAACCCTGATCAGCAAGCATGCAGCCAACGAAGTGCAACGAAATAACTTTGAAAAGCAACGAAACACTTGATCGTGTATCAAGCATTTAATGAAATTACTTGACACTGTTAGATATAATCTTGACATCTACTAGAAGATTGTAGAAGGAGTAGCTAGTTGGTAGCTATATGAAGATGCTAGAAGCATCTAGAACATTCAGTTCTATACTACTAGTTCATATATGAACTAGATATACTAGATACTAGAAACATCTAGCTATTATTAGGACTAAAATATTAATAGTTAGATGTAGAATGTTCTAGATATATGGGTTGAGTTAAGGTTAGTTTAACTTAGCCTATAAATAGGACATGTAGGAGCACTTGTAAACCAAGCTTGAGGACTAGTTTAATGTATACTACAGCTGAAATATAGTGAGCCTCAATTGCTTCCTAATTGAATATTCTTGTGAGATCTTGTGAGTGTTTTGCTTGTTGTTCGTGTGAGCTCCTGGGCCAACAGACACTTCTTTTCCCCTGACGTGTAGCACTGTCAGTCGATCACAAATAATAGGAGATCACTGTCATCTTGTCAATTTCATCTCTCTCCATGTCTTACAACGCTGTAGGTTATTGTTACATATATCTCACTTTTTCTGTTTTCTAGACAGTATGTTCAATTTGATAAATGGTGACTTTTTTCTCTAAACAGTTTGGTTAAGAAATAGAATTTCACATTGGATTTTCTTTGGTAATGATTGACTGGTTCATTGCATTTGGTTATCTTTTTTTTCTGTAGCAAAGTTCATGCATTTGGTGGGTATAGTCATATGTATGTTTAATGAGGAAGTGGTGAACCCCGGTTATTTTAGTTGTAGCTCCGCCCCTGCCGGTATGGCATTCGCTCACCTTCTCGTTCTATGCCATCCGCTTCTTCCGTCGTCCGCCATCCGGTCTCGTGGGTTCGCGCCACACCGCGGTGAGGTACCGACGGCTGCGATTTATATCCTGTGCTCGCATGACATTTTTATGTTGCCATGATGGTGTTGATCCCTGGACTGATTAGAGCTAGGTTGACATTTTACTTATTGATGAAACTGTGATTAAGTTGTCATGATGATCTTATGAAACTGAGCATGCTAGCTACTCGAATCCAGACACTTGGTATTTTTACCACTGCTAGCTGCTTATGATGACATGCTGAAACAACTCTTACAACCCTGAACCAAGTTGAGGAGAACGGGATACTCTCTACTGCAGCGGGTGTGCCGGTCCTCATGGCGCTCCTTCCTCTAATGGTGTTCGGGTTAACAGGATGCATTCAAAAGACACTACAGCTCTTTCGTGCGCCCTCTGTATGGGCTGGGTTGGTCAATAGTGCCATCTGGATGTTCTTTGCTTTCATGGCTCTCAAGACAAAGGATTGTCTGGAGCTGGTCCTCGGCTACTCGATGCTTCTAACATCCTGCTTTAGTTACCTGCTAGTATTTTATGGCCACCAAGGAAGGAAACGGGTGGTGCGGAAGAACCTTTACTTTACATGTACATGATTTATTTTCTGCCCCCATGTCTTAACTAACTCCTGTCTTTTGTATTTGAAGACAACGCTTTTGATTGCAATTGTGATACCATGTGTGGTATACACCTTTTACGCCATCAGATTTGAGTCCCCCCTCCCCAACTGCTTGAAGGATGTTGTTGGTTGGGTTGACCTTATCTTACTACTGGCATTTCATGCCTTTCTACTTGACGATATAAGTGTAGGTGTTTTTTCATGTTGATGTTCTTTGAATTCAATGACCAATTTGTTTTTGCTTTTCTGCAGAAAGTTGCTGCACTGGCGGATTTTGCCATTTCTTTCACTAATATTATTGCAACTGGAGTTCTCAATAGTTTCACATTCTCCACAATAGTGCACAACCATTCGAAGCAAACATTTGTGCTCGTATGTATCTGTTATATTTCAACAGATTAATAACATTTGCACCAAATGAGATAGATTTAAACTTTTTTTTTTGCAGATATCTTCAGTGATTGGGACCGTTGTCAGCATAGTTGAGTTTATGTTTCTGTGTATCAGGCTTTCTAAGAACTGTTTCCCTCTAGGTGACAATGGTAAGTAACCTTTTTGCCTTAGCCTGTCTCAGGTCTCAGCTTACGGGAGTTGGACTGAAATGATGGTTTGTTGTGTGTTGCTCAGCTGCTACTGCCGCAGCTGCCGCCGCCGCTGGTGTTGGTGCTGGTGGCAGTGGCGGCGGCGGTGGGGGTGGCGGCGGTGGTGGCGGTGGCGGTGGTGGCGGAGGTGGTGGTGGGGGTGGCAGTGGAGGAGGCGACGGCGGTGGTGGTGACTGCCCTGGGTAGGTCCCTATCATCGATGCTAGCTGTGGAATGGCGAGAAGGATGGCAGTCAGGAACGAGGAGGTATGTTATAGTCGATCAGATCTGTGCGTGGCTCCTCGTCGAGCGATTTCTTCTTATGTTCATTTATTTATCAGATCGAGACGGAGGTAGGCGAGTATCAAATTTTAGAGAGAATTATATATATGCGGCACATTTACGGATCATGCTATGTTAGTTAAGATCGGAATCCTAGGGTAGACTTTTCTGCCGATCAGGATCGGAACCTCATATTTGTGTTACATAAAAACACATCTAACAAATTACCACACGGCTCTTAAGGTGGACCCCACATTTCAGATGGGTACAGTGAAAACAAGAGAAAGAGAAAATCGATTCTTTTATCTCCTTCACAGCCACAGCCGCACAAACAAACGCAGAAACGTTCTTCTCAAAGTCCCAACTCGATCGAGCACAGACCCGAGCGCCAGCGGGACTTCGCTTTCCGCGAAAGCGGCGTTCTGTGGTCTTGCCTCGAGTCAGCGCTCGGCGCCCCCCACGCCGTCGTGCTCTTCCTGCATGCCGCCGAGTCCCACGCGCGGCTCCGCTTTGCCAAGCTCCTCCTCGTGCCCCAGCCGCCGCTGCTTCTCTCCCCTCCTGTCCGCGCCGCTGTGGCTCAAGCTACTGGGGCAGTACTCCTGTGAGCTGTTGGTGTTTCTCTCAAATCTCTCTCTCATCTTTTTCCCCTCCGGTCATGCAAATTTGCCGCCGGAGAGGACTAATCCCACCACCAGCCACCATGAGGTCGTCTTAGCGACTAGGAGGCGGCGTCTCGCGAGTCGCGAGTGCATGGAGGAACTGCTCGCAGGATGGGTGAATCGCATCGGTCTCAGGTGGAGGAGCGCCGAGAGGTGCACGGAGGCGCGTGTAGCGCGGCGGCCAGGCGCTACGGCTGGAGGCACAATGCGAGAGAAGTAGACCTCGCAGAGGCAAGTGGGGCGTCGCGGTGTCAGGAGGTCTTGACGGCTCACCGCCGGGTGTGCTGGGGGTGCGGCGACGGAGGCATCACGGCGGCATGCAAAGCTTGCCGCTCGTGCGGTGGGGCCCCTATCGGTGGGCTGGAGTCGGTTTCAGCCGGGAAAGCGCTTGATAGACGCCGGATTGGGTCTCACCTGTCGGGACGTAAAAACAAATAAAGCAGAAGCATTGGTCTCTTTCGAAATAGGTAAAAAGATATATAGATAAAGATAAAGATATAGATAAAGATATTCAACTAGTGGCTTGAGCCCTTTTCCAGAATTCTTGTTTAGTTTCCATGTCTATACCGAGAAAATAGCCTCCAAATTTTAGGTTCCATACAGCATAACAAACTCAAGGCTACATTTGCTCACCATCATTATATTTCGATTCATTTGGCCATTGGCTCGTATGGTATATGGAATACCCTGTTATTTAATTAATTTGCTACCATTTTTTTAAGGTTATTTTCTTCTGTGTTAGTTTTGATTGTTTGGTTAGTCATTCCCTTTATTAAAAAAAAGTATTCTTTTAAAAAAATTCTAAAAACGTCCTATGTATGGAATTCCAAATCTCCTGACTCCCGTTGTTCTGCCCACCGACTGTGGCCCATGATTGGCACTATTGGGCCAGACAACCAGCCCAATCCATCATATCCCTCTGCCTGGACTCTCCCCATCATCATCATCATATATGCCCTAAAGCCTTCCGGTCCAATTCCGTCCTCGCGACTCGCCTCATCTCCTTCGCCGCCGCGCCGCCGTCCCCCGCCCCGATCGCCTCCCTTCCTCCTCGACGCAGCGAGTCTGCTTCCCTCCTTCGCGGCGGTGGCGGCCAACAGATCAAGGTGTGCTCCTCCTCCCCTACCATCTTCTAGCAGAGATAAGCTCGCACCTCCTCGTCCACTCTCCTTCCGTTTATCTGGTGGCGTGCAACTCAACGAGATGAAGGCGCTCGACTCGTCGACTCGGCGATACGTGTCGATTCGGCAAAAAAAAGGTTTTTTTTTCCTCGCCTACCGCGCTATACGCGCACCCGCGACACCCTCTGCTGGTTAGGGTTAGGGTTCCGGTCTGGGGCGCCGGCGGGATTATAGGTATGCGTATACCTGAGGCAACGGCTGAGCCAGCGTTGGGTGCGGTGGTCGTGGCGGTGAAGAGCTGTAGAGATGCAGGGTTAACACGTTATCTTTTTATCGCCTTTAAGAACATGCATACCGAGCTGAAGTGTGAGATGGTCAGTGGAGAACAAACAAGGAGCCAGCTGAAGCTTGAAGGGCTTATGAAATCAGACAGGCTGACAGGAGAAGGCAAGAAGGCGAAGACTGCTCTGTGTGGTGCACTGTGCCTGCCACGCGTCGACGCACAGAAAAAGCACACTTTCATATTTCCTCCCCCACTGTGTGGTGGAATCTGCATACCTCGCGCTGCCAAGCGCGCACAGGCGAGGAATGCTGGTGTTGTGATATGAGGTGTTCGCCGTTCGGACCAAATTCTAGAGATGTTCCTGTTAGCTTATTATAGTCCTTAGAAATCAGAAAGCTGATTTTGTTTTATTGATCTTGGTTCCGGTTTTGCCCTTTTTTTTCAGAGAAGACCGGATATGATGTGACCTGAGTATTATAGACTACAGGATATGGCATACCAGAAGCAATGCAGATTTGATTCATAGCGGAGAACATATATATGCAGAAAGTTATATTTCTATTTTGATTCTTCGCTTGGTTGTCTCTCTCTCCAGGCGAGAAGGAAAATGTGCAACTGTCGAATACATGCTCCTATTCAAAATCAACTGTTGGAAGGTACGGTGCGCGAATGAATCAGGCTTGTTGCGCGAAAGAATCAGGCTTGTTGATGAGATTATCCAACGACTGATCTTATCTTGGATGACTTTCATCCTTGTCTTTTTGTGTGCCATACAGACATGAAAAGGCTATACTACAAAGTTTGGGAATCTGCATTCTCTTTTTTTTCGTTTCGAAAGAAATTGCACATAAAAACATATACGCAGTAGATACTCTATGCGAGGCGTTATCTGAATCGAGTCCATGCTCCTGTCTATCTGAATCCAGCAGAAGAGGGCTTCCCCCACCAGATTCAGTTCGCCCTCGTCTCTTCCTCTCTGTCCCCCTCCCCCTCCAGGTGCCCTGCCCGCCGGATCGGAGCCCGCCTCATGAAGACCACCAAGGCCACTGCCGCCGACGAGGTAACCACCACCGGCCCCGTTCGTTTCTTCCGACCTAGCTAGGATACCTGCCTGCGGTTCTTGAGAACAAAAGATTGCTGCTTCTGTACTCTAGATTCCCAATTCTTCTCCACCCAGTCCCAGAAGCCCAGATTCCACCAGCGGCTATCGGTCCTGTTCGTCGTCGCCTGCAGCTCCTTCTCCTCTTTCCTGCTATTACCATCGGCATCTCCATGGAGGTTGATGTCGAGGTGGACATCGCCCAGCAACGGCGCAGCTGCCTCCTCCCCCATTGCTAGCATGTGTTACAAACAAGATGGAAATGCTATAGCTTGCTTTGCTTGTATAGCAGCTCCGATTCTATAGCTTAATTTTTGGCTCACTCAACACTTGAAGCTTGTAGCTAGCGTATGGTACGTGCCGTGTGTGCTTCGTCTCTACTCTGCTGGGTCACTAGCACGAGGCGCTATATTTGGTGGAGCCGGTATGCAAGCACGCGGCTGTGCATACCGGCTCCCGATTATTGTCGCGTGGAGGCCCAGTCAATCGAACGAACGTCGTGAGTGCAGCTCCCCAGCTCCCAAACTTCTCCCCGCGATGCTCGGCTCGCATGCCCGACGGCTCACAGCAGCTCGGCTCCCACGTGGCCACCCACTTCTACTTCTGTCGCCGCCGCCTGCATCTGCCGCATGCGCCGCCGCCTCCGCCTCCCTCATCCGCCGCCGCTTATGGATCCCTCATCCTCCGCTGCCCTCCCCCACATAGCTCGTTCGCAGTGCCCACACCCGGGACGGGTGCCACCGCCATCTCCGCGGTCTTGATTTAGGCGCAGCTGCCATTCCAATCCAACGGCAAACTGTTCCTCCTGGCGTGCCGCCACCGTCGGTGCTGGGAACCTCATGAGTGATTGTACCGCCAAGCTGTTCTGTGAGAGAAACTAGCACCGGACCGGGAAACAACGCGCAAACTCAGTGGAGACCAAAAGATGTTGTCTGAATTCGGCTGATGAACGCGAAGGCCAGGATGCTCTCGTTGGGCCATAGGAAGACCGTGCTTGATCTTTTGCACTGATGGAGAACTTGGGCAAAAGTAGAAGCTTGTACAGATTCAGTTGTAGCAAAAATTAGTGTCGATTTTGCTTATCTGCAATTATTGCCACTGCAAATGTAGCATGGCTTTGAAGCCAAAATTCTTTAGCCATTTTGTCTGGTTCACTTTTGTATGTCAGAATTAAGTGATGCAAAGAGATATGCAAATGCTTCTGTCGATTCCAGAATTCAAAGTTATATATAACTCCTTTATTCTGAATAATCTTAATGAGGTTATTCTCTTGCTGTATCATATTCTCATGTTACGTCTCTTGCCAAGTCTGTGGTTCTTTTAAACTCAGCAAATCAGAGAAATTGGAGAAACAACACATTTTTTGAACACATCCATCATGTTGCAGATTTCAAAACATTCATATGTATTTCAGATAAAAAGATACATTGTACACTATAGTTTGTACAAGAACTGAAAAACTTCAAACTGGTGCTAACCGATAACACTAGAGTGTATACATACGAGACCCTCATCTGAAATCAAATTCCTCCGCCGTGTTATGAACATAACAAGTAGCTAAAAAAGAATGGTAATTTGGCTATCAGTTGTGGCTGATTGCTTCAACCGAGTTCAGACAACATCTTTTGGTCTCCTCCACTGAGTTTGCGCTTTGTTTGCCCGTGCCAGTTTCTCTCACAGAACAGCTTGGCGGTACAATCGCTCATGAGGTTCCCGGCGCTGACAGAGGCCGACGGAGGCGAGCCCCACGACGGTGACAGGCCAGGAGGAGCAGCTCGCCATCTAACTGGGATGGCAGTTGCGCTTGGATCAAAGCCCGCGGAAATGGCGGTGGCACCCGTCCCGGGTGTGGGTACTGCGAACGAGCTAGGCAGGCGGGAGCTTGAGGGCAGCGAAGGATGAGGGATGCATAAGCGACGGCGGATGAGGGAGGCGGAGGCGGCAGATGGAGGTAGCGGCAGTGGATGATACGCGTGTTCGTGTGGTCGCGTGGGAGCCGAGCGTCGCGGCGAGAAGTTTAGGAGCTGGCAAGCTACGCTCACAACGTACGTTGGTTCGTTCGATTGACTGGGCCTCTACGTGGCAATAATCAGGAGCCGGTATGCACAGCCGCGCACTTGCATACCGGCTCCACCAGATTTTTCTCCCTTTTTCCCCCGGCTCCGCGCGAGCATACGCGCCTTTCCCACGCGCCCGTTGCTAGCCCCCGCGCGGGTGCGCGTGCGCGGCTAGTATATATATAAATGTGAGTGTTGTATATATAACTAGCATGATGATCCGCGCATTTGCGCGGCTAGATTACTTAGTTTGCATGTAGATTTGGAGCCATCTATTTAAAGTTACTAAAACTATATTTGAAATCTACACCTTAGTTGTATAAAATTATATTTTTTACTTTGATAATATGGAAACTTTCAATTTCTTAGAGCATGGCGGCCATGCAACATCTCGAAAATATAGAAATTAGAAATATTAAATCAATAGATTATATTTTATATTAGATTTGGCTACCAAGCTTTAGAACATGTATTTTTTCTTTACAACTTTTCCTTGATTAGATGCAGAATAACAAAGTATGCACAGGCATCTATAAATTTAGGTTTTCTTATTGTAGTCTCTATTGGATGCTATAAAACTTCTAATCATGAAGCTTTTTGATTTGCACCATTGTAGGTTGTCTCCATCTAATACTTTTGGTCCTCAATAATAGATGTCTCCTTAGCCTTTTGATATATGCAACAATGTGTCCATCCAATTAAGTTAGTCATCTACTATTTGGGTTTCTAATCTTGCAGTGTTTTGATTTCCATAATTGCATAACCATGCCTTATTTTGATCTATAGCAGCAAGTAGATGTCTCCTTCTAAATTTTTAGTATGCAACAATCAGACCGTCGACAACTCATTGCCATCAACGATTTTCCTACCATTTGAGTTGTAATCTTCAAACGCTTTGATATGTATGCAACATGTAGATGTTTGCTTTGCAGGCTTTTGAATGCTATCTTCTCCTCGTGCCTCTCTCTGGATTCTAATTTCCATGATGTTTTGATTTGTAGCCATGCGTAGTCATTTTCTTTACAGCGTGCCTAATGTTTTGTCCTCATGACCTTAGATTCATCTACTCTCTCTATATTTTAATATTAAAATCATTTCAATTAGGAGTAGCACATAGACATCGCCTTTTAGAATTTCGACCTAACATATAGATGTATCATCCCATCCTTAGGATTTTAAATCGACGACAATCTTTTAACATTGAAAGCCATTTTTATTTGGCATTTAGCTACATTCGTACACCTCAAAAAATATTTGTGTATACATCATACATGCAGGCCGAGAGCTTTAGTGAAAAAATGAAAAAGATAAATACATAAAAATTAATATCTCATATACAATTGATATTAGGATGCAATACAACAAACAACTTTATAGTTGATGGCAAGAGGACATACAATTTGTTCATGCAAGGAACAAACATAGTACGATTGATATGTCAGTTGGACCGCGTGGCAACCAGATTGAATTTCAATGTTTTTACTATTTTATTATTGTAGTCTAATTTAGACTCAAGATGATTAATAGTTTATATTTTTTATATTAACATCTGTTTTATTGTAGCCAACATGAACTTTTAAAATCTACACCAATATAATTTGGCTCACGGAGTAGATCTTTTTTTTATAAGTTGACTTATCATAGTTGATTTAGTTAACATATCATAATTTGGCCAAGATTATGATATAGTCTAATCACAATATATCTATATATAATCTGGTTAGATCTACATCGTTATAATCTAGACCCACCATAGTTAACTGTGTAGATGCACCGTTATAATCTGGACCTACCATAGTTAATTGTATATATTTTCTTTTTATTACAATTAATGTGAGAATTTTTAGTATTTTTTGATTTATAGATAGTAGACAGATGTATGTTTTTAATCTAGGATGGATGAGATCTTGGGGTTCAAATCCCACTTCTACCAATATATTTCTAACTTTTGGCAACACTACAACCGGTTCGTGGACCCGACAACAACAGATTCGTGAACCCGGTAGTGATACCCGTGAGTATCACTCCTAGTTTGTTGGTAGTGAATAGTGATACCCGTGAGTATCACTCCCAGTTGGTTGGTTACAATCGGTTCAAAAACCCAGTAGTAAAGGGGTTTGGAACCGGTCGTAAAATCCAGCTCTCTAGTAGTGAGCATGCGGTGGCACCTCTAAATTCTAATGTCTGCAAGGGTTGGGAGCTATGCATTGTCAAGTGCGCTCGATTTACATTTGATTGCTTTAACTTGTAATTTATAATAAGAGAATTTGGACCAATTTAATTAGAAGCATGTAGATATATATGCATAAAATCCAGTTAAACATATAGTGCTATGAAATTTCAACTTTTCTATCGTTGAGAAAATCTACATCATTATTAGTTGAACTAATTACCTTAATTGATTTGAAAGTAAAAGCAACGTATCTAAGGCTAATCAAGATGTGATCTATGATATGCATGCATATATTAGACGTGAGTTTCATCGTTAATTCATGATCGAGAGCATATTCACGTACCATATCTTTTTTTTATTCATCGTTTTTACTCACGTACCATATCTTAATATTCACGTACCGTATCGTTTTTATGATATGAAACGATGAATATTCAAGATAATCATCGTTTGATCTTTTTTTTTATTCTAAATCATATATAGTATATAGTAGACAAATAGATAGATTCAATCTAGATCGTTATAATATGGTCCCACCGTTGATCCGACGGCTGAGATAATTTGGGTGATGTGGACATAAGCCCTAATAGTAGATAGACTATCCTATATTAAATAGATTTAATCTGAGCCGTTATAATCTGGTCCCACCATTGATCCGACGACTGAGATAATCTAGGTGATGTGGACGAACGTGGTGGCTCCGTTTTCCCCTCCTTTAATTATATAATAATAGATTAAGCTGCTGGCTGTTGCTTCCATTAATATTGGGTGCATGAATGCATGCAGGCTAACGCGACGTTCGGGGCATGCGCGGTGCCGCCGCCGCCTCCTCCATCACCGCCGGCGTCGTCACCGGCGGCGGACGGGAAGCAGCAGGAGAAGGACGCACAATCGCAAGCAGCGAGTGCAACGCCTCATCACCTGCAGCCCGCCTTCCTCCTCTTCTTCGCCCAGCCGCTATCTCTGCTTCTCTTCCTACTCTCCTTGTTTTAATTAACAAAGATGATCGATGCATGCATGCGCACGTACAGCTTCCCTTCAGCCCTGCATGGATGCTACGTACTATACGTACGTGTACTCTAGTACATACTATACTAGTGCTTAATATTAATATACGGAGTAATTAATTGTACGTATATATATGCAGCACAGTACGCACCATGCCTGCCTTTCTATCTGCAAAGAAATTTTTTTGTTCAAGCATCGCATCACATCATAATATCACATGTCGATCGTTCCGCGGTCTAAATTAATCTCTTTGATCAGTGTTCAGTGATCACAACGGTACTGTACGCGCGTGTATATGTGCATGCATACGTATATATACACGTAGTTATTTGTTTTGAGAGGTACGGCCGGTACGGTGTGCATGCATGCATGCATATCTGTGTGTGTGAACGTGTATACTGTACTAAATTACTCCCTCCGTGTAAAAATGTAAAATGTGTACACCTATTTTAAGATTCAAACCTCATGATTTTAACCAACTGCTTTTTAGATGATATTTAAGATTTTGTAATATAAAAATGGTACCGCTGAATTTGTATTTAAACGTATTTTCCGATGACTATAATTTTGTTATTATAAACAATATATTATAAGAGATATTAAGAATCAAATTATAGTTTTGAAGACCATGCAAGTCAAACCGCGCATAGGTCCCATGTAATTAATTCATATCTCGAGTCTTGAGCAAAGAAAACGGCAGCTAGTAGCTCGTAAATCACAGGAGTAAGGTAGGTTAATTTGTGCGGTGTGCACCACGAGGAAATCACCTATTTTCCACTATCAAAGCCATCAACTCTAAGCAGGAAAAACTATTCACCCTAACTGGTCGACCACATAGATCATCGACCATATATCGTCGATTATAACAAAGATGGTCGATAGTTTGCCGTTCATCCATAATAGGATGGACAGGAAATGGCCGTCCACCCTAATAGAAGGGTTGACGACACTCTCCCGTCACCTTATGGTCAACGGCCAAAAACTGGTCATCCACCATTTTTTAAAATTATGATCTACGATCAGGGTTCACCCCTCCATCATAAGCTTCAGAGGGCAGCCATCCTATATAACAACCCTTATGGTGGACGGTCAGCCTTGGCTGTTGACCATATGGTGGATGTCCACGCTCTTGTCGTCGACCCTAAGAGCGAAGTAGCAAAAACAATTGCTGTAAAATCGAAAAAAAAAAAAAGCAAATTCACGCATCGTTGTGCAATGACAGCGACGTGTTGTACCTGCAAAAAATACCCAGAAAATCCATAACCCACATTCACATCAACAAAAGCATTCGTCTCAGCATCCTCGATGCTATGGATGGAGTCGTCACCATGTTGGACATCTTAAACTAGTGCGGCTGACCCAGAGCACTTAAAAGGGCAATAAATGTCTTAGATGGTAGAATTGTGAATTAAAGTAGAAAAATATGTAGAAAAGATGGAATACTCTTCGGGTAACAGACAAGGTGCATTTTGTGGGATTATTTTATGGGCCTTGGCCACATAATGTTGATGCTTCTGATTCTCAGGGGTATCAAATTCTTCAAAGGCATCGAGTATTTCCACGTGGTCGAGTGATGACAAGATGAACTTTTAGATTTGCCTTTATCAGCAGCATCTTATTTTTTAGCAAATCAACAGCACTTTATAAGCTAGCTTATAAATAATCGGATAAGTATAGATCCTGAATTTTCTCTCTGAATCTGGCCTTTATTATTATGTTATTTCCCATTGCACCCTTTATCAGTAGTTCTAATTCCTTGATGGATACTGCTGATAAAGTGGATATAAGCTAGCTAAACAATTTACCTAAATACATTTCAGCATGAAAATACATTTCAGCAGCACACTCCAGCAGTGCATGAAAATACACTTCAATTCCATGGAAATACACACTCCAGCAATACACTTAACAAATAACATAGACTCCTTCAAAAAAAAAATTAACATAGCAAGCTACTCATAGCTTAACATTGAACGACACGGCCGCACAAGTATTACAACTAGAATTATTACATAGACGACGGGCACTTGTGATGATTAGCCTTCGTTTCCGCTGTCTCTTGATAATAGAAATCGGGGCCTCGTGCCCTTCTAAAAGAAGAAAGTGAAACAATGGCACATCTAGAAACCACATAATAAACACCAAGTAATAATTGATTATCCTAGACATCAAAAGTTATAACACCATGGCATCGGCTGCAAGGCTCCACAACATCTAACTTTACTGTGGATGGGACTTTTGGCTCAATGTATCTCCTGATGGCAAAGACTGCTCGGCCAGCTTCCTTGAGAAGACCCTTAGGCACGTAGCACTTGCCAGATTTATTTCCAGGACGAGAACACTTCGCAAGACAATGAGAGGCATCCAATGTAAGATATTCAAGTGACATTATATTTTCCACAAAATGGCATGTTAGCTCAACCAAGCTCTTCGCAGAGGAAAATCCTGAGATCGTCACTCTCTTGATCTTGTCATGTCGATGCTCCTGCATCTGCCTTAAATCTGAGTCATCGGTTAAAATAGAGATATGTCCCATGTTCCGTTGTGATACCTAAGATGAGAAGAAAAATTTTACAATCATGGTTCAACCATAGCTAATAATATCATAGCAGTATGAACAGGGACTTACGTCCAAGAAAACAGCCTCCAAAGAGGGACAAGCATCGAGAAAGGAAACCAGAGAAAAATAATCATAAGACGGAGAAAAGGGTGCTGAAGTAAGTAAAATCCTTATGATCTTGAGGTGGAGAAATTTGCTATGCAGCATTGGTGTATTAGCCACCTGAGTAAAGATGTCAGATAGTTATATTCAAGGTAAGACTGATGCAGCATCATCATATGCATATCACAAAACCAGTCAATTTTAGGGTATACCTCACTAAATGAACATACGGAAAGAATTTCAAGGTTTGGCACGCTCGATGGAAGTTCGACACGAGCATAATGAAGTGCGCCAGAAAAGTACACGCATAGGTCTTTCATTTGCAATTTTTCCCCAAGTGATAGCTGTACATGAGGAGATCCGCCATAGCAAAAGCTGGATATATTTGGAGCTTCGAGGTCGATCATTCGCAGCTTGCCACAGCTACTCACCTCTAGGTAGCTGAGCTGCTGCAGAAGGCAAGGTAACTTCAGGCAAACTATCTGACCACAGCCGCTGATTTCCATCCGCTCCAAAGCAAAAGACTTGGAAAGAAGGCGCCCTAATTCGTCATCCGTGATACGGACATAGCAAAGATGCAATCTTGTCAGACTTCTTAACCAGCCAAGTTCAGCCGTGGGACTGAAGGAACAACGGACCAAGTGAAAAGATCGGATTGAGTCTCCACTCCCATTACACAAAAGCGAGTATGGGAAGCTGTACTTTGAGTTCAAAGGAAGTGATAGGCTGAGTTCTTCAATGCCTGGTGTAAGAGCAATCTGAAGCCAACGGTTGAGTGGGTTGAGGTGACAAAAGTCCTTCTCATTAAAATCTACAAGCTGTATCTCGAGTCTCTTCACACCCATGCCTGAGTGCTTTTGCAGAATTTGGTCAACTATTCTGGAGAAATCTCTGGCAATTTCATTTTTTCCAAATGCATCTTTATCCAAACCCAATGTTTTACTATAAAAAATGAGGTCAGGATGGCGTCTCCAGGAGCGTAGAAAAGCACGAGACACACAGGCAGCTCGGGCAGCATCTCGCATTGGCATCATGGAATGTATATGACAGAAGACGTCCTGCATGCAAAAGAATGGGAAAAGGTTCAAACAGTCGTCGTGGTATTCTATTCTACTTGCTTCCATTATGAAAATTTCAATTGCATACCTGTGGAAGGTTTGGTCCTGAGTACATCTCTATTTCACCACCCTGGGAATCATCATCAAATTCGCAGGGTGAGCCCTTCCTTTCAGCTCGTGAGGTAGCAATTAATCCATCTGTAGCACGTCATACATGGTTATGAACGATGCATGCAAACATTTGAGAAGCAAAACAGCAAACTCAAGCACACCAACGCAGAGGAATAAATTTTTATTCTCTCTTTTCCAAACAGTAATAATTTAGAATAAATTGACGATCCAAGCAAAAAACAAGAACAGGAGGGATAGTAGGAAGCCGCGGAGCTAGCGTCTCATTGATGAAATTGTGAGTTGATCCCGAGTCCACCAAGGCAACGACATCACAATCAGCCAGACGTACACTAAGCTGCATGGTTTGGCCTGAGCGGACACCAGAAATTGCATGCATGGAGATGTGGCCATCTTCGGCGCTCTCGTTGTCCTCGTCGTTGCTATCCTCATTAACAGCTAGGATGGAAAACACTTTTAGGCATTCATGGCATGGAAAATATTTTTCATCACAATTGAAGCAGAGTTTTTTACGGCGGCGTTCAACCATCTCACTAGGAGTGAGCCGCTTGAAGGTAGAGACCGCTGGTTGTGTAGAAACTGTTGCATTGGTCGAAGGTGCAGCATTGGTCGAAGGTGCAGCAGTGGTTGGTTGGCGAGATAAGCTGGACCGAGACCCTTTGGAGGACGTCATAGCAGTAAGAAGAGCGCGCTGGAGTTTATCCATTGCTCTGGCAACATTCATAGCTTCGTCAAGGTCCATTGGGTGCTTCAACTCGACCTCAGAACGAAGAGGTTCCTGCAACCCGTAGGTATATAGGTCCACCTCCTGCTGTTCGGATAAGGACTCAGCATGGCAGAGGTGAGTAAGGAACTGATCGTCATACTCTTGGAGAGTCTCGGATCGTTGTAGAGCTGCCAATGCACCGAGAGAGTTGTTGTTCAATTCCGGACCGAAGCGCTTGGTGACCAGTTGGACAAAGTCCTTCCAATTGGGTCGACTGTAACGCCGTTCCCAGCGAGTGTACCAAGTTTGGGCTCGTCCTGTGAGGTGATATGAGGCTGTCTACACTTTGTTTCGCTCTGTCGTCTTCTGTCCATAAAAGAATTGTTCGTAGCGAGATAACCATGGAAAAAGATCCTCGTCACCACCGTAGGTGGGAAACTTCCACTTATGAAAGTGGCCATCTGTGCGGTCTTCATCGTCCTTGCTTGTTGCAATACGAACACGTTGGGCCTTGGAAGAGTGTCCTGAACCCCCGCTGGTCAAGGCTACCGGCTGCAGGACTGGAAGCAGCGTAGACGGCGGTGGTGCTGGATGCAGCGCGGGAGGTGCAGCCGAAGACGGAGCATATGCATCACTGGTCTCCACGTCCTCCTCCACGGCAGCCGTAGGGGAGAGTGCTTTGCCGCGTCCCACTTCCAGGCGCATGATAGCAAGGTGGTGGGCTTGCTGTTGCTGCGTGAGATCGCGCAGAGAGGACTCCAGCGATGCAATCTTGTCAAGATTGGGCGTGATGTCGGCGAAGAATCCGGACAGAGCCGTCTTGAGGGAAGCCATCGTGAGTGGTTCGTCGACGGAAGACATGGCGGCAGAGGAATAGAAGATTTCTGATACCAAATATGTCACGGTGTGGGAGAATTGGGGAGATAGACGCTGTCTTGCACAGAAGAGAGGAGGCGGCGGCTCTCCAATCACCCGTGCAGGACAGGGGAGGGTTAAACCCTAATATTGCTTGCTTTATTCATCAAAACTCTTGCCTATTTATAGCCGGGCCAAGGCTTTACATCTATTATAGTAATCTGAATTATACTAGGAAACATAATTAGATATATAAGGTAACTAACAACCCTCTCCTACGCCATGGGCCTAGTCCCTAGTTGTTTTTGAAGCAATTTTTTTTTTTTTTGAAGCAACCTAGTCCCTAGTTGTGCTGGACTGAAGTTGGTCCGGCTTGGGCTTGGACTTGGCCCAATGGCGCCGGCTATAACCAATGCCAAATAGGTTATTTATGACAGATGCTGCTCCACAAGGGAGGCTCATCTCGGATCTCAATTACACCAGTAATAAAAGAAAGGTATTAGCTTCCCTGATCGCTTGAGTATTTTATTAGAGTAGAAACTTCCTTTCGGCTCGTAAGAATTGTTGCGAGTGCAAGAGATGGGTAAGGACTAAGGAGGAAGAAGTTAGAGCCTTTGTAGCATCAAGCACCACTAGATTAAGGGGGTTTTGCACACAAGACGATTTCTCTTGGCCTTGCATGCATGCACACCGCAGCAGAGACGATTCCGCTTGGCCTTGGCAATGGCATGCACGCACACCGCAGCAGAGAGAGAGAGAGAGGAGGAGGAAGCGGCGGCTTACCACGGCGACGCACGCACACCGCTTGGGCTTGGCGCTGGAGCCCCATGGTAGATGAGGTTTGGGGGGAGTACTAGTAGTATCAGCCGGCGTCTCCCTCTGATTTGGGGGGAGCGCGAAGGAAGGAGAAGAAGGGGAAGGGGCCGGCGGCGGAGACAGGACTCATATTTCAGACCGGACCGGAGACACCTCCTGGGCGTGGGCCTTGGCTAGGCCCGCCACTCGGCACAGTGGGCTGGCCCAGTAGGGTTGTCGACTCAGCTAAGATCTTGATTGGTGCGTAATCCAATTGTAGGCTTCTTTCTTCTGTTTTTTTTTTTTCGGACGCCAGCGTGCGGACGTCCGGCGCGAGGCGTTGGATCGGATGCGTCTCGGCCGTCGGATTGACGTTTTTCAATTAAACTTCTGATTTTTGTATAACTAGTAAGCATGCACGTACAATGCACGTCACGATCAATATGAATTAAGCTAAATATATTAGTTGAAACGATACATACATTCCTTTTTGAATCAAAGAACTTGATTGATTAAAAGTTGATTAAAAAATTCAACAATATGAATTAAGCCGAATATGTATTGTTGAATCAACACCACACATTTCATCATAGCGTATAATTCAAAGCTTAAACATGATTTAAAAATCATTTTTTATTCAAAAACCATTTTCATTGTAGCATATCAAGTATGTTTGAGACCCCGGAATTAAGTACTTGATTGTAACTTTTCATCCATGGTCCTGGAAACACATATTATATGTGACTTTTTTAAAAAAACAAAGATGCAAAGTATGGCAAGTAGACATCACATGGTGCGTTAAACAATTTTTTTATGATGTAGGGATGTACACTAAATGACGCCTTCATAGCATGAGGCAGGGAGGACCTCACACAGCCTCCGCTGCATCCAAAGTTAACCAGTACTACTGCTATTACCGGCTTCCAAGATTCAAAAGAAGAGAAAAATATTTCAGATCAGTACACCGGTAATAGTGCACTCTAAGCAAGCAAAGCACGTCATGAGTAGAATATAGTGAGCCTGAACCTACAAAAGCAACATTTCCATATGATCAAAATTTCATATATAGCATGTAGCTCATTATCTATTCTAAAGTGTTTTTTGAACATACCATCTACAAAGTCTAGGTGTTCTTCTCTCTGCTCTAATTGTCCTCCGAAATTCATATTTAGCGATGCAATGTAACTTTACACCAATGTAAAAAACAACATAAATTCAAAAAATTTTAATACTTTGCAGATCAATAGATTACAACTTTATTATATCAATAAAACTTATCTTGCCAAATTTGGAGTTCATATGAATTTTTGATGAGTTTAGCTTTTATCGATCCCCACACCACACTGGTTACAAATTCTTAAACCAAATGCAACTGGTGGTCGCATGGGCAGGCAGTCACCAACCATAAGCCTATTCATTTATATATGGAAACATGTGTACCACTAATTAAATGTGAGAACATGCAACTATGAAAAACATTGTCCCATAACATGGTCAGAGGAACAAATCAAAAGAAATGAAGAGTAGGAACCAAATTATCTTTTGTAGTGCTTAAAGATGAGTCTTTTCCCTTTCAATGACAAAAGAGCATAAGTTGTTTAAATGCACAGTTTAAATACTTGCAAGAATAATAGGTGTTCACAAATTACAAGAGAACTTGTGATAAACATAGATGCTTGTTCAACCAATGTGAGATCAGTGGTCTCAAGGCCTAATTTTTCAAAAGGAAATTATGAACCTTAGAGAAGAACTGTACAAGCACCAAATGCCTTCAGTTCAGTAAGATTATCGGACAAACAAGAAGAAAAGGTTATAGTGCTGCAAATTAGTATATGCATGGTAAGATTAACTACTTTATATAAATAGAATAGGCCTCATATGTAGCACAGATCATCCAACCAAAATAAATAGAAGCATAAACTACCGAGGAAAATAATCAAATATTGAAAGAATAGCAACACAAGAAAGCATGATGCAGATAGAGAAGTATAGCACAAAATTAGTAGAACGAATATTTGATATTAGACATGATGTCAGTATTATTAATTTCTCTTTGCTTCTTACCAACAAATATTAAGAGACAACAATCGTATTCACATACTGATGTACTTGACAACCAGTCTCAAAATGCAGGTAAAATCATCACCATCGTATAATGCAGCAAGAAAATGCAATATATAAGAAATTTCAAGTATATAAATTTCCATTGGTAATAAAATAGGCACAAGACTATAGAGAAAAATCACCCAAGCCAGCGCCACCCTAGATCTGCTTTGCTCCTGTTCTTCTGCTTCGTGGGTATGAGGGAGATTTTCGGGATGAGAGAGAGTGAGGAGATCGTGAGAGACAAAGTAAGATTGAGAGGAAGGACATTCCATCCCACGTTCCTTGTTCATCCAATGCTCAAGAAATCATTATGCAGTACAAGGGTTATTAAAGCCCCTTTACAGATTTGATGGAATTAATGATGAATTGTTGCAGAGAAACTATCAGACAACAAAAGCAGATAGTAGTCAATACCTTCAGAGTCTGGATCTGAATCAATATTGATTGCAGAATTGTTTTGCCTTCCACTCGGTGCTTCTGTGAGAAGAAAGAACCATAAAAAGATTCGCTGGACTCTGCAGGACTTCAAACATACCTGATAAAGCTCAATTTATCAATTCGTCAGACTCTCCAAACATACCTGATAAACTTCCTATCCATTCTCTTGACCCCTGTGTTGCTCCTCTTCCTGCATCTGTGGAGTCATGGCCGGATGCCGGACGGGGAGAGGTCAGAGGCGCCGGGGACGGGGAGAGGTCAGAGATCCGGAGAGGACTCGGTGGAGCAAAGTGGCCGGCGGGGCAGGGAATCGGGGAGAGGAGCTACGGTGGCGACAGCGGCATCCGTCTCCCTCCATGACGGCGTCGTTGCCGCCAAGGACGCACTGAGTTCATGGGGTGCAGCTGTCGAGGACGCGCAGGGGCGACGGCCGCCGGGGCGCCACCAAGGAGGGCCGGAGGAGGGGCGTCGACGCGGAACTGGGAGTGGGGAGCAGGGGAGGCGCCAAGGCGGAGGGGCAGCCGTCGGGGGCGAGGCGGACGATCGTGGGAGGAGTTGAGGATCGTGGGGGCGGCTGGGCTGGGGTTTGCGATGCTAGGAAGCGGGAACCGCTCAGGCGCGCGGGTTTTCCTCCCGATCGGGAATCGGGAGAGGTCGGATCCAATTTGTGATTTGGACCGTTGGATGGAAGCGATGAACGGTCTAAATTAGTTGTGTCGACCAGGCTTAATTTTTTTAATTTTTAAATACTTTTAATTTTTTAATTTTAAATACTTTTAATTTTTTAATTTTAAATACTTTTAATTTTTTAAATTTTTTCACTTTTTTAATTTTTTTGATATGAAACTAGGAGAACCCATCTATGAAACTTGACATGTACAATAGTGAACCTCGAATGATAAACTAATAGAACGTGACAAACACAGTTGAATTGAACCTTGACCCATGTGTTGATGAATCTTGTCCCATATACTGATGAACCTTGACCCATATACTGATGAATCGTGGCCGTACTGGCTGAACCTTAGCCGTGTAATGATGAACCTTGACCCATGTATTGATGAAGACGAGCGCCAGATGAAACCTGATGAAACTTGGATGATCTGATGAAACTTAATGAAACTTAGATGTAACCTGATGAAACTTGAAGAAACTTGGATGAAACCTGTTGAAACTATGAAACTTGGATTAAACATGATGAAACTTGATAGTTCAGCAAGTTTAACGAATATGAAACTCAAGTTTCAGTAAGCGAAACCCAAGTTTCACTAGGCAATATTGAAGTTTTAATAACTTAAAAACCTGTTGATGAAACTTGAGAATTTATTGATGAAAATTGATGATCTACTAATTAAACTTGTGAAAACACGGTCAAAATTTATATGGCAACATACGTCTTGTTTGTTGGTAAAAATACTATGAACGCGTTCATTTATACGACAACATAGGGCGTGTTTGGTTGCCGCGCCAGCGCCACTTGCATCGCTGATCACGATTGATCATCATTCAGCAGTGTTTGGTTGGTCTGCTGCGTCGTGCCGCTGCATCGCGTGATGCGACCCACAGCCCCTTTGCCTCGGTATAAGCTTCTTGCGCCGCTGCGAACGCCGAAATCGGCCGTTTCCAGCGGGCCTGGCTCGCGCGAGCCAGGCTGAGCAGGGCGCAGCAACCAAACACGCCCTAAATGTCTCTCGCTCGCAGGTGGCGTGCCTTAAAAAATCGCTGTCACGCCCAGGTCCCCAAACGCGTCCGACAACCGACGGGTAGTGTGTTTGTTTTTTTTTACATGACCAAGGATTCTTTCTTGGTCTTAGGCTAACAACTTCACTGCGTATCACTGACACACAGAAAGGGCACGCAGATACGAGAACAGTTCACTACGCAGTTACAACACTGACCTTTTCTTTTCCCAATTGAAAATGAGATTGCATCATGCCTACATGCTGTTGATAACAACGACATTTCGCCAATTCACCTAAGAAACCTGCAAAATACGCATACCGCCACTAGTCCATACGCAAAAAAAGAAAAAAAAAATCGCGTTTCAAACACAACACCTTGCAAATTGAACACCTAGACCCGCTTAAACATTCTAGAACCCTTGATTGTCAAAACTCTCACATTAGCCAATAGAATTGTGGAAACTCCACAGGTAAACCATAGTTTATACAGTGATGAAATGAGGCAGATTATAATCAATATCACCTCTTACCTGAAACGCCCGCTCTACCATGGTAGACTATTACCTCTCTACTCTTTAAACCATTCATTGAAATTTCATCATATGTATCTGAATTTCAAACAACCAGCATATGACTAAAGATTCTTCTTAAAGGTAACATCAACAACACAGTGCCATAAAAATGCCTTCATTCTGCGGTACACTTCTCAATCATGCAAAGCCAAATCCCTCTGCACATTGTTTACCTTTGCCATTCTCTAATTGCAAAACAGCCCGTACCTATAGATATACAGATTGGATCATCCTAGCAGCCTATCAAAATTTGGCCTATTTCCTTGATGATTATTGAGGTATCCGACTCTAGGAAAAGATAATAACATCGCAAAATTAAATCTGAGATGCTATCCCAAATAGGTTAATACAAATAACATTTGCTAACATAATTGTTTAATGATAGGTCAAGAGCTGCACAATAGTTTTTGAAAGTATGACAATCCCATATGCATTTTAAAAAACTAAAAATATTCACCCAGCATTGTGAAACAGTGGCAGGCAACACCATTGCCAACGAAGCAAAACTTCTGCTGATGATGTTTATTTATATATAAGAACAAAGCAAGGTTGACCCAAACCACTCATTTCTACCATGATCATGTAAACTATGAAAAAGGACAAAACAGCAGCACAAGTATTTCATTCGATTTACTGCAGAATTGCCCTAAATGGAGTTATGCCATGTTACTACCATTGATTTTTCCTTTTTTCACACTAAAGATGACCAAGTGTGGAGGCGCATCATAGTTTTCGATGTATGCCAATCAGGTATGCATAAAAAAACTAAACACTTCCATCACCTAGCACTGTGCAAGACAATATGACATGCATAAAAAAAACCAAACACTTCCATCACCTAGCACTGTGCAAGACAAATATGACCAAAACTTCTTCCAATAACATGCACGTAAGAATAGCAGCATTAAGTATGCAGATACAATATAACTTGGTAACAGAACCAATGAAGATTGACCTGAACAGCTCATCACCATCATGATGGTCTAAACTAAAAGCAACAGCAGTGGCCAGAGTTGAGGGTACTTATGTACACCAATAATATGCTAACTAATTATCCTAAATGGGTTTATGTTCCTTCCATTGAGAGGACCATTTGTGGCAGTATAGATGATAGACCATAGACAACGTGCACATTGTGTTCACGATAGACCATAGACAACATGCACATTCGACGTGTTCATTTCAAATTTAAACACATACTTGGGAAAGAACAGAATTACAGAAATAATGCACACAAGAAACCATTTTTCAATTTCACTAAGCGAACAAAAACATGTGTATCAATCAATCAAATACCATATTCTTTCTCTAAAGATTATGTATTATATACATTTGCTGGGCAGAGAATGCTAATCATACCAGTACCAAACTCTAAACTAACCCTTCAGAGTTCGGACCATACAAACTACTCAAACTCAGAACATCACACTAGCCCTTCGGAGTTCGGACCACACAAACTACTCAAACTCATAACATCACACACATTAAGTATGTTCAATTGCTCCACAGATTAACATGCACATAACCCAATCACCGAATTGCTTAACAATACCAAACCAAACCAGCTGGGAAGAATGAAACAATAATATTAGACCATTAGTGCGAAGCACTGCCCATGTAAGGATTCACAAGCTACAAAGAAAAAAACAAATTGAGGAAAAAAACAATGTATCACAAGGTGCCTTTGTGCAGATGTATATGTAGTGCAGAGAAAAGGTACCCCATTTCAATCACTGTGCAGCTGCATTTCACACAATGTTCAATCAAGCGGGATCAGAACAAGCAACTGCACCATCACCATGACTTGTTGCCTAACACTTCACTCGGTGTTGTGCGGCCGACTCAAGTTGTCAAGGATGTCTGTCCGGGTGCGCACAATTCGGTGGAACATCTCCCGCACCTGCCGCTCAAGTGGGTCAAGCCCATTCTTGAGGGCCTCGCATACCTGCACCAACTCCTGTGCGGCATCCCGCACCTCTGCTTCCTTCTCCTCGGCCAAGGGGAACTGCGAGGCGTCAGTGATCTCCATGAGCTGCCGCGAACACCGCTCGATCTGGTGGATCTCCTTGAGCAGACCACACGTGTGCTTGTGCTCCTTCTTCTTGGACTCCTCAAGGATGCGATCGTAGAGCGCTGTGATGGGGCCAGCCCAGGGGAAGCTCCTGGGCACAGAGAAGTGCGCCTGGAGGCCGCGGTCCTGGCATGGGATGGCGGCCACAAGCGCCCAGGCCACAACAAAGAGCACAGCGCCCATGGTGTAAACGACCGAAGCAAGGCCTCCCGTGGCGGTGATGTCGTGAGCCCTGGGCACCGGTAGGCCACCCCCGATTGCCTGCAGCTGCCGTGAGGCTGACCAAGACCGGGACACGCTCCACGAGAGGGACCTGAGATGGGGGCCGGAACCGGACCCCGAGCTGCCGCCGCTGCTGCTGCGGCGGTGGTGGCCGCGGCCGTGGCCGTCCCTGTTGCCGAGGCCAAAGGATCGGTTGCGCTGGCCGACGACGCCGCCGCCGCCGTCCTTGTCGTCGAGCATGAGGATGGTTAGATCGGTGAGAGCCTTGCGGGCGCGGCGGATCTGGGCCTCCCCGAGCGGCGCGGCGGGGTCGGGGGAGGCGAGCGCGGCGGCGGCGATGGCGAGGTGCTTGCGCCACTGACGGATGAGGTCGAGGCCGTCGCGGAGGGCGTTGCAGAGGTCGAGCGCCTTGACGGCGCGGTCGAAGAAGTCGGCGACGAGACGGTCGAGCGGGGGGCGCGCGGCGGGGGCGGCGCCACAGCCGAAGAGGACGGCGCGGAACTCCTCGAGGCAGACGAGGAAGGAGTCGAGGAGGCGGCGCGTCCAGGCGAGGGAGAGGATCTCCGGGGCGGCGTCGGAGGAGTCCGGGAGGAGGTCGAGGAGGAGGTCGGCGGCGTGGCGCTGGAAGGCGTCGATCTCGAGGTCGGGGGAGTTAGCGTGGGCGTGGTGGTCGGCGGGCGGGAAGGGGATCTGGTCGCGGCGGAGGGAGAGGATGGAGCGGCCGAAGGAGGTGTGTGGCGCGGCCGCCGACGAGGAGTCGGTGGGTGGCATTGTGGGTCGCATGCAAATGCAAAGAGGAGGGAGAGAGCTTGGGTATGGCCGAGGGGGGATCAAAGACACGATTTTGCTTCGTCGTCTCGTCTCGCCGCCGGCTTCTTGCTCCTGGCTCCTCCTTCCTACAGAGAAGACGGAGAAGAGAGAGTCTGGGGTCGGGGGTCGGGGGGAAAGCGGGGCGGTCCAACGCCCGTCGGACCGCACCTCCCTCCGACGCCCGCGCTGGCCGTTGGATCTCGATCCAACGGCCAGCGTTAGATCTTGAGCAAACATTTGTTATTTTTGTTTCGCCATGTAAAAAAATTCAAAAAAATCAAAAAAAATCACAAATATTCTCTAATCAATGTCAGGTACAACATATATTTTATTCGGATCAGCATGACCAATATTCATTTTTATAAACGTTTTTTAAAGAATAACCTAAATTTATAAATGTTTTATATCAATATAAAAATATATGTGGTACCTGACATTGATTAGAGAATATTTGTGATTTTTTATTTTTTGATTTTTTTACATGGCAAAACAAAAATAACAAATGTTTGCTTCAAGATTTATCACGGCCGCCGGATCGAGATCCAACAACCACATCGTCGAGAGGAGCCATGGTCCGACGGCGTTGGACCGCCTCTTCCTGGTCGGGGGGGGCCAAGGAATAATGAATGGTTTGTCTGTCTGCTCTCACTCGCCTAAAATTGCTAGGTGTCTCCACTTTCATCCTGCTAGTGCCACGTATATATATATATATATATATATATATATATATATATATATATATATATATATATATATATATATATATATATACGTATTATATTCAGATAGGAACTAGAGGAACGCTAAGCGGTCTCTATATAATACTGGAACAACAGATATAGAGGCTGTTGGAGAAAAAGAAACTTTTAGAACGTAGTGTATATTGTGAATAAATTTTATAATAATGGATAGAGTGGACACCAATAGTGTTTTATAGGAAAGATATAGAAGAGTTGTTGAAAATGCTCAAAAAATAGCATCCCAACCCTAACAAAAAGGACAATCATTCTCCTCGTGCATCCTCCTTTCTCTTCCTCATAGCCTTCAACTCCATCACTCATTCTCCTCCTTCCTATGCTTTGCTTCGCGTCGTGACAACCTCGCCGACATTGTTCAGGGTTAGGACAGGGATGGAGTTAATTTGTGTCTACCGAGCTTTTAGGGAGGTTGATTGTGGGGTAGGGCGAGGTGGCGACAACGGTGCCGAGATCAAGAGTGTGGTTGAAGATGGTCAGGTAATGACGGCCGCGAGGTCAACATAGAGGCGGAAAGAGGACGTAACGGTGAGACGGTGAAGGCATCGCTAGCGACAGGTGGTGACGGAGGCAATAGATAAGGCATGCTCAGAGCAAACGAGGTTCAAAATGGCGCAGACAAGGATGGATCTAGGAAAGCAAAGTTAGGGTCATTGGGGTCACTCCAATAATGAATCACTAGATTTTAACTTCAAGCTATAGGTTATGTATATACATATTACATACTAATAAAATAGTAATAGACAACAAAGGTTTGTCCAAAAAATACGGGGTTAAGCGCTTGATCCGATGCTAACACTCTAGATTCATCAATGGACGGAGGTGAAGCGATGAAGGAGGAGGTGGGCGGGGTTTAGTTACTCAAGGTCAAAGACGGGATCCAATCCTCTACTCACGCTCATTTACATAGGCGAAAAAATACTGGTCTACTTCTAAGGGTGTACAATAATATAGAAAAAATATTCTTGATAATATTTTTCTATTTGTTCTTGTAGTTTTTCGGCATTTTTTAAATCCGAAGTCTCTGGGAAGCTACGGGTAACATGAATGAAGTTGTCAATGGTCAGCTACAGGAAACTCGAGTACTTGTTGGGTGGTGTTTGCAACTGACGTAGTCCACAGTCCACACAAGCTAGCTGACGTGTACCGCAAAAGACACGGAGGCTCACGTGCCCAAAAGCTCAATCCAACACGAGATATTTCGAGTTTGATGGCCGCCCAGGCCGTAGTCGATGACAGCATGGACCCACACAAACGACAGATCAGAAGAAAAATGAAATGTGCTCCATTCCTTTGTGTGTTGTTGGCTAAAAAACAAATAAAATAAACCAAACCAGTCAATCGCTGCCGCTGGCTAGTAAGCTAACCCCAATCAAACAGCGATTAAATTAATGTTACTTGTTTTAGTTAACCAAGATTCAACGACACGACAATCCAGCAGAGCTGAATGATCGCTAAATCTATTTTTGATGCGGCTGTTGCAACCATGGATATACTATATATTATATAGTACTGCTGTACACAACTAGCCTGCCCTTAAACAAATCCGGCTGTTAGCGTTAACATTAAGGCCTATTTTCTCAAACTTATTTTATTTAATTTTTTTATCTATTTAATTTACTTTTAATTTTATTAGACTTTCAAGATGAACTCGAGAGCGGAGTTTCCTTTATTTGACTTGTTTTTAGATAGCTTTTAGATACATCTTGAAGATAGAAAGAGAATTGAAAATAAATCAGATTACTAATATTCTAAACAAAAATAATCAAGTAAACAGATAAGTCGTAGATAACAGGCCTCAGCTAGCTACAGCTGCAGCTAAGAGGCAATTAAGCAGCTCATGATCGATGCTGCATGTCTTTCATAAAACAACGAGAGAACCTGCTCTTTCTCGCACGTCACCGTCTGCTTGCATGCGTGCTTTCTTCTCTTGACCTAGTAGTACCAGCAGTCACTCGCCAGGTAGGCAACATCTCTAGCATATTACTAGATGTTGCTGTCTGGGCATAATTAGGATCTAGACCACTCAACCATGCCAACATCAACAAGCGCATCTTTTTCCTCCCCGTATCTCTCAATCTCAGTTTTTTTTTAAAAAAAAATTTCAATCACTACAGTTACAGCAGCAAGCAGTAGCAGCGGTGCCTCAGAGACATAGCACTAGTGATTAGCGAATGGCATGGTATATTTAACATAACAAGCGTTTCTATGGGCACTGATGCTATCTGCAAGTTCAACTCCTTCAATTGCATTGCATTTCCCATGCAACATAGCACAAGTACAGGCGTTAATTGTAACACATGGAAGCTTTTCTAATCCTGTTCCTTTTGCAAACACCTGCACCTGAACACTTTGTACAAGGCTACAAGCACAAAGGGTTGAAATCGACAGTATGAGCACATGAACAGCACAGATAAAGCTCCCTGTACTTGACGCGTATACATTATGCAGGCACAGACTCGATGGACTGCCATTCTGGTTGCTACTCTACTGATCTATTCACAGGCCAGCTTTGAGTCAAAGCTAGTCAAACAGATGGCAAAAGCCTGGAAGGCCGACAACGGATACCGGTAATCCATGGTGAACATATCCTTTGCAACTTTGCCGAATTGCAAGATCACTGTATCATGGGTGGATGACGAAGATGAACTTGAGGACTGGGAAGATGGAGGCTGCTGCTGCGCTGGCTGTGAAGGCTCAGAAGCTGGCTGCGGCATAGCAGCTATCAACTGGAAGTTCTTAACTGAAGCCACTGTGACTCGGCCACGGAAGTTGAGGCACCAGCACTGGAGCTGCTCATGCCACCTTGGTGCTTTGTTTCGGAGAACCAAAGGCTTCTCCTTGTCTACGCCATCGCCATCTTGCAAAGTTCCTCCCCCAAACTCAGAGAAACGACAACTGCTGAAATCTGTGGAATGATCTGCAATGGAATACTTGGAGAAAGAAGTTGTGCTGCTGCGGAAGGACTCGTCGAATAACCTTGGGAGGAGCTCTTTAGGTTGGCCAGGCACATTGCCGTCAGGCTCTACTGCTGATGCTGGGATGGAATGCATAGTGCATTGCATCCGCCTTGGCCCCCGAGTGCCGAGCACATTCAGCTCATAGTTCACCTGAGCAATGGGGTAGCTACCAGTTGGAACTTTTGGGGAAACTTTCCTGGAGGAGAATCGACGGCTGGCCCGTTCTTGCGGGCAACATGTTCCAGCATTATATGGAGGCTGTGTGTCGTATATTATAAATTTGGTGCCAAGGAAATTTGACCTGCGGTATCATGGCGCATGTAAGATTATGTGCATGTATTTGCAACAAAATTCATTCAAGCGACTACAGGGGCAAAGAAAGTTCATTCTCAAGTAAACTTTACCTCAACTTCCCAATGTAGCCACTACTTGATCGAGAGAAATTTTTGGAATCCATAGAAATGGCGTAGTCAGTGTGTGTCGTCCGACGACTTCTTTTAGCAGCTAGTAGGAATTTACCACTCTCATCAAGCACAGCTGAATGATACAATTAAAATGATTAGTGTGCTATGTAGTTTATTCCTCCATAATAAATAATAAATAATTCACTTGTTGGCTGCTCTTCACCAAATTTGGTTGCATTGCTGATTCGCAAATGTAATAGGGTCATCTCTGCAATTTAATTGTTGGCAGTGCAGTTTTTTATATAGCAGGAAACAGGAAACTATGGCAGGGTTCACCTCTAGCTGAACTTAAAAATTATTTTGTATGTGATGGACTGAAGCATCATAACTTTTAGCAGCAGGAAAGAAAAAGGGTGGCAAGCAAAGAGTAGCAGGCACAATACATATAATGGTAGTAATGGATAGATATGCATGAATAACCGAACTTTGTATAAAAACAAATCACTTTCGAAGAGACAGTGGTGCTAGTATGTGTCATAGTAACGAAGTGACAAGCAGAAACATCACGTAAGATTGGCCTGAGGGGCATTAACTTGGATGTTTTACGCAGTACTTGGTTACAAAATTTCCGTGCACCTCAAGCTTTCCTCTTCAAGAGGTACCTATTTGTTCTACACTTCTATTCTATGTGCCTCCAGTATTTCCCTTTTTGAAACAGACCAGAACTCCAAACTGGAGCAAAATTTTCAAAACTAGTGAAAATGACCACCAAAGTTCTCCGCGTTGCATTAAATGAGAACATATAGTGTTGACAATGGTTCTTACACAAAATCAGTCAAAAAAAAGCTTTTAGATATGAAGACAAAGATTAGGCCACATACAAGGGTAATGAGAAATGAAGGTTTCTTATTTACTTTGCAATTGTGTTGAATGGGCACATCAAATTACCGAGCACTAAAATTAAACGCAAACCTGCCAAATAGGAGATAGATGGGGAAGTGCGATATAATTACATGAACATACCAGAACTAAGGCACAAGTAGAGATGATAAGTTAGTTTTGACTTGTCCCTTTTTATGAAACATTGGATTACTCCGTCTCGAGGTCCAGGCTGTGCATGAGAAATTTAACCATGCATTACAACTTACAACATAATAAATAGCATATAGAAACCATCAAATAGGGCAATTTTATGAAATTTGAAGGGCAAACTGAAACAGAAATTTTGGATGTGGATTCTTGTTTACAGGAAAAATGATATGGGCAATTGAAAAAAGGAAAAGATGCATGTCATACACAAGTTTGAACCCTCACAAGCTTTTTTTTTTTGAACAATAACCCTCACTAACTTTTGTCAACCTGATGTAATATTCTGGAAGAACGCACTCATTACCTGCTTAAGAGATACCGGAAATGTGAGTTTTCCACCAAATTCTGGATTCAGCACTATATCCTTGCACATCTCCCTCCAGGTTGTGCAAACGGAAGCGCAAGCAACAACATCCTTGCGGGATGGCCAGTTGCTCTCGTCTTCCTCCAACCTTTTCATCACATCACGAAGCAATTCAGGAGGGAGGCCAGCCCACCTGCTTTGCTGAACTACCACGAGCCTGTCCTGCAGCTCATTTGAAGATCCAAGAGGCTTCCCCTTGTGATGGGCTGCAAGGCCTGGTATGCTTGAAATTCTCACCTCAAAACTTCGCCTTGATAAATTTCCAAAGCTCTCCCTGAAGTCACGAACTATGCTTCGGAAAGACATATTTAGGTGTGATGTCAGCCTGAAGTAACCAACCGGCAACCGTGGAACTTGACACAAGCAGAAAAGGCACAAGCTGCAATTCACAAGTGGCAAATCAATCAAAATATTCTGAAATAAGCTCAAAGGCGCCGATTTGAAGTATGAACAATACACGACACAACAGAACATAGCGTCACACTTCCAAAAAAAGAACATAGCATAAGTTCTGGCATTTTGTTCCTATCCAGCGATAAGAGTCATAAAACGTCTTGATGTATGCCATGCAAAGAACATCACAAATTCACAGTAGTACCCTGATGGTTAAAAAGAAAATATGTTAATGGGGAATGGGAAGAGGCGGTGTGAAAATTAAAGCTACCACAACTATAGCTCTTAAACTAATTACGCCATCTTTACGCATGAATGAGCATTCATGGTCATGTTGGGATTTTATATAGAACCAGTAAAATTGCTGAGCATTTCAAATCGTGTGATGCAAGTGAATCCCAATCTAGAGTATGCTATTCCCACTTGAATAATCTGTCACTTGAATAATCTAGAGCTTTGACTAGGACCAGTGGACTCTCACTTAATTAGTCTTTCTTGTCGTATATTTGATGCAAAGATCATCAAATAGGACACAGCTTATCTGACAACGAAAGGGTCGCAAATAGACCTAGTTACAGAACATCCATGGTCAGCAAAACTAACCTCTTTCTTTTGGTTGCAAGACTGAATTTGCGCGTTTTGGATTAAAGAGTACGTTTAGGCCTCGTGTTATCATGATTAGATGTATAATTTAACTTGACAAGGGAAGCCTTTGCTGGAATCTATGAAACGGTGGGCGTGAAAAAAGAGGTCTTTTCTCGTCATCAGATCGGAGAGGAGAGCGTTGTCCAAATCAAGCAAAGAAAACAAACGTCCGGAAACAAAGCATCATTCCAGCAATTGGCACAGAAATAAAAACTGGTAAAAAGAAGTTGAAGATGAGGTCTTGCAAGCAAAGCCCCAAATCCATCCTAATCTCCCTCCTGGATTAGCAGATTTAGTCGCGAAAATTAAGAGGACGAGCAATTGGGAGGGGACACTGCTCACTTACCACCGATATAGCCCAACCGGACAGCCAATGCCCAGAGCTCAGAACCCACCGCTTGTTCCCTCTTCAGGCAAGATCCGATGGACGTTCACACAGGAATTCTTCTTCACACAGAGGAGCAATACCACAGAACCTGGCCGGCAACTTGAAGGGATTTGTTTCAAGAGACAGTAAAGATTCCTTCCCACTCAAACCAAACCTTGGGAATCCCTCGAGAAGATTCGGGTTTCTACACAAGAACAATCGAAAGACGAAGCGAAAGAACACTTTGTAGTTGCTTCCGGGAAGAGGAAGATGGAGATGGTCCAATTGTTGTCTGCGTGGGCGATGGTGGTTGCGAGTGCGTGCGGAGGTGGGTGGGTGGGTGGGCGCGCGGCGCAAGAGCGCGAGGAGGGGAGAGGAGGGAGGGTGGGCGTGGCAGTGAATCAGTGATCGATGGATGGATCGAATCGACGGGGTTTGAAGTCTTTTATCAAGGAAGATCGAGGAAGACGAGGTGCAAGGACGAATTTTTATGAGAAAAAGGACCCAAGGGCCAGCTTGAAAACCTCCTTCTGCACACCAATTTTTTCCCTTGGATTTCTATCGCTCTAGTTGGATTTCTGGAGTTTCCCATCACCAGACCACTGCGTTTCCGCATGCCATTGTTCGCTTTCAAGATATTCTATTGATATTTATCGCATACAATGAAGAGCCGTAATCATTAGCGATCCACTCCTCATTTTTGTAGCCCTATGTCAAGCATTATATGATGTGAATGATGTCGATGAATGATGATTTAGAAGATATGTCACTGCTTATAGTTATGGGCTCATGGCCTTATGTGTGTTGGTTAGAGTTTTAAATCTTATTTCGGGTAAAAAAACCACTCATGCATGATTTTGATCTCCTTGCCAAAAAATAAGGATTCAACAAAGACAACACCTCGAGGTAGTGGGCTAGACTCTACTCCAACAAAGATGAAGAGATTGTCATCCGAAGAATTACCGATAAAAGACCAGGCTTTGTGAAATTCGTCACTGACGCTGGCGAGAATATCTACAAACTAAATATATACTACTGCTGCTAAGAGCATCCCCATCACACTCCCCAAATTCCCAAAATGGCCTCTATTTCAAAATTTTTCAAATCGTTAGGAGAATTTGGTCATGTAAGAAGTGATTTCCAGAAGAAGCATCTTATAGCGATCGCAGGAAAATTTGAAGCCTCACGTGATGCTCTAAGGCTACCTCTATATACTCTATAGCATAGATCTGTCCCTCCCCCATCCCGTTGGTGATCTAGAAGTGGTTGAATCTATGCCAAGGAATGAAGACCCGCTTAGCCAACTGGTTGTTTGTCGGAAGCCCTGTTTGATTGGACGGAAACTCTAAGATAGCTTGTAAGCTGAAAAATTGAGAGCCATCAAAAAGGGTCTTAAAAGGGACAAAACATATATAAAGTATATATCTAAGATACTTGAGAGGAATTACTAAAAACCTCACAGAAATGACTACGGAGTGTATTTCATATAACTTATAAAAAAGGAATTCCAACGATGACTTTTAATTTCAATTTAAAGTTAATCAAACATGGTCTAAATTGGTGGAATTAACTTCCCAGCATTACATGTGCATGTTGTTAATTTGATTCTTTGAGGCAGCTCGAGTGAAGAGGAGACTTGAGAGTGGGGGATGATCTTGGTTGCTTGGGCTGTGCTTGTACGGAGCTGCAGCACTGAATGCGGTGTGGGTCAATGGTCCAGTCATGAATTGAATCCACGAGCTGCTGCAGCTGCAAGCAGAGAAGGCGGTTTTGCGTAACCATCCGTTTGTTAATTGTTATGTTACGGATAAACTAACTAGCTAGCCGGTGCAACTCCTACCGGCACCAGTAATTCATCTCAACACCACTGCATTCAATTATTTGTACCTCCCCTTCCAGCAACATAATATATTTTCTAAAAAAATACAGTGTGCACGAAAAAATTGCCAAAGAGTCAATCGTATTCGATATTTCAGTTGCTAACTTTTAATTCAGTACTTTAAGTTAAAAAACAAAGAAATGCTGAATTCAAAATAATTCGTTCACGCATTGCTTTTTATTAAATCTCAAATGTCGAGTTTGATATCTTTACATTCAAAGGAGCCCAATGTTGTGGTCGACTGTAAGTCATCTATCTATATAAGTATATATACTCCATCCCTCATCTAATGATTGAGACAACGTAGGTAAAGATATACCAAATCATCTTATTTATCTAACTTTCTTTTTTATCGTGTTTTATATTTTGAAGACCTGCTGCTGCTTAAAGTATGACAACTTGTATAAAAGCATCAAGCAATCAAGCATGAAAAGAGAAATTTAGCAGGAGCACGTCAACAGTCGAGCATGAAAGGGTAAAGGCAGGGCTAGGTTTTTTTTTTCTTTTGTAGTTACTGCAGTATGGATTGGTTCGGAAACCGGATAGGCGATTTTTCCGGTGGACGAACAAATGACACCAAAAGTTAAATTTGACAGCGATTTGATTTCTCAGATGGTTATTAACACTTGCATGTGTAGGTTTTATTCCTTTTGTTATTTTACCAAGGTTCTGCTATCCATAGGCACATGTCCGTGATGCAGAAAGGCAATGACATTGACACCGGAAGGAAATGCAGCAGGCAAGGCAACCAGCCTAAAACATTTCGTGCGCTGGAGCACTAGCAGATCTATGTGCAGAAATATCACGGTTGCTCGTTGCTGAACTGCTGCTGCAAATATCGCAGAAATGTCTGAATGTAGTGGGGCATTTCAGAAACACGACGAGCAAGCCGAGTGTGTGTAACTGTCAAAGAGTTGCGGATAAGAAAGCAAAAAACACTATAATTAATTAGCGCCAGAGACCTTTTCTACATCCTGCAAGGAAAAGGTGTGACAAAAATATCTCAAGATTTTTTTCCATCTCAGATGCTACCGTTTAGACTTTTTAGTACTGTGATGTGAGTTCGTGCTTATCGATCAACTAGCCAGTCTTGGATTTTGGCGTAGACCTAAATATTCGCTTTCATGGAGTTACCTTTTCCTGGTGAAAGGGAAAACAAAACCATGATTAACTTTTTCATCTAGGAGGTGTTAAGATAGCCAGCACCATAAGAGTTTGCAATCACATTGAATCAGACAGTACTAGAGGCAAAGGTTAGATCAGACTGTAAAGATATAATCTCATATACGTAATGTAAGAATTATTGGACTTCGACCTTTGTATTTAAAAAATAATTTCTAAAAATATTCAAAAGCTCGTGTATGAAGAGGATGTGAGAACTCTAGTGGAAAGAGAAAAACACCACTGGCTATTGGATGAAACTCTTAACAAGGATCTCCACTACGCAATAGATCATGGAGTTCGTCCGACTTTGGACGGCTGTACAAGACGTGGTGTTAGCACCGCTTGAGAAAGACAGGGTTCTTTGGAACCCCACAGGTGACAGAATCTATAATGCGAAGTCTGCATATAGAATGCAATTCGAAGGATCTTTCCGAGGCCACGACTATAAGAGGATCTGGAGAGCGAAGGTCCAGCCAAAGTGCCGCTTCTTTTTCTGGATTGCGATCCAAAATAGGTTGATGACTGCGGATCGCCTGCTGCGACAAGGATGACCTTGTAGCCAATCATGTGTCCTCTGTAATGCTTGCCTCGAATCCCATAAACATTTTCTATGGGAATGTCCTTTTGTTAGGCAGATATGGCACCTAATGCAGCATTGTTTGTCGTCCTCAACTGTTACGGTTGCCTCTATACCATCCTTGGGCGATTGGTGGGATTCTCTACGAGGGGAGCCTCGGATAGACGGAGGGAGGATGGCATCATAATACTTGTTTGCTTGCATATTTGGATTGAAAGGAACAACCGAATCATTCGGAATGTTGATCGTTGGCCGGCGGATGTAGTTTCCGCCATTATTGTTGATATGACCTAGTGTATGCCTTGTGTATAACCCTGTGTAGCCTCCTACTGTTGTTTCCAATATTGTTGGGGACCTAAGCTTTTGGCTTAGAAGTTTGTACTCTTCTCTTTCTACTTTTGAATGAATTAGGCAACTCGCATATTATCTTTCAAAAAAAAAATAGTGGATGTGCTTCTCTTTGCCAGCACATGTATGATAGGAGAAAAAGAAGAACACATGCGCACAGGACAACACGTGCGTATGTCACTTGCATGACTTGTTCGAACATCAACTGCATATATAAAGGATACTCTATGTTACTGTTGAGGTCTCCATCACCTTCAACACCGCAGCAATGGGGTCTTCATCATCCTATCTCGGTTTCGAGACAGAGGAAGGTCGGTATTTATTCCTCGTTGCTCTATCCAGACATATGACTGCTTTAGTATCTATGTCTACAATATATTTGTGTAACTTCGTGTTGTTCATTAATCCTTTAATGCTCATGAATTATCAACTAATTAATATAAACATGAAAGTGTTGATTACTCCGACGTGTAAGAGCATGCCCAGCAGGCCCTCTAAATTACTGTAGCTACAGAAAACCCGGGTAAAAAATTCAAAAAAAAAGCTGAGGCACAGGCCCTTGATGCTGCCCCTGCGCGGTTGAAAATTTTTGAAATGCAGGGGCTGTTTGAAATGCAGGGGCTGATACAGCCCCTGCTGTACATGCTCTAATAGGCTGGTAAGACAGCTCAAGTTAAGAGTCATTGTAAGTATCATCAAGCCGCTGACAATTACGTCCAGCCAAATGGTCCAAACAAATGCGGTTGCTGCTACTGCTACTGCAGGTGGCTTAGCTAGATTGCCTCCTCCTTCCCTCCCTCAATCTGCCCCATGCTTGCTTGGACAAAATTATTTCAGCAAGATCTGAATCTTTTGCAGACTTCGATACACAGTAGCCAGACCAGCGTGCCAAGTACCACAGAAGCATAGGCAATGTTGGGAAACTGCGAGCAGCAAAGCAAAACCTTGCCCACTAACACCCACTATCACGTAGTATATATACTCTGCGAACGGAATCACGTGGAAACAAACGGAGCAAATAAAAACCGTAAAGAATCCAGACTCAGATGGTGCATCATAATTATAATTAGGGGGGTTGGCGCTGTTTGATGCCAGATGAGTAGGCCGGGAGCAAAAAGGGGGGAGCACGACGACGAACGCACGAGCACGAGTGATTCAGAGCTGAGATGGCCCTACAGATAACGTTAACATTTAACAATGTCGCAATCTGTCAAATGCCTATCAGCACCGAAACATTGTGCAGATGCATGCAGGCACTGACTGAGATCGAATTCTTCTCCAAGATGATAAAAAAGAAAAAAAGAACTAGCTAGCTTGCTAGCCTTGGCAGCTCAGCACAAAGGAAGTGTGAGCTGAGCTGGTGGATGCCCCACTAGTAGCAGTGAGATTTTAATGGAGGCAGCAGGAGAGGAAGTGCCAAGAATATAATTTGCATATGATATATATGCTCTACGTTGCAGGAGCATCGCCTTCGCTACCTGCGGCTCCTTTTCGTGCCATTCACCGAGCGTATCAAATGCGAAGCTGTGCGAGGCATCGACCAACCGATCGTGTAGAGGTTTAATTGATTATCTCTGCAAGTAGTATCCGATGCTAGAAACCGATGTGGCACTGCAATCCTCCTCTGCGTGCTCCATTCCTATGACACATATACCTCTCGTGCTAAACAAATTGTGTGATGTTTTTATATGTACTTTCTTCGTTTTTTTATGTTTAACGTTTTTTTGACTTTTGAACACGCTTTTAACCATTCGTCTTATTTAAAATTGGAAAAAGTGCCAACTTGATCCCTCAATTATGGTGGTTGCGTCTAATTGGTCCCTAGGGTCAAATACCGCTTTAAGATGGTCCTCAGACTATCAAAACCGTGCAATAATAGTCCTTTGACCGGTCAAAACCTGGTTTGGATTTGTTTCTCGTGACTTGGCCTCGTTATGCCGACATGGGCGCACGGGATTGTTGACACGCGGCTTCGACGTGGGCAAGCCCTCCCTTTCCCCTCTCTCTCTTTAACCCGACCAGTTAAGCGCACCCGTTATCCTTTCTCCCGCATCCTCTCTCTCTCGCATCCTCCTCTGCTCCCGATTTAGGGTTAAACTAGCGCTCGCTTGGATTGGAATGGGGAGTAGCACAGGAAGCTCATCGCATTGGAATACGTCGTCGTCTCACCAGATTGCCGGCAGAAGGAAGATATCTTCGTCGCCTATCCCTTATCGAGAAGGTCCGCTTCAATACGAGCTCGAGGTGCGGTGCCATTGTGGGAAGAAATGTCAGGACCCGGTCTAATTGACCGAATCCTAATTGTGCATACAGTACTAGTCCCAGAAGATCATGGCTAGCACACACAATTTAACAACAATAATGGTACATTGCCTTCGAGTTACATTATTACAACATAGGGGACTAAGCGTCCCACGTGAAGTCACGCTTTAATATATCAAGCACGGCACGCAGTTAAGATACAGCGTTACACACACGTAACGCAGAGCCTAACATGGCACGATTTATTCTAGCACTAGACTATTCCACGTGCGGCGGCGAGGACACAACCCTACTCTTCGTCCTCGAAGTCCTCCTCCTCCTCGGATGGAGAGTCGTAGGGAGCCTCCTCGACTGTTGAAAATTTTGGAAGAGGGGAAGGAGAAATAGGGGTGAGTACAAAGGTACTCAAGAAGTCGAGGATATATCTTGATGGGGTTTAGTACAAATGGATGGCTTGGGCGCTTTTGCGAAATTGCGCTTATTAGCCTAGTTTTGACAAAGCGATTTAGAAACATTGAATCTCCATATTTTCTTTGGGCTTTTCTCAAACGGTTCTCGCCACTTGGCCTCAGTGCCATAGCAAGAACAAAATCCTTTCTTCTTTTCTTTTCTCAAAACCGGCTAGGTCCATTCCATGCGACACTTTCCGATGAGGCGTTACCCATTTCGAATATCACCGGTGGCCCCTAGCTCAAACGAAATCCTTCTCAAACCTTACTTATCTTAAATCATTTGTTCAAAACCCTTTTTCTAAATTGATTTTAAAATGAATGAGCTATCATATAATCAGTCCTTCACGCTCATAACATGAAAGCACGGCTATCATGACAGCTTTTAACTCTGCAGAGTGGGTACGCTTTACCCTCGAGAGGCTACGCACCTGCACGATGTTTCGCCACAAGACCATCAACCACGAGAGCCAACGATCGGGCCCGTCCCATACCGGGCTCGAGGTCGTCAGTAATGGCTCGATTCATAGGATTATAGGATGAGCGGTCCTTAGACTAGGGAGAATTTATATTTTAGCCCGATTTTCAAACCGTGCCATATCGCACTAACCGACAAAATATCTCCTAGTCGGAAAGATTTTGGGATAAGAGAAAATCATTTCCTATTAAGCATCACCCTTGATGCGCTATCTTTAAATCATCCTTTCCCAAACATTTCTCAACAATATTCTCAGTTCACACAAATGATTGAATCATTCCGCATAAATAGTTTTAAGCATTTATCCTACCTCAACAAGGTATTTAAATAAGAGCAATTTATATTTTAGCCTTAGGTTTGATCCTAACATATCTCTTACCTTTCTAATTGGCATAATAACTAATTCTAGCAAATACGGCATTTATCTTTTAAACTAGCATGCATATTTTCAAGTCTAATAAACATTTTCTAAATAACCGAAAATGGCTTCACAATATGATCAAAGGGGGACTTGCCTTGGTCAGATGACGGGTAGGAGCAACCGGCGATGATGGACGGGTCTAACCACGCGGACAACACATACAACATAATATAAACATCCATCAAACAGGGAAACATTTATATATGATTTTTGTTTTAAAAATCATGCACGAAATAAATATGCATGGAAATGTGATGCATGCACAACTATTTTATATTTTTACATTTTTATTAAATTAAGTGTATGCATCAAAATAATATTTTCATCATTTTTCTAAGGTTTTTGAAAATCATTCGCTATTTGCTAGTTAATGCAAAATGATTAGTTTAATTTTTATTGTTATAGGTATTAATATAAATAGAGAGTTATTAAATTTTTGGATTATATTTATGTGTGCACTTTGAACTCTGGAAAGCGTATTCTGATCGAATACGTTTCCATTTATCAGAGCCACACACACTACACAGGCTAGCACTAATCTCAAAGCACTCCTTCTTCAAGCTCTAGCTAGCCCAAGCATGCATGCAGCACAACACAGCACGCACAGCACACACGCCATTGGAGCTAACTGGAGCTCGGCTAGCCGGCTGTGGCGACCTCCGTTCGCCAAACCGACTGCAAAAATGGATTCCTCTCGACTCAGCGCCTCCAAAGGACCCTATAGCTGCTGATCCGCCGACCGCGCACGACGTACGTATTTTTATACATAGCTACAGTGCATGCTCTAAACTAGCTCGCATGGCTTCCATGGGAGCTCTAACTCGACATGGCACACGCAGGGAAGACTACGACCTCTCCGGGATCATCTTCCCAAGCTCTTGCGCACCTAGAGATGAGCAGAAGCTTACCCAGGAGACGGCGAGCTGAGCGCTACGGCGGCGACTTCCTTCTTGACTTGGTGATGCTTCGGGTTCCTTCGACACGAGAAGAAGCACGGGCACGGCAAGGCACTGAGCAAGGAGAGGTAGGAGCACAGAGCTCCACTTTATAGCTGAGGAGGGCACGGCGAGCGTCGGACTTTACTCCGACGGATGGCACAGCGCGCGGAGGCAACGAAAGACAGGTGCTATTGCACAATAGCAGCGGCGACAAGACGGCGAGGTCAGGGCGCTTGGCGTGGCAGCGAGAGAAGGTCGTGGCGTGGTCTAGATGCGCCGACGACGCACGCGGGTTGTTCTGAGAGTAACTCATAGCGACAATTTGAGTTCTGAGCGATAAGCTTGCAGTGCAGAGGGAGAGAAGAGAGAGAAAAGGTGAGAGAGAGAGAAAAGTTTTCTAATTTTTCCAATTTTGTTTTTCTCTTTTCTTCTTTCTAAATAATTATTCAAAGGTCAAATATTAAATAGATTTTGACAAATTCACATGGGTTTGAAAGCTTCTAAATGCACCCATTGAAAAATATTTATACCTTTAAAAATTAATGACCCAACCCATTTTCAAAACGGTTACATGCAATGATGATGCCATGATGTTTTTCAACACTTAAATAGTTTAATATTTTAATTATGCATTTTAATGAAATTATTAACGTGCCAAATTTGGTTTTGAAAATTTGGGATGTTACAAGAAAGCGGCGCGATGGATCTCATGGAGCGATAGAAACCCTGGAAGGAGGTATATGTGCTGCTATTCATAGCGGGTAAGGTTGATTTGTGTTTGGATTTTGCTTCTAGGTCTTATGGTCTCTGCAAGTAGTATCCGATGCTAGAAACCAATGTGGCACTGCAATCCTCCTATGCGTGCTCCATTCCAAGGACACATATACCTCTCGTGCTAAACAAATTGCGTGATGTTTTTATTTGTACTTTCTCCTTTTTTTATGTTTAACGTTTTTGACTTTTGAACACGCTTTTGACTATTCGTCTTATTTAAAATTTAGTGTAAACATGAAAAAATAAGTAATGTTTGATGTACCTTTATTGACAAAACAAATCACAACAAAATAAATATTATTTATATAGTTTTTTTGAATAAGACGAATGATCAAAAGTGTGTCTACAAGTAAAATGAGTCAAACGAAAAAGAACGAAGATAGTATTAGTTTTTTTTGGAAAAAGTGCCAGTTTGGTTTCTCAATTTTCACGTTTTCGCCAAATTCGTCCCTGAAGTCCAAAACCAGTTTTGGCACGTCCCCGATCTTTCAAAACCATGCTGATTTGGTCCCTTGATCGGTCAAACCTGGATTGGAGGGCGGTTTTAGCTGATGTGGCGCTCGGTTTTAGCTGATGTGGCGCTCATGTGGCACACTCCACGTGGCTTTTTTTTCCGGGTCGACGGCACCGTCCTCGGTAATTCATTATTTTAGAGGTCTTATGTTACTCGGATGAATTTGGGTTGAACACTAAAGTTGTATATAATTTCGAGACGCATCTTTTTCATGTAGACAATTTTTTCATTTGAGCAATGTATGAATTTATAAAAAATATTTTTGTCGCTGCCTGCTTTCGGGCCGAAGGCACCGTCCTCGGTAATTCGCCGTTTTCGAGGTCTTATGTTGCTCGGATGAATTTGGGTTGAACATGAAAGTTGTAGATAATTTTGAGACGCATCTTTTTTATGTGGACAAGTTTTTCATTTGAGCAATGTATGAATTTATAAAAAATATTTTTATCGCTATTTTTTCGGGCCGACGGCACCGTCCTCGGTAATTCACTATTTTCGAGGTCTTATGTTGCTCGGATAAATTTGAGTTGAACACGAAAGTTGTATATAATTTTGAGACACATCGTTTTTGTATAAACAACCTTTTCATTTGAGTAACGTATGAATTTCTACAAAATTATTTTGCCTGCTGTTTTGTTACTCGTGAAAAAAAAAGCCACGCGGAGTGCGCCACATGAGCGCCACATCAGCTAAAACCGCCCTCCAATCCGGGTTTAACCGGTTAAGGGACCAAATCAGCATGGTTTTGAAAGATCGGGGACGTGCCAAAACTGGTTTTGCACTTTAGGGACGAATTTGGCGAAAACGTGAAAGTTGATGGACTAAATTGGCACTTTTTCCTAGTTTTTTTATGGTAAAGTTTGCAGTTTGCAGGGGTTTTCATTTGTGTTAGTTGACTTGGAAGGGGAGACCAAAAGAGAATATGGCTGCTCTTAATCCTTATCCACAGCATGTACAGGATTAGTTATAGGAATTGAAGACTTCCAATCGAACAAGCAATTGTGCTATTCTGTATAGCGTTGTGTACTTGTAGTTGAACTTGGTTTTGTGGATAAGCATGACAAGTACGGCGCTATACTAAACTACCCCCGCTTGCTGTCCATTTGATTAACATACAGAAGAAGCCTTTCTGCCGATAAAATCATGCAACGAATGATGAAAGGCTGTCACGTATAAAATGAAATGAATTGTCAGAAGCAATTTTGTATCATTTTTCTGGGAAAAGGACCGGCAAGTGTGGCGCGTCAGCCTTAGAAGCTTAATCTCTACGAGCCACTCAAGCTTGGATCGAGCTTATCCTTATTTGAGTCGATCTTAAACCGGATACTGAGCTCGGTTCCCCATCGAGTCGATCTCGAGCAGCTTGATTTTAGGTTCCAGTGCTCGATTACTTAGACCATATGATAGATCAATAACTTAAGTTACTCAATTCCCATGGGTTGTAAACTCATTCACTTGACCCAAGACTTATGGAGGAGAACATGGAGTGAGTGAGGTATGTGGATTGATGATTTAGTGATTTTTTTTTGTAAAAGATAAGTCTTTTAGTCTATCGGGAAAAAAAATGAAAATAAGGTATTTTGTGTTATTTAAAGTCAAATGAGCCGATCTTGAGCCTAATTGAGCTTTCATCAATCCCGAGTTCGAGCATGATCCATGGTTTGATTTCGATCCTAACTCAAGCTTGGACAGGTCCAGCTCGCTCAAAATTAACTTGAATCCATCCCTACTTAGAAGTTGTAGATGGAAGCTTGGCTGGTTAATTTTGTAAATTTCTTGTCCCATGTAATGAAAAGGACTCTTGTTTCAACGTATTTACATTAGTAAATAGCTAAATTTACATAAGATTCGATGTCGTAAAAAACTTACAATTTGACTATAAAAAAAGCTTATGTACTATTTTAACATATGTTCCATTCCACCGATAACCTCTTATATCGACTAACGTAAAAAACATCGATCAAAATAATTTTCAGATTGACGAGGAGTGACGCCCTAAAAATAAATAGGGGCATCTCTGATCCCTGAAAGAAAGAAGCCCGGCCGAACGGGCCAAACAAACGAGGTTAGCGGTCTAGAGCATGCATGACACTCTTACAAAAGGGAAGGGAAAAGAAAAGATAGAAACCATGTTGGCAACTAGCAAGTTACACTTTCAAGCAGCGGATGAAGGGGGTAAAAAACGATTGATGTTCTGAATCTGAAGCTGCCAATCGAGCACAATAGTACAGAAGCATGAGCAGTAAACAAGCTGCGAGGCTGTGCCAGCCAGAGTAGCACGAGGCGTATGGAGGGACATACATGCCATCACGTATAAAAAGCCTGGCATGTTTCAACTTAAATTAAATAAAATAAAAATTTGTTATTTTTTTATGAGTCAAATAGTGTAATACTTCTTTTTTCTCCAGAAGGGAGGATCAGGGGATAAATCCCCCAGCATATGAGCCGGTCGGTCTTGAACCTAGGTGGAGGGCTGCGCATCCCTAGGCCCCCACCAACTGAGCTACGCTCAGTCTCCAAATGATATAATATTTTGTGGTCATTTCTGTGGTATACTGCAATACTCGTACCGTTATATGGATTCAGCTTGTGTTTAATGTGCATCTGGAGCACTTGTGACTTGCGAGAGAATAATAATACTATGTAGCTGATATTGCAGGAGGCACGATTAATTGGGCCTGGGCTGGAGAGAGAAGACTATATGATGCATCGCAGTCGGCTTGGATTTGGGCTGGACCAGAAGACGCGGTTTGATGGGCCGCGATTAGCAACCATGCACGGGTCTCTGCCTACGGCCTGTCCCTAGCCCATGAAGCAACGATCAAGCTTCTCCCTTGTGAAATGTGAATGGCTGGAGGCAAGTGGAGCAGGCAGTTCGTGCGCACTAGTCTGCACGGGAATCAGATCGCTCGTCGCTTCATTCATTCATCCATTTGTGTGCCTTGGCTTGTCAATTTCCCAACCTCTCTGCCAGACACAGACACAGTAGTAAATTAAGCGGAGGCATCACGCTATAGCAGTAGCTAACTAGCTTAATTGCCATTCCCCCCTCTTTTCTCCCCCTGTTTAATTAACTATCATTTGTGTTCTTCAATTGTACCACCTATTTAATCCTGCAGGATGATGAATGAATGGCGATCCTCCCTGTCTCCACTGATCATGCATGATGCATGCACGATCGAGCAGGAAAGAAAGTGCTAGTACATATGCATCACGATCGATGTCAGGCTCTTGGCGTTGTGTTCATCTGGTGGGGCTCCGGCTGGCCGGCGGCGGCGATGGGAGGACGTGGACGACGTGGATGGGCGAGTGCGCGTGGTGGTCGGGGAGCTTGGGCGGCGGCGGGTGATGGGCGATCTCGCGGCCTTTGCCCCAGAGGACGGCGTAGAGGCCGAGGACGATGAGCGCCGCCCCGAGCAGGGTGCCGAGGTGCAGCTGCTCCGCCAGCAGCAGCGAGCTCAGCACGGCCACCACCACCACCATCAGCGGGTTGAACACCGACGCGAACAGAGGCCCCCGCCGCTTCACGCACCACGACAGCACCACCAGCATCACGCCCGACGCCAACACGCCCTGCATCGATCATCCCACACACCATTGATTAATCACCATATATGTGCATGCATGCATGGCTCATCCATATATATAGTGTATGGGAGCTACTAGGGGACGGGATCCCGTCCCGCCCCCGCCCCGGACGGGATAGCTCCCCAACTGCCACGTGTCCCCGCGCCTCCCCCACTCACCCGCTCACCCGCCCCCGCATCGGCCTCACCCGCTCACCCGCCCCGCATCGCCCAATTGCTCCCTCAGCCGCGTCAGCGTCCGCCCGCCTCCACCACCACCCCGGACGGCGGTGCCCTCTTGCCCCCGCCGCCGTGCTACCCCACCCACCCTAACGGACGGGGACGGCGTGGTCCCCCCGCCGACGCCGGCCCACCCGCCTTCGCCCCCTCCCCTGACTCCGGCGGCTCCACTGTCGCCTCCACCGCCGGCCCGACGAACCCCACCCACCGCCGATCCGCCGCCTCCCTGACCTCCCTCTACACTCCGAGGAACCAAAATATTCCCTAACCCGAACCCTAACCCGAAACGGCGGCGGCGAGCTCGACGGCGGCGGCGGCGAGGTAAGCTCCTCCTCCCTTCTTCCTCCTCTCTTCTTCCTCCTCAAGCGCGCGCTGGGCGCTGGGCACGGGGACGGATCCCGTCTGGACGGGATACCGTAGAAAAGAATTCCTGATAGTGTATATACCGAGTAGGCGACGGCGAGGAGCCTGATGTCGAAGGCGAGGCGCCACGGCGCGGCGTCGCGTTGGAAGCAGAGCGCGAAGGCCAGCGACTGCAGCGTGCTCATCACGCACATGAGCGCCGTGCTGGAGTAGTGGAACGGGTACTCCTGGCTCAGCTTCGCCTGCACGATCAGCCACACCGCGTAGAAGAAGCAGCTGCTCATCGCCAGCACCGACCCCATCACATGGTTTCCGCCGCCGCCGCCGCCGCCGGCGGAGTCCGGCGGGAGGGCGGCGTGGCGGTGGGTGATGGCGGCGACGAGGTCGAGGTGGCTGTGCCAGGGCGTGATCTGGGCGCCCTTGTAGAAGGTGAGCAGCATGGCGCCGCCGACGCCGAGCACGGTGCCGGCGAGCTTGGCCTGGCCGGAGGCGCTGCGGATGGCCAGCCTCTCGTACCGGAAGAGGAGGGCCAGCAGGAAGGTCATGGCCGGGATGAGGTTCGTCATGGCGGACGCGAAGGTGGCCGACGTCAGCTTCATCCCGGAGATGTACAGGTTCTGCGCCAGCGACCCCCTGCATTCACATTCACCCAAACTGTCGTCATGGCCGGACGAAAAGCTCGTTTTCTAAATTTTGGGCTCGATTTTAAATTACGTCCGATTGAATTCTAGATTGTTCTAACATTAAAATTAGTTGATTTTAGACAACCTTCAAATGCATTTGGGCTCGGCTCGAGATCGGTCGAAAGCTCGATTATAAAGTTATCCCTCAAAAAATAAGTACAAATCATAAAAAATCGATCTATGTTAATTTTAGAAAGAGCTCGAAAAAAGCTCGAGCTCGGCTCGAATCCACCCAGCAGCTCCATCTTCCATCTTCTGTTCCATCAATGCCATTGATAACGTGCTTATTCAGATCAATAATCTACGACGACTCATTTCAGCTGGAAAGAACAACTTAGGAGTATGTGCCATTGTGCCATCTAGGAATGTGGAATTAAGATGACGATGGAGCACAAACTCCCATATATCAACTACTCCCATATACAAACTCCGCATGCAGGTCAAGAAATATTTAAATGCAGCATGCATGCATCTCGATCGATTTACTCATTTGCTAGACGAGTGGAAGCCATGTTTGCATATGAGTACATGGATCGATGAAGCCATTCATTCACGAGGCTGCAAGGGATTGTGCGGACGGTACGGCGCGATACGGCAAAAGTCGCCGCATGCAGACATGCAACGCGATGGAAGCAACAGAGATGGTGATATATGTGAGAATGATCGAGATGGTAGAGCATATGACACATCAACTTTATTTAGGCAGCTGAGAAAGCTTTGTGGGGCGGCAGCGGCAGGCATGCACCTCGTGAGCGATCGATGGATGGATGTGCATGAACGATCAATCGATGTGTATATATATATAGCTTACTTGTGAGTGCATATCTCTATATGCAGCGGCATCGGCATGTGAAGTTTACCTGCCTACTCCATCCGTCGATATGATCCTCCTAGCTATCTATATATATCAACCATATATACATGTGTGTATGTATCATGTGTGCGTGACAGCGTGATCATGCATACATATATGTGACTATGTGAGTGATGAGGTAGTGGTGAACGTGACGCGGCGCCTAAATTCTGGCAGCCTCGCTGGTTGTCGTTGGGGAAAGGAAAGGGTAAAGAGAGAAGCTAGGTTTGGGTTTACGCACCCGCAGAGGCCGCAGATGAAGGACAGCACCACCACTCTCCACGTCAGTTTCGTTCTCTTCTTCCTGCAAATACATGCATGCGTACGTGAGCTCCGTCCATTCATCAAGCCTCAAATAACCCCCTTCAATTAACCAAAGGAGAAGTGAAGCTAGCACTGCAAGCTAGAGCTAGCTGCTAGCTGCAAGAAGGAGAAGTGAAGCACTGCAAGATAGAGCTAGCTGGCCAGTGCAGGTTTTACTAATAATTAGGATCTTCTAAAAATGTGTGGATGCTAATTCCTGTGGAAATTAAGTGTTCCCAACATAAACAGATGGGCATGCATGCATGCATGATGTGAAATTAATGTTCTCAGAAGAATTACAGCTACAGCTAGGCATGCAGATGTTGGCTCAAAGGGAAATCGATCTAGCTAGAGAGCAGATAAACAATATGCTAGGGATAATACTAATGCACATTGAAGTCGAAGCAGGACCGTACGTATGTAGCTTCTTCTTCTTTTTTTGCAGAAAAGAAGAGCGGTCAATGAAGGAAATAATTAAGCAAGTCACGGATGTTTTGGCTTCTTCGCCGATGGACGGACGGAGGAGAACGAAACGAACTGGTAGCTCGCTTATCTGCGGTGTTCGAACGCAAGCAGCGAAGAAGGAACATGCGAGGTTTAATTCTCTCGATCGATGCTGCATATGGTGTGCCTCCGCGTTCCGTTGATTAAGAAGCATGCATGCATATATAGACGCCTGACGGAATTAACCTATATACTGATGGAATTAATAAAAGATCGATTTGATTAATTTGTATGTATACATGGATGCATGGATGATGCGATTATATAATTAATGAAGGTGGAGAGATCGATTTAAGGGGGTGGGAATATATATATAGAAGACCTCTCGACGAGGAAGGCGAGCGGGGCGAGGACGGCGGAGGCGAAGAGGTAGCGGTAGGCGACGAGGATGCGCATGTCCATGCCGTCGCACACCGCCAGCTTGTACAGGATGTTGACGCCGGCGAACGCCACCTGCACCACCACCATCGCCGCCGCCGGCCGCACCACGCCGCCGCCGCCGGCCCCCATTGCCCGCAGCTGGGGATGGATGGAAGACGATGGAGTCGAGCGAGTGCCCCCGCTCCCCTGCTCTGCTAGCTATATATAGGCGGCGGCGGAACGACATGCCGTGCAGAGGCATGCTGCTGCTGCTGCTGCTCGTGTGATTTGCACTTGCACTTGCATGGAGGAGAGGCGAGTCTAGAGGCCATGTGCGATTTGCACTTGGCTGGCCTGCAGTGCAGAAGCTTCTTGCTGCCTTGGCTCTCCTGGACTACACTGCATTGCATTCGCAAGTACAATCAAATCAGCTCCTCCCCAGTTGGGATCCCCTGCAGTTGCTACTGTAAATGGACGGTGTATATTTTGACCTGAAAACAGATTATAACTTCTGTAAATATGTCATACGGTATCTAATTTGTACGAAATTAATTTTGTGATTCATCTAAAATCATAACGAACCCATTTTTAAAACTTTTCAATTTTTATGATTGTTTTTGAATTTTTGAATTTTAAAATTTTAAAAATTTAAAAAGTTTCGAAAATGGGTTGTTTAGGATTTAAAATGAATTATAAAATTTTTCCGTACAAACTGAACACCGTATGACATATTTATAGAAGTTATAATCTGTTTTCAGGTCAAAATTCGCATTGTGCATTTATACTGTCTAAGGCAGGGGATCCGAATTGCTTCTCCTTTCGGCCTCTTGGGCATGGAAAAGAGGTCCACGAAGCTGCAGGCGCAGGCCTCAAGGCCGAGGGCCTGCTCTGCGCCGCTGCATCCTACGAATACGATTAGGATTAGGAGGAGCACGTGGTGGGTGCAGGTTACACCACCAAAAGCTAGCCCTGCTCCTCGTCTCACCGCCCTGCATAATCTAAAGAGTCTTTTGAGAAGGATCATCTCCATGTGTATGGAAAGCCCGTCCACACACGACCTTTTGGGAGCGCATTTTCTCTTGACACGGATCAGTCCGTTGGTTGGGGGCGTCCTTACTGACATATGGGCGACAACCGAGAGCCACACGTCTTAATTGCTAGCCAAATAGATTGTATTGAATCTTAGACATATAGTACAAATTAAATTTACAAAATTTTGCCGCACAAAAGCACGGGTCACGATGCTCGTTGAAAAAAAAATACACCACAATTATCGGGGCCCAAATTATAATGGTTTAGAAATAAAGAAAGAATTCATATCAATTGCCGTGACAAGATAGAAGAAAGTATATAAATAAAAAACATATTGACTACAAGGCCAGAAAAAGGGAGTTCGTATAAACTATCATAAATAAAAATTTGAACTATAATAATATAAAATAAATCTTTATCAACTATTCATGTTATGTTTGGCTTGGGGTTAAGAGTACAATCTACCAAACACGATTAAGTTAATGCACTTAACACTATTTAACCCCGCTAATCCAACCAGCTTGTGGTGAGATAATTTAATCTTTCTCTACCAAACCAATATCCGCAAACAATATTTATTAATTAGATTAGTTGCCAAACATAAAGGTTGGGCTAAAATAATCGAACCATCTTAAGGTTACTTGACCCATTTAATATAACCCAAAACCAATTGCACCCTAGAAACACTAAAAAAATCAACATCAACTTTTTTAAAAAATGAAATTTAAAATAAAGTATTACAAAAAATATATAAAAAAAGGTCTAATAGAGTGATCGCGTTGATCCTAAAATACCAGAATTTCTCGAAGCAAAAAATAGATATCTTTGTCCTAAAATACTATTCCATCTAGTTCTCAAAAACATGACATCTTAGACATGTCTTAACTCGAAGGAAACTTTATTTATGAAAATATGTTAAATTATTTGGAATGTGCACATGAAAATCAAACATATAGATTCATCTTGTAAATAACTTCCATAACATCATTTTTTGGGGGGATTCTACAAATAAACTACAGTGGTAATTAGTGCCAAAACTTTTTTCGAAGCCCATATCAATGTCTAAAATGTCTAATTTTTATGAACCAAAGGGAGTTTAAATTATCAAGGTAATAAGAGAAAAAACCCATTTGCATTACATTAATGAAATAGGAGCAATTAAAATTAAGAATTAAAAAGAAAACTGGTCTATATCAACTGTAATAATAGAAAAGTAAGATAAATGGCTTTTATGGCAGGGGATAAGGTGCTTTGTTTTGAGAGAACGTATCAGGTGCAATCGGGGTTCCCGTGCAATCTCCGTGCAACCCAACTAGCAAATGTCATAAAAAATTCTAAAAAAAATCATACATATACTTCAAGTCATATTCCACCTATATATAAAATTTTATGTTCAAAGTCATTATATTTAAAGCACAGCAAAATAGAGAAAATTCTGACAGATTTATACTAAAAAATCTGTTAGAATTTTCTCTTTTTTGTTACTGCTAAAATATAATGAATTTGAACTTAAAATTTTATATATAGGTGGAGTATGCCTTTAAGTACGTGTATGATTTTTTTTAGAATTTTTCATGACTTTTGCTAGTTGGGTTGCACGGAGATTGCACGGGAACCCCGATTGCACCGGATACGCTCTCTTGTTTTGAAGCCCAAGATTATAAAACAAGTCCGTACAAACTATTACAAGACTAGAAAAAAGTGTACAGGTTAACTGCACTAAAAATAGAATATAAATATTTAAAAAGATCATATGTAAAAACTATAAAAAAAAGGAAATTAAAACATGAATAACAAAAAATCATAATAAGATTGAGTTTGGTTTTGTTAGCTTATCATGATCAATCCGACTACCAATCTTTATTTGTGCATATTTTTTCTTGAAAGTTTTGCACAAATCTAGCTATACAAATACGCGAGACATCTTTGCTATTTCTATTTTAACGTTAGAAGCTGGTGTTCTGGGTATGGGTGTAGTTTTCATAAATAAACTTTGAGCATTAATTACAACTGTAGTTTGTAAAAAATCCACTAATATTATAACATGGCTGTGTTTTCAGGACTAATCCATATACGTGGTTTTTGTGTGCCAAATTTAAATAGTCTAAAAATATTTTATAGACAAAATTGTAAACCTTTTCTGTTGCACTGACTCGAACGTCGTGTTTTTGATAATCGGGGGGATTAACAAGTGCCTTAGTTATTCTGCCACTATAATTTTCCAGCACTTTACCTCGTAGGATGGAGATAAAAATCATTTTTGTCGTAAAAAATATGTAATAGCATACAAAAAATTAATCCTTTGGGAAAATCTTTCAGGGGAGATATTTGATTTTTCGCTAGCTCGTAGGTTACGAGCACACCCCCGCCATTTTTTTTGCCGCAATTACAGATGACAGCGAGCTGTATGATGCGTTAATTTTTCTACTCACAGTCTAAGCTAATTCATGCAAATTAAGGAAACCATATCGATCGTGTAATGGGTGGCTCTCTTCTTGCTCTTGCCCCTCTCTTTTCAACTCAATTTTAGTCTGATATCGCTGACACTTTCCTAATTAAATGAAAGACGTACACTAATTGATCAACGACAAGTGATAAGTTTACAGCGTAAAATCCAATCGATCCCTTCAGGGCTCCGGCCACGAGTTAACTGGGCATGGGCTGATCGAGTGGTCGCACTCAATGTCCCCTTGCTGCGCTCGACAGTCGACATGGATGAATTAATTTTATAGCAAGCAGAGCACTTCCAAGCCAGAGCTTCCTTTTGCGGCTAGCTAGCTAGCTTCACCCATCTGCTTCAACTGCTGGCATCGATCTCACTACCGTTACATGTAGCGCGCGCGCGCCAACTAGCTATATACAGTGGCGGGGCCAGGAATTTCGGGGAGCTTGGACATAAACCTAATCGACGCTCTTAGTTTTACCTATTTTGGGACGTCCGCATCTAGAATATGGACTAATTTTTCTATGCAATTACATGGAGCTCAATAGTTTATCGGGCCGGGAGCCCGGGCACGAGCCTAGAGGAGCCGGGCCCTGGCTCCACCACTGCCTATATATGCTTATGCACGAATTGTCGCATGCGGTAAAAAAAAAAGGGTATATATATGCAATTAATAGCTCAGCTCAACGGTTTTTAAGTCATCTCTAAACAGTACATGTCATCTAATCGATGATTCGCAGGAGTGGGATGAGAGAAGAGGAAGCGCATCAACGCATGCAGCATACCGCTACTGCTACCGCTACTTGCATGCAGCAGCCGGCGGCAGCGGCAGTGCTAGCTAAGTAGCTAGCTAGCTGTGCGTACGTGGAAATTAACGAACGAAACAAATTAGCGTACACATGCATATGCATGCATGCGCTGGCTAGCCTTGGATATATCGATCTATCGGGGTACTGTATTTGTAGGAGGGAGCTGCCTCCGCACGGTACGTAGCGTGTTACGTATATATTGGCTGTGCCACTGCCGATGGAATGCATGCATGCATGCGAAAAAGGAAGAGACAGATAGATATCTAGCAAACATGCAGCGCGCATGAGAGTTGCTAGGAGTAACATGCATGCATGAATGCGTACATAATGTGTCAATGTGCACATTGCACTATATATGATAGCGATATATCCTTTCCTTCTATAACTTTGTATAGGTACGTATATATCACAGGGGAAGGTTTGGCATAATTCCTTTTGCCATCCATCTCTCCTTCCCGCTCCGGCTTTGGGAAAATGATTCCCGTACGTCCCGAGCAGTAGTGCCTTCCCCTTTTTCCTCTCCATTTTACAAACGTGCATGGAGAGATGTTAATTATATGTGTTGCTGCCGTCATGCATGTGTGACGTGTACTGTGCACGATGCTCCATCACCATGCATCGTGAGCTACCTAGCTACCTAGCACCTCGGTGGTTAGGCGGCGTGTTTTCCTACAAACATTGCACTTCCACTACGACTTTCATGCCATGTGTACGATACATAGCCTTTGAAAGATGTTTAATGGAGAAAACTAGTAGCTTCTTTCCTATGTAGGATGCCACACCAATGCTTAGAGTATCTACAATAATACTGCTAACCACTAGCTATAACTAGTCGACTAAGCATCATAGAGATGCTCTTATATATAGATGATAAAATGAGAAAACGGAGATGCTTAAAGGAGGCTACACATCTACATAATTTGCAGTGGTGCTAACTCAGTTGGCAGTAAGAAAGAGACAAAGACTAACTCTTAGCTAAGAGTCGGTCTATAACGGACTATAAGGTACATGCACACTATTACACATTGACCTATATTATATTAGAACCTATTTGATTTGCCTTGAATTAAATTATTAAAACTAAAAGTTATCGTTACAAATTTGTTATTTTTGTAAAACCTACACGAAGTAACATTCTATAGGCATTTCTTTGGGAATTTTAACGGCTCTACTCAAAGTTCTCAAAAATGTCTTTAATATATATTTTTAGCCTTTTTAAACCACTTTTCGAGAGCTCTCAACTATTTAGCCTACAAGATATCTTAGAATTTTTGCCCAATCAAACAACGACTAATAAATTTTAGAAGCAATACTGTAACTAATCTATTAGAGAGGTTGTCTATTTGGTATTTGCTATCGTAGATGACATGTTTATTTCTTATAGTGAGCATTGACCACTCTACCCATTGGAGGTGTTCTAATCACCAATATAAATATCTTTGCATTGGAAGAGGCATTTCTATGTGTTTTTTTAGTGTGGCACCACACCCCTCTTAGCACCCCAGCAAGAGCCCTATACATGTGCTTATATTTCAATCTAGTATTACTTTTGTAAAAAAAAAACTCCAACAAGTAGCTCCACTATGAAAACAAAATCACAAAATAAAATAGGATCTTATATATGGTAGCCATATTCAGGTATGGACTCAGTTATGTGCCCCAACACCAATAATTGTTAAGTATAGTTGTATAGGACTCAAGGTTTAGGATCCATTGTTGAGTCAATGTGTATCTATTGGCCCAAAAAGTTCTTAGAGATGTCAAGTTTTAACCCGTGTGCAACGGTTTTCTTTTGCATTTCCCTTCGTGAAGATATTACGGTTCCTTCATTACTCCAACAGATTTTGTTCCCTTTCTCCTTCGAAAGGGTTTCTCTATTCTATTTCATATGGACAGTCACTTTCTCTCCTTTCCCTATCCTACCCTTATAAGAAATGCTCTTGGAAATGGTGAAAAAAATTATAGGAAAATAATAATGCTCATTGTGCCCATGTCGTTATTAAGATTGAATATATCTAAAAAATGCCACCATAAAGTGTGTGATAGCCTCGATGTTGTTTTGAAAGTGCAAAATCTTGCAAATATTTCATTGTGGACTTTTTCGTCTTTGCTTTTTTCTTCAAATTTCCATTCAAAATGTCACTCACCTATCACCTCCATCCTTCCAGACGCTCTGTCCCCCTCTTGTTGATACCACATAAGCATTGTCCATAGCGAACGATGGACAGGGGTACAACGCTCGAGCTAGGGGCTCTTCCCCCTATGGAGATGACACAAGTGATTGTTGGCGAGCTCGAGATCCAGTGCCACTATCATGTGCTCTCCAATGTCTTCACGCAAGCTCTAGCTAGCGCCACCGTCGAGCACAAGGTTCAGTAGCGTCATGCCTTAGGCATCGCCACCACTTCATGTGCTTCACAAGTTACAGCGTTGGCACCATGACCTCTAGTGCTATGTAAAATCTAGAGGAGGGAGAAAGAGGGGGCTGAGCGAGCCCAGCACTGGAATACACGACCCGTAAGAGTAAGGAGGGAAGAAGAGTACTTTAGTTGAAAAAAAAACCAACAAACTTATAATGGCATATTTATAAGATTTTATATTATATAATGGCATTGAGTTTATTTCATACTTTAAGGTGATATTAGTAAGATATCAAAACTTAATAATTAATAACGATATGGACGCAATTAACCGTTCTTCGGCAGTTGTGTCATGTGTGGAAAGGAGAGAATTATTGGACGCAAATAAAGAAACTAGGCCGTCCGGGCTTGGCTATACTAAGATTTGGTTGGGCCTTGCCTCTCAATGCACCAGGCCCATCTCATATCGAAGCCCACATTAACACTATTCTACGCATCCAAATCCTGGGGCTGCGTCGACCTCGATTCCATCAGTGATCAGTCGAGCAACGCAAGCAAGGTCGGCGAGGAAAGATGCGACCTTGCGCGCCGCATCGTGGAGGAGGAGCCTAAAAATTTCAATGGTGGAGGAGGAGAAGGAGGCGGCGAGGTAGAGCCACCCACCACCGCCTATTTCTTTCTTCTCCCCTCTGCTCTCCTCCTCCATTCCATCGCCCTATCTACCTTGCTTGCGCGCAACCAAGATTCGTCCTGCCGCCACCGGCGAGGGGGCCATGCAGGCCGCCCCATGGGGGAGCACCCTACGGAACCACCTCCGCGACCCCGCGCGTCTCGCCGCCGCCTCCTTCCATTCCACGCCCATCGCGCTAGCCAAGTGGAAGAGCAAGTGGGATTGCAAGGTCCGCCCTTTCCTTCCCTACACCTATAGGTTGTTGCTGTTTGAAGGGAATCCTGTTCTTGTTCTTGTTAGGCATGGATAATGATGCGGTGCACAGAATGTGGCCACACCGTACGTGAGTGGGGGTAGTAGTTAAATTGTTGTATTGGATCATCATGTGTCAAATGTGCACAAATGTGCCAAACTGTTCAGGATTGGATCGCATAACAAAAGAGAGGAACAAATTAGGCTGCCATAGTTTGATGATAACTGACAACTATTCACTTTATGTTGTACCAATGCCCCAGCTAGTTGGATTGTGTTTTCCTACATACAGCACCTGCCATTGATATGTTTGTTACATAGCACATGTTTAATGTTTTGGATTTCCAAATCAAGCATCCGAAGAACAAGATGCTCCAAAACATAAATTCGGTAATTGAAATTCCAGGCACTAGTCCAATCTTCAGCCAACTACGTCATGATTAACTATAGTTTGGTCAATTTTAGACTTCGAGTATGAACGTTGTACCGCCGTGCATTACATGCTTGGCTTGTCCTTAGCCATTCATCCTGTGTGTTGTGAATTCTGTTACCATTTTAAGCAACTGTACTGAACCATGGGAAGCACCGGAATACACAATGATTTGACAATGTTTTTGTATTAACACCTCTTTTTTCCATTAGATATAGATACTCTTCCCCTGTTCACCTTGATAGAATTCATTACTTTCATGTCTTTTTTGTTCTACATGTATAGCCCGCCAACTAACTTAAGTTTCCTGCTGCCAATACATAACTCAGCATGAACATGGAGCACGGAAGCTATCCAAGGTATGTTTTTACACCTCCCTTATTGTTATCAGCCTGGCCCGGGGACCTAAATATTGCTATTGTCAAAGTATTACCAATGAGACCTTTTTCCTTAATGTGCTTCACAACGATATACTCCCTTCATTCTAAAACGTGTTTAAGTTAAACTTTTGAAACTTTATCCGTAAAATTTTTTAAAACTATTTATATTGCGCTTGAGCATATGATAATCATATAGATAGATTCGTGTTGAAACGAACGTCCTTAATATTATAATTTAATTGCATTTTATAAATAAATTGTAATAGCTTTTAGTGGTCAAAGATAAATTTTGGAGACCGTGTCAATGTCCAAAACGATTATTATTTTAGAATGGAGAGAGTAGCTCCTAAATTTCCTAACGAATTGAGCCATGCATCTTGGCAGCTTTAGCTATGTGTTATGCATTTGGTTTTCCATGGGCGTTTAATAGAATATTTAGTAGGTTTGACACTAAATAGTTTGTTTGTAGTTGTTTCATCAACAACATTGATATCTTCTGCCATATATCCGGATACATGTGTGGCACTTATACTGCTTCTGAATGTTGCTTACCTTAACCTTTGCACGATCAACCCCTCCACACCCACATGCAAACACAAATTTTTTTTTTCCTGCAATAAGATGGTTCTTCTGACTAATTGACTTTGAACAGAAAAAGGAGAGGTATATTGTTCGTGAGAAACGAGCAGAAGGAAAGAAGGCCCTAAAAAATTATCTTCTTTATGGAAAGTCATCACCTCATTTACAGGTGAAACTTCCTATATTGAGTTGTCATTTGAACCATCTTGTACTTTTTTCGTGGGATAAATTTTATTTATTTACTCTTCAAACAACTGTTTAAGGCAATAATTTATGTCTATTAACTTTAAGGGTATGAGTTGACTTCCATCCTCATTTAGGCCTTGCTCTTTACAGCTTAAATTAAAATTAAAAACTACCGTTGGAAATTAATCATTTTTGTACGGGCCAAATGATGTAGTATTTTATAGTCATTTTTATGGGGTTTTAAGTGGTTCTTCTTAGAGTTTCTAAAATAATTTTTGAATAATTTTTTTGGCTCTCCAAGACCTCTATCGAGGGGTCACAACCTTTTCAGATTATAATTTTCAGCTGGTTTCAGCTGAAAAGAACAAATTTTTGGTCCATGTTCCCTTCAGGAAAGTACAGGCAGCTTTGCTAATTCACATGATATTCCACGTTTCGAAACCTTTCGGAAAAGACCACATACTCATGGCTCGTCAAAGTCTGGACAAGGAGTGCATAATCACAGGAAGGGTATGTTTCTTTAGACAGCTTTGTTTCGATACGTAGCTGCCTGCATACCTTGGTCTCTTGTGGTTTTTGAGTATTTCAGAATTATTATCTAGCGTGTAGCACATTTGAAGTTTGTGTGTCATTCCTGTGGTCCCTTTAGGCTTTCCGTTAAGTTATTTCCAGATTGTGTTGTTATCTTTTGTGCATTGGTGTATGGCTTACTACCATGATAATGGTGCCAGAATATATGTGCCATAGCTCAAGTACCTGATTATGTATGAGTACATTCTGTTGTTTAGCCCTGCTGAGCTTCCATGAGTTTTTGTTTGATATGCAGCAAGGATTTGTACCATTTGCCTTGCGGATCACTTAGTTTATCCGCGATGTCATAAATTGCAAATGGATCATTGAAAGCTCCTTTTTTTCTGCAGATAAAAAAGACAGGGCGAGGTTCTACAACTTTTTCCAGGAGGACCATTATGTGCATCCTGAGAAAATTTTTGAAGCATTTTTTGGTGAGAATGGCTTTACTTGGTCCCATATATCATGGGAGAGTTTTCACTTCAGAGATACATCGTCCAGATCTAGATGGACTGGTGAATCGCAGAGAGAAAGGGTTTCAAGCGAGAGCGAGGATGACACTAGCGAAACAATGACGACCATAGGGTCACATGCGCACAGGGTCACCCTTGGATTACCACCACGTGGTCCACTTACTCTAGATGATGTCAAAACTGCGTAAGTTTTCGCTTTGTTGTCATTCCTCAAGTTGTTGTTTGTCTTGCTGCCGTTATTTTCTTTAGTATGGCTACACACGTACTAGCCCACTTGTAGTGTTCACCTGAATTACATATGAAATGCAGTTTCCGGTCATCTGCTCTGAGGTGGCACCCTGACAGGCACCCAGGCTCTTCGCAGGTAACCAGTTCTTGTGATTATTGATGCAGGAATTGCAGTTCATTGTCAGCGGCAGTTCAATTTTATAGTCGCCTATGATAAAGAAGGTTACATATTTTCTTTTACATAATGTGCGCAGGCTGTGGCTGAGGAAAAGTTTAAGCTCTGCGTGAACGCATATAACTCTCTATGCAGTGTCCTCAAGGCTGCCTAGCCTTGCTCTTATGCGGATGGTGGTTGTTGCTTGCAGTCACTGGAGGATGTTAACATGTACTTGTAGTAACAGTTAATTTATCAAGACCCAGTGGAATTGAAAACTTGGGAGGGGAGCCAAGCATGGAGGCAGTAGATGATGTTTTATTTCTCACATTTTCAGCATTCTTCGATGTTAAAACTTAAGCCAAGCTCCGACATGGAAGTGGCTTTGTAACTGACTGTAACTCTGATTCATTCATTCGATCTCTCAATTCAGGGAGGGAAATAAAGCAAACCTGATTCACAGTATGAGAAAGCTTTCCCTTTTCTCTCTGGTGTGCTGTTGTTGACACGGTGTCATCTGATATTCTGATGTGATGTGATTTGAAATAAACAGATTGTGAGGACGATGTGGTGTCGTGTCAGGTTTATGATTACACAGGGAGAAAGCAAAGTTGTCCGGTGCGGCTTGCCGCCATGCAAGCTACACCATGACATCAAGATCCATGACAGCTTTACACTGTGATGAACAGGCAACAAATCACGACAGAAAATGAAACATCTACGGCTGCTGCTGCAAGAAGATCACTCTTCAGTCTTCACTGACAATGCGGACACATGGGTTACTGCAGCACTGAACGGAACATTGCAAAGATCACGATTAACAAGACAAATTACCCTCGCTAACACACTAGCTCTAGTAGCTAAGCAGCTCGCGACAACCTAATGGCTGTAGGATGAGATCTAAGCAAAGTAGCGACAAGTAAATGAATAAGCTAAGCTAATTGCAATCTGCAGTGGTGGCAGATAGATGAGAACTAGAAGCAGAGGATGGCGACGGCTGCTGCGACGGAGAAGGCGAAGGTGGCGATGAGGAAGGCGAAGTGGATGGCCCAGCTGCGCTTGAACTTGGCGAGGTAGCTCTCGGGCGGCTCCTGGTACGGCACCTCGACCTCGGCGGCGGCCACCACGTCGCCGCCGGACTTGAGCATGCGCAGCCTGTCGGCGGCCAGCGCCAGGGTAAGCTTGTGGCAGCGCCGCTGGTACCTGCAGCACAGCAGCAGTGCAGGGCAGCATTGGTCAGCTCGTCGTCGGAGGAGGATGGTAATGAGGATGTATGGATGTGACCTGAAGCCGTTGAGGCATCGGAGGTGGTGCGCGACGGCGGCGTAGAAGGCGAGGTGCGCGAGGGAGAGGAGGCCGGCGGGGGCCCAGAGGTGGCGGCACTGGAGGCGCGCCGGCGGCGACTGGGCGACGGCGGAGAGGAGGAGGGCGAGGAAGAGGAAGAAGGCGAGGAAGAGGCGCCACAGCTCCTGCTTCTGCGCGTCGGCGGCGCGCTTCTTCTCCACCGTCTTCTCGAAGTGGAGCTGGACGACGGTGCCCAGGGCCCGCGCCGCCGCCTCCCGCGCCACCAAGTCGCCGCCGCCGCCTCCCGCCCCAATCCCAATGTACGCCTCCCCGACGGCCACCGCATGACCGTCCCCCATCCCCATCCGCTGCTGCTCATCCATCCCCACCTCCACCGCCACGCCGCGCCCCAGCGACCGAGTGGTACCACCGTAGTGAAGTGAGCTTCCCTCGTTGAAGTGAGCCTGAGCCAGCATGGCTATGAGCAGTGAGCTTCCCTTGTTGATACCAGCGACTCCGCGAGAGAGGGGGAGAGAGAGGAGAGGATCCAAGACAGTGACTTGCAAATGGAATCGAAATTGGAAGGATTTGTCTCCTTTCAGATCCGTGTGTCATGGATTTGGTTTGTACGTGCCGCCGTGTCGGCTCTGAATCTTCTTGTTTTCTTTTTCTTTCTTTTTACCGGATTCTCCAAATTTGCCTGAATCCCTCTCCAATATGCAGCTGGACCTGCGCGGTTCAGCTTCAGCTTCAGCTTACAGCACAGCAGCGGTAACATTGGATGCTTCCTTGCACCGGAGGACCAGGGAATGGCTCAGGCTCACACATGGTGCCATGGACGGTGAAGGACTGAGCCGCTGAGGTCTACGCATGCATCGTACCATGTTTCATCCATTCTCCTCTCTTTCAGTCTCGCTCACTCGCCACCTCGCCAGTCACCATGACACTCATCACTCACCCACCCTGCGCGGTACAGTGTTTCGGCTTTGTCGATCATTATTTTTTCCTTGATTATTTTCATTCCACACATGCTTGCAACGGGTAGAAATACACCGATTTCCATTTTATTGAAACGAAAACATGTTGCATGGTTTCATATTACAAATTCTTTTTCTCTACTAGGCCACATGGCCTCTCCTTTTTTTCCCACATACAAATTCCTACTCTCTGTTGGGGCACATATGCCCTCTATTAGCCTCGACTGCCGCATACTCTTTCCGCTTTTTCCCGTGTCACAAATCTCTCTGCCTTTTCTCTTCAACGAGCGCAACATCTCACGCTCTTGCTTTCAATTCTTCTTCCCGCGCATCTTGCGGCTGTAACACCCCGGTCTTAAACAAGACCCAGGACGCTCTAAGTCTAACATTCACTAGAAATTTCGGCAGCATAGCATCTAGAAGTTTGACATCCAAGCACAATAATTACATGACATACACATTATATCACATTATATATAGAACAAATGCCACCACTTGGCACTCAAAAGCTCCATGGTACCAGATGAAACATGGATTCTCAGCCTGGGCTCTTTACATCCACATACCAGATACAGGTACCAAGCTAAAATATAACACATTCAACTAGATCGATAGGTTAAGTTCATGTTACAATTAGTTGATTAGGTTATCAGACCACTAACATTTATTCATAACTTCTGGGGTGTGAGCAGAGAAGTGAACTATTCCCATTCCCATGCATCATGCTCCGGCAATCACCTAAAACATAAAGGCACAAGCGTGAGTCGAAACTCAGCAAGTACATAATAACAAAGACATAACATAAATAAAGCATATAACATCATTAGCCATCCCTCTCATTAACCAATCATCCATTCATCTCACTATCCATATGCTCATCAATGCAATGCAGTGCCATGCAATGCACATCTCCATGTGGCACGTCTGTATCAGAGTGCACACCCGTCGATGTCACACTCATTTCCCCGCCATCCCGTGGCGGGATGCCTACCTCTGTAGGACTTATCAAGAGCAAGCCGGATTAGCCACATAGCTTTATCACCGACCTGGCATATGGCACACCGGATTAGCCATACGGCTTTCTCACCGACCTGACGCATGGCACTCCGGACTAGCTATATGACTTTCTCACCGCCCTAACTTGTATGCATGCTTCCATGATATGCATGAATAATCATAAAAACAGATAATTGTCTTTACCATCATCAATTCATCATTATCATTCATCCATGCATCAGCATCACGTCAAGAGTATTAAAGCAACATATAAAGAATGCACGATGCCATATACCGTCATCCACATCATCAGTCACACATATTACCATAAACAATGCATCATGTACTTGCCTCTTTTACCAAAACGTGGCAGAAGGACACAACGACGAGGCCGACCCCAAAGCAGGTCCTACATGAAAAGGCATGTTATTCATACATGCAAGTAACATACTCAAGCCTAAGGCAAACATAATACTCTAATCGTTTCCTAGCTAGCCCACTAGCTCTCTGGGTCTAGAAGGCCCAATAAAACAATCTTACCCCATTTTTAAGTAAATTATTCATTAACCAAGCCCATCTAATAATCCATTAACATAGTAGAAATCTCGTCGTCGCGACTTGCTCTAGACAGCAGCACGAAAACAACCTTTTCTCCTAAACCGTTCATCTGATTCATGCGTTCTTAGACTCGTCAGAAAGCTAAGAACATTGTCCATGTTCTTGGTTCTACGACCAAGCTCTAAATCCCAATGGATATGACTCAAAAACAACTGGAAGCTCGCTGCATTAGCTCACCCCAAGAATACATGTAACAAACTACCCGAACCATGGCTAGCTCTCATAGATCAGGGCCTAATCGACCCAAAAACAATAGAAACTGCAGTAGTAGGGTTAGGAAATCGTCACCCCTCAAACTTGGCACGAAGAAAACCCTAGCCCCTCCTTGCTAGTCCGGTCGCCCCTCCCTTCTTGCACTTCTTCCACACAGCCGACCCTCCCCTCTCCTCCTTCCTCTCCTCAACCCGCCCCCATCCCTTGCCTCCCTTCGGCCAGGACAGGTAGCACAGAGGGAGAGGGAGACGCAGGGGAGGAGAGGGAGACAACGGTGACCGGCAACGAGCACCTGGGTGGCGGCGAGCAGCAACAGAGGGGGCGAGCTTGGGGAAGGGAACGGGAGAGAGCATGATGTAAGGGGATCGATCCCCTTTTTGCCCAGCGTGCTGCCCCTAAAGGGTGACGAGGTGGGCTGGGCTGGTTGGCCCGGCCAACCCCTTTTCTTCTTCTTCTTCTTTTTTACAAATATTACAGCAGCCTTCATAAACGAGCGCTGCATCTCACGCTCTTGCTCCACACGCGCTCTTCTCGTGCGCAACATCTCATCTCACTTTCCTACTTTTTTTTCTTCCCACGCATCTTGCGGCGAGGGTGCGGGGGATTGATCCCTCGATCCGTTGCTCCCACACCCTAGGATACAACCAACTGAGCTAAGCTCACTCCTCACACACGTAGAGTGTTTGGTTGGGTGCACATATCCAAACTAGGTTCACTAGAGTAGCTTTTTCATATTTGGTTGTCTTAATGCTACCTAGAGCCGGATTAAGTTGGTGGAAAAACACTATTGTAGTCTTGCTGAGCTCGTACGCAGAAATTAGTTACATGAGTTGGTGCAAGCTCAGGCGATACAACAACTCAATGCACAAGAGGTGTTTGGCCGGCAGTTGAGCTTGGGTGGGGATAGAACGAAGCGAGGGCAAGCCACGACGAAGCCAGATCTAGACAAGGCGACGAGCGGCACCACTGGATCCTGCCAGGGCAAGCCGAGGCAGAGCTCGGGGAGGCGCCGTCGACGCACGCGGTGGCTAGGAGGAGCTTGGGGAGGTGCCTCACGGACAGGCGGAGCTCGGGGAAGTGACACCCGCTCGTGCGGCGGTTGAGCGGAGCTCGGGGACGCAACGCCGATCTGCATGGCGGGGCGAGTGGTCATAGCTTGGGAAGTTGGCGCCCTCAAGATGTTCGACAAAATGCCACCATCCTAATTTAACACACATACAAGCGACCAAATACAAACTACATTTATCCAATCTCAAGTGGTGAAATCCAAACAATCACATGTTCTAGCTAGGCTAAACCTAGCTTCCATAAGTCTGGATAAGCTCTCGACAGGGAAGACAACCAAACAACCCCATAATCCACTGCCCAGTTGACAATCAACAAGAGTAGTTTAGCTAAGAAAAGAGTCAATTTTATAAGACAACTCTGCACAACAATAAATAATCACGAGGCAATACATAGGTTTAAATTTCGACATGCCTATGCACGCCAGCCTTTTCTTCTTCCCACAGCGCGCAATCACGCTCCACCATGGTTGCACGCCTCAACACTCCTCTCTATGGCTGGATCAAAAGCTTGGGCTTGATGAGCCACTCGAGACCAATTCAAGCTCAGATCGAGCTCGAACCTTATCCAATCCGATTTTGAGCCGAATATTGAGCTCAATTATCTATTGAGCCGATCTCGAGTAGCTTGATTTAGGCTTGAATGCTCGGTTAGCTAGACCACATGATAGGTCAAAAACTCGAGTTTTTCAATACCCATGGGACGCAGACTCATCCACCTACACCAAACCTATGGAGGAGACCATGGAGTGGGTGAGATATGTAGATTGATGATTTAGTGATTTTCTTGTCAAACTAAGCCTTTTAGTCCATGGTAAAATATGAAAAATAAGGTATTCGGTGATTTTTTGAGTCAAATTAAGTCAATCTTGAGTTTAATCGAGCTTCCATTGATCCTAAGTTTGAGCCTAATACTGAGCTCGGTTTGATTTCGATCCGAGCTCGAGCTTGGATAGATCCAGCTTGCTCAAGATCTACTTAAATCCAACACTACTCCTCTACCTCCATCTCTCTTATATTTTTTTGGAGTAAGTTGCACCACAAGTGCATAAAATTGCCCATTTTCTCACCTAGACATATGATCTTCAAAACTAGGTATTTATATACATAAACTTGAGTTTTCTTTCATGGCAGGTTCAAAGCGATTTGTAGAGAATGTTTTCGATGATCTGACATCCCAATCAACATCATGTTTCCTCTTTTGCTCTCTCTTGTTACTTCCCCAATCTCTCTCTCTCTCTCTCTCTCTCTCTCTCTCCCCTATCACAGGGTGCTAATGCCATTGTCATTGAACGTGTGTACGATGGCACTGACAGGGCAGGGCTGAGGTGACAGGTGACTCCCTCCTCCATCTCATCTCTCTCTCCCCCCTGAGGCGTCCATCTCTTTTGCTTCTAGCTTGTGGTCGACGATGACGATGTCTAAGGTGTCGACGACAAACCAGGCGATTGACGGGGCAGCCGCCTGGAGCTGCCACCGGGTTTCAGTTCCACCCCATCAATGAGGATATCATCTTGCACTATCTCACCCCCAATACCCTCGACCCCCTATCGGCGAGGTCAATAACACTCTTAGGCGTCATTTCCCCCTCTCACTCTACCATCGGCGACGATCACCTTCATCATTCATGCTTCCTCCCCACCAGCTCGATATGTCTCCACCAACACTCTCGTCTCCTGTTGGCCTCATGCCCATTTCCTCTTATCACTGTGAAACCTCCATTCATTACATCATAATCATCTCTATCTGATAACATCACCATTATTTTTCATTATTATTTGAGTCCTGACCACTGTGTTTATATTTCTCTAAGTCTAAGACCATAGTGATTGCAGAAGGAAGGAAGGAACAAAGAGCCATCTACGGTCAATGGACACATGACTTACGTTCTTTTTTTTTTTTTTTTTTTTTTTGCATCGAGGGCTGAAAAACAGGGGAAGTACTATATTTTTACATGCCATTTGTGGGGGCCTTCCTGTCCCAGATTCTGAACTCTTCCTTTCTCCACCACCTCTTCTTCTCCCCCCTCCTCCAATCCCACCCTTCACCAGATCTGCTTTTCTCCCGCTTCTCCGGCAACCGGCGCCGTGATCTCCAGCCGCTCATCCCCCGTCGACACCCTGCTCCTCGTGAGTATCTTTTCTCTGATTTTACCAGTCTCATCCAAATCTTTCGTGCTGCGATGGACACTCCGGTCCCTGCCGTTTGCTGTGTTCTAGCGGTTTAATTCTGGTAGGAAGAGAAAACAATGTTTTTAAGTGCTGGTTTCAATGGATCCATCGAGTCCTACTGCTGAAATTAACAAAGCGAACATGTTACTGCTCTACTCTGAAATATGTGATATATCGTAAAACCCTGTTTGATGTGCGGCTCATTTATCTAGGAGGATGAGTGAAGGGGATAGCAGTGCTGATGCTGGGCAGCCTAAGCGTACCCCTAAACTCAATGAAAGGATCCTGTCGTCTTTGTCAAGGAGATCAGTAGCCGCACATCCATGGCATGATCTTGAAATAGGTGCGGAGCTGGTTTTTTTTTACATTTCCTTTTTCGCTTTCTGGCTAACAAAACACCCTGATCAAATAAGCACGCTGATTGAATTTGGTTGCACAGGTCCTGGGGCTCCCGCGGTGTTCAATGTTGTAAGTACCATCTTTACCTTGTCCATCTTTGGCAGGCTAGATGTTTCATGATCTGGTAAAGCAAAGTGGAATTTGGGACATTGGGGTGGCTAAGGGTGATGAACCAGAGATGTGGGTTCCTGCAGCTATAGCTGTGAACTTAATAGTTAATAGTGCGTACTCACAAATTGATGCCAAATGTAATCGAGTCTGGAACCCCAATCTTGATGAAACAATGAGTTTAGTTATGCAGATGCCAAATAAACTATTTTCTGAAAAAGCAAAAGATTTGGCACAGTTATATCGTTAATGTCAGACAGTTAATATAATTCATTTACATTGTAAAAGGTGTTCTTTTTTCGTTTAATTTAGAAACAGTAGTCGATCAGCTAATACTGCCATTGTAGGAGACCACAACAGCCATTGATAAATTACTGATTTGTTTTAGTTTCAGTAGTTCATATACCTGGCAGACACCAGTATACACAAAGCAGTCAACATTGTGAGGGGCATGCAAGAATCTACCCACCAGGCAAATATTATGATATAAAGTTGAGTTCACCATTACCGAGTGGATCACCAGAAGGATGTTAGACCATGAGATAACTGAATCTTAAGAGTTCCCAAAAGGCCAGAATTAAAGGGAGGGACATCCTTCCCCCAAGCATGAAAGTATGAACCTTTTAAACCAAATCTCAAACCTTCACTAGCTTTAATAAAACATGACAAGTGGTTGAGTTGTAAGTCCATGATGGTTCTTACCTTTTTGCTGATCTAGATCAGTTTGCCGTCAACCTTGATAATTGAGATGGTGGAGTCAAGTGTGCTTAATCTGTTGATATCACTAGCTTAGCATGTGTCTTCTGCCTTGTAAATTGTGGTCATGGCACCTAGTGTGTTCCGTGTAGCCATATGCTGGAAATGTTTATTTTTTCCTTAGATGGATTGAAGATAGAATTGTGATTCCAATTAAAATGTACCGTTAGTAGATGGACCAGCAATAGTTACTCAGGGAATTTCCCTCTTTCTGATTTCTGGTATCGGAATATATAACCTGCAAAGCAAAGGGATGTGTCTTTAGTTTCACCACTGTCTTGGGCAGTGGCCCATGGTCCTCCAATACCATGAACAGTACCATGATAATGTAGCTCATGGGACGAAGCCTTTAGGTGATTGTGAGATTAAAGGTTGATAGTTACTTTAACATAAATAAAAAATTGCTGTCTTAGGTTTCAAGTAAGTCATCTCTCTAAAAGGGATGCCATGTATCCATTATCAATCAAGAAAATAAGAAATATACAGAATTAGTCTCAAGAGTATCTGTCCTTGTATCCCCTGCCCCTGGAGCGCGATCGCTGGCATTGGCTTGACCGCGCTCCTTGGGTCCAGGGTCATCTTAACCTAGTTCAAGACAGCCACTTTTTCTATGTAAAGATTTTTGTTGAACTTGCTAGCTTTATTGGCCATTCCATTCTTGGATTGGCCTAGCAGTAAATGTTTGCCCCAGTAAAACAAGTGGATGGAGTGGGTTCTCTTTACAGGTGGTAGAAGCCTTATGTGTAGTTAATTGGTCCCTGACAGTGCTGCATCTCTTGTAACTTAAAAGTTTTCTGCACATGACTATATGTCACACCTCAGGTTGTTGAGATCACAAAGGGAAGCAAAGTAAAATATGAGCTTGACAAGAAAACTGGACTGATTAAGGTATGTGTTTTGTCTGCGAGATTGCTTGTATATTGATCACTTTTTATTTCAAGATCAGCATGGCTTTTATAATATTTGTTTAGTGCACTTGTGTTACTGTGTAAGGAATGATAAGCACCCACCAACATAATGCACTTTTGTTATTGTGCTATAGAATTTGACTGGTTGATTGAGTCATGTACTCGTCTATTGTAGGAATTTATGTTGCTATTCTTGAAAATTTTTCTTATCCTGGTGTAGAATTTGACAATCTGATTGAACCTGTACTTATCAGCATAGGAGTTTATTTTGCTATTTTCAAAAGCATAATGTACTTATAGTGCTGTATAATTTGACAGGTTGATCGAATTCTATACTCATCAGTTGTATATCCTCACAACTATGGTTTCATTCCAAGGACTCTTTGTGAAGACAATGATCCAATGGATGTTTTGGTCCTTATGCAGGTGTAGTCTTCCTTGCCCAATTTTTTAGTACATGTAACAAGTTCTTTGTAGTCAGAATATTGAATATTATATGTAAACTGTGTTTGTATCTAGTGGTAATTGCATGTATTTTTTAAACTATTCGCAGGAACCTGTTATTCCTGGTTCTTTCCTCCGAGCTAGAGCAATTGGCCTGATGCCTATGATTGACCAGGTATTTTTCTTTGTGGTCAAGAGAAGAAAAACAATGCCTTGTCCACTTATTAACTGGAAATAATGGTTTGGCTATGATCAGGGTGAAAAGGATGACAAGATAATAGCTGTTTGTGCTGATGATCCTGAATACCGTCACTACAATGACATCAGTGAGCTGTCTCCTCACCGCCTTCAAGAGATCAAACGCTTCTTTGAAGACTGTATCCTGCATAGTTCATTTTATTTTCCTATTACATGCTATAGCTTTGGATGATAGCAGGTGCATTTCTCAGTATCCTTAGCAGTATGTTTTAGACAAGAAGAATGAGAACAAGGAGGTTGCTGTTGATGCATTCTTGCCTGCAAACATGGCCCGTGAGGCCATTCAATACTCCATGTAAGTTCAGTTTTGCATTGAAATGTTTTAGCCTGTGACAAACCGACTGGGCACTGTTTGTTAAGAAGCGTTAAGATTTCTTTTTGACATATATTGACACACTTATGTCCAATTAATGGCAGGGACCTGTATGCACAATATATTTTGCAAAGCTTGAGGCAGTAGAAGTTCCAAGCAACTATCTGTTGTGAAAAATCAACTATTTATGTGATGTTCGCAGTTGGTGTCTGGACCTATGTGATACCCATAAAATAACAATGGTGCTATCCGTGATTTGTTTCTTTGCTGTTCAGTGTTCTGTTTACTGACTCGTGGGACGTTTCCTATTGAAATTATGAATAAGTGTAATCAGACGCGGCACTTTTTGTTATGTGTCTGCCCCTTGCAATTGATCGCTTACATGAATTTATTTTGTGTACACAAGTCTAATTATTTATTTTATGGATGGTTTTAATATTGAACCTTGTGTTACTTCATCTGTTCGAAAATAGAGCATGTAATTTGTGTATATGTGCATGTTTTCCCTGGTACTTTCGACATGGGTGTGCTTGTGGAATGCCACCACTTCAACAAGGAGTTTTTCGATTGGAGAGAGCAATGTATACTCTTATTTCAGGAGCGTTTTGAAGGCGAGACGCAACAGAAATGCTAGCGAAAGCTATACTGTCAGGGGCGTTCCTGACTATATAGCAAGAAGGCAAGGGGAGGCGAGGCGGGATGGAAGAAAGGGGGAGGAAGGAGGAAGATGCTGTCCTCGTTGCCGCCGCCGATCCCATCGTCGCAAGGTTAGGGGTCAAGGGTTCGAGCAGGGGTTCTTAGTGCTCGTTGGGCTTAGGGGGAGGCGGTGGTCCGATGGTGGGGATGGATTGGTGGGTGGCGGTGAGGCGCCGACGAAGACGTTGGAGCCATGGTATGGTCAACGGTGGTCTACAATAGTGGTGGTGAAGGTTAGGGTGGACGGGGTAAATCTAGCGGCGAGAGGTCGGGCGGCCGAGCGATGAGCCGACGATGGCGTCATCGATCGCGGGTGGTGGCAGAGGCGGTGGCGGCAGGGGAGGCGTGCAGGGCGAACTAGGGAGGAGCAAAGAAAGAGAAGAGGGTGAGATGCAGAGGTGGAGGCGAGTCGAGGGAGTCATGTGCGGTTGTCGTCTAGCTATATCGTTGGGTTGGCACCCAATGATATAAAGTAGGGCAGTCGGCCCCCAATGGAATGTGGTCTTGGTGGTTCATTCGTGCCGTCATCACCTTGGAGTTTTGCTTTCTTATGGCTCAGGCAGGGGCGTAGCTAGGGCTGGAAAAATAGCTCGCGACTCGTGGCTCGGCTTGGCTCGGATGTGCTTCCAAGCTCGAGCCAAGCCCACTTTTGGGGCTCGGAAAAATAGCGAGCAGAGCCAGGCTCGGCTCGTTTCTGACCGAGCTCAGTCTGGCTCGGCTCGTTGTCATATTTTGAACGTGAAACACCTTTGGCACGTGGTTCGGCTCGAAGGTGTTACCGAGCTCAAGCCGAGCCCACTTTTGGGGCTCGCCAAAATGGCGAGACGAGCCTGGCTTGGCTCGTTTCTGACCGAGCTCGGCCGAGCGCTTGGCTCGGCTCGTTTCCACCCCTAAAAGTAGCTAGCATGTTGGCACATTGGACCATGGCCCAAGTAAATATCCGTCGACCCATCTATCACCCCCTAGTCCATAACTTAAGGTCTAAGCATCCAGCAGACTCATATTTTGAATAACTACTGAATTGACAAAAATGTCATCTATTCGTTTAGCTCTAGAGTTTTTGGTTGCATTGATAAAATGTAAGAAAACTTATCTTTACACCATGTGTATATAGTAGCACTATCTTTGATTGAAGTCAGTTATGGTAAACTGGCACAATTTAACCTAAAATCTTGGCTACACCACTGGGCTTAGGCTCGGTCAACAGCCAACACTACACCGTCGCATTTCACTAATGAACTTGTTGATGTCGATCGAGCACATAGGGCGCCTAGGTCTAGATTAGGGTTTTCCTTTTAACTTTTGTTTTGCAATGAAAAGCGGAATATTAATACTATTTAGACATGGATTTGGGTTGAGGGACCAGATTTTTTTTTGAGCTAAAGGGTATGAGAGCTGCCAAATCAATAAGAGAGGAAGTTGTACAAAGTTACATGCAGAAAACAAGAGAGGGAGAGAGAGGGAGAGAAGGGGGACTAGGGGAGAAGGGAAGAAACTCAGGGGATTACAAGGAAGGAATACAAGGGCGGTAGCTACATGGGTATGGGGATGGGGGCCCTCCCTGGCTGTGGCCCAGGCTGTGACACCTTCCTTTATGCGGGTGACAAGTTGGCAAGCCGTGAGGGATTGATCTTAGAAAATCCTTCTGTTTCTCTTTTTTCAGATCTCCCAAATAGTGAGGATGATAAGACCGTTCAAGGAGCGGGAGACGGCTTTAGGGAGCCCCCCTGCCGAAGAAGCCACCAGCCACAGAAACCCGTTTGAAAAACAGGTCGAGGGACCAGATTGATCTAGCAAAGGTAATCGAGGGACCGCTTTACTACTTTTGTCTTGTGGTAATACTCATGATAGCATAGCTTGATTATCACGTGACAACGTTGACGCTATCTCGTAATTCTTTTCCGTTAATTGGTGATGGACACTCTCATTGGTTCCGGCTCCCAAAATGTGTAGCTAGCTAGTGCATGCGTCGTAGTGGCCGGGCATCCACTGAAAGCTACCAGTAGCTAGCTAGAGACAAACATCAAGAGTATTCCATTCCAAAAACTTATGAGTACGCGCGCTTAATTGGGCATCGAACCCAAAACCAAATCCTTGTGGGTTCTCAAGGGCTATTTAATTAAGCTAGCTTATTATTTTTTGCATGGCTATCTAGCTTGTTTACAACACATTAGCGTGGCAGCCATGCATGCATGCAAGGTCATATGCATGCAAGGTGCAACTAAGATCATGAAGAAGCTAGTATAGAGATGTAACGTACGATGATACATGGCCCCGTGGAGCATACCGAACGTGTGTACGCCCATGGAGCGAGATATATAGATGGAGATGGCAGGAAGTTAAGTATATATAAGAGATCGAGCATGAAGCAAGCATGGCATGCATGGTCATATGCCGGTTGCCCTGAACAGCCTCATGAGGCCGAAGGTGACGCCCATGGCCGCCAGCCCGCCGACGACGACCCGCGCGCACGAGCGCGGCACGGGGGCGCGCCCCAGCACGGCGCCGATGCAGCCGAAGGCCGCCAGCGCCGCCGCCGCCACCGCCACCACGACGGCGATCCGCAGCCTGTAGCTGACGATGAAGCCGGCGGCGAGGAGCGGCACGAGCGCGCCGACGGAGAAGGCGAGCGCCGACGCCGCCGCCGCCTGCACGGGGCTGGGCAGGCCCTTGATCTCCTCGTCGTCGTCGTCGTGGCCGGCGCGGTGCAGCTCGACGTCGCGCTGCGAGCAGACGGACACGAACTCGCCGATGGCCATGCTGCAGGCCCCCGCCAGGAGCCCCGCGAAGCCGGAGATGACCATGGCGCGCACGTCCGCCTTCACCGCGCCGACGCCCAGCATCAGCGACGCCGTCGACACCAGCCCGTCGTTCGCGCCCAGCACCGCCGCGCGCAGCCAGTTGGCGCGCGCCGCCAGGTCCTCGTCCAACTCCAACCTCATCGCCCCCGCGTTCTCCGCGTCCACTCCGGCGAGCTTGCCGTCGGCGCCGCTCATGGCCATGCCTGATGTTCCTTGGATGCGATGCGACTGCTGCTATGGTCGTCGTCAGGAGCTTGAGACGATGTGTGTGGGATTGCTAGCTAGTGTGGCGGCCACACGCAGACACGCTCCCTGCCGTCTTTTATAACGGGAGTCACGAGTTTTGGTGTGTTGCGTGTGTCGACTCCAACCCACTGGCCACTGCCTGCCTCGGTAGCTAGCTACTCGCTAGTGCTCATGCATGTAAATGATAATATATAGGAGTATATGCATGGAACCTCCACTTCTTTCAAGTGCCCCTCCGGTATCCATGCATGTACATGTGGTTGGCTATGTACCCCAAGGTACCTCCAATGCGTACGTACGATCGACCTATCCATCCCACTAAATCCAAAGTCTATCAAGAGGTGTTCAAAGCCTCACTACAAGAGGTAGGTATATATACACCACTTAAGAGGGAGCGCTGGAGCCAGCGATCGCTTCACGACGCTGCCTGCCACCAGACCAACCGTCGGCGGTGCTACCGCAAGTTCAATCACCTGGGTTTTCTAGCAAACCCGAAAGAGTATATCTCTTCCCTCTTCTTCGTTCATGTACTAGCTCCCACACCGGACTCAACCGCATCTTACCTCTACCACCTCATGTACGTGATGTGTCATCACACCGCCGCTCGCGCCACCATCGTTAATTAGACGGTTATCTGAGTAATTTGGTCCCCATGCGACGTGCTGATGAAGAGAAAAAAAAATATATAAAATACCACCCTCCTCTGGGTACCATAAATAATTAAGCTTATTGTTCAAGTAGTCAAATGCCGCAGCTAGTGAACTTAACTGACTCAAATCATACATCTTATAGCATATCCCGTAATGATACTGTCAGGCTGTCGCTAGCCAAGCCAAACGTAAAGAAAATTGCAATTGGCCATATAGCAAAAGTGTATTTTGTTTTTTTGGTAAAGTACAATTGGACAGGACATGTCTCCTTATCAAGATGAAATCTTATTCTCTCAGGCTCGGAGGTATTTATTCAGTCGCCATGGAGAAGACACGAGAAATGAGAGGAAAAGACCTCAGTGCTTATTGGTATCTATTGTAGCCATCGAGTACCCAAACAAAATCCGTTGTGCAACATGAAGGATATCTCATTTAAGAAAACCAATTTTTTTTAAAAAAAAAGGATGCAGGAAACAAATTTAGGAAATTGCAGTTGCAGGCATCCCTCTCAGGGCGACTGTTATTCTCTTTTATCCTTGCAAAAAAGGGGGTACATATAGATACATATATTGCTTTGAACAGACAGAGACTTGGAGCAAAAGAGTGAACAGGATCCCCAACTTTGCAAAGCAAAGGAAAGTTCTTTTTTAAAAAAAAAGATCAAGAGAGGAGTGCTTGATGGAGTAATATGATGGTGAGAGAATGGAATGGAATGGAAAGGTGGTCAACATATTAGGTACACTACACGGGCTATCGATGGAGCTAGATGTGCATTTGCATTTGCATTTGCATCTGCATCTGCATAGTGATATATGAGGTGATGGGGAAGAATTATTTGGTCGAGTGTGTCGGGAGCAGGCGAGTGGGTGCTGAATCGGAGAGCAGATTTTATCAGCTCGGACGCATTTGGGGGATAACTAAAATGAAATGAAGGGGAGTGCGGCATGAGCATGCACTCCACACGAAAGCCACCACCCTAATCCATCTTTACAAATTACCTATCTTTCTTTAGCAAGTGCCCTCGCTTTCTTTTCTTTCTTCCCTGATAAACATTATCAGTGACAGTGGCATCATTCTATCTTTCTTTTCTTTCTTTACATGGCACCACATATTTCTTTGTGGTGGCCTCCTGGCCCAAATTCTGAGCTCTTTCTTTCTCCATCACCTCTTCTCTTCTCCCGCTTCTCCGGCAGCCGGCGCCGTGATCTCCAGCCTCTCGATCATCCCCCGTCGACACCCTGCTCCTCGTGAGTATCTTTTCTCTGATGTTATCAGTCTCGTCCAAATCTTTCCTTCTGCGATGGACACTCCGGTCCCTGCCGTTTGCTGCGTCGTTCTAGTGGTTTATTTGTGGTAGGAAGAGAAACATGTTCAAGTGCTGGTTTCAATGGATCCATCGGGTCCTACCGCTGAAATTAACAAAGCGAACATGCATGTTACTGCTATACTCGTCCATTTTTTAAAAATGGAAATAATGGTTGGCTGTGATCAGGGTGAAAAGGATGACAAGATAATATATAGCTGTTTGTGCTGATGATTTTGAATGCCGTCACTACAATGTCGACATCAGGGAGCTGTCTCTTCACCACCAAGAGATCAAACGCTTCTTTGAAGACTGTATATATCCTGCATAGTTCATTCTAGTTTCCTATTACATGCTGTACTTTTGGATGATAGCAGATACATTTCTCAGTATCCTGAGCAGTATGTTTTAGACAGGAAGAATGAGAACAAGGAGGTTGTTGTTGATGCATTCTTGCCTGCAAAGTGCAAACACTACTCGTGAGGCCATTCAATACTCCATGTAAGTTCAGTTTTGCATCGAAATGGTTTAGCCTGTAACAAATCGACTGTGCACTGTTTGTTAAGAAGCGTTAAGATATATATTGACACATGTATGTCCAATTAACTGCAGGGACCTGTATGCACAATATATTTTGCAAAGCTTGAGGCACAGAGGCAGAGGCAGTAGAAGTTCCAAGCAACTAATCTGTTGTAAAAAATCAACTATTTATGTGATGGATGGATTCGATGCTCGCAGTTGAAATCTACACCTATGTGATAGACTCATATGGTGCCATCCTTGATTTGTTTTTTTTTTTGTTGTCCAATGTTCCGTTTACCGACTCGTGGACCACCCGTCTCAATGGGCATGACCATTTTTTGGAAAATAAAATCAAAGGATCGTGGAAATGGAAGCTGCAACAGGAGTGCTCTATACAAATGAGCAAGAAGATCAAATCAAATAAATAATTAAATAAATGTAGATGTTAAAGTACTCCTGCTGGAAACGTTCCTAATAGACTTGATGGATTGTGCAAGCCTAGCTTTGATCACAAAAGCAGCACTAAATAATTAGATACGCTTGTAGAACCAGTGAGAAAATTTGTAATTAACTCCCAATTATTATAGCACCAGCATTAAGAACACCTCGGATGACACCGGCGCGTAGCTCGCGTCAGGTGCAGACCGGTGCGTGGCGCTGGGAGCGAGCCGAGGGAAGAAGGCGGAGACCGTGCGGGTCGTGGTATCGTGGAGATGGTGGGACTTGTTGGGCAGCAAAGGTGGAGACTGCAGAAGGGCATGGAATCGTGAGTTCGTGCATCTCCGCCGGGGGGGGTGTGATCCAACTTTGATCGTGGGCCGTTGGATGCAAGGGAACGGAGGGCTAGGATGAAGTGTGTCGTACTGAACTGGTGCTTTCAAAGAAGTAGAGATACCTTGGCCTAGACCTCTCTCCGCGTGTAGCGTGTCATTTGCTTGTAGGTAAGTCGCCCGGCCATTGTGCCTGACGAGACAAGCTGATACAGCCTCTACTTTTGTCTGGCCGAATAGCTACTGTAGTCTAAGTGGCGGAGGGCGGGGAAGAAAATCTAATATGCACGAAACCAATGCAATTTATACGCTAATATGAGTACTTGACATTAAATTAAATAAAAATATTACTATAAAACAAAATGGATGTGCCCAAGCTAGTGTTGAGTGAAGATTTTGTGATGAGGTGATTTTCCAATTGATGAGAATATTTTTGTGATGAACTTTGGAATTTTGGAGAATTTTTAAAGTGAAATTGATGATTTTTGGATTGATATTTATAATATTTGTGATTTATTGGACTAACATTGGACTACTGATTTTATAAGATTTTTAATAATTCTTTAAATATATGTTTGCAATAAAAGAAAGAAAGAAAAAGGAGAAGAGAAAGGAAAAAAAAGTGTAAGCGAGTGCATGCGAGTGTGCGCGCGCGTGGTTGCTTGTGCGTGCATGGCCGCGTGTGTGCAGGCTGTGGAATTTTTAATTTTTTTATGTTTATTTTTATTCGTTTATGCAAAACTATGTGTCGGATTGAAATTTAGACAAAAATAACGCCGGTCGCACTTTCAATCCACGACAAGCTGCTCTTGTCGCACTTTGAAAGCACGACAATTTCTTGTGAGGAGGAAAGCGATGATAGTCGTGCAACCCATACGACCAGCCCTATGCTGATAAATTTGAAGTTTGAACTTCTTATATCAATTAACATTTCATACCATATCAATTTATATGAAACAAATTTTAAAATTCATGTCAAATCCTAAAGAACCCATTTTCACACTTTCAATTTTTTAAATTTTTTGATTTTTGAATTTTGAATTTACACTTGAATTGGTATTAAAATTTTGAAATTTGAATTTCGAAAATTTTAAGTTTGAAAATGGGTTCTTTAGGATTTTACATGAATTTTAAAATTTATTTCATGTAAATTGATATGGTATAAACTATTAAACTTCCAATTTTAGGTACAAATTCAAAATTCAAAATTCAAAATTGGAAGTTTAATATTTCATACCATATCCAATTTATATGAAACAAATTTTAAAATTCATGTAAAATCCTAAAGAACCCATTTTCAAACTTAAAATTTTGAAATTAAAATTTCAAAATTTTAATACCAATTCAAGTGTAAATTCAAAATTCAAAATTCAAAAAATTTAAAAAATTGAAAGTGTGAAAATGGGTTCTTTAGGATTTGACATGAATTTTAAAATTTGTTTCATATAAATTGAATATGGTATGAAATGTTAATTGATATAAGAAGTTCAAACTTCAAATTTATCAGAAGCAGAGGGTCTGGTCGTATGCTGGTTGCACGACTATCGCCGCTTCCTCCTCGCCAAACCTGTCAGGCTTTCAAAGTGCGACAGAGCAGCTTGTCGTGGATTGAAAGTGCGAATGCTATTTTTGTCTAAATTTCAATCCGACACATAGTTTTGCATAAACGAATAAAAATAAATATAAAAAAATTAAAAATTCCAGGCTGTGTGCGTGGTTGGTGGGCCGGTGGCGTGCTGAAGCCAGAAGAGGCCCAAGTGCGGCACAGCAGACGGGCCGTGAGCACTGAGCAGGCCGAGCAACAGCTAGCTGGCTAATTCACGTGACCGCATGACACAACGCCAGCTGCTAGATATGGCATGGGCCATACTGGGTCCTCCACCCCGGGACTGGTTATGGGTGCTGAGGACATTCCCAATACCAGCTCCATATATTCTTTATCTCATCACTATTCATCCACTTTTCTATTATTATCAATCTCTCTCTACATTTCCCTATCTTATATTTTATTCTCTATCTACTACTACGGTAATGTGTTAGGGGAGGACAAAAGGCAGCATTGGGAATGCCCTGAGCCTTTTAATTTACGCGTAATTTGTGAATAACACATATGCATGCATATGTATATTATCCCCGCTAATTAATGGATGACAATCAGAAATGAAAAAACCATGTATTCCAAATGATTACGTTACTATACAAGCCTAAAATTCTTACCGGAGATGTCCAACATTTCCATGGAGATTATATTTATATTTAGAAATAGTTTTTTTTGTACCTCAACTATTGTTGCCGTTTAGTTTTCGTCCATCATCTTCGAAATTAAATATCTTTCATTCTCCAACTTCTGAAACCAACTAGCTACACCTACAATCTTCTAGTAGATGCCAAGATTATATCCAACAATCTCCCCCCTAATCTTGACATCTTAACTCTATCTTGTCGACGCATTCGGACACTCCTACAATATGTGCAACACTTACTAAGCATGCATAGGATGACGATGCAACTACTCAACACCCCATGCTCTACCTTCAGATTTGACTTCTGGATGGTGTTGCGACTACTCAACATCCAGTACACCACTCGTCGAAACCTACTCTCGGAACCTACTCGCAGACTCGAATTTAGATTGGCGATGTCACTACTCAACATCCTCGACTCAATTCGTCAACTGCATCTTCATAACAACGTTGGCTGTTCATCAGCATCAATAAGGAGGTTCATCACCTCTTGCTCCTTACTTCGGTTGTGGCATTCCTTAGCAAAATGCTCGAACTTCTGACAGTTGAAACACCGAATCTTTGTCTTGTCAAATTTGCGTTTCTTACCAAAATATTTATTGTTCTTGCACTTGAACCTTGCTTTCCACTGAGCATGAGTGAGTAGAAGCTCATTGCCTTGTTCGACTCGCCGGCGGCCTCTATTTCTCTCTTCATATGCCTTAAGATGACCGACCACTTCCGCCAGTTGCTTCTTTATATCAGCAAGTTGCTCAAAAGTAGAGACAAAAGGTAAGAACCTGTCTAGTACCGTACGAAAAAGCTTCTTGATAACCGTTTGTCTCCATTTGTCTATGCATTGTCTCCATTTGTCTGTTCACAATATGTTTTTGCAGCAAAGGTACTTAAAGCCCTTTGTCTCTTTCGCGTGGTTGGGAGTTCTCCCCATTCCAAATTTTAGTTCACTATTGACTTTTGGATATTCTATTTGACCATTCGTCTTATTAAAAAAATATATGTAAATATTATTTAGGCTTGGACTTGGGGACGGACGTCCGATGCGGGTGCGTGCGTCGGACGCTCCGTCGGCCCAGTCCAGTGCAATGTTTTGAGCTGAAACAATTGTGCGTCTCACACTGGAACAAAATTTCTCCCCCATTGTTTCGAAGTTTACCGCAAGCACGCCCTGTTTGCATGCAATGATGTCAGCGATTACATCAGTGAAAAGATTCTTTTCAGTTTTCTCTTTCGACGGCCATAGATTTTGACTGGTTGCTCCAATGCACGAACCATTTGCACCGCTGCGTTCTCGCATTTTTATGAACAAAACAAGACCAATGTTGCTATAAAAAGTTACTGAAACAATTTGTTATCCTAGTGGAACAATTAGTTTAGCCTATCGAAACAATATGGCTAACCTTCTGAAACAATTAATTTTGTCTAATGGACGTATAACCAAGTGAAATAGTTGTTTTAACCTATTGGAACTATATATATATATATATATATATATATATATATATATATATATATAGAGAGAGAGAGAGAGAGAGAGAGATTAGCTAGCGTACTCTAAAGAATGCGGATCTCTCCGTACTCAGTGGTTTTCAAATTGAGATGCCTAACAACCGATCCGAACCATTGATCTTGTTAATCTCATCAAAGCGTTGTCGGTGACCAAGTTTCATATTTTTAAAATTTGTTTACTATTTATTTCTTATGTTAGAAAATCAGCTTTTTGAACGCACCACGACTAATTGGATGGTTGATTTTCAAAATATGAAACAAATAGTAAACAAATTCAAAAAATATGAAACTTGGTCACCGACAACGCTTTCAAATGAGACAAACAAGATCAACGGTTCGGACGGTTGTTAGCGCCTCAATTTCGAAACCACTGGAGTACTTGAGAGATCCGATTCTCGAGAGTACGCTAGCTAATCTCTCTCTCTCTCTCTCTATATATATATATATATATATGCTAAAATAATTGGTTTAACCTATTGGAACAATATATATAGCCTGCTGAAACAACTAGTTTAGCCTATTGAAACAATTTGTCCAGCCTGATGAAATAATTTCTACAGCCTGTTGGAACAATATGTTTGGCATATTGAAACAATTAGTTTAGCCTGTTGGAACAATCTATCTAGCCTGTTGAAACAATTGGTTTAGCTTATTGGAACAATATTTTTGGCCTGTTGGAACAATTAGTTTAGCCTACTAAACGATATGTCTGGCCAGGTGCAACAATTAGTTTTTCTATTGGAACAATATGTCTAGCCTGCTGAAACAATTAGTTTAGCCTATTGAAACAAATCTGATAGATAAACAATTTGTAATGAAACAATTTGGCTAATGAAAAAATAAAAAATAACTAAGTATTTAAAATGAGTTAATTAGGATTTTAGATGAATTATGAAATTTATTCTATGCATTTTGGACTCCAAATGAAATAGAGACAAAAAAGAGAAATTTAAATAGGCAAAAATGAAACGCACTTTTTTGCTAGCAGCGTCATCAGCAGAGGCGCGTGCGCTATTGGTTCGTTGGGCTGGGCCCCGGGCGTTCGACAGTGTCAGACGCCCGGTGGGAAGCATTTCTCTATTATTTATTCTGCTATGATTTATTTTATCATTAAGCATACTTTAAGTATGACCTATATTTTTGTATATTTGCATTAATTTTTTAAAGAGTAAATTACACTGCTGCCCCTTAAAGTTGAACGAAAATCTCACTTAGCCCCTTAAACTTTATTTTGTCCGCTGCGGCCCCTTAAAGTTGTTATTTTGTGTCACGCGGGCTAATTTTTTCAGCATCCAAAACTAACTTCCGGAGGTTATGGTGCAACAAAATCCAACTTCCGGAGGCTTTGTGGCACCCGGAAACAACTTTAAAGGGCCGCAGCGGACAAAATAAAGTTTAAGGGGCTAAGTGAGATTTTTGTTCAACTTTAAGGGGCAACAGTGTAATTTACTCTTTTTTAAATAAGACGAATGTCCAAAAGACTTGTTTAAAAGTTAAGTGAACTATAACTTGAAACGGTGGGAGTATATCAAGAACAAGAGGCAACCAACCACGCGGGGACTGCCGACAGCTGGGGTAGCGCCGCCCATCTCCCTCGCTCCTCGGTACACCGCAGACAGAGAGTCACACCCACATCCCGCAGACATCTGGGCCCTCCCCATGCTCTCGTCCCACTTGCCGCCCTTTCCGTTTCGCTGATGCAGGCGCGGTCCCAGGCTGTCAGTGAGAGTGAAGAAAACAAGACAAGTACTACTCCTACCTCCCACTGCTCAGGCAACGGCTCCGATCACTAGCCCCTTGTCTCCACGTTTCACTGACAGCTGGTCCACACAGCCCTTCTGGACCCATCTGCATGGACTGTAGCTGGGAATTAGTCTTTTGCGGCCGCGCCGCGTGAATCGATGGGAACAGCCTGCGAGTAGCGACTAGCGAGTAGCGAAGCCACCACCACCACGCACCACACCCCCCATCTTCCTCTTCCTCCTCGTCGCCTCCGCACCAAACCCCACCCCCTCCGCCATGGCCAACACCGCCGCCTCCCCCGACTCCGACTCCGACTCCGGCTCCAGCGCCGACCCCTCGCCGCCCGCGCCGATCCATCTCCTGCCTCCCGACGCGCTCCACAACGTCCTGCTCCGCCTCCCGCTGCGCGACGCCGTCGTCTGCCGCCCCGTCTCCCGCCTCTTCCAGGAGACCCTCTCCCCCCACTTCCTCGCCCTCCTCCCCACCCTCCGCCTCCTCCTCCTCCGCCACCCTCGCCCCGACGGCGGCGGATGCCTGCACGCCTTCGACCCCGACCGCCGCCACTGGCTCCGCCTCCCTTTCACCACTTTCCTCCCTTACCAATCCTTCTCCCCCGTCGCATCCTCCCCGTCCCTCCTCTATCTCTGGGTCGAGGCCGCCGCTTCACCTCCACTTCCATCCCTCCCCTCCTCCTCCGCCTCCGCCTCCTCCTCCACCGCCCACCCGGCCAAATCGCTCGTTGTGTGCAACCCCTTCGCCGGCACGTATCGCCTCCTGCCGCCGCTCGGATCCGCCTGGGCGCGCCACGGAACCGTCCTCGCCGGCCCGGGCGGCACGGTCCTCGTCTTGGCGGAGCTCGCCGCCCTGTCCTACACCCCATCCGGATCCGGCAAGTGGATGAAGCATCCTCTGTCACTCCCCTCCAAGCCGCGGAGCCCCATCCTGGCCTCTGGCGCTGGCGCCGTCTTTGCGCTCTGCGACGTGGGCACCCCGTGGCGCAGCCAGTGGAAGCTCTTCTCTTGCCCGCTCGCCATGCTCACCGGTGGCTGGGCGCCCGTCGAGCGCGCCATGTGGGGCGATGTCTTCGAGATCATGAAGCGCCCCCGTCTCCTTGCTGGGGCTGGCGGCCACCGCGTCCTTATGATCGGCGGCCTCAGGTCCTCGTTCGCCATAGACGCGCCCTGCTCTACGGTGCTCATCCTCCGTCTAGATCTGGCCACCATGGAGTGGGATGAAGCTGGGCGCATGCCTCCCAATATGTATCGTTGCTTCACTGGCCTATGTGAGGCTGCTGCACAGGGCAACACCATGACCGCTGCCGCTGTGGGTGGCAACAACAAGGTGAAGGTGTTTGGGGGTGATGGAAAGGTGTGGTTCGCTGGAAAACGTGTGCGTGGTAAGCTGGCAATGTGGGAGGAGGACGACACAGGGAGCAGTGGTGGCAAGTGGGACTGGGTTGACAGTTTTCCCGGGTATGGCGATGGCGTGTACCGTGGCTTTGTGTTCGATGGTGGTTTCACAGCAATGCCTTGAGGCTGATTGAAAACATCTCTCATTCCGGTGCGTGATAAAATGCACTCAAGTTTTTTAGTTGAACTGGGACATCTTTCTATTGCATGCAGGGGGGGTTTGATATGTCCACATTTTATTTACAGTGTACTTGATCTAACTTCATGAGATACTTTCAATTGTTGTACTTGATTAAAATGAAATGTGTTAAAAGATATTTTGTTCGTTCTTCGTTTTATACCATAAAGTGCTGTATACTTTTTTTGTTTAGATGTTATACTATTGCCCATTTAAGAACAAAATTTTAGTCTGTGGTAAATCAACAACTAGTTTTCTATTTTCGCATGTGAGGACTGAGAAGGCCACATTGTGATGATAACTTGTTCTATCAAATTATCAAGGCCTTTCACTGTTTTTTTTCTTGGAACTGCAATTTGTCTAACTTTGATATCAGTTGTGTCATCAATTATCAATGATAAAGCTATGGGTCACTGGCTTACTGAATGTTAGCGTTAGCATGTTTCTTTGATAGTCGAGACTCGAGAATGATCTGAACTAACCTTCATTTGAAGAACTTGGAATACGGTAATATGCATTTTCATTGCCCCTGCCCTGTCTTGGTCTTGTTGATTGTATACATCAAGTCTAGGTTCAGCTGTGATCCTACTTGCATTCAATTCACAAGGGCTTTTTTATTAGAAACCTGTATAATCTAAACCCACACAAATCTATTTGTCAGTAGATTGGACATTGGAGAAATTAAGTAACATAGTTCTCTTAATATTTGCATGAATTGGGTAATCACTACTAAGAAAGTAACAAGATGCACTTGTGCACTATTTCTTATTCAGTACATTTGATGGAGTTGCAAGGTATTTTTGTTTGTGCAGTTTGTGGGGCAGACAACTACCTCTTGTTTGGGAGTTTGATTTGCTGATATCATAATTTTAGTTCTTCTGTATGCATAACTGATCTTTTGATTTTCTGTGCATACTGCGTATTCTCCTGTTATTGTCACCCTTATTTCTATTATCAGCATGATAAATGAGCTTATTCGGTTTCATATTATGCGATGTTTATTAGAACTTTGTGACGTGCTCTTGGTGCAGACTAAACTATAATGAATATATTTTCAGAATGCATTGCAGTTAATTTAAGCTTTTAGGTATCCGAAGCCCCCCTTATTATAACCTTATTGATGACACACTGTGTTATGGTACTTTGGTGATACCAAAATATAACACATGAATATATTTTCTTTCAGAATGTATTGCAGTTAATTTAAGCTTTTAGGTATTCTGAGCCCACCTTATGATAACCTTATTGATTAACACTGTGCTATGGTACTTTGGTTTCTCTTTTTTCAGCATAACCATGTTGGCCAAACTTCGATGCATTAGAAAAACTGTTTCAAAATAATTAATAAGTGTGCCCTAGTATAACACATTGTATAATCGACAATTTGTATTTAGTTTGCTCTTGCTTGTTGACATTTGACAAGGAAGCATCCCAGCTCAATTTTAGAAGGTCAGGAGTGGAGCCTGCATAAAAATTGAAGCTAGGGTAGAGGTTCACTAATTATGAACTGAATGAAGGCAAACTATTTTAGAATACATTAAAATCTGGAAGTTTGTTTGCTAAGGATTTCAAAGTTTTGCCAGTTTGCAGTCATGACAATTTGTATAATCATGAAGGCAAACTATTTTAAGAACACATTGTATAATTGACCATTTGTATTTAGTAAGGATGTTTGTTTGCTAAGGATTTCAAATGTTTGCCGGTTTGCATTCACACATTTTCGGTGGGACAACACCTGGCTAAAAAATTCCAGTTAAGGACTGGCAAAAGAACACATTGTATAATTGCAGTGTGAAGCGGTGGTCTGATAATTTGTTTAGTGAGCACATTATCTGTACCTCTTATTTACTCTTGATTGCCAATGACTTAAGATATATAACATGTACTTTGTACAGCTTCCTTGCTGGTAAATACCGTGTATCATACTTTGTAAATCTTCCTCAGTCCTTATAAACTGTATGATTGGCTAGTGTTGCACCATTAACTCCTACATTTGTTACTGAAGCAAGTATACCTTAGTTTCTGAATGTTTACAATCTTAGTGGGGTTTTTTTTTTTTTCTGTTATGGAAGCTAGGCGTTGAGAACTGACATACATACCTCAAAGTAACTGTTATGCAGTTAATTAGTTGAATTCTAGAAGCCTATTAATGAATGAGATTAGAATGAAAAGATATGCAAATAAAACTCCTGAAAATAAGCCAACATGATTTTTAATCAATATGGCTCTATCAGCAGCACATCAATAGCTTTGAAATGTTATTTGCGTTTGAATTCTCGGAGGTAAGCTCACTGTCCTAGTAACAGGGCATTATGAAAGCGTGACTTAGCGACTCCCCAATTATTTATAATAACAGCCACATGGCAACTATTTCTTCTTTTAATTTCTCCATTCTTTTATAAAATTCTAGGTATGTAACCAATTCTAAATGTACTATACTAATCGAAATGCCTGGGATGTGGATTCTTTTCGATCAGTAGCTGTTGTCCGATCTGGCCACTTGATTCCGTGCTCCTGTTACCTAATCTTGGATTGGACCAAGCTGATGGTGTCCATTAGAACAGGACTGCTACTACTTTCGAACTTTTGAGCATAGCGAATCAAGTGCATCAAAATCGCTATCACGCCCGGTTTTCTTTAACTGCTGCCTACGTGGGTCACATTAGTTCCAAGAGGTTAACGCCTTGTGCTACCAGTTATTAGTGGTTGCATGCCGCCTACTTTGTCACAGACCACTTGGGTTAATTTTGAAATGATAAGTATGCTGCTCTGTCACGTAGTTTGGCAGTGACATGGATCTCTTGTGTCATGGTACATAGGTGTTTTCTCAGTGGTGACGATGCGATAATTCTGCGCTGTCACTGCCTCGCTATGTCGCAAGCGTATATGCAGCAATGCCAAGCCACAGGAGACGAATGCGATAATATTCTGTGCTGTCGATGTGGCACGCAGCATTGTCAAGACACAAGAGAGAATTATGCTCTCCACCAAGTGACTGGGGCACATTGTATTCGGACTCGAGGTTTTCGCTAAATTTGTTTGTTTATTCCAACTTGACATGTTTCTGTCCTAGTGCCGGCTTTGCTTTGCTTTATTACATGGAGAATGATTTAATTTATTAATGTCGTTGCCAGCTCTAGAATAGAAAAAACCATGTGGCAGACTGGCAGGACACCCGACCCTTGTCCAGATTTTTGAGTCAGTTTTTCTTAATATTCAAATGACCGGTGCTCTGCCACTTCATTTAAGCAGAGAAATCATATAATATAAATATATATATACATAGAGAAAGAGGGGATAAAAAAAGAGAGAGGAAAGAAATAGCGTCAGGTATCAATAGAACACCATGGAACACTTAGCGTTCCAACTAAATTTGTGGTCACCTGTCGCCATCACACATCATGACTAAAACCTAGTTGTCATCACTACAGCGTGCATTCCCAGACTCGTGATGCTTGGCCTAGACATCATTTGCCATCATCGCATAGGGTGATCGACCAAGACAATAGGACATTAGCCGTCATTACCACGCATGATGTTTGGCCGAGATGGCAGCCACCATCACCACCGACCACGCCACAACTATGAGTCACATGATGCTCGGCAAGTAGCAACCTCCTGCCACATAGGATGCTTGACGGTGACACGTTATCCACCACCACCGCATATGATGCATAGACGAGAGCTCGTTGCCGTCCACCACCACCCTAGTTCGCCAAGAGGGACACTCGTAGGATGCAAGGATGGATGGTACGAGAAGAGTGAGGACGAAGCCACCCTTAAAAATTCATGGAAAACGGGCGAAAAACGGTGTGCTATAGCCCACGAAAGTTGTCCAAGGAGGAAGAGGTTAACTCATTATTTTTATGAAACAAGGTGTGTCCAGGCCACCCCATCTGGATAAGAGGAACGCTTGATGGATGCCAGGATGGATGGTATGCAAAGAGAGAGGATGGAGCCACCACAAAAAAAAATCATGAAAAATAGTCTAAAAACGGTGTGCTATGGTCCACGAAGATCGTTCGAGTAGGAAGAGGCTAACTCATTGATCTTACAAAACCAGGGCGTCCGGGCCACCTCAGGTCGTTGAGAGGGACGCCAGTAGGATGTTAGGATGGATGATATGCAAAGAGCGAGGATGGAGCCACCTCTAAAAATCCATGGAAAACATGCTAAAAATTGTGTGCTATAGCCCATGGACGTCGTCCGAAGAGAAAGAAGCTAACTAATTGATTTTACGAAACCGGGGGAGTCTAGACCACCCCAAGTCACCGAGAGGGACGGCTCTTGGATGCTCGGAAGGAGGGCATGCCTAGAGAGATGATGGAGCCACCCCCAAAAATTTCATGGAAAATAGGCTAAAACGATGTGCTATAGCCCACGAACTTCGTCCGAGGAGGAAGAGGCGAACTCGTTGATTTTACGAAACCAGGGGCGTCCAGGCCACCCTAGGTCACCGAGAAGGACGCCAGTAGGATGCTAGGATGGATGGTATGCAAAGAGCGAGGACAAAGCCACCCCTAAAAATTTATAGAAAACAGGCCAAAACAGTGTGCTATAGCCCATGGAGGTCGTTCGAGGAGGAAGAGGCTAACTGTTGATTTTACATAACTAGGAGCGTCCGGGCCACCCCTGGTCCCCGAGAGGAACGCAAGTAGGATGCTAGGATGGTTGGTATGTGAAACCAATGGTGTCTAGGCCACCCAGGTCGCTGAGAGGGACGCCACTAGGATGCTAGGATGGATGGTATGCGAAGAGCGAGGATGGATCCACCTCTAAAAATTCATGGAAAATAGGCTAAAAACGGTGATCTATAACCACGAACGTTGTCTGAGGAGGAAGAGGCTGACTCGTTGATTTTACGAAACCAAGGGTGTCCGGGCCATCCTAGGTCACTGAGAGGGATGCCTATTAGATGTCAGGATGGAGGGCATGCCCAAAGCAAGGATGGGGTCACCCCTAAAATTCATGGAAAACATGCGAAAAATAGTGGGCTATATCCCACGGTCGTCGTCCGAGGAGGAAGAGGCTGACTCGTTGATTTTATGAAACCAAGGGTGTCCGGGCCACCCCAGTTCGCCCCGAGAGACGCCGTTCGGTTGCTAGGATGGATGGTATAAGAAGAGTGAGGACGAAGACACCCTTAAAAATTCATGGAAAACAGGCTAAAAATGATGTGCTATAGCCCACGGACGTTGTCCGAGGAGGAAGATGCTAACTTGTTGATTTTAGGAAACCAAGGGTCATCTGGGCCACGCCAGGTCGCCGAGATGGATGCTAGTTGGATGCTAGGATGGATGGTATGTGAAGAGCGAGCAGAGAACAATCTCTAAAAAATCATGGAAAATAGGCTAAAAACGGTGTGCTATAGCCCACAAACGTCGTTCGAGGAGGAACAGGCTAACTCGTTGATTTTTCGAAAAGTGGCGTCGGGGACACCCTAGGTTGCCAAGAGGAACGCTAGTAGGTTGCTAGGATGGTTGGTACGAAGACCAAGGACGGAACCACCCCTAAAAATTCATGGAAAATAGGATAACAACGGTGTGTTTAGCCCACAGATGTTGTCCGAGGTAGAAGAGGCTAACCCGTTGATTTTACGAAACCAAGGCATCCAGGCCACCCCAGGTCGCCCAGAGGGACATAGTAGGATGCAAGGATGGATGATATGCAAAGTGTGAGGACGGATCCACACCAAAAAAATTCAAAGAAAACAGGAAAAAAAAGGGTGTGCTATAGCCCACGGACATCATCCGAGGGGGAAGAGACTAACTCATTGATTTTACGAAACCAGGGACGTCTGGGCGACCCAAGGTCATCGAGAGGGACACTGTAAGACCAAGGACCCCACGGCCCTTGAGGTTTTGGAGATTGATGACAGCTTGACATGCGTTCAAGCGTCGCAAGATTAAGGACCTTCATTTGCTAGTTCTTCTATTTTCTTGTGTGTGTGTTTGCGTGATCGAGACGCCGGCGCAGGTCTTCCTCTCTGGCAGTTGGGTCCTACTGAGCACTCCGAGTCTACCGACCTTATCCCTTAGAGTGTTCGAGTTGCCAGGTTCGAGAGGGTTCCAGAGTGATACAACTGTCTGGGGTCGAGGGGGTTCCAAAGGAGTATAACTGTCCGGGGTTTCGTAGTAGCTAAGTTTTCAAAGTTAGATATTTTCGTTCGGCGCAAAACGTCCCGCCAGAGACATCCAAAGTTCCCGCCGAGTCCACAAATCGACAAAAGAGCCAAAAGCTGAGCACTAGGCAGAGTCGGGAGAGAGAGAGAGAAGAAAATGATAGAGGGTAATGTGTCGCGCTCACCGGACGCGTCCGGAGGGCTGGTGAGAATTTGTCCAGAGCCCTGTCTCGCGACCAAAAATTATTTATGTCCACCGGGTGCGTCCGATGGCCGTAAATATTTTGGCTAGAGCAGGCTCTCGTGGCCTCTGTCCTCTGGCCCAAAATTAATTTGGGCGACCGGATGCGTTCGGCAATCCACCGGACGCGTCCGATGGTGGTGCGGCTTAGCGTCGAGCACTTGGTGGAGCACTTGGTGCACACTCGAGATCAGCTGCGGAAGCCTCCACCGGACACGTTTGGTGAACACGTGAAACCCTAGCCCGAAGCGCGGTGTCCGCTCGATGTGGCGTCGTGGCGGCGACCGGACATGGCCGATCACCCACCGGACGCGTCCGGTGGGGCTGTCGACTGCAGCGCGATTTAATCTGAGCCGTCCATCTGTCTAGCCACTTAGGGTTTTGCTCGGAGGGTCTATAAATAGAGGAGTCCAGCTTGTGGGGGACTTGAGAGAGCCTCACTTGCAGCCACCCATAGCCACCCCATCCTTGGAGGAGCTCTACCATGGTATGCCTCTACCCCAAGGCCTCCATGTGTGCTTGAGAGAGGAAGGAGGAGAGAGAGAGGAAGAAGAAGGGGAGAAGAAAGTGCTCCACCATGTCCTCGTCTCCGTCCGTCCCCGGGTACGTGGTGAGGTGTGTGTGGTCTCCGTGGTCTCCGGGTGCTCGTTGGGATTTCTTTTGCCGGAGGGGATCAACACCGCCATGTCTCCGTCACGCCGCCGTTGAGTGCTTCGTCGTCTTCACCGCTTACTTCCGCAAGCCGCAAACCCTCCATGTGTTGGGAGTCACCTCTTGTGTAGGGGTGCTTCCTCTCCATGTGTCGGGGCTGAAACCCGTCCTATGAGGGCAGTCACTTTCTCGAGCGAGGTGCTTCATCTTCGTGTGTCGAAGAGGTGCTAAATCCATCCTATGTGGGTGGTCGGTGCCATGTGTGGGTGTCGGAGAGTGCGAGGACTTCCGCGTGTGGGAGAACTCGTCACTTGTGAGGGTTTGGAGATCACCCGCCATGTGTTGGTGAAGAGCCACCACGAGTGGATTGAGGGTTAGGGACGAGAGGGTCCCGGCTTCTCTGTGTGAGGAGTTTTCTTAACAGAGATGTAGGTGTTTTGTGTGAACACCGAACTTCGGTAAAAACCTCAGTTTGTGCCTCTGTCTCCTTTACAATTCGGCACTTAATTTCACCACTCGTGTCTTGAGCCTGCCTGTGCAACCCTTCGCGGTTGTCTATTGAATTGTGCTTCCGCTCTTGTGCAACTAGTCAATTTCTCTTGTGCTTCAGTAGCTATAGGATTTGGTAGCTAGCTTGGGTACCTAAATTGCTTAAACTTCAACAAAAACACAAAAAGATTTAAAATTTGAGGCTAATTCCCCCCGGCCCCACTTAGACATAGATCCTTTCAGACGCTAGTAGGATGCTAGGATGGATGTATGTGAAGAGTGAGGACGGAGCTACCTCTAAAAATTCATGGATAACTAAAAACAGCGTACTATAGCCCACAGACGTCATCCGAGGAGGAAGAGGCTTACTCGTTGATTTTATGAAACCAGGGGCGTCCGAGCCACCCCACGTCGCTAGGAGGGACGCCAGTAGGACGCTGGGATGGATGATATGCGAAGAGCGAGGACGGAGCCACCCCCGAACATTCAAGGAAAAAAGGCAAAAAAAAAGAAAGGTGTGCTATACCCCACGGACGATGTCCGAGGAGGAAGAGACCAACTCGTTGAATTTACGAAACCAGGGGCGTCCGGGAAACCAAGGTCGTCGAGAGAGACGCTAGTAGGATGCTAGGAAGGATGGTATGCGAAGAGCGAGGACGGAGCCACCTATAAAAATTCACGAATAACAGGCTAAAAATGGTGTGCTATAGCCCATGGACGCCGTCCGATGAGAAAGAAGTTTACTCGTTTATTTTTCAAAACCAGGGGCGTATGGGCCACCTCACATCGCTGAGAGGGACGCCAGTAGGATGCTGGGATGGATGATATGCGAAGAACGAGGACAGAGCCACCCCTGAAAATTCAAGGAAAATAGGCAAAAAGGTGTGCTTTATCCCACGGACGTCGTTCGAGGAGGAAAAGGCGAACTCATTGATTTTACGAAACCAGAGGCATCCAGGCTACCACAGGTCACCGAGAGGGACGTCTGTTGGATGTTAGGATGGAGGACATGCCTAGAGCGAGGACGGAGCCACCCCTAAAAATTCATGGAAAACAAGCAAAAAATGGTGTGCGCAAAAGACAGTGTGCTATAGTCCACGTACATCGTCCGAAGAGAAAGAGGCTATGTTTAGAAGAGCACAGTAGAATGATCTAATCATTGGTATGGCTGATGACATTTATGACAAGGGGATTCCTATTCTGTAATATGCAGATGATACAATCATCTTACTAAAGGATGATATTGAGATTGCTGTCAATGCAAAATTGTTGTCATGCCTCTTTGAAATGCTTTCAGGGCTAAAGATTAACTTTGAAAAAAAAGTGAATGTGTGGTGTTAAATGGAGATAGTAACAAAGACAGGGTCTATTCTCAGATTTTCACTTGCAAGACAGGCACTTTACCCATCCATTATCTAGGGGTGCCTGTGGGGAGCAAAAGAACAGGCTAAAAAGAGCGAAGACGGAGCCACCTCTAAAAATTCATGGAAAACAGGCTAAAGATGGTGTGCTATAGCCCACGAATGTCGTCCGAGGAAGATACTAACCCCTTGTTTTTATGAAACCAGAGGCATCCAAGTCACCCTAGGTCCGAGAGGGGCGTTCGTAGGCTGCCATGATGGATGGTATGAGAAGAGCTTGGACGGAGTCACCACTAAAAATTCATGGAAAACATGCAAAGAACGGTGAGCAGCCCATGTATGTCGTCCGAGGAGAAAGAGACCAACTTGTTGATTTTACAAAACCAGCGATGTCTAGGCCACCCAAGGTTGTCGAGAGGGACGCCCGTAGGATGCCAAGATGGATGGTATGCGAAGAGTTACGACGGGGTCATCCCTAAATATTCGAGGAAAACAGGCAAAAAATGATGTGTTATAGCCCAATATATATTTCTTTTAATTCAAATAAAAATTTAAAAAGTTAGGCCTTTCCACCATCTGTTCATCTCAACACATCGCTCAAACAAAATGATAGAGGAATCACCAAATGCAAACTAAATACTTACAAATATTTTTTTTAATAAACCTTGGCCTCGCCTTCCCCCAGATACCACTTGCCATTTTTCAGCTCTATTACGACCGAAGTGGTGGCAAGAGAGGGGGTGGAACAGTTGTATAAATACAGGCGCGAATGGAAAAAAGTTAAAATCCTATTGGCAGCCCAAACTACAATAACATCTCCAAACAACGACAAGTGTGCGGAGCCGTTAACGACGCAAACGGATAGTAGGAAGTTAAGAACATGTCGTTGGCCTGTATGACGATATGCCCCTCGATACATGCAGGAACGCCATGTGTCCCTAGCCTAGATCCCGCTTACCGCTACTGGCCCTGCAGGATCCTAAATAGGCACATGGTCCTATCGTCAATTCGCTCCGTGACAGGGGCTATCACTTGTTCAAGCTCATCGTCGCATGGAGCATCGGAGCTAGAACGGCCGGTGATGGTCTGATGGAGGCACTCGAGCTGTCAAGGAGGATGCAGAAGCGCTGCAGTAGGGCAGTAGATCAACACATCCTGTCATCCACGCCCTAATTGAATGAGTGTGATATCAGGTAATTCTCTCGATAGCTCATCTCCTTCTAGCATGCTTGATAGTTTTTTTTTAGCTAACGAGCAGATGCTCTGCCATTTCATTAAAGACGAGAGAAAACTGTACATATGTGCAAGGAAGAAATAAGGAGAGGAGGAGGGGGTAATCTCGCGGCACCACAACGAACGCACACCACCAAAGCTAGCCACCGTTGGCACAACACCCAGAGATAAAGCTAAAGACCGACTAGGGGGCGAGCCACCATCGTCGAGGGAGGTGAAGACAAGCTAAGCCCTCCACGCCACGCACAGGAGGAAGAGCGTCACCACCGCAGAAGGAGAGGGCGATGACGAGACCCGAGCACGACTCGCAACGAGGTCTGAAGCCGCAGACAAAACGGAGAAGGAGGCACCACCGCCGCAAGAGAAGGGAGCTTACGATCCCACTGCAGCTGCGCCGCAAGCGCCAGAGCAGACAACGCTGCTACAAGCACACAGGAGGAGGATGAACCGCGCCGCCGCAGGAGAAGGGGACGACGGAGCTGCTCCAACTAGTGCACAAGCTCAGCATGCCAACGAAGGCCTTGGGGAAAGGGAACCACGGTGATGCCTCCAGGGAGGTGTCGAAACCCGAAAATCGAGCCGGTTCCCTGTTGTGCTTACCTATACTAGTCCCTGAATCAAGTAGCTAGTACACACAGATCTTACAGACTTGAATCATTACCATTGCGAGTAATAAAATGTTTACATCAGAGGGCGACTTATTACAATAGTTTGGCAACATTGCCTTACAAGCTCGAAAGCATAGTGCAAATAAAAGATACAAATAAGTCTCAATAATTCCAAAGAACCCCATAGGCAAGCTGTAGTAGCGCCCTAGACGTCCTTAGTAATCTTCATCCTGAACTCCATCGGCGAAGTCCTCGTCCTTGAACTCTTCACCATCCATGCAGTACAGCTGAGGATCGGGAACTACTTGTTGGATTAAGCAGCCCCGCGACCAAAACACGAGGGTGAGTATTATTTATAATAGTCGCAAGCCAAATGACTAAATGCAATGCAGGCTCTAAGCTCTTAGGTTTATTTTGCGTAAAGCCAATTTTGAATAATTTCTCCTAACAGTTGAAAGCATTTTTGAAAGAGATTAATACATTTGAATTCTTTTCTTTTGAAACTTCGACACCCACCTGTTTTAACCAAACCTGGCTATCTCACGGTACTAACCGTGGTTTTCTCATATCCTTGCAGCACCTACTATAGGATAGAAAAATCCCTTTTGAAAACAAATAGAGAAGGGAAAACTACCATTATGGTTGCGCCACCGTCGTTCGCTCTTGACCGTGAGCACGACTTTCTAGAAAGTTGTACACTCTGCAAATGTTGCACGCTTTACCCACGCCAGGTGTTTTCACCTAGGAATCACCCAAAGGAGAAAGAGCACCACAAAGCCTTTGACCAACATTCCCCTAGCCTAGGCATTGCCTCTAAGGATTCCACCGCAGCGCCAGTATCGTCGGTTGGCTGAAGCCCCCTCTTGAGCCATGTAGTACGTGGTCAATCTCCATTTTCTACGCCACCCGATGGAATGGCCCAGCTAAGGTTCCGAAGTCTACTGAGCCAAGCCCTACCCATATAGGGAAACGTGGCCGCACTGTTGTACTTAGCTTAGGAACCACAAGGAATCGGTCCTTAATTGATTTGGTGGTTCCCACACTGAACCAAGTCTCGTGCATAGCTGCACCAGCCCTTCGACCAGCCACCCAATACAGGGTTTTGTAAACATTTGAAAACCCAGGTAGCACCCACTACCTCGCTAAGCTCTTTCCCCAGGATATGATAGCACCTACTATCATACCAAAATATTTGTTTTGCACCAACAAAGCCTTTCAGATTAAATAGTGCATCACACAGGAGATTAAATCTACCAAGCAAAGCTAAGCAACATTTTAAATATTCTACACGGGTGATTGTTAAGCATATTTGATAATATCCTAGGATTTGCAGGAACAGGATATCATAGGTGGCATACATAGGATTTATCTAAACCTATAACTCAATTAACATTTTACACATAACATAGCAATATATTTATAAAATCTAATAAAAACAGTAGGCAACAGTGGGTATTGCAAGGAGTCAACAATGAACTTGCCTGGGCCTGCCGGATCGGGGGGACCTCGGCAAAGTTGGAGATATGATCAATCGAGTTCGATTCTAGCGAAAAGAAATACGAATAATTACAAACGGAAGGTACAGAAATTAATATGCATGTAATGCATATACCAAAATTACAGTAAATAGTATTCTGCATATATAAAATTACAAAATTGGTTTTGTAATTTTTGGTTACATATTTTATTTACTAAAAATCCTAGAACAGTACTTAAGAAATAATTTGCACAGAAATTAATATGTACTGAAACAGTACCAAATTTTTATGTAAAATACTAGGGTTTTTATCATGTGTGCCATTATAAACTTACTACAAGTCACAATGGCCATTACAAAATCAATATTATTATAGATGCCATTTTAAAGTCATGTGTAGTTTCATGGATGCCATTATGACCACTATACAGACACACCACTTGAAATACGTTGAAAAATACCAAAATACGGTCTCGACAAGATGGGGCCCACATGTCATTCACTCACCACCTTCTCCTCATCCCTCCTCCCATCTCCAAATCTCTCCCATACGGTTGAACTCCGGTGAGCTCCTTCCCAAGCATGAGCGGCTCGTGGGTCTGCCTCCCGGCCGCTTCTCCATCTCCCCAAACTCCGCGGTGCTGCAAGAAGATGGAGCTTCGAGCATGCCAGCACAAGACAGGCTTCGACGACCACAAGCGAGGACGGCGGCGGGGATGGCGGCGGCCTCAAGAGAGCTCTCGGCCACAAGCGGCGGACGGCAACAGCGGCAAGAGAGAGTCAGCGTGGTGGCCGGCGAGCTCCTCCCAAGAAGCCAGACGACGGCGGCGACGGCAAAAGCAAGTGGCCGATGGCATGGAGCTCGGCAATGCAAGCGCATTACGGGCTTCAGCGACGGCAAGGGGGCGGGCGATGATGACGGCAGAGACGACGAAGCAGTCTGACGGCATCATGGAGCTCGACGGCCACAAGACGTTAGCAATGGCGGCGGCGGGAGATTTTAAGCGGTCTGTGGCAGCGCGGCCGGCAATGGCGGCGATGGCGGCGGCTCATGTGGTGGCGGCGGCGCCATCACCCCTCGAGGTCACCGCCGGGAAGAGCTCACGAACTCGTCGGGAAGGAGATGGAGGACGGGGAGGAAGGAGGAGGAGGAAGAAGATGGGGAGAGGATGACACGTGGGCCATACATGTCGATCTTTGTATTTGGTAATGTATTTATCCTGTAAATGGCCACAATGGCATCTATGAAGCTATACATATCTATAAAATTAAGATCTATAATAATATCGATTAGAAATGCTTATCGCGACTAGAATACTTTATAAATGGCAGCACATGATAAAAATCCAAAATACTACTACACAATTTGTTAACATAACAAAATTTGTTTGAGCCGAGCAGGGGAATAGAGGGGTGGCTCGGGACGGCGCGATTCATGGCAGCGGCGGCGACGGCGGGGTGGCAGCGGAGGGCGGCGGCGGTGCCGGAGAGGGAGGCAGCGCGGCGCGCGGCGGCTGCAGGCGGCGCGGCGGCGAGGTGAGGCGGTGGCGGACGGTAGCGCAAGGCTAGGGAGCGGGTTGGGGAGGTTGCGGGAAGGGAGGAGAAAGCGACGGCGACGTCGGATTGGCCCGCAAGGGTGTGAGGCGGCGGCTCGGCTATGGCCAACGATGGCCATGGAGAGCACGGCGGCGAGCTCCGGCGACGATTCTCGGACGAAATTGGATGCGGCAAAAATTCTCAACTCCGATTCGCCTTGGCCTCGTTCCCAGCAGGGTTCCCGCCCGCCGCCGCCGCCGCTTCGTGTTTTATCTCCGATTCCCCCTCCCCATCCGACGTCGACGTCGATGGCCACACAGGGCGGAGGTCCTCGGAGCGGTTAACCTCGGCCTCGGCCTCGGCCGCCGCTTCGCGTTTCGTCTCACGCCGACACATGGCGGGAATTCGTGTCCGACTCCCACTCCCAGTCCGACGCCGACGCCGGGCGGAGGTCCTCCCATTTATATATGGAGATGATACCGGCAAGGCTTTTTACTCATCTGCTGAACGGCCGGCCGGCCGTCCGTCCAAAGGTGAGGGCTTTTTGGGATTCCGGATTTCTTCTTTCTTTCTTCGCCGCTGTTGGGTTGTTAACCGCGCTGCAGATTTTAGATCTTCTCTGGATTTCGGAGGAAGAGGATTGGGATGTGGATGGCATACAGCGCTAAGGCGCGGCGGGGCTTGCTTCCTTACAAGAGGAGGCGTGCCGCCGGCGCATCGGCGGCCGAGGAAACAGGAGCAAATAGTGCTCGGGCGCTGCGGGGCTTGATTCCGTGCAACAGGAGGCGCGCCGCCGGCGCATCGGCGGCGGAGGAACCTGCAGCATCTTCGATGGGGGAACCCAGATCCAGGGAAAAATTGGTTTAATAATACACATTTAAATACAAATTGGGAATCTATGCCACAGGGAAAGAATATACACGAAATATGCATGGTTCCGTCACCTGGGACGGCTAGAGCCGGCTTCCGCCACCCGGGACGTGTCCAGGCACTCCCTCCCGCGCGCACCGGCTGCTGCTCTGCTGTGCTGTGCGTTGAAATGCGTGCCTGATTGCTGTATTTGGCGCCAGCTGCATTGGGTTCTGCTGGTAGCTGCACCATGTGAGCCTGTGAGGGAAAGAGACGAGGTGCAGCTGGTGGATCATTCAATGCTGCCATCATAAATGAACCACAACAGCAACAATTCATACCAGGCTCAAGTACTTAGGATAGAATGGTGCCAAAAGGGCTAATTAAGATTTAACATAGCAGTCGGTCTCGCTGTGTTTCCAATCGCTGATTATTTTTTGCTACTACTGCTTTTGTCACTTTGAACTGCTGACTTTAGCAGCATATTTTAAGCTCATTACCTCATATAGTAATTAAACACAGGCATTACCTTTTATGGTGACCATGTAATTCATTAGTCAGTAATTACTCATTTAGTAATTAAACACAGGCATTACCTCATATTTTATTTTTGGTGTTATATTTCATGTAAATGTTAAAAGGAGATAGACCTATTTTATTTTTAGGATTATTATATTTGTTTGAATCAATGGGCTCATCGATCCAGAAACTTTGTACAACACGTTTGTCTTTCTGTCGAGTGTGTGATGTCTAATTATTTCTTAGCATCACATGCTATTATAAATATCACATCCTTTGTTCTTTACCACAAAATAACTACAAATTTTAATATTTGCACCCCTCCTTTGTTCTTTCTAATCCACCGCTCATTTTTTGAACCCTCTTTCTTACACGCATTCTTAGTTCATACCTAACATGCTACGCATTATTACTGAACAACTATTTTCTTACAACCGCATGCATGCAACATAACGAACTAATTAACTAATTGACTAATGTTCTTGCATATGCCAGTGCAACAACAACGTTAATTATTTCACATGAACTATCAAGCTGTCAAACTCCACACCTATGGTACGAGTTCATGTATCGTTCCCCCTTCGATTAATACATCATATCCTCGTAACAAATTTTAATAGCAAGCATTAAATATTCAGTTCAATACCTCCAGATAGCACTACCCTTAATATTTTCTTACAACTACTCTAAATTTTCTCAACATAACTACTCTAACGTTATGTTCATGTCAGTTCAATAAAATGCACTAATAATCGTGTCATTTATTACAGTTCAATGCGAAGTGTGCGTCATATTATTTTAAATATGTCATTTATTACTCACTAATTAATCGTGTGCTAATTAAACAAATACAAATGCTCGTGGCATACAGGATGAGACGGGTGCATGGCAGCATTGAATGACCGCATCGAATGGCAGCATTGAATGACCTCGTCTCTTTCCCTCGCATGGTGCAACTACCAGTAGAACCCAATGCAGCTGGCGCCAAATACAGCAATCAGGCACGCATTTCTTCAACGCACAGCACAGCAGAGCAGCAGCCGGTGCGCGCGGGAGGGAGCGCCTGGACACGTGACGAGCGCTGGTGCCTTCCGCCGTGGGGGGTGGCCGAAGCCACTGGCTTACGCCACCCGGGATGGCGGAAGCCGGCTCTAGCCGTCCCAGATGGCGGAACCATGCATATTTCGTGTATATTTTTTCCCTGTGGCATAGATTTCCAATTTGTATTTAAATGTGTATTATTAAACCAATTTTTCCCAGATCCAGCTCTCCCCCCTGGGCGTCGCTGCAGCAAGACATGATCCACCTCGTCGGCTTATGCCTGCTCGCCGGCGACAATGGCATAGCGGACTACCTTTGCTTCCGCGCGGTCTGTGCTCGCTGGCGGTCCAGCACCGCGTGCCCGCGCGGCCGTGGCTTAGTCGACCCGCGCCTCCATCCGCGCCACTGGATGATGCTGCCCGAGGGCTATGGCTTGCACCCAGGCCACGCCAAGCTCGGCGGGTGGGTCCGCTTCATCAACCTCCGCACGGGCTCCATTGCCCGCATCCACCTCCCGCTCTTTCAGGAACACTGCATCCTCGACTCAGTCGACGGCCTCCTCCTCCTGCATCGGAACCACGACATGGCCGTCCGCATCTTCCACCCCTTCACCGGCGACACCTTAGACCTCCCGTCGCTTGCAACCATCCGTCCACATCGGCAGCGTACAGCGCGGACCAACCCCAGGTTCAAAACTGTCAGCGCCGCCGCTGTTAGTGTCCGCCCTGACGGAGTGATCACTGCCATGCTTGCCTTTGATCCTGTCTCCAAAAAGCGGATAGCCTTTGCTACCTCCGAGGATCAGCAGTGGACTCTCTCAAGCTGGGAGACCGAGTACAGGTCGTCAGCCATGTCATTCCAAGGCAAGCTGTACTTCATTGTTCATCGCCTGCCTAGTTCAAAGGTCTTTATGATCGACCCATCACTGATCCAGAAAAGGATTGATAGCAAGGGGTCTTCTGCTGCATCATCTTCTGCAGCCACCAATGCTGATTGCCACCTTCCACAGAAAGAGCTCAATATCTGCGGCCCCTTGCATCTGGTAGAACGTAACTCGGAGATCATACTCGTTGGCCGCACCATCACCGGCCCCTCTGAGATTCATTATCAGATTTATAGACTCGCTGACATTATCATAGGAAGGCTCAGCCCGCTCAAATGCATAGGAGACAGCGCCCTCTTCCTTTCAATAGATAGAAGTATCTGTGTCTCCTCTAGGACACATCCAACCATTGCGGGTGACTCTGTCATTTCCATGAAGGTCTCGACCGGACTTGTAGAATACCCTCTTAAGACTGGCACCTGGTCCATAGCTACCGATGGTCTTATCTCACGAAGTCCTATACCAATACCATCTCCCTACACCCTCGTCCACCATATCTACACTTGTTGTGTGCGTCGTTTTTGGTGAGCATCTCATCCCTGCTTTTTTCCTACATTGTTAATTTGCTCCTCCCCAATAACTTTATTCCTCCGTAACTGACTTTGTTTATGGATTTGTAGGAATAATGGACAAATATTTCACTGGGGAACCTATGACCCTGTTGGGTAGCGAAGAACATGTGGCGTCGCGCGCGGTGAATCGTGCTGTTTTTACCATACATATGTACATGCATTGCCATACCAGTTGCTGCCTCTCCATTAACATTTTATTCTTCCACTAGGTCTGATGGATGGTGGATTCCTCTGCAGCTTCGCGGGAGTGAAGAGAATATCAAGTAGAAGACTTAATTATTTAGCATGCACATTGTTGTTTGTTGAATAACATGCTACCATCTCCGCAACGCCAATAAGACTATCCATGTTTTGTGGCCTAAATGAAATGTATTATTAAGTCGCCAATTATTTTGTGTTAATGTTTTGTGGCTTAAGTGAACTGTATTCTCATGTCATTTTCACAGACCTAAAAGAGTTTATCTCGTTGTGCAATATTTTAAGTTGGTATAACAGATCCATCACAATGAACTACTCTGTTTCATATTTGTGTCAATTTCTCAGAACGAAACTGCATTCGTGTCTATTATGTTTGTCTCAGTTTCTTACTGAACATATCTGTGTTGCAACTGTTAATACTGAACATATCTGAAGAGCTCGTAGCCATCCGATTCGCCATGAATTAATATTGAGCAGCGGTGTTGCAACTGTTATGTATTTAAATGTATTATTAAACCAATTTTTCCCAGATCCAGCTCTCCCCCCTGGGCGTCGCTGCAGCAAGACATGATCCACCTCGTCGGCTTATGCCTGCTCGCCGGCGACAATGGCATAGCGGACTACCTTTGCTTCCGCGCGGTCTGTGCTCGCTGGCGGTCCAGCACCGCGTGCCCGCGCGGCCGTGGCTTAGTCGACCCGCGCCTCCATCCGCGCCACTGGATGATGCTGCCCGAGGGCTATGGCTTGCACCCAGGCCACGCCAAGCTCGGCGGGTGGGTCCGCTTCATCAACCTCCGCACGGGCTCCATTGCCCGCATCCACCTCCCGCTCTTTCAGGAACACTGCATCCTCGACTCAGTCGACGGCCTCCTCCTCCTGCATCGGAACCACGACATGGCCGTCCGCATCTTCCACCCCTTCACCGGCGACACCTTAGACCTCCCGTCGCTTGCAACCATCCGTCCACATCGGCAGCGTACAGCGCGGACCAACCCCAGGTTCAAAACTGTCAGCGCCGCCGCTGTTAGTGTCCGCCCTGACGGAGTGATCACTGCCATGCTTGCCTTTGATCCTGTCTCCAAAAAGCGGATAGCCTTTGCTACCTCCGAGGATCAGCAGTGGACTCTCTCAAGCTGGGAGACCGAGTACAGGTCGTCAGCCATGTCATTCCAAGGCAAGCTGTACTTCATTGTTCATCGCCTGCCTAGTTCAAAGGTCTTTATGATCGACCCATCACTGATCCAGAAAAGGATTGATAGCAAGGGGTCTTCTGCTGCATCATCTTCTCTGCAGCCACCAATGCTGATTGCCACCTTTCCACAGAAAGAGCTCAATATCTGCGGCCCCTTGCATCTGGTAGAACGTAACTCGGAGATCATACTCGTTGGCCGCACCATCACCGGCCCCTCTGAGATTCATTATCAGATTTATAGACTCGCTGACATTATCATAGGAAGGCTCAGCCCGCTCAAATGCATAGGAGACAGCGCCCTCTTCCTTTCAATAGATAGAAGTATCTGTGTCTCCTCTAGGACACATCCAACCATTGCGGGTGACTCTGTCATTTCCATGAAGGTCTCGACCGGACTTGTAGAATACCCTCTTAAGACTGGCACCTGGTCCATAGCTACCGATGGTCTTATCTCACGAAGTCCTATACCAATACCATCTCCCTACACCCTCGTCCACCATATCTACACTTGTTGTGTGCGTCGTTTTTGGTGAGCATCTCATCCCTGCTTTTTTCCTACATTGTTAATTTGCTCCTCCCCAATAACTTTATTCCTCCGTAACTGACTTTGTTTATGGATTTGTAGGAATAATGGACAAATATTTCACTGGGGAACCTATGACCCTGTTGGGTAGCGAAGAACACTGAACAAATGGTCGTCGGGGTGGGCCGGACGCCGTGGTGAAATGCGTGCGTGATTTTTTTACCATACATATGTACATGCATTGCCATACCAGTTGCTGCCTCTCCATTAACATTTTATTCTTCCACTAGGTCTGATGGATGGTGGATTCTCTGCAGCTTCGCGGGAGTGAAGAGAATATCAAGTAGAAGACTTAATTATTTAGCATGCACATTGTTGTTTGTTGAATAACATGCTACCATCTCCGCAACGCCAATAAGACTATCCATGTTTTGTGGCCTAAATGAAATGTATTATTAAGTCGCCAATTATTTTGTGTTAATGTTTTGTGGCTTAAGTGAACTGTATTCTCATGTCATTTTCACAGACCTAAAAGAGTTTATCTCGTTGTGCAATATTTTAAGTTGGTATAACAGATCCATCACAATGAACTACTCTGTTTCATATTTGTGTCAATTTCTCAGAACGAAACTGCATTCGTGTCTATTATGTTTGTCTCAGTTTCTTACTGAACATATCTGTGTTGCAACTGTTAATACTGAACATATCTGAAGAGCTCGTAGCCATCCGATTCGCCATGAATTAATATTGAGCAGCGGTGTTGCAACTGTTATTTCCCTCGTCATTCAGCTGCGTCTAAAATTTTCCCTTTCCCAAATCCACGCCTCGTGGACGCCGGCGTGAGCTCGTCCTCAACCATCTTCTTCCCTTAGAAATACTTTAGAGCACAATAAGTCAACATTGCAAATATTAGAGAACAATACTGTTACAATGCATAATATATACGTAGCCTAAGACATATTAATTAATTGTTTTTCCCATAACCATCGGTATAAACATGTTAATTAACAATCTTTTAGTAAGCAAGTAGTGCAGATCTGCAGTATCAACTATCAAGCATGCTAGAATCATCGACATCGTTTTGGCCCTGAGCCCTCGCGTCGTCCTCCTGTAGGGGTGACTAGGGCGGCGCCCAAACTCGCCGCCTAACCACCCTCGCCGGCCGCCACCGTCGGCGTTGCCGGCGGCGGCGGCCCTCCCATCCTTTTCCTCCCTCCCTCCCCCTCCTCCCTCCACCCCCCTCCCTTCCTCCCGTCATCGAGCGCGGCGGCTGCTCCGACCGAGGCCGGCCCAGGTTCAAAACTGTCAGCGCCGCCGCTGTTAGTGTCCGCCCTGACGGAGTGATCACTGCCATGCTTGCCTTTGATCCTGTCTCCAAAAAGCGGATAGCCTTTGCTACCTCCGAGGATCAGCAGTGGACTCTCTCAAGCTGGGAGACCGAGTACAGGTCGTCAGCCATGTCATTCCAAGGCAAGCTGTACTTCATTGTTCATCGCCTGCCTAGTTCAAAGGTCTTTATGATCGACCCATCACTGATCCAGAAAAGGATTGATAGCAAGGGGTCTTCTGCTGCATCATCTTCTCTGCAGCCACCAATGCTGATTGCCACCTTTCCACAGAAAGAGCTCAATATCTGCGGCCCCTTGCATCTGGTAGAACGTAACTCGGAGATCATACTCGTTGGCCGCACCATCACCGGCCCCTCTGAGATTCATTATCAGATTTATAGACTCGCTGACATTATCATAGGAAGGCTCAGCCCGCTCAAATGCATAGGAGACAGCGCCCTCTTCCTTTCAATAGATAGAAGTATCTGTGTCTCCTCTAGGACACATCCAACCATTGCGGGTGACTCTGTCATTTCCATGAAGGTCTCGACCGGACTTGTAGAATACCCTCTTAAGACTGGCACCTGGTCCATAGCTACCGATGGTCTTATCTCACGAAGTCCTATACCAATACCATCTCCCTACACCCTCGTCCACCATATCTACACTTGTTGTGTGCGTCGTTTTTGGTGAGCATCTCATCCCTGCTTTTTCCTACATTGTTAATTTGCTCCTCCCCAATAACTTTATTCCTCCGTAACTGACTTTGTTTATGGATTTGTAGGAATAATGGACAAATATTTCACTGGGGAACCTATGACCCTGTTGGGTAGCGAAGAACACACTGGAAACCAAAATTCGTGTTACTGTAGCGATGGGGGGTGTTGATGGGGGGTCCCCTGGGGAACCTATGACCCTGTTGGGTAGCGAAGAACATGTGGCGTCGCGCACGGTGAATCGTGCTGTTTTTACCATACATATGTACATGCATTGCCATACCAGTTGCTGCCTCTCCATTAACATTTTATTCTTCCACTAGGTCTGATGGATGGTGGATTCCTCTGCAGCTTCGCGGGAGTGAAGAGAATATCAAGTAGAAGACTTAATTATTTAGCATGCACATTGTTGTTTGTTGAATAACATGCTACCATCTCCGCAACGCCAATAAGACTATCCATGTTTTGTGGCCTAAATGAAATGTATTATTAAGCCGCCAATTATTTTGTGTTAATGTTTTGTGGCTTAAGTGAACTGTATTCTCATGTCATTTTCACAGACCTAAAAGAGTTTATCTCGTCGTGCAATATTTTAAGTTGGTATAACAGATCCATCACAATGAACTACTCTGTTTCATGTTATTATATTTGTGTCAATTTCTCAGAACGAAACTGCATTCGTGTCTGTTATGTTGAGTAAAATGCACCGGCGGCCCTCGAACTTGACAGGGGGTGTCATCCCAGTCACGAACTTAGAAAACCAAATTATTCGGTCCCCGAACTTGTACACGGTGTCATTCCGGTCCCCGAACTTCGAAACCACCATTCGGGTTCTCGAACTTGACACGGGGTGTCATCCAGGTCTCTAAACTTGGTAGGTGTGTCATCCAGGTCTCCAAACTCAAAAAAATTTAGAAAAAATCATTAAAAATCCAAAAAAAAGAAAAAACATATAAATTTTAGAAAGTCATTAAAACATTCAAAACAAGTATACAATATTTAGAAATATCATAAAAAAAGAAAAAAATCTTATAAAACTATGGGAAGATCATAAAATTAGGATAAATCTTATAAAACTTTTTTGAGTTTGGGGATCTGGATGACACCCCCAAGTTGAGGGACTGAATGACACCCCGTGCAAGTTCGGGGACCCGAATAAATTGCTTCGAGTTCGGGACCGGAATGACATCTCGTGCCAAGTTCAGGGATCTGGATGACACCCCGTGCCAAGTTTAGGGATCCGAATAGCTGGTTTTCTAAGTTCGGGGACCGGGATGACACCCCCTGCCAAGTTCGAGGGCCGCCGGTGCATTTTACTCCTGTTATGTTTGTCTCAGTTTCTTATTGAACATATCTGTGTTTACTGTCATTGGTTCAATTTATCCGTGTTGCCTTTTTTACATTAGAAACAATATAACTCTATATATAACCGTTCTGACCCCTCTAGAACGGAATAGCTCGTAGCCATCCGATTCGTAATGAATATTGAGCAGCGGTGTTGCAACTGTTATTTCCCTCGTCATTCAGCTGCGTCTAAAATTTTCCCTTTCCCAAGTCCACGCCTCATGGACGCCGGCGTGAGCTCGTCCTCCACCATCTTCTTCAAAGGCAGAGGGGTGCGTGGCAGATAATATATACTTTAGAGCACAATAAGTCAACATTGCAAATGCTAGAGAACAATACTGTTACAATGCATAATATATACGTAGCCTAAGACATATTAATTAATTGTTTTTCCCTTAACCATCGGTATAACCATGTTAATTAACAATCTTTTAGTAAGCAAGTAGTGCAGATCTGCAGTGTCAACTATCAAGCATGCTAGAATCATCGACATCGTTTTGGCCCTGAGCCCTCGCGTCGTCCTCCTGTAGGGGTGACACGGGCGGCGCCCAAACTCGCCGCCTAACCACCCTCTCCAAACCCTCACAAGTGACGAGTTCTCCCACACGCGGAAGTCCTCGCACTCTTCGACACCCACACAGGGCACCGACCACCCACATAGGATGGATTTAGCACCTCTTCGACACATGAAGATGAAGCAACTCGCACGAGAAAGTGACTGCCCACACAGGGCGAGTTTCAGGTCCGACACACGGAGAGGAAGCACCCCCTACAGAAGAGGTGACCCCCGACGCATGGAGGGTTTGTGGCTTGCGGAAGTAAGCGGTGAAGACGACGAAGCACTCAACGGCGGCGTGACGGAGACATGGCGGTGTCGATCCCCTCCGGCAAAAGAAATCCCAACGAGCACCCGGAGACCATGGAGACCACACACACCTCACCACCTACCCGAGGACGGACGGACGGAGACGAGGACATGGTGGAGCACTTTCTTCTCCCCTTCTTCTTCCTCTCTCTCACTCCTCCTTCCTCTCTCAAGCACACATGGAGGCCTTGGGGTGGAGGCACACCATAGGAGAGCTCCTCCAAGGATGGGATGGCTATGGGTGGCTGCAAGTGAGGCTCTCTCAAGTCCCCCACGAGCTGGGCTCCTTTATTTATAGACCCCCGAGCGAAACCCTAAGTGGCTGGACAGATGGACGGCTCAGATTAAATCGCGCTGCAGTTGACAACCCCATCGGACGCGTCCGATGGGTGACCGGCCATGTCCGGTCGCCGCCACGTCGCCACATCGAGCGGACACCGCGGCTACAGTTTCACGTGTTCACCAGACGCGTCCGGTTGAGGCTTCCGCAGCTGCTCTCGAGTGTGCACCAAGTGCTCGACGCTGAGCTGCACCACCACCGAACGCGTCCGGTGGATTGCCGAACGCGTCCGGTCGCCCAAATTAATTTTGGGCCAGAGGACAGAGGCCGCGGGAGCCTGCTCCGGCCAAAATATTTACGGCCACCGGACGCGCCCGATGTACGTAAATAATTTTTGGTCGCGAGATAGGGCTCTGGACAAATTCTCACCAGCCCACCGGACGCGTCCAGTGAGCGCGACACATTACCTTCTCTCATTTTCTTTTCTCTCTCTCTCTCCCGGCTCTGCCTAGTGCTCAGCTTTTGGCTCTTTTGTCGATTTGTGGACTCGGCGGGAACTTTGGACGGCTCAGGAAGGACGTTTTGCGCCGAACAAAAATATCTAACTTTGAAAACTTAGCTGCTACGAAACCCCGGACAGTTATACTCCTTTGGAACCCCCTCGACCCCGGACAACTGTATCACTCTGGAACCCTCTTGAACCCAGACACCTAGCAACTCGAACACTCTAAGGGATAAGGTCGGTAGACTCGCAGTGCTCAGTAGGACCCAACTGCCAGAGAAGAAGACCTGCACCGGCGTCTCAATCATGCAAACACGCACACAAGAAAATAGAAGAACTAGCAAACGAAGGTCCTTAATCTTGCGACGCTTGAACGCGTGTCAAGCTGTCATCAATCCCTAAAACCTCAAGGACCATGGGGTCCTTGGTCTTACAGTGTCCCTCTCGACAACCTTGGGTTGCCCGGACGTCCCTGGTTTCGTAAAATCAACGAGTTAGTCTCTTCCCCCTCGGATGATGCCCGTGGGCTATAGCACACCTTTTTTTTTTTCCTGTTTTCTTTGAATTTTTTTTTGGTGTGGATCCGTCCTCACACTTTGCATATCATCCATCCTTGCATCCTACTACGTACCTCTGGGCGACCTGGGGTGGCCTAGACGCCTTGATTTCGTAAAATCAACAGGGTTAGCCTCATCGACCTCGGACAACATCTGTGGGCTAAACACACCATTGTTAGCCTATTTTCCATGAATTTTTAGGGGTGGTTCCATCCTTGGTTTTCGTACAAACCATCCTAGCATCCTACTAGTGTTCCTCTTGGCAACCTAGGGTGTCCCCGACGCCACTTGTTTCAAAAAATCAACGAATTAGCCTGTTCCTCCTCGAACGACGTCTGTGGGCTATGGCACGCCGTTTTTAGCCTATTTTCCATGAATTTTTAGAGATTGTTCTGTGCTCACTCTTCACATACCATCCATCCTAGCATCCTACTGGCATCCATCTCGGTGACCTGGTGTGGCCTAGATGACCCTTGGTTTCGTAAAATCAACAAGTTAGCATCTTCCTCCTCGGACAACGTCCGTGGCCTATAGCACATCATTTTTAGCTTGTTTTCCATGAATTTTTAAGGGTGTCTTCGTCCTCGCTCTTCTTATACCATCCATCCTAGCAACCTAACGGCGTCTCTCGAGGCGAACAGGGGTGGCCCGGACACCCTTGGTTTCATAAAATCAACGCTGAGGCCGGATCCGGCGTCATGGAGGCCGGATCCGACGGCTGCGGTGTCGCACGGGTCCTGTAGCAGCGGCCTGCCGTCGGGCAGCGCGGCAGCGCACGGGCGGTGACGCGATGGCTCGCGGGGGCGGCACGGAGACCGGTTCTGGGGCGCGGAGGCCGGATCAGGCGACGTGATGGCCGGATCCGGCGGCTGCGGGGTCGGGCGGCCCTGGCGGCAGTGGGCGGCGCTCGGTGGCCGGGGTGTGCGACGCCGTGGCGGCGCGGACCGTGGCCCTCCCGCAAGGGCCCGGCGCGCGGTGGCCCCGATGGCGGCACGGGAGGCCAATCTGGCTGTGGTGGCCGGTCGGCTCCAGCCAGATCGGGCCGGTGGCTCCTAGCGCCACGGCGCAGCTGCGGTGGGCTGCGACGGTCATCGGCGCGGGTGGCGGGGGCGGCCAGGCTCGTGGGTGGTGGCGCTGCGGGTGCGCGGCCTGCCCTCCACTTGCCCTCTCCTCCAGTGGTGGCTGTAGCAACGAAGGGTGAAGCGTCGTCATCGTCCCCTCATTTGCGGTGGTGGCGTCCTTCCTTCTCTTGGCGGCTTGGGCCGAGGCGTCATCGTCGCCCCCTCACTTATGGCGGCGGCGTCCGTTCCTCTTGGGTTTGCCCTAAAAACAACCCACAAACAAAAAAAATGCCCATAAGAGACCAGGGCGTCATAGCCGAGATGCGTGGATTTAATTGGTGCATGCAAGGACGTGCAAGCACATATGCATGCCACTTTGAGCTAGCTAGTAATTAATTAGCACCATCTGAAAGATTAATTAGCTAGCTTCTTGTTTCCCGCGCAGTATTAGGTTTTGCTCAAGTACAGCAAGGACGTGCAAAAAACCCTAAACCCTAAACAGTAGAAATTTTGTGGAATTTTTTGTGCCTGCACCAAAAAATCTCTCGACGTGAAAAATAGAAAACAAAATAAGATTTATAATAAATAGAAAACAAAATAATCTATAATAAACGGAAAACAAAATAAATCTATAATAGATCAGGCCTCACAAAAAATTCCACTATCACAAAACGATTTTTTTCCAATAAATGAAAATATGGAAAAACAGTAGAAATTTAGTAAAATTTTCACTAATTGAGTGCTAATTAAATAAAAAATAGCAAAAAATAGAAAAAAATTTAAAATGGGTTGATTAGGATTTTAGAAGAATTATGAAATTTTTTCTACGCAATTTGGACTCCATATAAAATAGAAATGAAAAAAAAATTAAATGGAAAACGTGCACAATAACGTGATCGCATCGCACGCAGACTCGGTGGCATCGCGCGCTACCGCCAAATAGCCAAGCCGTTATTTTTTTGGCAAACAGTAAAAATTTTCGATATGAGCAGCGGCCACGAACTCAAGAAAATAAATTCATGGTACTAATTACGTGCTAATTCATGGTGCTAATTATGTGCCAATTACATGCTAATTACATGCTAATTACGTGGGGCTAATTAGTGCTAATTACGAGAGCCATGCAAGGTGCTCCTGGCCAGGGCGCCTTGTGCCTTGGCGCTCCATGCCAGGGCGCCTAGCCCTTGGCGCCCCCGGCCATGGCGCCTGGTTCTTGGCGTTCTCGCCTACGGCGCCCTCGTCGATTTTGACGCTCTCCTCCAGAGCTCCAGAGCGCCTAGGGGCATTTTTGAAATTGGGTATAAAGCATGGGCATTTTTTTGTTTGCGGATTGTTTTTAGGGCAAACAGTAAAAATTTTCTCTTCCTGGCAGTCTTCGCTGCTGGCCTCATTCCGGTCCAGTGTGCCCAGGTGGCGTTGGCGGCCGCGCGGTCGCCGGTTCGACAGTGAGGCCGTTTTTCAGCGGCCCTGGTTGCGCTGCAGCCACATCGGCGGTCTTGTCGGCGCGGTGTTGCACACCACCCCTTCTGGTGGAGTGGATTTGGGCCTGTTCTAGGGGCGTGTAGTCGGCGTCCGCGATAGGAGGCTGGCTCTTGGGGATCCTTCTTCAGGTGAAAGCCCGCTCGTCTTTGGGCAGCCGACGATGCTGACGCCTTTGGGTGCCAGTTTCCTCCTTGGAGGCTTCGTCGTGGAGTCTCCCGAGTGAAATCCTAGCCCGCTCGGGGCGGTGATGGTGGCGCTTGTGGGTGTCGTTTCGAATTGTAAAGGAGATAGAGGCACAAACTGAGGTTTTTACCGAAGTTCGGTGTTCACACAAAACACCTACGTCTCTGTTAAGAAAACTCCTCACACAGAGAAGCCGGGACCCTCTCGTCCCTAACCCTCAATCCACTCGTGGTAGCTCTTCACCAACACATGGAGGGTGATCTCCAAACCCTCACAAGTGACGAGTTCTCTCACACGCGGAAGTCCTCGCAATCTCTGACACCCACACAGGGCACCGACCACCCACATAGGATGGATTTAGCACCTCTTCGACACACGAAGATGAAGCACCTCACACGAGAAAGTGATTGCCCACACAGGACGGGTTTCAGCTCCGACACACGGAGAGGAAGCACCCCTACACAAGAGGTGACCCCCAACGCATAGAGGGTTTGCGGCTTGCGGAAGTAAGCGGTGAAGACGACGAAGCACTCAATGGCGGCGTGACGGAGACATGGCAATGTCGATCCCCTCCGGCAAAAGAAATCCCAACGAGCACCCGGAGACCACGGAGACCACACACACCTCACCACGTACCCGGGGACGGACGGACGGAGATGAGGACATGGTGGAGCACTTTCTTCTCCCCCTTTTCTTCCTCTCTCTGACTCCTCCTTCCTCTCTCAAGCACACATGGAGGCCTTGCGGGAGGCACACCATGGGAGAGCTCCTCCAAGGATGGGGTGGCTATGGGTGGCTGCAAGTGAGGCTCTCTCAAGTCCCCCACGAGCTGGGCTCCTCTATTTATAGACCCCCGAGCGAAACCCTAAGTGGCTGGATAGATGGACGGCTCAGATTAAATCGCGCTGCAGTCGATAGCCCCACCGGACGCGTCCAGTGGGGGACCGGCCATGTCCGATCGCCGCCACGTCGCCACATCGAGCAGACACCGCGCTTCGGGCTACGGTTTCACGTGTTCACCAGACGTGTCAGGTGGAGGCTTCCGCAACTGCTCTCAAGTGTGCACCAAGTGCTCGACGCCGAAGTTGCACCACCACCGTCCGTGGATTGCCAACGCGTCTGTCGCCCGTGGATTGCCGAAACGTCCGGTCGCCTAAATTAATTTTGGGCGAGGATGAGGTCATGGAGCTTTCTCTGGCCAAAATATTTATGGCCACCGGACACGCCCGGTGGACGTAAATAATTTTTGATCGCGAGACAGGGCTCTGGGCAAATTCTCACCAGCCCACCGGACGCGTCCGGTGAGTGCGACACATTACCCTCTCTCATTTTCTTTTCACTCTCTCTCTTCGGGCTTTTCCTAGTGCTCACCTTTTGGCTTTTTTGTCGATTTGTGGACTCGGCGGGAACTTTGGACGGCTCAGGCAGGACGTTTTGCGCCGAACGAAAATATCTATCTTGAAAACTTAGCTGCTACGAAATCCCGGACAGTTATACTCCTTTGGAACCCCCTCGACCCCGGACAGCTGTATCACTCGGCAACCCTCTCAAACCCAAATACCTGGCAACTCGAACACTCTAAGGGATAAGGTCGGTAGACTCGGAGTGCTCGGTAGGACCCAATTGCCAGAGAGGAAGACCTGCACCGGCGTCTCGATCACGCAAACACGCACACAAGAAAATAGAAGAACTAGCAAATGAAGGTCCTTAATCTTGCGACTCTTGAACGCGTGTCAACCTGTCGTCAATCTCCAAAACCTCAAGGGCCATGGGGTCCTTGGTCTTACAGTGTCCCTCTCGACCTTGGGTCGCCTGGACGTCCCTGGTTTCGTAAAATCAACGAGTTAGTCTTTTCCCCCTCTGACAATGTCCGTGGGCTATAACACACCTTTTTTCCTGTTTTCTTTGAATTTTTTTGGTGTGGATCCGTCCTCACACTTTGCATATCATCCATCCTTGCATCCTACTACCTCCCTCTGGGCTACCTGGGGTGACCTGGACGCCATGATTTCGTAAAATCAACAGGTTAGCCTCATCGACCTCGGACAACATCTGTGGGCTAAACACACCATTGTTAGCCTATTTTCCATGAATTTTTAGGGGTGGTTCCATCCTTGGTTTTCGTACAAACCATCCTAGCATCCTACTAGTGTTCCTCTTGGCAACCTAGGGTGTCCCCGACGCCACTTGTTTCAAAAATCAACGAATTAGCCTGCTCCTCCTCGAATCAATGGCGCCTATTTTCCATGAATTTTAGAGATTGTTCTGTGCTCACTCTTCACATACCATCCATCCTAGCATCCCATGATCCATCTCGGTGACTGGTGTGGCCTAGATGACCCTTGGTTTCACAACAAGTTAGCATCTTCCTCCTGACAACGTCCTGTATTCATTTTTAGCTTGTTTTCCATGAATTTTAAGGGTGTCTTCGTCCTCGCTCTTCTTATACCATCCATCCTAGCAACCTAACGGCGTCTCTCGAGGCGAACAGGGGTGGCCCGGACACCCTTGGTTTCATAAAATCAACGAGTCAGCCTCTTCCTCCTCGGACGACGACCGTGGGATATAGCCCACTGTTTTTCGCATGTTTTCCATGAATTTTAGGGGTGACCCCATCCTTGCTTTGGGCATGCTCTCCATCCTGACATCTAATAGGCATCCCTCTCAGCGACCTAGGATGGCCCGGACACCCTTGGTTTCGTAAAATCAACGAGTCAGCCTCTTCCTCCTCAGACAACGTTCGTGGTTATAGCTCACCATTTTTAGCCTATTTTCCATGAATTTTTAGAGGTGGATACATCCTTGGTCTTCGCATACCATCCATCCTAGCATCCTAGTGGCGTCTCTCTCAGCGACCTGGGTGGACTAGACACCTTTGGTTTCGCATACCAACCATCCTAGCATCCTACTTGCGTTCTTCTCAAGGACCAGGGGTGGCTCGGACGCTCCTGGTTATGTAAAATCAACAGTTAGCCTCTTCCTCCTCGAACGACCTCCATGGGCTGTAACACTCTGTTTTAGCCTGTTTTCTATAAATTTTTAGGGGTGGCTTTGTCCTCGCTCTTTGCATACCATCCATCCTAGCATCCTACTAGCGTCCCTCTCGGTGACCAAGGGTGGTCTGGACGCTCCTGGTTTCGTAAAATCTACGAGTTCGCCTCTTCCTCCTCTAACGACGTTCGTGGGGCTATAGCACATCTTTAGCCTATTTTCCATGAATTTTTTGGGGTGGCTCCATCATCTCTCTAGGCATGCCCTCCTTCCGTCCCTCTCGGCGACTTGGGGTGGCCTGGACTCCCCCGATTTCGTAAAATCAATTAGTTAGCTTCTTTCTCTTCGAACGACGTCCGTGGGCTATAGCACACAATTTTTAGCATGTTTTCCATGGATTTTTAGAGGTGGCTCCATCCTCGCTCTTCGCATATCATCCATCCTAACATCCTACTAGCGTCCCTCTCAACGACCTGAGGTGGCCCGGACGCCCTGGTTTTGTAAGATCAATGAGTTAGCCTCTTCCTACTCGAACGATCGTTGTGGACCATAGCACACCGTTTTAACCTATTTTCATGAATTTTTTGTGGTGGCTCCATCCTCTCTCTTTGCATACCATCCATCCTAGCATCCATCAAGCGTTCCTCTCGTCCAGATGGGGTGGCATGGACACACCTTGTTTCATAAAAATAATGAGTTAACTCTTCCTCCTTGGACAACTTTCGTGGGCTATAGCACACACCATTTTTCGCCTGTTTTCCATGAATTTTTAAGGGTGGCTTCGTCCTCACTCTTCTCATACCATCCATCCTAGCATCCTATGAGTGTCCCTCTTGGCGAACCAGGGTCGGCTCGACTGAGATGTCAACCTTCACTCTGTGAGGGATGCTCGTAATAGGTGTGTAACACCCCAACCCAACCGGGCTTGGAATATTACTACCTTTACACAAAATTACAAATTTCGACAAAGATCTCCCCATAATTTGCTCTAATTCACACAAACAATTAACAGATTTGCATATATAATCAACCATCAACACCAAATATTCAAGCACTCCCATGAACAAAGATATAATCTACATTCACATAATCCATTCATGAGTCCAAACCAACAAGGGCCAATGACAATTACCAAATTCACCTTTACCTTTAACGACGGCGACAAGGTCATTAAACAATTAACAAACTAAATAACCAAAGAATAGAATAATCATTCATCCCCACACAAGACCGTAATAATGAATGGTTCACTTACTAGTCTAGGAAATGGGATAACTATATCAAACATTCATATTAAAGTGTGAGTTCTTGTGCCGCCTAAACTGCTAAGCCCTCCCATGCATGTCGCCTTCATCAATCACCTAAAACAATCGAGAAGCAAGAGTGAGTCCACGACTCAGCAAGTATACATTAATCAAAGAGATTACTTTAACAATACCACCATAATTCCAATCCTCATCCATTATGCCACTGTCTCTGTAACCAACTCATTTCATCAATCGATGCAATGCAATGCACATGCGCCTCATCTTGTGAGCTCATACCGGTATAGCTAGAGTGTCACCCGTCGGTGCACACCCTTGCCCGTCCTCTCAAGGCAGGGACCAAATACTCCACTCCCATGGAGTGCCTACCAAGTAGGGCTTTTCCTCCCATCAAGTGGGATGCCTACCAGGGTAGGTCCTGTCATATGTATGCAATGCAGAGATGCAACTTAAATAAACAAACTCAATAGCAAGTGTACGCAATAGAATTTGCATTGCCTCATGATCATATCTTCATCAAGCAACATTCATCGAATGTTAAATCTTTAAATAACATATACTTGCCTTCTATTCACGAGGACTAGCACGACGACAATGATCGACACGATGTCGCACCGCCACCTACAGAAGGTGATACATCTCAATACAAGACTCGCACAAACAAGGTAACATATAATGTATAACGCTCCTACGCACATCCCTTCCTTCCTTTCTCATAAATCATCTCTTTTATACCGCTAACATCCGTGAAATTTAACAAATAATAATTCTGGACAGCAGCACTAAAATAGCCATAATTCCTACATCTCTCGCCCGATTTACGCGTTCTTATATTCAAAACGAAGATAAAGTCGCTACGCTTCTCTTTGGTAATAGAACCGAGTGCAGATTCCCAACCTAAACATGCCAAAATCGATAAATACGCTGCTGCATTGGTGATCATCAAGCCAATTCTCAATCTCCCCACTAGCCATCGTTTATACCCACAAAGTATCATCTAATGGCAGTAATTTTTATGGAAAAGTTCCTAATCACACCCTAATCAGCAGCTTAACAAGAGAAACCACATGGAGGACAAGCCCAAATCTCAATCTTTACCTTCGTTCTCACCAATACATCCTTCCTCTTGCCTCACTCCCGTGGGTCCCCAACCAAGACAGCAAGACGGCGAGGCCATTTACGCAAGCACGCCACGACACTGCGGCGTGGTGTTGGGCGGCACGGCAGCAATCTGGCAAGCGGCGGCGGCACGGCCCCGGCAGCGGCGGCGCACCACCGACGCCCGGGAACGGCGGGCGGCGGTGCCGGCAAGGCTCGGCGACGAGGATGGAGATGGGGAGGACAGGAGGGCGGCGGCGGGGTTGAGAGAGGAAGAACAGAGGGCGGCGGCGGCGGTTTTTGCCTTGGGAACCCGACGGTTCCCACTCCCCTCCCTGCCTTTAACCCCGTAGTGGGCCAACCTAGGCTAAAGAGGCCCACGGGCTATTACAAGGTGTTAGTTGCCATTGCTGAATAGGATGCATAGGTGAGAAGCTAACCACCACTATTATGCGGGAAGCACCGCTAAAACCATAAGGTGCTTACTAGAGTCGTCAGCCGGCACCCATCCTATGCGGATGAGCTACCATCAAGCCAAAATCGTTGTCGTCGAACTATGTAAAGTCCACTGTCTAAACTAGAGCTCATCTCGCAACCGCCATCATCAAATCTTTAGGACCACCATCCTTGACTCAGCCATGCCAGATCTGAGTTGCTTCGAGCTAGAACTAGGCCTTCCTAACCACCTGCCTCCTTCACTCGAAGCTTCATAGCACTGCACCCTAGGGTTTCTGTGATGTCTCTATGGTCTTCCGTTGTCGCAACACCAAGGACCACCATTGTCAACCCAGTTTTGCCAGATCTAAACTATTATTAGCCAATTTTGGCCTTCTCTACCCACCCACCGCACTTGAAGCTCCAGATCTAGCGATCCCCATGCTAGTGCTGCGTCACCCCACGAAGAAACTACCTTAAGGCCCTTTCATGTTAGATTTGTGGCCTTAATGAAGAATTGACTTGGGATGGTTAGATTCGCCCTCCGCTGCTAACAACGTGCTACTCCACACCGACAGAGGGGGGAGGATAAAAGGAGGATGAGAAGAGAGGAGAGAGGGGAAAGCACGTCTCAGACCCGTTGAGGAGCAGTGCTGGTGAGGGGGCTATGATGGCAAGGGTGTTGCTCTCTGAGTCGCTCGAGGGAGTAGATCAGAAGTCAGCTCCGTGAGACATACATATCTTTAGAAGTGTTTATTTTCTTCGACCCATTTTTACCATCTTATTATGTATTTATGCACTTGAATAAAAAAACATCCTCTATTTTAAAGACATGTGTGCAGTCACTCGGCCATCGAGGAAAGAGGAGAGAGAAGGAGGAGGATTTCTATTAGATTCCATGTGGATGGTCAGATACTCAGATTGAAACCTGACGCACTGCATCTCTGCTTTCTTCTGCCTTCCTTCCTTCCTCCGTGGAGTTTCTTTATCGAGCCAAAAGCGGTTGCTCCAAACAAGGTGCCAACAGCCAACAGGTGATGGGATAAGAGAATGTCCGGGCCGAGCATCTGAATTCAACTCGGCGTCTTTCGGTGTCGACGTACGGGTCAGATCGATCGATCGTCCCAAAGGCCAAAACAAACTGGGAGTAATGCACCAGCGTTTAACCTGCACTAATCCCTGGCTTTGCGAACGAGCTGGACGCATCGAGACAAACCGTTTTGTTATTATAGTAAAATCATGGCCTTAAACACGACCGCATCGAAACCCGCGGAACTGGGGGTCAAGCCAGGAGCGGTATCTTCAAACCACTTGCCCAGAATCTCGAGCAAACTTGCAACTTGCAAGTGAAGACCTGGCTGTTGCTTACATCACATTGATGTCAAGGATACTAGTACTAGTCTGATAGCTTGACGGCTGGGCCATTGCTGTCGTAAACGAAGTTTTTGACATTTATGTGGAGTATTATTACAGGGATCGGTTTGGATTCAGGCGACTAAAACTTATTTGACTCTCAATTAATTTTCTGGGTCGTAGATCAGACATTTTGTAGAACACATAAAAGATTCAACAAAAATATTTAGCTAACATAGAAAATTGACCGAGAGTTAAATAAGTTTCAATCGTATGAGGATTAGCAAAAGTGAATATAATATAATTATAACAGGAGTCAACAGAACAAAAGTGATAATTAAAACTCTTTTAGTTTTAGGGATCGTGTAACGCACGATCACCGAAAAAATATCAGTCGTTTTCTGAATTTCACTATACCTAAACTAAAACTACACATTATTAACCAATGCAATTTTAGTCTTACCGGTGTGTAATTTTAAATTAACTAAAGGAAACATGATGACTTCAAACATAAGAAAAGAAAAATATGTGAGCAAGCATATTTAGCACATCTACAGAAGCAACAAAACATAGAAAATGAAATGATAAAACAGATAATTGATAAACAACAATCTCATAATGAAATTGTATATTAGTAAACAATGTAATTTTAGTGTTGCTAGATTCTCACTTTAAAATAAATGATAGAAAAAATTGAGAATCAGCAAATCTGGTTTTTTATTTAAGTTGAAAAGAATAAGGTCTTTTTTCAGTGCATCGTTGCGTCGGCATATTACTGTAGCAAATTTAAGAGCTCTCGAAAACTGGTCTAAAGATTAAAAAATAATTTAAAAATAATTTTAGGATCTTTGGAAGGGCTACTAAAAGCTACTCCGATATATGCATAATATAAAAAGGCGAGCGCCAGGCGTCGGACCGTCCGGACCTGCCTGCGCCGTCGGATGAGCGCCACCGTGCCAATCCTACGTGAAGCCGCGCGCCCACGTCCCAGCGTTCCACCGACTAGATAAAGCAGTGCGTTAGATCAAATTTCTAATTAAACTTCTGATTTTTGTACAAAATTCAAACAACGTTCAAAATTTGTGGAATAATTTTCATAATTCTTCTAAAATTGAGAACAACCCATTTTAAGTACTTTTTGAATTTTTGAATTTTTTCACTTTTTCGATTTTTTGATGTGAACTAGGAGAAGACACTTATGAAACTTACATCTATACTAACAAAACTTGGTCGTGTTATGATGAAACTTGGTCGTGTTCTGATGAAACCTGATGAAACCTCGATGTAACCTGATGAAACTTGGATGAAACCTGTTGAAACTTGAAAACTTGAATTGACCGATGAAACTTGAAGAAACTTGAAAACTTGAAAAACCTGATAAAACTTGACAGTTCGGTAAAGTTTTACGAGTATGAAACCTAAGTTTTACTAGGCGAAACCCAAGTTTCAATAGGTGAGTCCTAAGTTTCATCAGATAAGTTTGTAGAGTTATATGGCAAAATATATCTTGTTTTGTTCGTAAAAATACGAGGAAGAGCACCTAGTCAAAAATTATGGACGCCGAAAAAATAAAATGCCCGTGAGCCTCACTTGCATGTGTTGCATGCTCTCCCATCTCTCCCTCACGCCAGCCGGGCCACGGCGCGTCCAGACGAGCCGAACGCCCGGCCTGTAGCATTTTCGATATAAAAATAACAAAATTTGCTCCGATAACAGGGTCGCATAAGGCACTGACACTGGCCGTGGGAAATCCGTACTTGTATATGGGCTGTGGCGTCAGGTGGGCACCACCGGAGAAGGAGAGGAAGATTCCTGTCCAATCTCCAACCCAAGATTCCATCTTCGGCAGTTCGGCTTCGAATCCTCGTCCTCCTCCTACTCTGCTCTCGTCTCCGTCTCCGCCATTTGCATTCCTCCAAGTGATTGCACTTGCACTGCACCACCCCTCTCGCCGTCGCCGTCGCCGGTGGCTTCGCCGGGAAAGTAAAAAAAAATAGGAGCAGTAGGCTGCCCCTCCTCTATAAATATCCGGCCCGCGCCTTCATCTAGAAGATTCTTGCTCGACTGCCAAAAGATCCCCTCGGATTCAGCCGCCCGCTCGTTCGTCCTCAGTTCTTCACCATTCCTCTCTCTCTCTCTCTCTCTCTCTCTCTCTCTATGCACATAGTGGGCATCGCTATGCCCGGCGCTTAGGCGGCATCTCGCCGCCGCGGCCCGCGGGGATGGAGGGAGACAAGGAGGAAGGCGTGGGCGAGAGCTCCTGGCATATCGCCGCCTCCCATCCCGCCGCCGCCGCCGCTGGGCTCGTCTCCGGCGGCGGCGGCGGCGGCGGCGCTCACGGGTTAACTGACGTCAGGAAGGAGATCCACAACCGCCTTCTGGAGATTGGCAACGAGGAGGCCGTCTCCGACCCCACCTTGTTCCGCCAGCTGCTCGACCAGCACTTCGAGCGACTGCCCGCGAGGTCACCTGCTCTCCTCGCTTGGTTGCTGCAGGATTCTGGAGATGTTCTTACCCTGCTCTGGGCCGTGCGCGTGCAGCTATTCCATCGATTTGCTGCATGTGGACAAAGCGGAGGACGTGCTACTGCACCGGAGGATTCTCGCCGAGTGCGCCGACCCTGACAAGCGACCTGTCTTCCATGCCCGCTTCTTGAAGGTGATCGCATCTCCCGCTTTTTCTCTCAAGCCACATGAACAATCCACTCGCTGCCGACCAAACGCGCGCGCAGAGTGAGCACAATTTCACCTTTCGAATGGCTCACCTGCCGTGCTCTGTCTCGATGAGCAGTGTATTCAAGGTGACAAGACGCAAGGCGCTGGCGTTTCTCCGACAGAAAACGGTAATGGTGGGGGCTCTCTCCCAAGTAACTGGAGGTATAGGTTATAACTTATAACCCACACATCTTGCAATGCTTTGTTTACCCCTCGATGATCATCTCACCTTTGCTTCTACTGGAGCCGATCTGCCTTGATTTCTGACACGGTATTTTTTTACTAAAAGAATAATGGGCTTCTTTTAAATATATCAAGCATTCGAGCTGCTATATATTGCTTGTTAAGAGTAGGTTTGCATATGCTGGACAGAGATGGAGAGTTCAGAGATTCTGAGTCGTATGAAAGAATGATGAAAGACCTGAGTTTAGAGAGAAGAAAAGGTGTTGATGACTTTGAGGCCATTTCTTCAAGGTCTTTCTCTATCTCACAGTTATTACGCATGCCAATATCATAATAATGCAGTTGAAATGTTGTATTACGTTATGATCTTAGCCATATGCCTCAATCCAAATTCTACAAGATCACACGAACTGTCATGCTTTTACACACACTAATTCTGTGCCAAAATGTTCCTGTTAACTTGGCAGAAAGGTTGTACAGTGCAGAAATTTTGTATTATGTGCCCGAATGATGTTAGAAAAAGACTTGATAGAAACGCATCATGATATTTTATTTGTGAATAGAGCAATTTTGCCTATCTGCAGTCATAAGTTGGAGCTGGAGCATAAAGTAATTATTACCACAGGCTTCTATTTTTATTGTGAGAGGGATAGTCAGCAACTCAACATTAACGCAGAAGTATGTAATCAGGCTAGGGATTCTATGTTCTAATGATTGAGTTTTGGGGATACAAGTCTTTCGCTCTTCATGTTACACCCTGGCAATCCAGAGTAATTATTTCAGGCCGTCTCTTCTTCACGCTGTTATATTCACTCATATGTGTTATTTCATACTAGTTTGGCGAGTGTAGTATTTTGTGTTTCCTGTTGACCATTAATTTCTCATTTCTTATATTTTCTGAGTAAACTATTTTTAATTGTTTGTCGCACGGAAAATATGTTGAAATTGGCATTCAAATATCTCACAGGAGTGAAATGGTAATTCTCCGAATTCATGAAATTATTTTCTCTTCTATTGATAAGCCAAAGCTCCTTAGCCAGGTAACACTACCAGACTACTGGTCATTGGGCTGTGTGATTTCTATTTGAGACTTGTGCATGAATACCATGCTCTTTTGTGCTACTTGTGTAAAAAAATGAATTTTGCAAACTATTGTTTTACAGCTATCTGCGTTACTGTCTGAAGTTGGATTGAATATTCGTGAAGCTCATGTTTTTTCAACAACAGACGGCTTTTGTTTGGATGTATTTGTTGTTGATGGCTGGGATACTGAGGTAAACTTAGTGCGCATTTGTAGCTGGTTTTTTCGTTGACACATTTATGAAAATGTACAACTTACATTTACAATGAGACTTGGCAAAAATGGCATTAAATATTTTCATTACACCTAGCTATTGTCAATTATATGCATCCTTTGTACTAAATATCAGGATGGGGCATCTTTTTCATAAGTTTAAATTTTAATCAAAAGGGGGGCATGGATCCTGTTTTAGTTGGTAACTATCCGAGCCTTCTTAATTGGGAGTAGGTATTTAATTTATGTCGAATTTATAGAGCATACAGCTTTATTTTAAATTTATCCATGTATTTGGAGTCCTTTCTAAGATAACCAAAATGACATTTTGGCTTAACCTTGATGATCTATCTGCTGTACACCTGCAACTAGCAATTTGGTCGTCAGTGTAGTCCTTAGATTCTTATAAATAGTAAAACATCAGTTGGCAATTTACTATCTTGATTCCAAATAAAACATTGCCTACTACTGCAGGAGACAGATGGTTTGCTGCAGAGCCTTAAGGAGACAGCGGCACGCAGTCATGTAATCTACTTTCTTTTACTCCATTCAACTTACTTGAACACTTAACATTTTCTGGCTTCTTTCTGGTTAAGATGTCTAGATGCTTTTAATTTACCATTTGACTGTTTCTTTTTCGAGCAATACCATTTCACAGTAAATTCAGTGTTGCACATACTTCCAATCAGCATAAGATAATAGAATGAATACATTATACCTAAACTTTTCCTTAATGCTGTAAATTCCTTGTGGTATGCAGCCCTCATTGTCTAATCCAACAAATTCGTCAGCCATGGAGAGAATACAAGAGCTGCAAGAAAAGATTGGAGATTCGGAATTCGACAGGAGTTTGCTGCAGATTAAGGAAAAAATTGCATCTGGATCTTCTGGAGACTTGTAAGAAATGTATAATGCTTATTTATGAACACTATGGAAAAATGAAGTTAATTACTTAGAATGGCAGCTATCAATTAACTGCTATTGTGGACTGTACGCCCTTTTCATGCATAACAATGAAGTGACTTTATGAGGGTACAATGTCAATAAACAGTCAAAAAATCAGCTGTGTTTTAGAAAGAAACCAGCTGTATTATGACTTGTGGAGACATCCTGTTGGGTGTATTGATCTATACTTTTTATCTTCTATGCGAGAATTCAGCAGAGTGCAGTAACCAAGATTCATGTTCATGTTGCCTTCTGCAGATATCAAGGGACTTATCTTGGCTTGGATGTTGCAATTAAGTTCCTAAGAACCGAGCAGATTAATGATTCTTCAAAAGTAGAATTTTTGCAAGAAATAATGATTCTAAGGTGAGCTTTCTCATCAAATCATTCGTACACATAAACAAGACACTGAATTATTTGATGATTCATCTAACACGTTTAGATCTTGTTCAGGAGTGTTGATCACGAAAATATTGTTCGATTTTATGGGGCATGCACCAAGCATCGAAAATATCTCATTGTAACAGGTGACCAGTATTGCTGATCATCTTGCTTACTGCTGTTTTGATAGCAATCAAACTCATGTAACAGTGGTCTTGTTCTTGGGAAATTTATAATGTGTGTAACATTGGTGGCTAAGAAATTGAGAAGTCATGCTTAAGTCTAAGCCTAACTACCATGTGCTTGGTCATTCATTTCCTGTCGGTCTGTCCCCTTGAAACATAATGTAAATAACTGTTGATTACCCATATTTAAATTTTGCATTTTAATGAGCCTTTTATAGGAAGTGAAAAATAGAGCTCGAAAGACGGGGGATAAACTCCTGTCTCTTATGCGTTTTGGTAGGAACCTCAAGAGCAGCTGAGTCTAGAAGATTGTTGTGATCATTCTTGCTGCTCAGTTTCTATCGAATTGACAGGTGTCGCCCATCCTTAAATTAGACTCTAATTTTCTAGTATACCATTTTATGTATGCGTTGGTAAATTTATATTTTGTTTCCCATACTTATGTAAAATTGCATTTTGTTGATTGAAAGAGAGTTGTATTTAGTTTCATGAGTTTAATGTCCCTTTTTGTGCTGCAACTTAAATACATTTTACTATGACTATATTGCATTGTGATGGGCTCTTTATGTATTGTATTTTAAAGAAGCAGAGCTGGTGCTTAATATTGGACTCAAAAGTTTTACAGAACTGACATGTATGGCCTGTTTATGCACTTTCATAATTAGTTTTGTTTAAGTATTTACACAATTCAAAGTAGTTTCATCTGTCCTTACTTTTATTGTCCTGCTAATAATTTATATCGACTGATATTCATGAGATCATTTTTAGCTCTCTTTGTTGTGTCTGTGTTTTTTTCAGAATACATGCCTGGGGGTAATTTATATGACTTCCTTCACAAGAAAAATAATGCTTTGGAACTTCCTGTGATCCTGAGGATTGCTATTGGTATCTCAAAAGGGATGGATTATTTGCACCAGAATAACATCGTCCATAGGGACTTGAAGACTGCCAATGTGCTAATTGGCTCTGATCAAGTATGCACACTGTCTAAGGTTGCGTAACAATCAATTCAAGGTGCTTAACTAATTTCTTTTTCCACAAAACTAGGTTGTGAAGATTGCAGACTTCGGTGTCTCTCGGCACAGATCACAAGAGGGAGAGATGACTGCGGAAACTGGTACCTATAGATGGATGGCCCCTGAGGTATGTAGATGTTTTAGTCTTTGTCCTCTGTGTTCCTTTTTTTTCTTTCTTTTGGAAATGTCAAATATCCTGTAATTGTTTGACTAAACTTTTGTATTGCATGTTTGCAACACCAGTCTCTTGGGCACCATTTTTAGTTTGCTCATGGTAAGCTCAGTGTCACATGTCATAAGCATGCCTGCAATTTTATTTTTCATTTAGTCCATGAATTATATTTGGATACAATTGTACCAGGGATTGGATCCTAGGCTAATCAATTGCTTCCAAATTATGAACCAAAATAATTAATGAATCACTAACTAGTTATCTGGCTGACCATTTATGTGGCAACGGCTCCAGTTCCAGCAAGTATTAGGAATTTGCTTGTTGTTCATCAAACTAAGTAGATTTGGGCATTTGGCTAGTGGTGTATACCCATTCTCTATCATGTACTAATACGGATACATCGACACAATTGTCCAACACGGCGATATGGGGATGTACCATTTTCCTGAAAAAACACCAATACAATGAAATGGAGATACGGAAATTTTCTATTTGCACCCTCCCCCCCCCCCCAACACACACACACACCCCACCACCACCACCACCACCACAGACACACACTTATTATAAACTGATATACGCATATCATTTTCTAGTTTTTTCTATGACTAAACTGAGATGCTGCAACTTCTAGATAGGGTATTATCCCTTTGAATAATGTTTAACAAAGAAAATGAAATGATGTTTATGTGTTTTTTAAAAAACTTGCCTGATATATGCAAGCTGCTATGCCATGGAGTGTACTTGCAGTATGCTTAGTATAGTTGCTTGCCTTACCAGGTAATAAACCATAAGCCCTATGATCACAGGGCAGATGTGTTCAGCTTTGCTATTGTTCTATGGGAGTTGGCCACTTCAAAGGTAAATCTTGGTTCTAAGAGTCTTTCTTTTGCTCTTCTTGAGTTCTTTGAACATCACTAAACTATTGGTAAAGGTAACAACCTTGTTTATTTTTGCTATATAGATCCCATATGAAAATCTAACACCCTTGCAAGCTGCATTGTCCGTAAGGCAGGTATGTATTATGCCAATTAGCTCCTAGTTAAATACATTTTGGATATTGAGCAGTCAGCTGGCAACAATGGATGCTCAAGGATGACGAGGGTTCCACAGTAAGCAATGCTCCTTGTTTATTAGGGATATCGCTTGGAGATCCCGTCAAGCGTGCATCCAAGATTGTCTAAATTGATTCAACAGTGCTGGGATGAGAATCCTCATGGACGACCCATTTTCTCAGCGATTACTGTAGAACTGGAAGATATGTTGCGTAAAGTTCAGGTAAGTTTGCCGAATTGCTGGTCTTCTCAGACCGTACGTTGGATGCGACAACCTTAGAGAAACAAGACTGAAGTATTTTGGTTTCATGTTTGAGATGGTGGTCTTATAAAATCTGAATATATGTTGGTTTGTAGGCCTCCAGCTCGAACTCCAACTCCAAGGGAGCCGACCATCGACACTCAAAATTAAAGATACAAAAGAAATCGCAACGATAGAGAACACCACAGAGATGGACCTTGTGAGACCAGCTTAGAGGTTTGGTCCCAAATAATCAGGCAGGCTACGGTACAGTACGCTTGGTTGCTAGCACCGTAGCTTAGCATTTTTTGTATATACTTTAGGTGCTTGCAAGTATAATTTATGCTCGAGTGCTTTGATCTTCTGGTTTCCGAAGAAGACATTGTAAGGACTAAGAACATGCATGCGGTATTGTATTGCCGGGCTGTACAATGTAATGTAATCCCTGCCTGTGTGGTGTTGCAAGTCCTCCAGTCCAGATGAAAATGAAGAAAATTTTGGCTTTTTACATATTTTTTTTTTCTTGTTGTAGAAATGGCCTATTTTCATAATTTGCAAAATTAGGCACCGATCAGTCGTGCAACGGGTGATGGGTCCCTCCTTCACGCTGTTTGGCACGCCAAACTGATCACCTAATAAATGGATAATAGGTGGCCGAACATTACGTAGAAATATTTCTTGGTTGCATTCTCATACCTATTGTTCAATGGTGGAGCGATAGGTCCGACATGTGGACTCATATTGGTACCTATTGTCTAACTATTATATGATAGGTCTGACATATAGGTCTTACATGTGGGTCCAATGTCCTAGCATCGTCTCTTCTCACGAGATGTTAGTTGGGTAGCATCTTATCGTTATTTTATTAGGTGATCACCTCGTCAGATGGGCGACAGGTACCACGCCACCCATATCACAGGCGATCAGTGCCCAATTTTACAAATTCTGAAACTGGGCCATCGTTTCTTAAAAAAAAATTTAAAAAATAAAACCCCAGAATTTTCTGAAAATGAATGTTCCAATTTGGGGCCCCCCGTTGGTGTAGTACTTCCTGAATGCTGAGTCCACACTTGTGCCCTGCAAACCATCTGGCGAACTCAGAAATACAGTGCTTCGGCATGAATTGGGCCTGGCCCAAAGCCCAGTTGGTATTGCTCGGGCTCTCCGATTTCGTCTGGATTGATCTCGATCCTTGTCCTGCCCGTTCGTCCTCTCGCTCTCTCTTTCTCGCTCGCCATGGCCTCGGCCTCGGAGACTGCAGCGCCGACGACGGTGGGCGGCTACGAGCTGCGCGAGCGCCTGGGCGGGCGCCCGCCGGAGACGGTGGTATGGCGCGCGGTCCAGCGCTCCACCGGCACCCCCGTGGCGGTGAAGCAGGTGCGGCTTGCCGGCCTCCCCTGCCGCCTCCGCGACAGCCTCGACTGCGAGCTCCGATTCCTCGCCGCGGTCTCACACCCCAACATCATCCGCCTCCTCGACGTCATCCAGGTCCATCCCTGATCTCTCTCTCCCCCATGATCGAATTGCATGCGAAAAGCGTCTCTTTTCTCGCAGACCCAGAGGTGCCTGTACCTTGTGCTGGAGCTGTGCGAGGGAGGCGACCTTGCGCTCTACATCCAGCGCAACGGCAGAGTAGACGAGCGCACCGCCAGAAATTTCATGAGGCAAATCGGTAAATGCCCAACTGCTCAACCAATCCAATTTACTTGTGCTAGTAGCATCTCGCCACTGTCTTGTCTGATCATGCCATGTGCTGATGTGCCAGGAGCTGGTTTACAAGTGATTCGCAGACACCATGTCGTCCACCGGGACTTGAAACCTCAGGTCAACAGACTGAAATGAATTCCTTTTCCCCCCTTGTGAATCTGCTTTTCTAACTAGTCTCAACCATCATTTTTTTTTTGGTGCTGATAGAACTGGCTAATTTTTGCAGAATATTCTACTATCTTCTCCTGATAGCGATGCCATTCTCAAGATATCTGATTTTGGCCTGTCAAGGTACCCTGTTACTCACTCGAGTTGTGGATTGTAAGCCACCCACACCAATAGGCACATCCTGCCTATTTTCAACTGCTAAATCATTTGCAATTTTTCTCACCATCTGCTGAACAAGGCAAAACCCAAAAAAAATATATACATCATAAATTCACAGCGCCAAACTTGATTATGTAGATACAGTGTGGTTCAAGGTGGTCAAAAGCATACCAAATTCCTATAAGGTGTTACTTTTGGTTTATCAGGATTCTCGGGCCTGGTCAGTATACAGACACAGCTTGTGGTACTTGTTTGTACATGGCCCCAGAAGTCATGTTATTTCAGAAGTATGATGGCAAAGTATGTCCATACTTCAATCATCAATTATCTAAATAGCGGAAACCTGAACATTGCTTATTGCAATTTGTTATTCCCTTTTCCCTACTTCATTTTTGTAAATAGCGGAAGTCTGAACATCTGTTGTGTCCAGGCAGATTTATGGAGCATTGGTGTAATTCTGTTTGAGCTCTTAAATGGCTCTCCGCCATTCTGTGGAAGAAGCAATGTACAGGTGGCTATTTTTGCACTAATGCTATGGTTATCTTATCTGAATACGCAACTGTCCTCATTCACAGGTTTCTTTCTTCAGCTTCTTCAATGCATAAACAGAACTACTTCTCTTCCATTTTCGGAATTGGTTGCTTCCAGCTTGCATCCTGATTCTATTGACATATGCTCCAGACTACTGTGTACCAATCCAGGTCTGTCAGTGTCACTGGTTACTGACATATTAAACTTGCAAAATGCTGAAAACCTGGAGTTGATAGTGAACGGTTCCGCATTTGTTTTCAGTGAAAAGGCTGTCCTTCCAAGAATTCTTCAACCATAGCTTCTTCAGTGTATAATGCTACACTGAGACTGAGAGTTGGTGGCTTGCTGCTATCGGTATCAGTGGAATTATCAGTTGTGCACTTGTACTTGACAATGCACAGGAAACTGGTTACCACTCAAAGATGCTGTTGAGATAATGGTCTCATAATGATGATACTGATCTGGGAGAGGATGAAACGAACAAGAAAGACCTCTGATGGAGTTGAGATGTTTAGGCTTCAACACTTTGGTTGAGTAATGATATGGTATTTGGGCTAGGTATTGCTTTATCATCTTTTGTAAGGTTCAGGGTTGTAATTGTCAAACTCTTTGTTGTGTACAGCAGGGGGCCAAACTGTTCAAGGCTTCTAGGTTTAGGTTACAAATCTCTGGCACACCGTGGCTTTCAAAATGGGAAGAAGTAAATGTTATGTCTGGGGTTTTGTAAACGCGGACACATGGCCATTTTAATGCACGGTTCTACTCCTACTATAGTTCTACTTCTATTCAGTGTTCTGCTGCACGTAGGAGTATTACCCAGGCTCACCAAGTACAAATAGATCGTGTTCTGCAATCCATTTCTGGCTTGTAGGGAGCAGGCGGAGCAATCCGGTGGCGCTTGCAATGGAGCGGCGGAAGGCGATCGCCGACCTCCTGAGGGCCAGCGCGCGAGGCTCGGACATCTGCGCCGGCGTCCAGCTCCACGCCGCTCTCGTCAAGCTCGGCTTCGGATCGGACACCATGCTCAACAACAACCTCATCGACATGTACGCCAAGTGCGGGAGGCTCGGCATGGCCGGCGAGGTGCTCGACGGAATGCCCGAGAGGAACGTGGTGTCCTGGACGGCCCTCATGGTGGGTTCCCTGCAGCACGGCGCGCCCAGGGAGTGCCTCAGCCTCCTCACCCGGATGCGCTCCTCGGGGTCGCGCCGAACGAGTTCACCCTCTCGTCCTGCCTCAAGGCGTGCGGCGTCGCCGGCGACACCATCGCCGGCGCTCGGATACACGGCGTATGCGTCAGGACGGCGTTCGAGGGGCACCACGTCGTCGCCAACTCTCTCGTCCTCGTGTACTCCAAGGCCGGAAGGATCGCCGACGCGCGCCGGGTGTTCGACGGCGCCGCGTCCAGGAGCCTCGCCACCTGGAACGCCATGATCTCCGGCTACGCGCACGCCGGGTACGGCCGGGACGCGCTGCTCGTCTTCCGGGAGATGCGGCTGCGCGGGGAGCAGCCGGACGAGTTCACCTTCGCCAGCTTGCTGAAAGCCTGCGGCGGCCTCGCGGCGGCTCGCGAGGGCGCGCAGGTTCACGCGGCCATGGCAGCCAGGGGGATCTCGCCGGCGTCCAATGCCATCCTCGCCGGCGCGCTCCTCGACGCCTACGTGAAATGCCGGCGCCTGCCGGTGGCAATGCAGGTGTTCGACCGGCTGGAGAGGAGGAACGCCATCCAGTGGACGACGGTGGTCGTCGGCCACGCGCAGGAGGGGCAGGTGAAGGAGGCAATGGCGCTGTTCCGGCGGTTCTGGCGCTCCGGCGTCCGAGCCGACGGGCACATCCTGTCCAGCGTGGTCGCCGTGTTCGCGGATTTTGCACTGGTCGAGCAGGGGAGGCAGGTGCACTGCTACACCGTCAAGAGCCCCGCCGGACTGGACGTGTCGGTGGCCAACTCGCTGGTGGACATGTACCTCAAGTGCGGGCTCACCGGCGAGGCACAGTCGCGGTTCCGGGAGATGCCGGCGAGGAACGTCGTCTCGTGGACGGCCATGATCAATGGCCTCGGGAAGCACGGCCATGGCCGCGAAGCCATCGACATGTTCGAGCAGATGCGAGCGGACGGCGTTGAGCCCGACGAGGTGGCCTACCTGGCGCTGCTCTCGGCGTGCAGCCACTCCGGCCTCGTCGACGAATGCCGCTGCTACTTTTCGAGGATCCGCCATGACCGGCGGATGAGGCCGCGAGCAGAGCACTACGCCTGCATGGTCGACCTCCTCGGCCGAGCCGGGGAGCTCCGGGAGGCCAAGGACCTCATCCTGAGCATGCCCATGGGGCCAACCGCCGGCACATGGCAGACGCTGCTGGGCGCCTGCAGGGTGCACAAGGACGTCGCCGTGGCCAGGGAGGTCGGCGACATCCTCCTGGCCGTCGACGGAGAGAACCCGGTGAACTACGTGATGCTGTCCAACGTCCTGGCCGAGGCCGGCGAGTGGCGCGAGTGCCAGAGGGTGAGGGACGCCATGAGGCGCAAGGGGCTGAGGAAGCAGGGCGGCTGCAGCTGGGTGGAGGTCGGCAAGGAGGTGCACTTCTTCTACGGCGGCGACGACACGCACCCGGAGATCGCCGGCATCCGCCGCGTCCTGCGGGAGGCCGAGACGAGGATGATGGAGCAGCTTGGGTACAGCGCGGCGGCGCAGGCGGCGCTGCACGACGTGGACGAGGAGTCGCGCGCGGAGAGCCTGAGGGCGCACAGCGAGAGGCTCGCGGTGGGGCTGTGGCTCCTGCGCAACGGCGGCGGTGGCGGCGGCGGCGGCGGCGGCAGGGGGGAGGTGATCAGGGTGTACAACAACCTGCGGGTGTGCACCGACTGCCATCACTTCTTCAAGGGGTTGTCGGCTGTGCTGAGGGTGGTGGTGCTGCTCAGAGACGCCAATAGGTTCCACAGCTTCCAAAATGGCGCCTGCTCATGTAACGACTACTGGTGAATGCTGGGTGCTGATCAACTAAAAACACATTTTTTTTATATATAAAAAAAATGAGGATTTACCGCTCTTTGACCCACAGTCCACGGCTGATTGGCACAAGTGAAAAATCCTCAACACATTTTTTTTACAAGTGACATTATAAAGTTCACTTTCTTCTGGTCTACCAATACAAAATCGATATATTGTTTTAGATACCATTTTTTTTACAACTATCTATCACCAATGCCATCTTTAGGCCTTTTCGAGTATTTTCCGTCTTATACGCGAGCCAAATACGCAAGAATATGGGACTAACATGTGGTCCATATGTCATCCTCCCCCACCTTCCTCCTAACCTCCTTCCACCTCCCCCATTTCCAACTCCGGCGAGCTCCCCAGTTGCAAGCACGCGGCGGCGACACACAGTCGCCTTGTGTCAAGCCCGTAATTGTAATTGTAATTGTTCTTAGGTTATATATATTTGTTCCTAACCGCAAGCAGCAACCGACCTTAGCTCAGTTGGTAGAGCGGAGGACTGTAGTGCTTGCAGATAGATCCTTAGGTCGCTGGTTCGAATCCGGCAGGTCGGAATAATTTTTTAGTTGTTTTTCTTTTGTTCTTTTTACCAACAATATTCTGTAGGAGTTCGGTTTTTCTTCCTTGTAATCTTTTCGGGTTCGGTTTTTCCCCAAGCTTTGTTTGGACGAATTTCCACTGTCATTTTGGCTAAAGCCAATTAGCGTCATTTTTTTTAAAAAAATGATAGTTATAGTGTTTCCATTGCTTTTGATTTGTCTAGCAGCACAGAACACTCTCAGCCATACAGATATACACATTGATGCGATGAGCCCTGCTCGTGAAAGTAAAGTTGCGCGTTCGTTCACCTACTGCTTACACACAGTAGTTTTCTGCTTTCTCAAGGGATTCATCCCCATTTTTATTGGGTAAAGTCTTCACGAACAAAATTCAAGCCACAGTCTGTCCAATAAGCAACGAAAGGGAAAAGAGGTAGCTCATCTGCTAGGTTCCTGTACGAAACAAAGGCATGCAAATAAAAACAAACTCGAGGGGCAATGCAGATTTTCGGCTGGTTGGCATCCTCTTAACTTTCGATCATCCCAGCCAGATCGCAGGGTTGTACCTTCAGCAACCAGCACCAAGGGCTATCAGTTCATAGAAGCAACAGCCTTCTGTGATTCTACAGTCTTCAAAACTTCCTCCCCCATTTGCTTGCATCCAACCAATGTCTGCCAAGGGAAAAATATATAACTATAAAAGTTTCTTAAAAAACAAAACAAGGGAGCGCAAATATCACTAAAACTTCCATGGTAGTTGCCAAGCGGGCACCAGAAACATTTGATTAAACATGATACACATAAATATTAGTCCCAGCACGATTAATCTAAAGATGGCAATCACACCTGAAGCTAATAAGCATTTAACTTTTTGGGCAGAAACATAAAAAGTAACAGTAGAAACATTAAACTTTTCCTTCTACCACAATTTTAGGCAGAAACCCATGATTTTCATTGATAGTGATTGCATGACGATAATCTCACCGTTCCAGGAGAATATAAGTCCCCAGTTCGGAACCCATTGTTCAGTGTTTCTGTAACTGCAGCTTCAATTCTGTTTGCAGCACTTTCTTCTCCAAGGCCATAACGCAACAGCATTGCAGCACTAAGAATTGTGGCTAATGGGTTTGCCTTGTCCTACACTCGATAAATAATAAAAGGAAGAAGAATATCAAACAAAGTTACATACTAAAAGTGTCCAAGTTGATTGTTTGAAATTAGATATCTCAACCTGCCCAGCAATATCGGGGCAGAGCCATGAATAGGTTCAAAAAGACCTGGTCCCTGCATAGGAAGCTAACATCCTTAAGAGCTTGTACTTCCATCATTTTCAGCAGATAATAAGGGCACCAGTAAATAATTCAGCCGAACTAAGAAAACGTTGGAGGGCATCTATTACCGATTCACCAACACTGGCAGATGGGAGCATCCCAATGCTTCCTGTGAGCATTGATGCTTCGTCAGATAATATATCACCAAAAATGTTGTTTGTCACGATGGTATCAAACTGCCATGATGCAGGGAATTCAGTAGGTCAGCACATTGCCGTATTGCTCAGCCCATGATGAGTTACACAAAGAAACAAACCTGCTTAGGATTCCTAATAAGCTGCATTGCAGCGTTATCAACATACATGTGTGAGAGCTCAATGTCAGGGAATTCTGAAGCTAGTGCAGTTACCCGTTTTCTCCAAAGCATAGAAGCCTACAGTAATATTAGAGTGAAAGGGTTGAGTTGATTATGTGAAAAATAAATATTCAAAACTATATAAGCTTATCCCATCAAAATTATAGAAATGTCACATATTTAGGTGTCACAGATATAGGGCTTAAATTCAAATGGAAGGGATAAAGTAACACATCAATATAGCATACAATAAAGTACCTCAAGCACATTTGCTTTGTCCACCGAGCATAATTTCCCTCTTCTCTTGCGAGCAACCTCAAACGCAATGCGTGCAATACGATCAATCTGGGGGTGAAGCAAAGAATCACATTAACACCAAAGATCAAAGTTGTTAAAGATGATTACTCTAATCAATAAAAATGGTAACAAAAAAAATCTAAATCTGTTTACAGATATTCTCTCGGAAAACACATATAGTGATATTTGTGGACAAGAAAAATGGTGAAATAAAATGATCAAGAGAATTAGTTATGCCTATATCTCAGGGACCAGCAGAGATTCATTCAAGAAATGTTTTTCAGGGACAGAGGTGCTTGAATGTCCAAAGAAGGGTGGAATTACCTCAGAAACAGAATAAACTTCGGTGTTGAAGCCAGTCTCCTCCCCCTTATCATTGGTTCCAAAACCCCTAGGTTTGCCAAAATAGATTCCTGCCATGTAGAATTATAAAATATCTTCTGCAAGTTTTATGCTTCATCAGGGTGCAGATGGAAAATTTTAAATTAACTGAAAAGAGAAATCGCCACCCATGTTCCATCACAATTTAGTCAACATTACCTCCAGTAAGCTCTCTAACAACCATGATGTCAACTCCTTCAGCAACATCTTTCTTCAAAGTAGATGCATCGACTAACTACAGAAGTGTTAGTACTAAGAGAAAGGTGACTAAGAAAAGAACATTTGAGTAACACTGGCAGGCAGGCACAACATCGCAAGTATATAAATATATAATTATAAAAGAATTTTTGCTTAAAAATTTATTAAAGAATCAAAACAAATAAGCTTATTTCTCCCAAATTGTGCTGTTATACCTTGATTTGCAAGGCTCTTATAGTTAGGCATTTGATTATTGATAAAGACTACTTCAGGACTCAGGAGTCAGGAGGCATATTGTCTCACACACAAATGAGCGATGTAACCAACAAAGTAGCTACGCATGAAACAAAGCTTATCGATTACGCAGATAGCACTGAAAATGGAATGAGACATGGATGGACCTGAGGCAACACTGTAGCTGGTCGCAGATTGGCAAACACACCAAGCCCAGCCCGGAGCTGGAGCAGCCCGGTCTCCGGCTTGAGATGCTTCTCATTGTTGTCCCACTTGTACCTAGGACCACAGACATAACATTCGGTCACTGAAAACAGAAAGCCGCTTCACAAATTCTGCCGCAGAGAGATGCAATCCGCACACTGCAGTTGCTACCTTAACAAATGACAGACTCACCCTCCTATCGCACCGAGGAGGACGGCGTCCGAGGCCCGCGCCGCCGCAAGCGTCTCGTCCGGGAGCGGCACGCCGACGGCGTCCAGCGCCGCGCCGCCCATGACCACCTCCTGGAACTGGAGCTCGACGCCTGCGTCAGAAGTAACCGAGGAGCCAACATAGTCATTCCGCTGGGACTAGGGGTGAAGGCATTGGATGCTGAAAGTTTAAGCTTGCCTTCTAGAGAACCGGCGAGGGAGAGGACGTCCTTGGCGACTGCGACCACCTCCGGGCCGATGCCGTCGCCGGGGAGGAGCGTGATGCTGTAGCTCCTCGCGGCGGCGGAGGGTCGGAAGGTGGCCATCTGACGACGCGCCGGCCCCGCGCAGGCGCACCGCCGGCGGGAAAAGCCTAGGGTTTTGAGCTGTGTAGCTTGGAGCTGAGGCATCAGTATCATGTTTAGTGATTATACTTTGGGCCTGAGCTGGATTAGATGAACATGAGCTCCAGATACAGCACGGGCAGGACCGACGGATCGTCGGCGGTGGCCGGACAACCGGAGGCGGCGCCGGCGGGAGAGAGGGGGTGAGAGAGCGGGCGTGGCAGTGGAGAGCGAGTGGGCTAGGGTATGTGGATTGGGGGCGGGCCGGTGGTGCAGGGGGCCTGGGCCGGGCTGGAATCTGCCTGGCTATTCCATATGCGGCTGGACTGGACCTGGGCCTCAGTGAAGGTGAAGCCCTCGCAGAGTCTCCGTGAACAACGAGAGAGAGAGAGAGAGAGAGATGGCTCCGGGGAAGCGAGGCAAGGCGGCCAAACCGGAGGCGGTGGCGCCGCCTGCCGCCGCCGGCGGGGGATTCCCGGGCTGCCTCCGACTGATGCCGTCGTCCACCGTCGCCATCTCCATCCACGCCAAGCCCGGCTCCAAGGTCGCTACCATCACCGGTCGGTTCTCGTCTTCGCCACCCCACGCCTTTGTCCTCCCTACTCCAGCACCAACCCTGACGTGCGTGCGGATTCTGCAGAGATCGGCGAGGAGGCTGTCGGTGTGCAGATCGACGCGCCGGCAAGAGACGGGGAAGCCAACGCCGCTCTCGTCGACTTCATCAGCTCGGTAACTAATTCACTGCGCTTCGACAGCACTTGATTGATCTTACACCGAATTGACAGCCATAGGGGGTTTTTCTTCTACTTTGAAGAAAAGCAGGTGGCTTTTTGTTAATGCATCGTAGCTAAATCACTTGCCCCAATGTTTTTTTTTTGTTTTTTTTTTGAGGGAAAAGGGGCGGGAGTTCCGCCGATCCATTAATAGATAGAAAAAAGATGGTCATAATTACAAGTGGTGGGGGAGGGGCGGGGGCCCTCTGCCCTAATCTAGCCTGGATCTATTGGCGATGAACGCCACAAGAAGAAGTCGGTCGCTGCGTCTTGCTCTGTGCCGTAAGCGTCGGTGGTTGTGAAGTTTGGTGAAAAATACGACGGTTAAGCGTTCCTTCCAAATGTTCCAAAGTGTATAGATCATCTTCCCATTTAGCTCCTTACGAGGCTTTGGGTAAGCCCGAATGCATACGGTCCCACCAATCCACAATGCGACCGCCGGGGTCAAAAAGCGCAAGCAGCGAGAGGTTCCAAACTTCCACTTGTAGGTGCATTCCTTGAAGAGATGATCCGTGTTTCCACCGCTAGGTTGCATAGACAACACAATTGTCAAGCAAAGCACCCCTTTTGGCGAAAGCACATCCGCCGTGTTGAGACCTCCATGGCTAAGAGTCCACGCGAAGAGTTTACATTTGGGCTCGCGTAGGCCTTCCAAACAAGTGTCGCCTTTGCCGACCTCCTAGCGCCAAAGAATTGGACTGATATAAGCCGACTTGGTTGTGTAGGACCCGTTGGGTGTGAGGTCCAAAGTAACTCATCGAGGCTATCTCGAGAGAGTGAGGATCGAGCGATTTTTTCCCAAAGGGTGACGATTGAAGAGCCGCCCTCCGTGGTCATTTCATACCACCGACCGGATCCAATTATGATTCTCGTAGACCATCGTAGAGTGTTCTCTCTTTGTGCGTTGTAATGGCAAACAAATCGGGGCAACCTCCGAGGTGAGAGTCCATCGAGCCAGCGCTCTTTCCGTAAACCGAAATGCTCACCATTACCAACAACAACCCGCGTGGAGGCTCAAAAGGGCAAGGTCCGCCGCATGAACGAGATAGCATCCGAGGAGCTCAAGTGCCATCGAACGCCAATTATTCCAAAGCCGGAGACGAGAGTGCTCGACCAAAACGATGAAGGTCCGTAATGCCCATCCCTAGATCTTTGGGTCTCGCATACGCCTCCCGCTTCACCAAGCATCGACCACCATTGGCTCGTTGATTACCGGTCCATAGAAAGGACCGTCTGAATTGGTCAATCTTTCCGATTACCCATTTGGGAAGAGGATGGAGGCCATGAGATATGTCGGGATGGCGAAAGGACCGCTTGAACAAGGACTAGGCGTCCACTTTGAAAAAAACTTTCCACGCCAAGGGCAAGACGGCCCGCGATCTTGTCCGAAGGGCATGAAATGGATCTTGCGGCTTTATGCCGCGCAAAGGCAACCCTAAGTAAGTGCAAGGAACAAGCCCGTCCGGCCAAGAAAGGATGCAAGGTGGCATCCAAGTCGATCCTCGCAGCCGGATCGGGTAGACCGAGCACTTGGTCTTGTTCAAGTTGATGCCGATCGCCCAAAAGTGTCCAACAAACCGATTGTGAGTCAAGATTCGCTTAGATGGTTGGATGAAGATGGCGATCATCAAAGAAAGAGGAGATACACTCCGAATAGGGGTTTCAACCGGTGCCAGGATGTTATTCTCATCCGCAAGACTAAAGAGCTTGTGCAATGGGTCCATGGCCAAGATGAAAAGCATAGGGACAGGGTCGCCTTGCTCGAGCCCCCTTTCATGAAGGAAACCAGGCCTCGATCCCATTGAGAATAATCACAAGAGGATGATCCCAGAGAGTAGAAATCCGCCTCCAACAGCTTGCCGAACCCCTTAGCCTCAAGCAACTCGGGAGGTAACTCCATCGACCGAGTCAAATGCCTTGGCAAAATCAAGCAAGGAATAGCCACGGCTTTTCCGTCATTTGAAGTTCGAGGATGTTGGATCGGGTACGAAGGAAGTTGTCCTCGATGCATCTCTTTTTATGAAGGCGCTCAACTGGGGCCACAAGGTGATCTAGCTTGACCGCCAACCTATTGGCGAAGCTTGGAGAAGATTTTGCCAACACTATGGATGAGACCGATAGGCCTATAATCCACGAGGTCCTCGCGTCCCGCTTCTTAGGGATAAGGATGATATCGCCGAGTTCAACAGAGAGAAATGTGTTGAGTGTCCACTCGCAAACCACGCCGCCGCAATCAAGTCATCTTTGATGATTTGCCAACAAGTACGGTAAAAGGTACCGTTGAATCCATCCGGCCCTGGGGCTTTATCTACCGGCATGGACCTAATGGTCGATAGATCTCCTCCTCCGTGAAGCGGGCTTCGAGCTCCAAGAGGTCCGGTCTTGGATGGACTAGATTGTCCCAAGCTAGAGTGATAGTCCTCGGGGAGGAAGCTAGGTGATCCCTCAAGTAGCGGGAGCATTCCCCGCCCATCCGATGATGCTCAATAGCCGCCCGTAAGGCGTGTCAAGAGAGTAAATGAGGTTCTTTTTCCTCCTGCTGGATGCCCTTAGATGGAAGAATTTAGTATTTGCATCCCCTAACCGGAGCCACGAGAGACGCGCACGCTGCTTGATGCGGATTTTTTCAATGGTTGCCAGGCCAGGAATCCTAGCCTTTAGGGCCGACCTGAGCTCCCTTTCCAAGTCCGTCAGCACACGATATTCTTGGGCCTTGTCAAACAACAAAATCAACTCGCTGACGATTGCTATTTGGAGTCGGACGGAAGGGATCTTTGTGCGGGCCCAAGAGGAGAGGGCCTTCGCCGTACGCTCCAACTTGATGTGCAATCTTTTGAAGGGATCGGCGCAGGCTAAAGGTCGGCCCCAATGTTTCAGAGATCATTAGGAGAACCTTCAAGCCGTTGGCATTGGATATCCAGTTCAAAAGTATATCCCAGTACTTTATAGGTTCGGGGTGACACATGAATTTGACATTGACAAAGTTGATAGCACCTACAAACTTTTTTTTTTATAATAGGGTAATTAACTAATTATTACTACAGTCATCCACTTCTCTATTTATGCTATGCATGGCATCCATTTCAATCATCACCTTGCTGATTCCCGTTTCCTGTGCGAATATAGGCTCTTTTAAGATAACTCCTTCAGCCTGTAGAGCATGCTGAACGAGTTGGAGTCTACCAGAAGCCATCAAAATTGACAATCCTTTTTTGTCTCTAATTACCACTCCCCAGCCCCCATCCAGCCTGATTTAGTTTACTCATAAAAGAACGATCCACATTAAATTTGATGATTGGTGTAGTCCTCGCTTGTTGGTTCCCATTTCCTGCATATATGATCACTATTTAGATCACTGTCTTTTGTCAGATACATGGTCGATAAGCTACGAAACTTTAGACAGAATTATGGTGATTTTATTTGACAAAGAGAAAATTCCTTCTATGCCACTGTATGAGCACCAAATCCCATCACTGCCTTAGCTTTAGCATCTCAACCCTATGTGCCATTGCAATTGCAAATTGTTCCCTTTTATGCCATTGATGATAAGATAACTTGTCATTTTTGTTTAAGCCATGTAAAACATTCCCCAGATTCCTTGGAAAAATCATAGTGCTGTTGAATATGTAGCCCTTTTTAATCTGGATTATTTTGATATTTTTATATTAAATGTTGGTGTTAAAAATATTAATTGATTGTTTATACATTGTTTCAATAACATATTTGTTCATAAAAATATCAAAAAATCAAGATTGGATGTACTGCATATTTGGTAGCACTATGATTTTTTTCCAGGATTTTTGAGAATATCTATATAGCTTAAACAAAAAAGACAAGTTATCATCATTGGCATAAAAGGGAACAATTTGCACCTGCAATGGCACGTAGGGGTGCGATGCTAAACCAATGTCTGCTACAGGATCCAACGCTTATGCGTGGCACACAGAAAATGGCCCTTTGACAAAACTGCCTCTTTTTTGGCAGCCATGGATCTACGACATCTGTCCAGATTTTTATCTGCCTTCCATCCCCAACCCTCTATATGTTTCCCTCTTTCAGGAGTTGGATGCCAAGGATGCTCCTCAAGGAGTATGATATGTGCTCTTTGTTCCTGGTATTCAAAACATTACTGTCAAGGTTATAGATGGCCTTAAGCAAAAAGCACAGAGGGAATATAGATATTGTACTAATCTTCAGGCTTGTTCGTTTAGCATGGCAAGGTTGAAAGTATGCAAATTCTTAAAGCCAAAACCCTCAGTATACTTTGGTTGCATCAACTTATCTTTTTCCCAGCCAATGGATTTTCTTCTGTGTCCTGTTGTGACCACCAGAAATGTAGTATTAGGGATGTAAGATCATCATATAGGGTTTTTGAAAGGTACAAGCATGACATAGTATACGTTGGATTCACCCACACTATTGGTTTGATCAGTGCTTCTTTTCCAACATTAGAGAGAAGCTTCTCCTTCCATCCTTGCACCCTCCTCCAAACTTTATCCTTCATAATGTATTCAAAGGTCCTGGCTTTTATTTTTTTAAAGAACATTGAGAGGCACATGTATTTGCCATTAATGGCCTCACTATTAATACTGGTTGGTCTATAAATTTCCTCTTCTCATTTTATGACAAATTTCCTCTTCTCACTATTAATACTGTTTATGAATATTTTCTTCATAATCCTTCAGATTTTTTTCTCATCTCTTATGGCCCCTTGTCTTTTTTGATCTTTATCAACCGTAGGGAATAACAAAATAAGGACAGGACATAGGGATTGGTATGAGATGTAGTAACAAAAATTATGGGGTAGGCTAACTATATTACAAGTAGTTGCAGTCCAACCAGATAATTTTAACCTTATTCACCTGCCAAAGCACAACTCAAGAGGTTATCTTCATGGATTAAAAATAGCAACACTATCCTTGTATATTTCCTATATTATCAACACTTTCCTAGTATATTTACTTATGTTAGTCTAAAAGATGGATTCATTCATCAACAGAAGAAGGCAAGAAGCAAACTACCATGCATTAGATTGAGACTCGATATAGGTCGAGGAGGGTGAGATTAATTAGGACTGTTGTGCTTTCTTCAAATATGGTGATGCGTTGATGGACAAAATAAACAAAACAAACTTGTCGATTTTTAAGCGTTTGGTGTTCTCTTTTCATCGATCCTATCTGAATTTTGAGAAGGTTCTTGAAATATCCAGGTGCTTGGAGTGAAGAAAAGAGAAGTGTCAATTGGTTCTGGCTCTAAATCAAGGGAAAAGGTCTTGCTCGTGCAAGGCGCGACACTTGAAGGCGTTTTTGATGCTTTAAAGAAGTCGTGTAATTCTGCATAATGCATGCTAAAATTGAATGTGTAAAATTACTTAGTTCAGTAGAATATCAGCTAAACCAGTTATCTTTGTTAATAAAAGATTAAATGGTGAGTTTCCAAGATGAGGAAAGAACTTGTAGTTGTTTTTGATGCCTTAACGAGGCGTGCTAAATATGAATATCTGAAATTACTTAGTTGGGTATAGTATCAGCTAAAACAGCGATCTTTATTGAAAATAAATTACATGGTGATTTTTTCACAAGACAAGGAAAAATCGATCAATCTCTTATTTATCATGTTATGGTTCTATTTCAAGAGATCATGACACGAGACCCCTCGTCAAAATAACCATTGTATGATGTTTCACATGCAGTGTTATTCCTGGCGAGATTAAAGATGCAAAACCACGTGTTCATATAGCTACATGCATGCGCTGTCTTAGCACTTAAAAGTGCCTCGAGATATGTGCGAGGGATATTCAATAATTAAAGATGGGTGCATGCACACCAGTATCTTATTCATCGTCCTTTTCCTTGTCCCGTATTCCCATTCGAAGATTGTCGATGAGACGATGGCGTTTCTTCCAACAAATTTTGGCCTTGTTTGTTTCATATTAACGTAGCGTTGTGTTTTACTGTAGCAAATTTGTGATCTCCTCAAAATACGTCTTAACGAGTTTAAAAAATTATGAAAAAATATTTTACAAACTTTAAGAATTACTATTTAAAACCCCACAAGAATGACTACAAAACATTACATCATTTGGCTTATATAAAAATAACAAATTTTCATTTAATTTAATTTAATTTAATTTAATTTAATCTGAAACAAACAAGGCCTTTATATGATGAAGGTTACCAAACACAAATCGGGCGCTTGGAAAAATTTTCCTTCAAGCACGGTCCTGTATGGGTTCTTACGGAAGTGAACCATAAACTGCTTCCTCCTCCGTTTCAAATTGTATTTCGCTGTTAACTTTGAATATTATATTTTACCATTCGTCTTATTTAAAAAATATATGTAAATATTATTTATTTTATTGTGATTTGTTTTACCATTAAACATATTTTAAGCATGACTTATATTTTTGCATGTCTGCACTATTTTTTTGAATAAGACGAATGGTCAAAAAGCGTCTCTAAAAATAAAAAAAAACAGTGAACTACAATTTGGAACAGAGGGGTACTAAAGAGTAACCATCGGTCTTGCAACTCTTTGTTGCGTGGATCGATTTGCATCTTTGACGATTGGCTCGATCGATGTAATATACTAGTAGCAAATGAGCGTTGGATTCTAACGGTGCCGAATTGGTTGTACGTGTGTGTGTAGTCTCTGCAATTCCCCTCGATCTACATTGGCGAGAGAAAAAAAAACAAAAGTTAAAGAGGGGGAGAGGCTACAAGGAAAATGCTAATAAGTGCTTATGATTTGGATTGCCGTGGCTAGCATATAGCCACTTGCGTGCAATCTCGCGCCTCGAGATTGGAGCAAACAGTTTAGTCATAGCTAGGGCACGCATGATCAGGTTGACGCCTTTTTATTAGATTGATTGTGGGGGGGGGTCTTGTTTTTGAACCATTGGTCATTTGTGCATCTAAATTATAGCTAAGAGTGGACATGTGACTATGGCCTTGCGCGATCGAGCGTGCGGTAGCGTAGCGTTGCGTTGCGACGCTACGCCCAAACGCACATGCCCTATGTGAGCTAGCTATAAGGTTGCTATTCGATATTTTACTTATGTCGAGAAGAGAAGTAGAGGAAATAGATAAAGAAATTTGGGGATTATAAAGTGATTGCACACTATTACGCATGATCTTATATTAAATTTTAAAGAAAATGTTATAGATAGTTTATTCGAGAGGTTAATTATTTATATGCTATCTATATACGAATGTTTTTTTTTTACCTAGCCATTGACTTTACTATTGAAGGTGCTTTAAGCTAAATAATAAGCTTTTATGAGTTTGTTTCGAGAGATTTTCAATCATGATAGCGTTTTGATTTATTCGGCTTTTTCTGAGCTTTTAAGAAACGGTTTCTAAATTAAGCTACAGGTGTTTTTGAACACAGCTAAGCAAAACAGTAGCAAACATTGTCATTCCTATCGCTCTCACCGCCCCTTTTAGTTGTATAGTCGAGCTTCGCCAGCGAGGCAAAATTCCCGGGAAGAAACGTACGAATCTTCAAGCTCAGTACGAATATATATTGAATTGGCACTATTTAATTTTCCTCTGAATGCTACTATCGTCAGGATTGCCGTAACATGGATTGGATGGTCAGGTTGATTGTCTTGTACGATGACGGCCACCGATCGAAGCAAACCGTGGTAAAATTAGTAGTGGATTAAAGTTTGGCATGAGCACGATTATACTGACGAGCCGGTCAAACAATTGCTACTGGCATATACTATCATAAGAGTATTTAATTCCTTATTCGTGTTGATAGTTGTGAGCACAGCCATGATCGATGGTGGAATATTGTTGAGTAGACAAGCTAGGTCTTCACGTCAAATTGCAGAGTGCATCAATCGTCTCAAGAGGAATGCATGCAGCGCAAATCTCAACGCTACATATATATACTCCCTCCGACCCACACCGTATTATGCGCGTGTGGTGTCAGGTACGTATTGGCTGAAGTCTTAAAATTTTGTTTACGCATTTTTTTTTTACTTTTTAAGAGATTTTCTATAAACTTTATAACCGTTTGGATCGAACACTCCAAAATCATAAATATATAATCATAAAGCTCTTTCATGTATCACAATTTTAGTGAGTTCTAAATGTACCTCCAAAGCTTGTATAAAGAGATTGTACCTCGTGTACCTATCGTAGCGGAGGGCCCGTTATGGCAAGGTATGGCCTGCGCCATACCTTGGCCAAGTCGGCCAGGGTACCTCCCTTAGTATTTTTCGTATTTGGGCCCTTCCATCCCCATAGGCCCACTACTGCGCCTCCCAGCCGCTAAGCGAGAGCAAGGCACCCAGCCCCCTCTGCCCCTCTCGCCCCTCCCGACTGCGCCCGTTGCCCCGCTCCTGGTGCGTGCGCAGCCCTAAGGTTAGGGCTTCGCGCCGTCGGCCGCCGCCGATCGTCGCTTCTCCTGCCGTGGCTCATTCACAGCCACCCCTCCCAGTGCCCAGTGCCCAGCCCATTTCATGAAAGGCCGAGCCACCTGCCGGCCGCTAGCCTCCGCCCACCGCCACCGCCAAGAACGCCTCCTCCAGGACCTCCACCGCATCGCGCCCTCGCCTCGCCGGCCGCCGAGAGCCCGACACGCCGCTGCCGGCGACAACCCCTTCCTGTTCCTTGCTTCAGACTTCCTGCTGTGTGCTGTCCAAGACTCCAAGTGACAAGTGTGATTGTGTGATTGTGAAGTGTTCATCAATGATTAGTCCATGGCGATGAGAAATCAAAGTGGAAGAGGAACGGTAGCACAAGAGGAGGAGGAGGCAGAGGACGAGGTGGTTTGTTTGTTTGAAGTCTCTGATGATAATTGTAAATTGAGAAACCAATTTCGTTGAATGGCATTGTTTCATTGCTTCGCTTGTTTCATTGTTTGCAGATTCGAAGAGCTATTTTAGCCAGGAGCCTAGCAGCACAATGAACCCAAGTACTCATGGAAGCGGAGTTGGTCAAAGGAATGCTATGCTACCGCTAGCTGAAGAGGTTCGAGGGGATGTTGCAATTGCCTTGGTCTCCTAGACGAAACTAATTGCATTATCTTATCGGTATAGCTTCATAACTTGCAATCCACTTCTATCTTTTTTATTATTACTTATTCCAAATGTTTCACTACTAATTTATCTTTGATCTTTGTTTGACCGATTATTTTTGTAATTGTCCATTTCATGTGTCCTCTGCATTTCGTAAACTTCGTTCGTGGTACTTTTCGATAGTCTTCTTGTCTTAAAGATTTTTCATGTGATTGTGTTGAATGCGTTCTTCAGACCCGTCATACCTTATTTTTTGTCCGTCCTCCGCCATTGTCTCTACGGTTTTGATACACATCCGTAAGATTAAAAAAAAAAACCTCAAATATGAAAGGTTTACTAGTAGACAAGTTCGCTGAAAATCTTTCTAAGCAGCAGCGGAGCAATGCCGCTCGATTGTGCACGGAATTCCCCCTGTTCGCGCTCGAGAAGAAGAGCAAGGAAGAGGGCATGTGACGCATGCCAATCCAATGGCAGCACTGCATAACATAACATGCAGATATGTGAAGAGGACAGACAGTGAGACAGCCAAGGCACAGGGAACAGGGAGCCGCGCGTCATGCCACACCTTGTTCCAATCGCTCCTTGCTTCTCTTTTGCGTTGCGACTTGCGAGCTAGGAAAGACCATGCATCCTGCTCGCTGCTACTCCTGCACTGTACAATACTGGCCTGGCTTGTATATACCCTCGATCGGGTATCTACTCTTTTCTTTTTTTAGTCCTATGAAAAGACAATACAAGCAAGCTCAAGTGCTCAGCTGCTGTCTGCTGCTGCCGTTGCCACTGAAATTTCTGAATTGAACAACAGGTGAGCAGGGCCCAGTTTGGTCAAGCAAGAATCCTTCCAAAACTGTAAACTTTAACTAGTCAGCTTCTCTCCTTACATGCCAAATTAATTCGATGGTCGCCAATCTCTCCAGACAGCCACAAATCAATCGTCGTTGATCTAGTCACTAGTCTCGATGGCCGGATAGTAACCGTCGAAAGACACATGTCTCTCTCGATTGACGCGTCTAGAGCTTTTCAACGTTCCTATTCTTGACGGCCTTCTATTGGTGGTCAAGAGTGGGCAACGACCTAACCACACAATCAGGGGCAGATCTACAGTGATAGCACCAAGGTCAAACGACCCCGGTGTCTTTCAGACAAACACTTCTTGGTTATTGCTACCTATAATTTGAAGCTAAACATAGTGATTTTAGTGTTCCAATCGATGGCCACCAACCTCTCTAGGCAGCCACGAATCAACTATTGATCTAGTCACTAGTCTCGATGGCCTATCAATAACCGTTGAAAGACACATGTCTCTCTGGAGCTTTTCAACTTTCCTATTATTGACGGCCTTCCATTGGTGGTCAAGAGTGGGCAACGGCCTAGCCACACCATGACACAATTCAAAAAATTTTGAACAACAACCCGTGGGGGCTCAGAAGAAGCTGTTGAGTGTACCCTAAACAATAGGTCCCAAAGACTCTCACTCGACAACATACTTTTGGTTGTTGAGAGAGGCGAGAAACTAGTCATTAAGAGGCCTCGCTCACCAACTCGTTCAGCGGTCACTCTTAATCGTTGCTAGATTGGTCATCGAGAATAGCTACCTCTCTCTCTCACGCCGACTCGATGACCTGTTGTCAGCGATTGGCCGTTCAGAATATGCACTTTTGTTGGCTTCGGCTGTACATATCGATATTCCGATCATTTTTCTGTAGTTTATCGACACTATGTGCAGACAGTGAGCTCAGTGGGTCCCTCTTCCTACCATGAATCGAGCTGAGCTAAAGCTGAGTCCAGCTTTTCTTGAGCTCGACTTTGAACCTCTCTAGCCTTTATGCTTAGATGCTTAATTGCCAATCGAAGTGAGCTTGAGCCCGGACGGCCAAGCTAGTCTCCGCTCCAATTAATACAGTCCTAACGATTTGATGAAGCTAGATGCATGCATGACAGACCGGGACACATCCAGCCATTTGGCGAATTAATCAATCAGTCGAGGTCCATGATTCTTCGCTTTGACGTGTACGAGCAGGAGTGGTGATGTGATAGTTAGCATGTTTATGGGCGGCAATGCAAACACGCTGTAGTACGTCGCAGTCGCAGTGCACTGCCGCTGCTGCCTGCCCACGTGCTGTGTCCATGCATGCATGCATCAACGTCGAGGCACAAAGCCTGCAGCTAGTAGTGGGCAGCTAGCCCAATGACAGTGAGCTGACGCATATATGTGGCATTCTGCATGCAATGCACACTCTGCACAACACAAGTGCAGATATATCCAAATCAGAGCTGCAACAAATATACATATGAGCGCTATAGTGATTAGAAAGAATGAAAGAAAAAGCAGTGGCTGTACTGTAGCCGGGCCTAGCTGCTGAAGATCGATGGGAAGAAGGCGACAACCAAGTGATGGGGGGACGCCGGGTACATGCATTTGGATGGGAAATGCACGCCTGTTCGTTTTGGAATTTGAGCATAGCATTAGCACTGCATGCATTCCTTTGTCAGAGTGCATCAGCGTTCAGCAGGTCAAATCCCGAGGCTGATGATGCTCATTCCTCTTTCCTACTTTCACTACTGTAACGATCCACACAAACGAAAGCGAGCAAAACTGCAAAAGGAGTAAAATGCACCGGCGGCCCTCGAACTTGGCAGGGGGTGTCATCCCGGTCCCCGAACTCAAAAAATCAGCTATTCGGTTCCCTGAACTTGGCACGGGGTGTCATTCCAGTCCCCGAACTCAGAAAACCAACTATTCAGGTCCCTGAACTTGGCATGGGGTATCATCCAAGTCCCTAAACTTGGTAGGGGGTGTCATCTAGGTCCTCAAAATATGTTTTTATTCTTATTTTTTTAGATTTTTAATGATTTTTTCTTTTTTTTTGAGTTTGGGATCTGGATGACACCCCTGCCAAGTTTAGGGACCTGGATGACACCCCGTGCCAAGTTCAGGGACCCGAATAGCTGATTTTCTGAGTTCGGGGACCGGGATGACACCCCATGCCAAGTTCGAGGGCCGCCGGTGCATTTTACTCCTGCAAAAGCAACTACGCACGCACACTTGTGCCTTGTTTGGTACACTTGCACTCGCTAATTTTATCCTCTTTTTTCTCTTTTGCGGTGCCGGTTCTAAGTTAAGAGTATCCCAACAGCCTCTCTATATCTCTTTTTTAATAGTGTTTTAGATGGTTATAGAGGAGCTATTGGGGTTGCTCTAGAAGTCTAGATATGATTAGCATATATGGGTGTTACTTTAGAAGGAGCGTGACAAAAAACAAGTCATGCCAATATATTTAAAAGTCTATGCTACGACTATTTTCAATAACCATTGGGCATTGGCGAGATTTAATAACAACTTTAGATATGATAAATAGGTCAAAAACTATTTACTTGTCTTTGTTTATTTAAAAATATTTTTTTTGAATTTATCCTTTTCTGTATCATATACTTTCCTTAAAAACAAGTCAAATAAAGCATACCCGCCTTTTGGTTTTATCTAAAAAACTCTCAAAGTTAAGAAATAAGTTAGATAAACAAATAAGTTAAATAAAATTATTTTGTTTAAGAAAATAGAAACCTGCTGGCTAGCGGTTGATTGTAGGAAGCATGCCAGTGGCCCGTCATGGAGTCTCGGCGACCGGCGAGCCGGAGCCGGTGTCAGCAAGTCAACAACAGAGATGACTCTGGCACGATCGTCGTTGTCATTGAAAAATAGGGAGGCTTCTGCGAGATTCCCAAAAATCCGAGTACTTATTATCTGACTCCAACCCTAAATCGACAATGAATACACCATTAAAGGACTAATCGTTGGCCTTGGGAAAGAAATCGGTGATCTGGGGGGATTTTGGGAGAGGGGTGGCGCCGGCCGTAAGGGATTAGGGAGAGGATGTGAAAGAGGTGGAGATGAGGGAATCGAGAAGATAGCTCCAATGCTTGTCGCTGGCTTGCTGCTTCAGATCAATACACCATCGGCTAGGCGCTGGGGAGAGGATGTGAAAGAGGTGGAGATGAGGGAATCGAGAAGATAGCTCCAATGCTTGTCGCTGGCTTGCTAGCTGCTTCAGATCGATACACCATCGACTAGGCGCTGGTGTGGCACTAGCCTCTTGGTCCTGGGCCATGTGCTGCTGGTTGGTCTCATATGTGACGGGCCGTGTAATGGGGGTATATGGTACATACCTAGGTCAGCCCCCCTCCCATGGGCCTTGGGTCGTCGCCCTGAGGCAGGAACGACCCTGGCTTTATCTAGCAAGCAAGTCGTGAGGGTTTGTCGAATCTGGAGAAGAAGAGGGCTAGGGGAAGGTCCACCCATACTTCACATGAAAACTTCACCCATGTATGTATGTATTAAATTTTGTTTTTGCCTGCTAAAAACTTGGGATTTTGCCTATTGGAAACTTGAATTTTTACTGCTGATATTTTGATTTTGTCCACCGAAACCTTATCTTTTATCCGCTAAAACCTGCTTTTTGCCTATTGAAACTTTGGATTTTTGCTACTAAAACTTAATTTTTCATTCGCTAAAACCTAGAGTTCCCCCCCCCTTGAAACCAGGTTTTTTGCTTGCTATAACTTGGTCTTTCATCTTCTGAAACTTGATTTTTTTGCTATGATAAAACTTCTAGTATTGCGAACTTTGGTTGGTAGGTTTTTAAAGTTTTATCAGTGGTTTGTGTGCGTTTTTTTCATGTTATATTTTCTGCGGTGGCTTAATGGCAAGACTAGCCCAACAATGGAAGGGAGGGTTTGTTGCCATAAAAAAAACACCTCACAACCCCCATGAAGTACACTAATCAACACATTAATCCCCGGACGACTTCTTAGGCCACCACTCCCTCCACGTCTTCAACTTGCCAGAGTCGATTCTTGATTTTATTTTCTTTTTAATAAAGAACAAAGTTTGTTGTGAGGGGAGGAGATTTTCCATGTCCTTTTTCTTTGGCTTTGAAAAGCCCCAGCTCGTCTCCTCCCGGTCTCAACTCTGAAGGAAACCTCCCTCACTTGACGCTTGCTTTTCCTTCGCTTTATTTTATTTCCTTCCTTCCCTTCCCTCTCACCCCCGCAAGCCAAACGACCCCACCACGGCACCACTCCGTCTCCACCACCACCACCACCACCTCCTCCTCGCTGCCGGCCACCTCCATCACCTACCTCCATTGCTACCCTCTCGAGGAATTTCCGCTTTCTCTCTCCCAACCTTTTCTTTGTTTCATTCTCTCTTTTCCATCTGGGGCGCCGTGCTTCTGCGCTGTAGAGTAGAGGTGAGGTGTGGCTGCGTAGGAGGATGATGCCATGAGACTCCGAACGGGAGGTCCATGCCAGCCGGAGGCCACCGATGGGATGGCAGATCCCGTCGACATAGACAAGGTACGTACACCGGTGCCCCTACTTCTATACCAGCGCCGACATCGCTTCGCCTTAACTACCTTTTCTCTTCTTCTTCTTCTTCCCCACTCTCGCTTTTTGTTCAAGAATGCTCTTGTATCTTTGGAGCGTAATGCCAGAATGCAAATGCGGGGGTTTGATTTTTGTGAGCCAAGGTCAAACCTTCCAAGTGTCTGAAAAGGGTAGAGGTTTTGGAGCGGTGTGGTGCTGTAGCTTTTGAGGATGTTGCGCTGCAAATGCCAACCCCACCGCATCAATGGAAATGTGGAGTGCTGCTGTCTTATGTAATGTAATGCCCATGGTTTAATTGCGTCACGGGAATCTTGTGGGGAGGGTGGATGTTGGGAGGCGATAATGGTGTTGTACTGTTCCTCAGCACATATTTGGCTGCGCAATTGCTGTCCCACAGATGAGCCCTGCCATAATGAAATGCTTCGACGCTAGACTGTTTCTTGGCCATGGGATATGTTGTGAGGGCACAAGCATGGAGTGATTTATTATTTTCGAGTCTTCAAATTTCATTCGGACTTCTGATTTTGGAATTTTAGGTGTTTTGGCGCCCTGTTCAAATTACTTTCTGAATATATTTTGGAAGGAGGAGGTGTTGTAGCACTAGCTTAGTTTTTTGTGTGAGTTGAAATATGTGAGCTTCAATTTCAGTCTTTTGCCAAGCTACTTGGTTTCAGAGCTTAACATCTTGTTTACCATTTCGTAAAGACTAAACTAGCTGTAAGTCAGTCATATCCTTTTGTTAGGAGTTAGGAATACGCAAATTCATATAGTTTGTTTGTTTTTTTATAAGTCTGTAAGGGTCATATACATCTTCGAATGTAGAGGTTGAATCTATGTTTTGGATAAGTGAATTCTTCAATGTAGCCAGACACGCTGCACTGTAATTGTACCTTTCCATGTGATGGGAAGGAATACAAAAGATACAATGAAGAAAACAATGCTACAGGCAAACATTCCCATTAGTTACATTGTTTCAAGGCCAAATGGTCAGGAACACACTTGGAACTTTCCCATTAGCATCGGTGCTATCAAAGAGTGGATCGTGAAGTACATTTATAGGAAGTGTTCTAAATTCCAATGCAAGATGTTTTACCAGAGATCAGGACAAGTTACTCTACTTCACAATTGATTGTTCTTATCATCCTCGTGAATTTGGCAAGCGCTGGTTGCTTTAAAGAAGGGCACCCAACTGCTTAAATATGGTCGCAAAGGGAAGCCAAAATTTACTCCTTTTAGGCTATCAAATGTAAGTTTGCTCCTGCAAAATCCCCACAGCGTGGACATGCTGCACTCACATGTTTTTTGCATTTCATAAAATTTGATCTTGAAAAATGGTTGTGAACTCTTGGCCTGAACTAGATCATCATGTTTTGGGTTCCTTTCATTCATTAATATATTTGTGTTTTCATGGAACTACTCATCCAAACTCACGCGTATTAGAACAAAAATGGCTGCAAAATGGCAACCGCTAAACAACATATAATATCCTAAAAGGACAATTGAGATCAATATAGCTTCATTTTGCAGTTATTGTATGTGCTCACAGGAATTTCTCGTTTATGCTCTTCAGGATGAATCAACCCTTATTTGGGTCTCAAATAACAAAGAGAAAAGTTTGAAATTAGCTTCTGTGTCCAAAGTTCTCTCAGGGCAAAGAACGGTGAGAACCCTTTAAACAATCTAGCCATATGTTATCTCAGGCTCTGATCTTTCAACGATTATTCCTTTCAGTTGGTTTTTCAACGTTTTCTGCTCCCTGAGAAGGATCATTTATCCTTCTCGCTCTTATATAATGACGGAAAGCGGTCTCTTGATCTGGTATTACAGTGAGAATCAATTTAATATCCTTTCTCCTCTTTCTTAATCAATGGAATGCCATCTCATTAATTCTAATCCTATTCTAAAGATTCGCAAAGACAAATTTGAAGCAGAGGCATGGTTTACAGGCCTTAACGTGTTGATATCTCCAGGGCAGCATGGATCCCAACCTCAACATAAAGATGGATTTCGCAATGGTGGCCTTTCTTTTGATGTAAACTCCCTGCTTCAACAGCACTCAACTACTCACTTTTCTACATCCTTTTTATAAGTACTTAATCTTGATGTCACATCATTATTTGAGCTATTGTCTTGTTGGGAAAAGTTACCTGTTATCACTAATCTGCTATATCTTTGGTGATCTTGGTTCTTTAGTTGCCCGAGTTAATAGGATGACATCATTATTTGGGGCTGTGGTTTGCTAATAGGATGGTGAAGCCGTTGTTTAACTTTTTTTTCAAATTGGTATTTGTGGTACCATTTCAGGGTTGAAAGGATTTTCCTTCTTGCAAAAGGATTATTTGTACATAGAGTTTTGGATAATGAAGTTGTTTGTTGCTTGATTACATTTATGTTGTTTTTATGAGGTTGACCCTAAATGGTATTTGTGACACCATTTCAGGATCGAAAGGATCACCTTTCTTGCAAAAGGATTATCTATTTGTACATTGAGTTACGGATAACGAATTTGTCGGTTACTTGGCTACATTTGTGTTGTTTATTGGTCGTTGACCTTGATTCTTGGTAGCTCTAGCTGCTAGCTGAGACAAGTCTAATCACTTTGAATTGACTTTTGGGATGCGCCAGGAAAAAAGGTTCTAAATTCAATTTGATGCCTATGCCTAGACCGGACCACCCCCTAGGCCCCTACTCCCTAGTCGCATGTTTGTTCCTACATTATTTAACTTTTATACTTTAGTATATTTACATTGACTTTTATTGCACAAATTTCATGTGCTACGCAGTATCACATTGTCAAACCTATGTAACATCTAAAAATATCTTGCCAAACTAATCTTCGTTATTTAGATACTCAAATTATGCTATCCAGAATATATTGTATTAGTGTATTGTGTTATTTTGGGTATTCTTATTTCCCTATACAGCTAATTTACTATATTTCCATGTAAGTTTTAGTACTTTAAGTTTTAGCCCGAGGCTTGGCGAGATCCTGCGTCCGCCACTGTCTTAGAGCATGTACAATGGTTGAGACGGCAACCGTCTTTAACTATTGCCATGTCACTTGTAGAAATTACTTAAAGATAATTCATACAAAGATAGAGATGGCTTAGATACAACTGCACTTTTTTTATGTCACTTAATTACACACAAGGTTTCTTAATTCACATACAGAGTCATCTCTTGCACGGGAGATGGCTCAATTCTCTATGTGCACTCTCTCTCCTCCACATCATTATCTATCCTACGTGGCAAGTGTTAGAGATGGCTTAGATATAGCTGACGTGTATCATTGTACATGCTCTTATAACACTCAAAAGTGCCTTGAGATATGTGCGACGGATGTCTAGTAATTAAATTAGAGACGGATATCTTTTCATCGCCCTTTTCCTTGTCCCATTTGAAGTTGTCGATGAGACAAAGTTGTTTCTTCTGGTAAATTTTCTATGACGAAGGTAACCAAACACAAGTCGTGCACTTGGAAAATTTTCCTTCAAAACAAGCACGCCTGTTTGGCCGACACGCGTACTTGTTGTTATGGAATCGATCGAAGTTCGAACCACATATAAACTAAGTACTAATAACCATGATAGTTGCTACTCTTCTGTTGCGTGGATCGATTTGCAATTTTGACGATTGGATCGATGTACATGCAATTGTATATAACTAGCTGGTACTTTCTCCATTTCAAAATATTTGTTACCGTTGGCTTTTAACACATCTATCACAATTCATCTTATTCAAAAAAATTAGTACAAATATGTAAAAAATACAAATCATATTTAAAATACATTTGATGATAAAATCAGTCACAACAAAATAAAAGATATTTATGTTTTTTTTAAAATAATACGAATGGTCAAATGTATGTTCAAAAGTTAATAGTGATAAATATTTTGAGACGGAGGAAGTAGCTTATATACTACTGTAGCATGTAGCAAATGGAGCGTTGGATTGTACATACTGGTTGCTAGCTGTGCCATTTCCCTCTACGTTTTCGCCAAAAATTGTTGTTAAATAGGCTAAGTGGCTAAGTGCTCATCATTTAGATTGGAGCTTGCGTGCGTTCTTGCGCCTCGAGATTGGAAATAATTAGTTCAGCGTAAGTCATAGCTACGGCACACATGGCCACGTTAAGTTAGTGCCTTCGATCTGATTGATTGATTGTGAGAGGTCAGGTTGTCTGTCTTGTACGATTAAGCTGCCTACGGAGTACTGTATCTAATTAGGGATGAGAATAATGACCTATGTCGGTCCTGGACCGTTCTAGTTAACTTATTTATATAAAACATTTTATAATTTTTAATTTACTATAAAAAATGGACTAGAGAGGGCCATCAGGACTAGCCCTAGGGCTGCCTTTTTGCATCCCTATACGAAATTAAATTTTTTTTGTCCATTTACAAATAACTATGGCTCCTTCTGTTTCAGATGATCTGTCATTCTAGCATTTATTTATTTATTTATCAAAATACTTGTCATTCTCATATTCCAAAACATTTGACGCCACAGGGCCTCCCTACCCTTCATTAATACTCCCTCCATACTGCGAAAAGTAGGCGTTTTAGACACCATTTGGGATACCAAGACGGAGTTTATTACCCTTATTAATGAGTGATAACTTCATTTAGTACAGGATTCGAGTGCAGTGCGATTGGTTAGAGTGCTCTCTCTGCATTCAAGAGGTCCATGGTTCGATCCCTGCGTGCAGCACTTTTCTTAATACTGTATTCAAAATTCACGTTTAATCACAATTATCCTTTCAATTTATTTTAAGACACACTAAACTTATATTATGAAAATGCTCTTTAAAACGAATCTATATAACATTTTATGTACTATATTTAAATAGTTAAAAAAATATAGCTAAAGTTAAACATTTCAAATATTTGTGACCATCCGGCCGAGGGAGTAGTAAGTTCATTTCAAGAGCTTTCAAAGCAGCGATCTAGTTTGCTGACTTTCCTCGATCTGGTTCTTCAGCTTTTGAGAAGCGGTTCGTACATTTTAAAAACGTACTGAGCAAACTGCCCCTGTCTATTTTTTTTGAAAAAAAAATGTAGTTGAGCTCCATCACACTGTGCGAGCCAAAATTGCCGGGACGAACACATACGAATCTTCAGATTCAGTATGAACATGTATGGCGCTATTTTTATTCCCCTTTGATTAATGCTACTGTGATCAGGATTGCCGTAGCTGGGATTAATTGGATGGTCAGGTTGTTTTGTCTTGTACGATGACGGCCACCGATCGAAGCAAACCATGATAAAAAAAATAAGGGATCCAATAGGGAACGGTATCCCGTCCCAATCCCGTCGCTACGGAATAGCCCCGCGCCCCCCCCGCCTCGTGCTCTCTTCCCCTCGCGCCGCCTCCTGTGCTCCTTGCTCCTCCACCTCTGCCGCTGCCGCCGCCGGCCACTCCGCCTCCCCAACGTCCCGCCGCCACGCTGGCGCCGCCCACCCTAACCCGAGTTGGCGTCTCCCTGTCCCCCCGCCGCCACCGCCTGCCGCTGTTTCCCCTGCTCGGCTCCGATCCGGCGGTGTCGCCGCCGCCCTCACGAGCCCAACCGACCGCCGGTCCGCCGCCACCCCGG